>JABFEB020000026.1:3801912-3822729 GCA_019775895.2 Stomatorhinus ivindoensis
GAAAAGAAAAGGTGAGCGCTACCATCAGTCCTGTGTCATGCCAACAGTAAAGCCTCCTGAGATCATTCATGTGTGGGGCTGCTTCTCAGCCAAGGGAGTGGGCTCACACCATTTTGCCTAAGAACACAGCCATGGTACCAAAACATCTGCTGAGAGCAACTTCTCGCAAACGTTCAAGAGCAGTTTGGTGACGAACAATGGCTTTCCCAGCATGATGGGGCACAGGAACATAGGACATAAACCTACAACCTAGGAGGTAAGAAATTGGGAGCGTCACTACTGACTCATAAAAAGGAGGGCTAATTTTTATTGGAGGAAACTGATTTTAATCAAAATGAGTGAGAACCTACTATTTAAAATAATTAGTGTACATTTTAATAGCCCGAGTAACAGCCCCTGTGTAATATCCTGATGTTGTCCAACTCGTGTGACAGCATACTCTGATATGGCCATTCACCCCTTATTTGCAGCTCCCCTTTTATTTTCCTTGATTTTATTGGCTTCTGCCATAATTCGTAATTGCAAGCGTAGGAGGATACTTCAAAAACCGTAAATTCAATAACAGAATTTTTGTGATTGTTGGCTATTTCCGTATGAGTTTGCTTTATAATTTTTCTTTTGGTCTCATCGGGTTGTGTGCACAATATTGGTACGGTTAAAATGTTCTTGTAGTAAGTTTTATTGCATCCAGGGCTCACGAAAAACATAAAAATCAATGTTAATGTTATTGGCCAGTACGATATAAGGCAGCTTGGCAGAAACAAGATCGAAGGTAAAGGGAGTCGGGCAGCTGGGAGGGCAGTCAGCCAGCTCGGACCATCCGGGGTGAATATGAGCAGCTGGGAGGCAATTGAAATAAAGACAATAAGACTGAAGTGAGGGGGGAACCCTACGTGCCTGGTAAACCAGGCGCGCAAAAAAGATTATCATAGCACAACTTTGTAAAAATCAGAAACACTGGGAATGAACATTTAGCAATTTAGATGCGCGCTTCTATCTTTTGGGGAACTGAACGCTTTAGGGCCCTAGACCAAGTAAACGACTGGAAGGCGCCCTCTGTCGGCACACAATTTTGTGATATCAAATTAACTGATAAACCTGGTCCTGCTTGTATATCGTCTAATATATAAGTCTAATGCAAGCCTACTACGGTTCAGTCCTTAAAATATAATCCCATTAAGTTCTTTAAAATATACGTTTTCAGTGAATAGAAGCGTGCATACACCTAAACCATGGTCATATCAGAAGATGAAGAGAAAGAAGGGGAAAAAATGCTTTTATACTGATCAAGTTTTATACTGATCAAATTTGATATCTAGCACTACGCTGACATTGCAGCTGGGGAGGAGCTTCTAAGTCACACCTTGCGCCAGTGCCTTGAGGAGGGTGTGTGCCTTCGGGCGCAGTGTATGTGCGTGCGAGAGTGATCACCGTGCCTTCCACTCTTTGGCACCCGTTGCGGGAGGAGAGCTATGGGGGAGAAAGCAGGACGGGTGGATTTTGAATGGGTTTACACCGATCAGCCTCACACGTCCAGGAGGAAGGAGATTCTAGGTAGGGCACCTTTACCAGTACTTTGATTTGAAGGTTTGGGTTCCCCCTGATCACGGTTTCAGTCCCAGCAGTAGGACTTCCCAGTGTGGAAGTTTCTCTGAAACAGACGCTAACGGTGAAGCGTTGTATTGTTTATATTATTTTAAATAACTAAATAATCAAATGCGAATGGGGGCGACAACGTTGGTTTTTTATTAAGTCTATTGCGAAATGACATTTAATTACGATTACAGTAACTGATTAGTATCGGTAACTTGGTCTTGGCGTACTCCCTGCCGCGGGTATACTTTGGTACACCTGTTGTGGAGAGCAGGGAGAAAACGTGATCGCAAAATTTAAACATTATTAGTATAGCGCTTAAATTTAAACAAAGCAGGTGCGGACCTCACCTGTTGATGGACATTTAAACTGGCGTTTGGGGCGGTTCACTAGTTTTTCTTTTTGTACGATGCGTAATTTGAGGTTGGGGGTTTTGGTAGAAAATCACCACCTTTGAAACGATTTGAGGACAGGTATATCTAACTCCACAATACTGCTGTAGCGCTAGGGGCAAACATCGGGCAGTTAGACTGGTACCAGCCATGTAAACAGCAGTGTGCAATTAGCGTCTGTTGGTTTGTTATAGTGTAGTGTGTAATGCTGTGTTGTATATAACGCGTGTCCGCCCACCGTGTGCAGCTGATGCGGTCGGGAGTTGGTGCTTGGGGGCTGTGTTTGGTCAACGGCGATCCTGGTTAAATAAACCGCCTGGTCTAGCTCCTGCAGCCGGGATGCCTGGGTCTGGCAAGCGGGACACTACGGATAAATAATACCCGGGTTGTTACGTGTGTCGGAGGGAGTTTTATCTTCAGTTTAATGGAGCTTAATGCGGCGTCTCTAAAAATCAGCTGTGATCCTTTCACGAATCGGTCCTGAAGTGTTTGATAAGTTTTTCTAGAAAAGTACTAGCAAAATACAGCTACGGGTGTAAAGGGAGCCGCATAGTTTGGTTATTTCTTTTAAGTGGGCATGAGTGTGATTAATCAGCAACCGCAACATCACGATTTTAAAGGCCGATTTTGTAACATTACATCTGAAGCGCGTTATTAAAAGCCAGATCCAGAACCTAACACGCCGTGCGCCTAAAGTCATAGTTTATGTCTCCCTGATGATGGCGTAGATCATTTGAAACGTCGCCGGGCTCAAGTAGGGGAAAATATGAGTGTCCTGTTTCATTGAGGATAAAAGCCACCGGGATTGTTTTCATCTACTTTGGGGAGAGTTGTGCAGTAAATACAAAGGTCCTGGTTTGTCCTGTGTTGGTTAGAAACATTACAGAGTTGCACAGGGGTACAGTACTATAGCAAAAACAGAGGCTTCTGTTTCCACACAGGAGGTTTCCTGTAGACAGGGTCACATGTGCGCTAATTGCGCAGCATGACTTGAATACGCCTCGTCAATATGATCCGCATGGAGCGCATTCAGCCTGCTCAGCGATAGTATGCGCTCAGTCAGTGAGGCAGAAACTCGCGGAGAGAAGCAATTAAGTCGCCCTGAATTCGTTAAAATATATATAAATCTGTTTGGTTGCAGGTGAACAAGGAACTAGACTTATGACCAAAAGGTTGTGGGTTCAAGTTCCAAAATGGTCCACCCATTAATGTGCTGTATCCAATTGATATTCAAGACAAATATCCAGTTCTTTAACCCATAATATTCAATTATGATATAGTTCGTTTACAAAAATGGATTTTGCTGAGATAATGATGTGACATAGGCAGATGCGATTCTTCGGACACTGGGGACCCTAGGCAAAGTATTCCATGGGGGCCTTCAATACACCCCGCCCAACACTGTAAAATTTATGATCATTGTTTTAGCTTGAAGTCTAAATTAATAATATTAACAGAGAATTTAATAAACACAATTCCTTTAATTTCAAAGTACATAAATAAAGCAGATTGCCTTTACATAATACATTACAATCGCCCAGCTGCCTGCCTTGCCTTTCCTATCCCTACACCTCTGCCCCGGGTTACATTTTCATAAATTGTGCATGAAATGTGAATTCAATCGAAATTTTTGGATTTGTAAGAAAAATTGCTGACTGTATGCATCACGTGGCAGTTACATTCAGCTCTGTTTCAAATGCACCTTCTCAGAACCTGGCCCATCATTGAGATTACTCAATATTACACAAGAGCATAATTGCAGATGTCACCTGGAACACTGGGAATGTAGTTTAACACACCCGCGTGTATTGGGCAAATCATTCACAGAGTCCTGGTTACTAATGTGATTGAGGATAGAGTGGAAGCTCCGAATGAATGGCTTCACCCCACATATCCATTTGAACCAATTACTAATGTTTCTTCTTTACCCATGAGCTTGTATTGGAAGATGTGTGAAGGATTATTTATTAATGCTTTTATTTGGCTTTTCTTCCCTCCAAGGGTCAATAACGTGAAACATACAGATGTTGTGGACCCAATTTAGGTACAATGGTTGCTAGGCAAGACCTCCAATACGTGACCGATAACAAGTACAGCATAACGGTTGTGGGATCAAGAGGTAGAATAACACTGTTTAGAGCCTCATATCAGAGAAGCCTTCTCCCAAGAGAGAATTTAGCACGAGCTAAGTGCAAGTTACAAATCAGAGCATCTGGCAGTGCCAAGTAGACCGCGTCAATGGAACAATTGCGGGAGATCAGTGAGAGTCAGCAGTAGGATGAGGTTAGTCGTGTTCCTGCAGGAGAAATATTTAACGCATTTCTTAAACGTTGCGGACATTTAAATGAAGGCACATCAGAGCATCCTATACGACATCGTAAAGATGAGTAGCGTTGCAGTGCCACGGGCTCTGAGAAGACGGAACAGGAAGCCATAGTTCCCATAGTGTATGCTGTGTGAAGTGGGAAGCTCACAGCCTCACTCATACCCTTGAGCAGAAGCTCGCCATCTGCTGATATTTACATACCAGAAGCTCAATCACTTGGCATTCTGGAATGATATTAACAATGCTGAAACTGAGCAACCCAGATGCACATCAACAAGGCCCGAGGCTCCTCTGCTGTGTTTCTGTGCTAGGAGGGGATGGCGACTGTAAAAATTGTCAAAATCCCACCTCGTTATTAAACAAAGCTAGAGGAGGCCCCTGAGCTACAGTCCAGGTAAACCCGTGCATTAAAGCCCTCCAGCACACCTGTTCTTCGTCAGTTGCCTTGCAGCCTCTTTCTAGGCACTAAATTGTATGCCATTTAATTTCCATTTTGCCACAACTACCTGCAAACTCTGATGGTCACCATTGTCCTATCAGCTGGTAAATTTCCACCTGACAACACAGAAGGTAGAAAGCCTGGAGGTAGGTAAAGATGACCTTGAATTTATGCTAAAGGTAGTCTTTGCATAATATGATTTGTTTTTGTGTAAATATTGGTGCTAAACAACCTGATTTGTCTCTCTTTTTTGTGCTGTGAGATGCATCAAGGCTGCCCAGAAGCACTGAGGTATAAAATGACACAGGATTTGGAGGTTAGAAGTCAAAGGTTTAGTTCCCCTGGGTGATTCACTTCCTTTAGGTGTATCTTCAAAATTTGTCTGACCCTGGGATATTATTATGTAAAAAGAAATTTTAAGGAGGCAGGAAACTTAAACAGATTTCCTTCGCGATCAAAAACATTAGGTGAAGTTTGTGGTTTTTCTGCTAGCAACCATTTCAGTTGGCGTGCTTTTTACTGGTGAACGTAATAGCGGAAACGTATACACGAAAAAAGGTGGGTCGTTCCCTTATCTGTGTCCATTTCCATGGATATTACTTGTACCTTCCCACCAAGACAAAAGGAGGTGGCCAAAAATGCTGAAGGGGGGTGGTTCATTTTACACATCGAAGGTGTTAATAATTGATCCCTTCTTAATTATACCCAACGCGGGTGCTGCATTCATCAGGTATGAGGTCATAAGTGGGGCTTCCCAGGTGATTATAACTGACCATAGCTTTTCTGAAGCAGTACAGCCACAATGTAGCTGTGTTGTGAGAATAACGGCCTCTGTGCTGATTTAGAATTTAAATGAATGCTGTCCTGTATTTTTGCCTGACTAAAGATGAAATTTGAGTAAAAAGCATCTATGAAAAGCCATAAAAAGGTAATGAAAAACGTAAGCACCTGAAATTCATTAAATCTGCTTGTTTTGCTCAGATTCACTAAATGGGTCATTGTATTAATTGATTTCCTATATTTAAATAAAGAAAAATAATTAATATTAATTAGCTGCCACAGAGTTCAAATGGCCACTGCAAGGAAGGGTGAAAAAGGGTGAAATCTTGGATGTTCCGTAGTTTTTCCAAGACATATTAACTTGGAATGTTATTACATGATTCCTACATGAGTGATAAGATAATTACTTTTATTTAGCAGATGCCTTTGTCCAAAATGACCCAGAAGTGAGACAAATAGCACATTGCAAACATGCATCTGTCAAGGAGTCAACTAGACATAATATTCCAATGAATGCTGAGTAACTAGTGGAAGCAGTAAGGGAACAGGACATACAGCAGATACATAACATTTCAAACAGATTATGAATCTAATAATGAGTCCTGGGCCTTGATGCATTTCTTGAAAGAGGAGAGAGATTCTGATTGGCAGATTGTCTTAACGTTGGGGAATCTCACAGGACAAACATCTGGAAAGTCTCTATTCACGAGGCATAGGGATTTCAAAGCAATGTTGGTTTGCTGACCAATGAGGACGAGATGGGATGTAGGTCTTAAGGAGCCTCTTGGTAGAGATGGGTGCCTATTCAGTAATGGATCTGAGGGCCAACTCTAAGGACTTGAACTTCATGCAAGTGCTTATAGGGACCCAGTGAAGAGGGACCAGGACGGGTGTAAGATGAGGGCAGGGGTGCGGAACCTGTTCCATGAAGGTCCAGGGTGGGTGTGGGTTTGGGGGATGACCTCTCAATCAACCAATAATAAAGCAGTGGTTCTCAACTCCAGTCCTGAGGACCCACTGTGATTGGCTGATTGTGAGGTCATCCCAAAAACCCACCCCGGCCCTCCATTGAACAGGATCCCCACCATTGATGACAGCATTTGGGATGATTACATACCAGACGCTGCTGCCATGTGTTTGAATCTTCTGCACCGGTTTGACAGCACAGGCTAGTAGACCTGACACGAGATATCATGTGCTGGACATGAAGGTGAGCTGCAGACAAATAAGGTCTAATGTTCCTGTTGCAGATATTACTGACTAATGGATACAAGTATATTTTAAGCAGATGAATTCCACATGCACTATCCACAGTGGTCACAGTTCAGTATGTAGAATTTCTTTGTGCCAAAATCCTCATTTTAGTCCAGTGATCGAAGCTGAAGTCCAAGCAGGTCATTTGTAAGCCCTTTCCCACCATAAGAATATATTTCAGGAACTTTTTGGGAACTTAGGCCAAATTCCAGTGGTGGGAAGGTAACGGGCATTCCTGATTGCAGTTCCTGATTGCAGTTCCTGTGTGGTAGTTCCTGATTGCAGTTCCTGATTGCAGTTCCTGTGTGGTAGTTCCTGTGTGGTAGTTCCTGGTCCTTTTTTTTTTTTTTTTGCTTCAGGGTAGAAATTTTTTTCTGTGTTGAATCAGAATCAAAAAAATCTTATTGATCCCTGAAGGGAAATTATTTTTGTTAGAGATGCATTTTTCTTGGCCGATTCAGATTTCCAGTTTTTTTTTTTTTTTTTTTGCACTTGTGGGACCTGCCAATTCCAATTTTTGCCGAAACCAACTATTATTGACAACACATACAAGCAAAAATAAACTTTTTTCAATGCAAAATTTTATTTTCATAAATTGTTAAACTTTAAAATTTTCCCCAAACTGCACAAGTTACAGGATTTTCACTCACTTATACAAGTCTGAAAGTGCTCTGTGACTGGACTGAGGTACAAATAACTGATCATTGAAAATGAGTTTCTGTACACCCAACTTTATCTGCCATATTTTACTTTAACAAGCAAGAACAGGTGCAACAGATTTAAATAACAAATGTCAGGCACTTTATTATTTTCCAGTATGTTTAAATTCATCAGATAACACGACATTAACGTTTTCTATTTTTTTTTTTACTCGTCTTAAAATGAGTCCATCGCTTACAATACTCCAAATAAAACTTAAGTGTACTATACTCTTCCAAGTAATAGATGCAGGGGAATACTATTAATACCAACATCAATACTTTATAGCTTTGCAATATTAATGATTATTCCTTTTCAAGATTCTCTTGTGTGTGTTTAATAATCAGTTTAATTAGTTGAAAGTTTACCTCCGATGTTTCACCACGCTTTCGTGGTGGTTCCCCCAGGGTTTACTTTGGCTTTGCATGTACTGTATTACAAATTGCAAGCTTTGTGTCGTATTCACTCGCAGTGAAGAACTGCCGTGCTAACGACATGTTAGCGCTGACTGCGCGTGCACAAGGCTATGAGGCTATTGCCTGCGCCTCTATGCGTGATGTGTGGCGCATGCGTAAAACGGACGCGTTCAGTATCAGAAATGCTTGGGAACTCACTGACCGGTCTCCGGTCCGGACCGATCACGCTGTAAATCGTCCAATTCCGATCCCTGGCCGGTCGATCAGTGCATCTCTAATTTATTTTTGCAGCTTCTCAACATCCATATAAGGGTGAAAATGGGAAAGTAAAGTAAGTACAAGTCATAGTACAAAAATATTACAATAAAAAATATAAAACAATAAACCAACAAGTGTATTAAATTGCCCAAGAGTTGCTAAAAACAAAATTGTACAGGTATGTGTTCTTTAAAAAAAAATGGAGATGGTTTTGATGAAGTAGGATCGCACTTTTATTCCTTGGATTTTAATTAGGTTTGAGAGTTTGACTATCAGTTGTTCCTGTTTTTTAAGTCTCTTAGTGTTTTTGTTTATCCAGTTATTTCTTTTAAGAACATAAGAAATTTACAAACGAGGGGAGGCCATTCGGCCTGTTAAGGTCATTTGGGGAGAACATAACTAATAACTCAGTTGTTAAAATGTTATGTAGCTCTGATTTAAAGGAACCCGGGCTTTTAGCTTGCGCTACACTAACAAGAAGACTACTCCATACTCTAACTACATGCTGTGTAAAGAAGTGCTTCCTCAAATTCATTTAAAAATATTCTCCCCCTAATTTCCATTCTTCGCCACAAGTTCTAGTACTTAATATTGAAATAGCCATTTGGCTGAACACCATCCAGACCTGTTAGAATCTTATACACCTGGATCATGTCCCCCCTTAGTCTCCTTTGCTCGAGGCTGAACAGATTCAGCTCAGCTAACCTTTCCTCATAAGACATTCCTCTAAGACCAGGAATCATTCTTGTAGACCTCCGTTGTACCTTTTCCAAGGCAGCAACGTCCTTTTTAAGGTATGGTGACCAAACCTGCACACAATATTCTAGGTGAGGTCTTACCAAGAATGTGCAAGTATATTTTGAGCTGTATTACATGTTTGCACTCAGATGTGCAAATGGAAAATTGTACACAGGCAGTGAAATAACTAGGACTGTGTGATGTATGTTATCCACCATTTTCTACGATGTGCAAGTGGTATTGATATGATAGGAACAGAAGCTGTACATGGTATATTCCAATATTCAGCATAAAGCAGAGGAGTATAGTTTGACCACTGAGGAAGGATCTCTGGAGGCGTTCAATAGTACACTTATGTACTAAGTAACGTACTTTAAGGGTCTCTGTCAAGTGCTCCTCCCGGAATCTGCCAGGGTAGCCATATCTGACTGAGGCCCTTGACCACAAGCACTAGTGCAACCTATGTAGAAATATAGATCTATGTTAGGCGCTTACCCAGCAAACTTCAGGTACCTGGTTCCTGGGGTGTCTGGACCGGGACGTCTTGTAGTTTAATTTCATCCTGGCCTGTCGTCAAGTACGTACCTGTTATCTTGCAACATGATTACTTGCGCTGGCAGCTTGCGGCCCCCATGCAAGCAGAGGATATATTAATATGTCAGAAATGGTTTGGGAGCCAGTGGCTCTAGATTGAGCTACATGGACTGGCTTGCTGCTACCGGGCGGTTGGCTTTTAGTAGCGTTCAACAGATGGATGCCTGATGTTTATTATGGTAATAAAATGTGTGCGATGTGCAGAAGGTCACTCTGTAAAGGGAAATGAAGGGACATTTATGTCTCTTGGTTACTGATTAAAACTTCTTGTATGTTTTGTTGTATTTGGTTGTGACTGTGGGTTTATTCTAGTTTATACAATAGAGGTTTCATTTGATTATGGAAACTTGTGGCCAAGTTCGGACATCATTCCATGTTAGGTGTGAGACAGCAGATCGGTCACTCTAGTGGGCAGAATATTTTTGTATTGTGGACATTTGGCCAAAACTCAAAAAAAAAAGTGTGTAACTGTATTTTAAAAATAATTATGCTTGATTGTGAGTATATTTTCATATTTAAATGACTTAGAATAATTGTGAGTGGATAATTACATAATGCATCATTTATATCTTGATACTCTTTTACTGTCTGGTACTTCATGGCGACAATATTCCCCTGTATCTTGCAATGAAAAGAAAGATCAGGTGGGATTAGTGTTCAGCAGTTACCTTTTATGAAGGCTGTAAAACCATATTATGTTCTCTCATTATAGCACAGTACATGAAGGATGGGGAGGCATGGAGGAGAATGAGGTCTTGGGGAAGGGATTCATGCATTAATAACGCATTTCAGCGTATGCTATTGCACTTGCAGGGTTTTTAAGTGTATTGTACAATGGCTCCAACACATCTGTCACCTGTATTCCCATAATAAAATGCAAATTAAGGGATTTACCTAATGTCTTAATTCCCACAGGTGATCGATACTTTATTGATCCCCGTGTGGAAGTTGTCCACGAAGGGCAGTCACCCATAGCGGCACCCAGGAAGCTGGGGGGTTAAGGACCTTGCTCAAGGACCTGCAGAGGCTGGGTTTGAACTGGCAACCATCTGATTGTACAGTAGGCACACAGACTTAGCCCACTAAGCCGCACGCTGCCCCAGTGCAGATTACAGATACAGAATAAACAAATGGTTTATTAATTAGAATGCTTTAGAATGCTTTAGTGCCATTTTAGTTAGTGACTGACGTTTTTGAAAAGCCATTTAAAAGCCATTGGTCAAATGCTTCTGATGATATTACATTTCCAGTATTGATTATTTAGTCATAAATGATGCATTACCAAATTGCCATGGTCAAATGAAACTCTTGTGTATAACCCCACCCATGAGCACAGAATGCAAATAAGCCAAAATTCTAGAGTCCGATTTGCATAACGTGTCGGCAAATAAAGAAAGAGTTCCGACCCTGGTAAAATGTCTAGTAATAAGATAAACAGGCGTGTCAGCTTGCTGAGAGGCTCTTCCTCCAGGTTGATCGCCATATGCTAGATAAATGAATGACTCATAGCTCTTGACATCTGTTCCTGTACATGTACAGTATATGGTTCAGCACCCGGCCACATGGAGAACCAGTCAGACTACAAGTACAACCCTTCCAGTCCGGACAGCACATTGTATGCACTCCCCAGCTGTATAGTCTGAAACACATACGTGGCCATGGCTTAAAATTACTGCTCCCCCCTCCCAAACAGTTTCTGAAAAAAACATGCTATTACCTTATAGACTTTAAATTAATTGAGTATTTCAGAGTTTAAATGGGTATTTAGGACAGAAATTAAGATTTGCTATGCTCCTCATTGCAAAAACAAAGTCCTACTGTAAATGTAAATTCTTTAACCTTTTTGGTTTAATTTCCTTGGCTACAGCAGCACCTAACCCTACAATATCCTCTGCCTGAAAAAAAGATGCCTACGAAAATTAATAAAGAGAAAATGGCTCATGGCAAAACAAAATGCTAGCTAATTAAAAGGGCCATTATAGAGAGAGCTTACTTCCCTAGAGGGAGACATTTAAACACTGCTTGAGTTGCGTTAATCACTGCGCTGCCTGCAAAAGCTAGCAATCTCCTTGTCAATTGTTTAAATGGGTTTACATTATAATTAATTTTTATACTTAATTTATGCCTAATTTTGTAGCCTGGTACTAATAGCAGAAGTTTCGGTGAACATAATACTTCTCAGACTCTTCAGGCATCTTGTACATACATCTAAGCAAACTTTCTGAAAAGGTAGCTATTGTTAATAGCCAGTTACCATGCAGCTAGGAAGAATCACATTTGTTCTTCGTCATTATTACACACATTCCTCGATTTCTGGTTTTGCTTGCTTGACGATTTACTTGTAAGCCGGCAAAGTTTCTCCGGTGACCGGTTTGGGCTGTTCAGTGGAAACCTTAGAAACTGGTTTTGGTTTGAGCTGTTTGAACAGATTGCGACTCTCCAGTTCTTTGGCCTGGCGTGGATGTTGTGGGACATGCAGGAATGTGGGCTGTTTACCTGGGTTCCCATTTTATTCCTGGCATTTGTGGCCCCTGATAAGTTAATTGGTGGACATTATAGTGTCCTGGGGAAGTCGGGTAATAGCACTAAACCTGTTCTGTGTGTCTGTTCACACAGCAAAGTACCCCGAGATCAAGTCCCTGATGGGTCCTGACCCTCAGCTGAAGTGGGTTGTGACTGGGATGGTGCTAACCCAGCTTTTAGCCTGCTATCTGGTACAGGACGTGTCCTGGAAGTGGCTTGTCATCTGGGCCTACACCTTCGGCGGCTGCATCAACCACTCGCTGACACTGGCGATCCACGACATCTCTCACAACGTGGCCTTTGGCAACAAACAGGCTCGCTGGAACCGTTGGTTTGCCATGTTTGCCAACCTGCCCATCGGTCTGCCCTATTCGGCCTCTTTCAAGAAGTACCACATCGACCACCACCGCTACTTGGGCGGCGACGGCCTGGACGTGGACGTGCCCACCGACCTAGAGGGCTGGTTCTTCTGCACCCCTTTCCGCAAGCTCACCTGGCTCTTTCTCCAGCCATTCTTCTATGCACTGCGCCCCCTGGTGGTCAACCCCAAGCCCGTGTCCAGCCTAGAGGTGCTCAATGCCGCAGTGCAGTTGGTGGCAGACGTCTGCATCTTTTACCTGTGGGGCCTGAAACCCATCGTCTACCTGATTTCCGGCTCCATCCTCTGCATGGGTCTGCACCCCATCTCCGGCCACTTCATCGCCGAGCATTACATGTTCCTGAAGGGCCACGAGACCTACTCCTACTATGGTCCCCTGAACCTCATCACCTTCAACGTAGGCTACCACATGGAGCACCACGACTTTCCCAGCATTCCTGGCAGCAGACTGCCACTGGTGAGTCTGGCCTCATATGGAAGGCTGATTTTCTTCCAAAGCAATCTTGTTATTCATGTTTCGTTATACGTACAGACATGCATGGAAATTATCATTATTATTATTATTACTATTGTTGTTGATTATTAATAATAACAATATAATAACGTTGATCATGATAATATTCATATGAAATAACCCATAGTGGTTTTAGTTGTTTTTCATTTATTAATGTTTTATACATACATTTCATGTACAGGAGCTAAATACTCCTGTATTTTGTGGGGAGGTCATTCCATAGTAATTAAATTCCAGCAAAATTAGGCAATGGTGTGTTCTAAGTACATTCTTATTTTCCTCACATTTCAATAATTTTGTTTTTTAGTTTACTTTTTTTCTGGTAACTGCTTCGTGACGGTCTGGATCTCTGGGTCATAGGGAAAAAAAGAGGGAGATTTTGTGTGGCACAACATCTGAAAAATGCTTATGACTTACAGGTAGTGTAAATTTGACTCTTACAGAGTGTAGGTTCTGGGAGGGAAAGAGAGACACATATTCAGGTCCTTGATCACTGTGCTACTGGCTTTCCTAGAGGATAAAGGGAAAAGCTTTTTAATCTAGCATGTTTAGAATGGCAAAATGCCCTTTATATTTAATGGATTACTTATGAAAGGACCCCCACCTGAAAAAAACACACACATGCATGACACAGAGATGTTATACTGATACGACGGCCTGTGCAAACTTCCACAGTGCAGGGCAGCCTTTGTTTCACTTGTCCTTCTACGGTCTGTGCTTGGATCCATTTACTCAAAAGTCTCCCTTTATATTTCCATCAATTACATCATCAGAGCTCAGTCGGGTGTATTCCCATGGTGTGTTTGATTGCTGGAGCCCAGGTGTAGGCTTGTGACTAATGTAACAAATGGCTTTATACCTTATTCTTCATTAACACGTGTACTAGGGTTAGCTGCTAGCTCCTGTTTAGAAGAAACTCTCATTATTTAGCAGAGTCTCAGATCAGATAGCCTCAGACAGCAAGGGAATTGGCACAAATGAGCCAGACGTTGCTGTAGGCGTTCTGTCCAAAGCTCGCCTCAACATAATGTGACTTGTGCCTTTTCAAGTCGTATTTAAACAATGGAATGGTCACATGGTGCTGGAGGTGAAATATTATGTGTCGGTGGTGAGCTTTCATGTCATACTGTATTAACGGGACCAGTGGTGCCAGGCAACTCCTCTTTGGAATCACTCCCAGGAATCCTGCTTATTTCCCAGCTAACCTCCTCTCCCCTCGCCCCCCCACCCATGGCAGGTGAAGAAGATAGCAGCTGAGTACTACGACTCGCTCCCGCAGCACACCTCCTGGGTCCGCGTGCTCTGGGACTTTGTGTTCGACGACAGCATCGGCCCGTACGCCAGGATCAAGCGCGAGTACAAACTGGCCAAGCAGGAGTGATCGCTGGCTGCACACCACCCCAGTCCGCTTCTTGGGAAATTACTATCGCTTTCCTGTGTTTTTTTTTTTTTTTTTCCACGTGGGCAGAAGGGGGGCTCTTAAAAAGGTGCTCCTCCCTCTCAGAATCTGACATGATTAGCGGCTAAAATGGGACCACGTATTTGGTCGTCCAGGACTGTCATCCAGCACTTCTGCAATTTAATGCAGAAGTGCTAGGAAAAAATGGGCTCTACAAGAGGCTGCATCAAAAAGTAGTTTAAACTGGAATCGAACCATTTGGGAACATCCACTTTTCTTTGCATAAAGAGGACTGCTGTGCGAATGCTCAGAGTATGAATAAATATTAATTGTGTACTGGGTGAATGTAGTATCTGGAAGTAAGAATGGGTTCAGATGGTCCTGTGAGAAAACACTACTCCTGTCTTAATTTTCAGTCTCAGTACCTTCATGATCTTACTGCAACTGTAATGTCATGGACTGCAGAGAAGAAACAAGTCATTTCAGCATTTCAAATAGCAGTAAATGGCCATTTCTTCAGTGACGCAGCACTACAGTATTGTGCCTTTAAAACAATGCCCTTTGACATCGTTAGGAAATGCTACGTTTTGTTTCAAGCAGTCAGCCTCGTTGTGACATTATTTATTGAAATGGCTTAAAACAATTTCGAAATTAATGTTGATGACACTGCATTTAACTTTGGGAAGAAAAATACCTCGTCTGTTGTTGTTGGCTGTTTTTGTATGTTTATCACCAGCAATTTCTAATTAAAATGACGTTTAAATATGTTTTGCACAATAGTTTGATGTCTGCTCAAGTCACTGTCCTGGTGAAAGATTAAGAAAAATAGTTTAGTGTAAGAAACCGCTTCAAGCACTGCCATTGTTGTTCACAGTTTTATTTAAATGGTTTTAAAACTTTTCTTTTTTTCTTAAACCAGGAAGCACTTGGTTAAAAAGGGATATATTAAAACGAACGGTACTTCACCATACCTTGCAGCCAATAAACGCCTGAATAACAACATAATCACACATAACCATGGTGTTCCTTGCACTTTTTAAGGTTAAGCAATATCCATACACTTTCTATTTCCTTCACAACAAACTCACATTCAAACTTTTCCTTAAGTTACTACTCCAGTGAATTCAATACCTCCAGGTTGGCAAAAAGGATCTGATCTGAAAATGGTGCTGAGGTCTGGTGACTATAAAGCAAGCTCTTTTAACTGTATTTACCAGTTACCAAAGGAAAGAAAGTGAGCAATATAAAATATAAACGGCTGACATCAAATGGTGTGCAACATCTGTCTGAAAAAAAAATCAATAGATAGCATAATAATTAAACAAAAAAGAAAATCCTAGAAAAAGTAATAATTCAGCTTCATCAAAATTCTGTTAAGACTCAACAGAGAGCAGCAGGCTGCCACGGGGATCTCTTTATATACAGAGAGCAGAAGAGAGCGCAGGCCAATCAGTGCACGGCCCTCCATCCGTTTGCCCCCCGTGTGTCAGCCCCTCCCCCTTCCCCTCAGCCCCGCTGTCTCGTGATGCTCGTGTGACGATCCCCTGGAATGCTGTGGCAGTGGAGCCCTCATATTCGGGGCCCCCTCCGCTGCCCCTGCTGCTCCTGGGGAAACCCCGGTCCGTCCCGCAGGCACTCGGAGCATTACGTTGTGCTGATTCTGCTAAGTTCTTGTCTAATGGCTGCCGAAGAGAAACAAAGAATACAGAAGTGGCTATGAGACAGAGAAACACCACCACAAAATATTACTGAAGGGAAACAAGATATTTAAGCATTTATTGCAGGTCTGTCAGAATTATGTTTAGTATCTACCTGTGAGAGTTAGAGCTTTTAACATAATGATAAAATGATGTACATGTGATTTTGGTGGAACATGGAGGCCTTACCGTCAATTATCTCATCCTTCACCTTCTGTAACTCGCGTACAACCTCCTCCAGGATTTCCTGTTGGAAGAGACCCCACCCATTCAAGCCTGTGTTGTGTTTACTTGAAAGCAATATATTTGAAAATGTTGATGAGTCTTAGGTGGTCTTTTTCATCAAGTGTACTTTATTGTTCATGAAATGTCTGACATAACATGCCGCAGGGAGGGATATGGTCCTTTAAGAAGGCTCTTTTGTAATCAGAGACTGAGACCGCTGGCCAAACACTCTTCTTTCTTTACAGAATCCATGGAATTACGCAGAGATGATAAATGTGAAATTGACTATTGTTAGTGAACTTTTGTTAGGGAGCCCGACTTTGGCGGCGATTACGTAAAAAGCTTTGTGTAAAAGACCTTGTGAGAAATCAAATGTCTTTGATTATTCTCCGAGTATGAATCTGGCGTGGCTGATTGATAAAAGGCAAGGTTCCTACCTGCTTCATTCTGTCGAAGTCTAAGGCATCTGTGTCACTGCTACTGCCTGCTGGTCTCACCCTGAAAAAGCAAACACATGACATCAGCAACCCCCTTTGTTAAAAATCATAGGCGCAGACTGTATCATATTCTGCATGCACCATATAATATTTCCCTAATACTATCCCCCAAAACACTCTCTTGTGTCTCCACAATCTTACTCTATTATGCAACTGTTCAAAAGTACAATGGCTGGCATCAGGGTTGAAGACATGGCCCGCATAATTTATCTGCTACAGCCTTGAGATCAGTTTGAATCTAATAAGTAGGGGATCACACTGTTTTGATGTCTGTGGACTGGTTTATGTTGTTTTAATTTTTTTCAATTCCAAATAGAACCAACCGATTGCGAGGGGTCATAAAAAATGTAAAATATGTGGTGGTGGGGGGGGGGGCTGTTGCTCATGGCCAGCAGAGGGTGCCAGAGAGCTCAGCTGAAAATACAGTTGCTGTATATGAGCAATATCTAGGGTTTCTGAATAAACGGATATCAGAAAGTGTAAGCGAAAGATGTTCCTTTCTGGCGATATTACATAGTGTCTTGGCGGGAAATAAATAGGTCAGCCACGCCTACTACTACCTTATGTGAAACCAGCCCAGGGACTGGCTCATCTCCAACAAACAGCTGTTTATGCAACTTATTGGCATATAATGTATAGTAGGTTTGTAGAGCAGAGAGAGAGAGGGTGAAGGTGCTCCTCAATCCCTTCAGGGCAATTGCAGCCCCACCTTCTGACTGAACACACAATCCTGAGTTTGCTGACAAAACAAGACGTTCTGGATGAAGCATTAAAAATGAACAAGGTTCTTAAAATAAGAAGCACAGGGGGTCCTGATGAGGCGAGAAGTTCTCGGAGAAGGATGAGACATCACAAAGCGTAGCACCTCGTATAGTATTTCAGGTACTGGAGTACCTGGATCTGAGTTATCTTGCTCAGAAGACTTTGTAATGAAATAACTGCACACATTTGCCCTGTGCTCAGCTTTTTCATGTTCATTTTACAGTGCTGACCTTGATACCACTGAGGACTTGTCTGCAGAATTGGCTCGGTCCCACGGCTTCTTGACCGCATCTGTTGGGTGAGGAATCAGAGTGAAGATATGAGCCAAGCCCTGCTTAAAATGTCCTCCTCGCCCTAAGCCTGCATTTTAGCTCCTATTTACTGCCCTTTGTTTAAGCTTCATATGAAAATCAAAGTGGGGATTCCCACGTCGATTCTCCTGATATTCCCAGTGACACTTCGAACCTGGGTATCCACAGAAGTCAAAAGAAGCACTTGCTCCACTAGTTTCACATGATACTTGTTAGGGGACTGTTAGCACTGGGCAAGCCTGCTATCAGCCTACAGCCAATTGGTTTGAAAATCTGCAAGCTGGCTTTAGCCGTTAGCCTGCTAAACAAAGAGGTATACAGCTGACATGATACTATGGAGGCACTGTAAAGAATACTACCCTGCTGACCAGAGGACAGAAAGGAACCTGTGGGATTCTGCTGAGTAAACTGGGCGACTGATTGAATAAACAAATGCGCATCGTAATGACTGAGCACTGAGTCCGGCAGGAGAAAGGTGGCACTTGTGGAATTCTGCTTACCTGAGCCACGAGTGCCAGGGGAGATGGGATCGTCCTGAAAGACAGAGAGATGCCGAGAAAAATCTGTTAGCGTCCTGTTTCCACAAGCAGATTAAAGCTGCCGTAGTTAACATTTCCAACAAGTCCCGTGTGACTAATTCTTCACTAATTAATAATACATGATGTTTCCTTATAGAAGACAGATCACAGACACCAGAGCCAAGTCATTATTAATCCATTGCCGTTTTGCAGAAAGCAATTAGCAGTTAATACAAATAAGGTGTTGGCTAGACAGATTGAAGAATTGTTATTGAGATAATTATCATCATACCACCTGTCCCTTACTTGTGAAGGAATTTATCGCAGTTAAAAGCTAACATTTTAGATGCACAATTCAAATTCATTAGCTGGCACTATGTACATACATACAGTACCGTGCAAAAGTCTTAGACTTACTACTTGGGTAATAAATGTATATTTTCTTAGAAAAAAAAAATAACTTTAGAACATATGCAAATTAACAGTAAATAACAAACGATAAATAAATAACAAACAAGAATTTCTTCTGTTCACCAAAAAGTTATTGATATCTTGCTGGATAGCTAGATTAACACGGCTTTGGTTCCAAAACCTCTGTTTAGGGGCACCTCAGCCATTCCATGTATTCATTAAATTTTTCCACTATCTTAATTCATTAATTAACTTAATTCATTAGATATCTTCATGAGTCACTGATTAGCCAAACAAGTGGAAGTGGTAGAGTAGGGAAATACGCTGGTATCTTTGACGGACGCTGCAAATACTGTGGTGATTTTAGGAGAGGAATGGCTCAGCTGACAGACTCCCATAGATGTCATTTTCTGTGACTGATAATACTTTCGCCAAAGTAATGTATGTAACCACATGCTTGTGAGCATAAATAAATATATTAGTGACATTATTAAAATAATCAATAGTAAAATCACCACAGAAGCTATGCAATAGTTTAGCTCAGAGATACACAAATAATATATGGCAAAGATATGGGACCCAAACTATGAAAACTGTATCTGGGTTATTCGGGTAATGCAGAGAGTGTGGCAATTAAGCTCAACCATAATACATACAGCATATGTTCCCATAAAAGAGGGCAGGAGAAAATGTAGAGGTTGAATCATTGATCAGGTGACCACAGTCTTTGCAGTCTGTGACCCTACTGTTGTACCATTGAGGAGGTCGGCTTTAGTACCCGTTATACATAACACACTAAATAAAAGAATAAAATGTCATGTGGCATTTTCTGTCTTTTGCTTTGGTACAAGACATTTGTAACCTTTTACACAAACAGGATGACATTCACAGATGATGTAATCTCATTTCAAGTAACGTGATGGAAAGTTCAACTTTATGTTCTGAAGGTTGAACCCTGTCTTCCCAATGCAGGATGACATTGCCTGCACTTTGCGATCACGGTCACAGTGACTTACGCTTTGGCCGTCTTCCTCTTTCTTGTCCCCAGATTTCTCTGTCTGTGTAGCTGCTTTCCTCCTGTCACATGCAAACAGACACATCAGATACATTAGATACATGGGGGGGGAGGCACTCGGGGGGGGGGTGCACTCGGCTAATAAGCGCCCATTAAGTTCTTCTCATAAAGGCTTTTCTGGCTAAAACGAAAGCCTCTCATCACAGTGTAAATATATCTGCAAATGGTGGATTCTCTTGTACAACTTAACGTGTTTTGCCCTCAAAAGTGTGTTTGTGCTTAAAATGTAATAACAGTGGTACGATGTCTGGAACAACCCATGACCCAGGAATGTGACCTTTCCCGTTTCCTTACTTCACGTCGTGACACGTCGATAAGTATCGAGACTGCAGGTTCCCCTAAATGCTTTTGTCTGTGCAGATAGTCTGGGCACCTTAGCACTGATAACTGCGGTTCTGACGTGTGCGCAAGAATGAGGTGGCCCCGCCGTGCCCCTCCCCCCCAGCTGCCCCCGCCGTGCCCCTCCCCCCCAGCCGCCCCCGCCCTCCTCTCACCGGCGTGCAAGAAGGGCGTTCATCTCCTGCATCAAGCCGCCGTTACTGCCCCCGCTTGTTCGGTTGGCATCATTCTTGGCACCACAAGAAGACCCATCTTCAGACTAGTGGAGAGTGCGCGCACACACACACACACACACACACACACACACACACGCATACAAGTTTGTAATTATATCTTCGTGGGGACTCTCCATTCATTTCTACGGGGAATACTTTAATCCCAGCATGACGACCTTAACCCCTACCCTGCCCTAACCTCAACCATAAGTAGCCTAACAAAACACGTGACTTCTGGAATTTAGTTTTTTGGTCACATTCATAGACCTGAAAAATAAATAATATTATATCAATGACAAGGTCAAAATAAAAGAAAAAAATGGGCAGTGGTGGCTTAATGGGTAGGGAAGGGCACTGAGCAAGGTACCACACTGAGCAGGGTACCGCACTGAGCAGGGTACCGCACTGAGCAAGGTACCGCACTGAGCAAGGTACCGCACTGAGCAAGGTACCGCACTGAGCA
>JABFEB020000026.1:3822829-3834482 GCA_019775895.2 Stomatorhinus ivindoensis
CACTGAGCAGGGTACCGCACTGAGCAAGGTACCACACTGAGCAAGGTACCGCACTGAGCAAGGTACCGCACTGAGCAAGGTACCACACTGAGCAAGGTACCGCACTGAGCAGGGTACCGCACTGAGCAAGGTACCACACTGAGCAAGGTACCGCACTGAGCAAGGTACCGCACTGAGCAGGGTGCCACACTGAGCAAGGTACCGCACTGAGCAGGGTACCGCACTGAGCAGGGTACCGCACTGAGCAAGGTACCACACTGAGTAGGGTACCGCACTGTGTGCTGTGGTGAGTCAACAATGACCACTGATCACCAAACTCTTAAAAAAAAAACATCTGGTCCCCACAATGTAATATAAACATAATCCACACACAGAGGCTGACACGCTATAAGGGCCTTGCTTGTTCTCTTTCAAACTCCCAAATCAGCCACTTCAAACGTCATCACTGACCTGCCCCTGACAGAAACCTTCCCCCACCCCAGCAAATGCTGTGATGACATCATTTATTCTTTGTGGACAGTAACCATGACAGCACCCAGCTAACAATACGGGGGCGTACAGTACATGGAGGTAAGCTACACTGCCGGTATAGTTCTACACGGGCTGATTGGTGTTCCTGTTCATCTCTTTACTCTAAATGCCAGGTAAATATATAACTTAATATATAACCCAGTATATAAAGGAAATCCTCCAGGAACCAGGAAACGGTGTTAGCTTTCTCTGCATCTCTAATCTGGCCTGTATTCTGTGCTACCTGCTGTGCATGGAGAAGCTTAGCAGCCTGGTCAAACTCAGCCGAGGGGGGGGCGGGCGTGAACTCACCCTCTGAACCCGGCGCAGTTTGGCCCCAGCCAGCGCGGCAGCCAGGCCAAAGGGGGCCCCCTCCCCGTGACCCCCAGGCCCTCCGCCGGCCGGCAGCGGGGGCGGGGGCGGGGGTGCCCCAGTGGAGGGCGGTGGCGGGCCGGGTGGAGGTGGAGGGGGCGGGGGCCCCCCTGTGGGCACGGGTGCCGGTGCCGCAGCGGGGGGGGCAACGGAGAGGGAGGACGGGTGTCCTGCTGGGATGGGGGGACCTGCGCAGACAGAGCAGCAGTTAGTGACGGGCGAGTCTCAGTGCCATGCCCCCTGCAGGGAAAGGAGGGAGGGGCTTAATGAGGATGAGTGTTCACATGCATATGAAGCACACCACAGCCAGACCATAAGGAACAGTGAAGCCATGCCGTAGGGCTTGGAGGTGGGATACCGCTTCTGCACCCCAAACATGTGTCAGCCACAGGAAAGCGGAAAACAAGCTGCTGTTTCTGTTCAAACTGATGCACAGTCTGTTTTTTGCTATATTTATGTTCACATTTGTACATTTCCAAAGGATTCAGCATTAAGGCCCCCGTGCTCATTGGAAGGGTTAATGTTTAAGGTCTATGTCACTTGTACCCATATAAACACCTCGTTTTTTTTTTTTGAACAACAGCATTGGGACGTCATGAAACATGGCAAAGTCTGGCCACCTTCCGGACCGTCGTCACACACGTCGCAGCACCCGCTGTTGCCGCAAAGCTCATTTGAAAATGCGGCCGGTGACAGAATCATTGTTTTCCCAGTGATATGTAGGAAATAAGCAGGAAGGTAAGAAATCAAATGTCTCCGTTTTTCACGGGAGAACTCGGGCTGGAAAAGCTTTCTCACCTGGATCTAAAAAACAGATCCCCAGAGTCCCAGGGAAGCCTCGCTTTACTCCCGATACCTCAGCACGCCTTGACATGAGTCTGTAAACCTCAAACGAGTCTTCTGACTGATCACACATCTAAGCCTAAATTCTTGATCAACGGGCTCTCTTGCATTTCTTTCCAGTTAAACCCAAAGTATTGTTATAAATATTGCTTTTTGCGGTAAAATCTTCCTGTGGTCATTTTCCCCGTGGAATGTGTACTGTAAATACAGGTCTTGTTAGTAGCTGCTGTGCGAGGCTCAGTATGCCACTGCAGAGTCACACTCGTATGCGGAGGGGGGGGGGGCACCTCTGACCCATCCTGCCCCATAAAGCTCCAGGTCACTTACCGGAGTTGGGCACAGCAGCCTGAGGGGCAGGAGAGGGGCTCTTCTTGGGCAAGGCCCCCCCAATATAAGAGGGGGGTGAGGAGCTGAAGGGGGGCATGACCTGGTACTGGATCTGCTGAGGGGGAAAGGAGGACGTGTACTGGGACTGGGGGGGGGGGCCCTGGGATGGGTGGCCGGCCATGGTGCACAGGGCTTCGCAGCAGGGGGTAAAGAAAATCTCAGGGCTGTAGGTGGTAGTGAGGGGAAGTGGGGACTTCTGGGATAGGTAATAGTCCTCCATGTTGCCATTGGAGGCAAGGTCAGTGGGAGGGGCTTTGCCACGGCCGTTTTGGAGGGGTGACAAGGGTTGGGTCACAGGGATGACTGGCTGGGGGCACACCTGCTTGACAGTCAGTGCCGTCGTCACTGGGGGCGAAGATGCCAGAGGGGTGAAGGTACGAGGGGAGGACCAGCCGTGTTTGCCATGTCGAGGGGTTATGGGGGGGGAGAGCGGGATCTGCCGCACCTGCCGGGCCGCCGAGCTCAGCCCGGGCTGCACCGGGTGGAAGGCCGACATCAGCGAGGTGGAGAGCTGCGATAGCTGGGCTACCCGCTGGGGGGGGTCAGTCTCCCTGTCCTGAGGAGAGGCTGAGGAGGAGCGGGACACAGAAGGGGAGGAAGCGACCTTGGCGAAAGGTGCAGGCTGCAGGGTGCTGGGCTTGTAGTGCTGATAATCAGGAGGGGGCGTGTCAGATGGGCAGGGGGAGGGGGACACCTTAAAGTGCAGCGTGGAGACTAGGAGGACACACAGGATTGGGCGACAGAAAAAGAGAGCGAGAGAGGTGACACTGAAAATGGAGACAGCAAAGAAAAAGGACAAAGAAGGGCACCAGCACACGTGGAATGCCATGTGGGAGCCGCCGTTCGGCACGCGGCGACTCAGGTGGGGTCGTGCCAAGCCGGCAGCCGGCACCCTGAAGTGAAACTAAGCCTGGCACAGGCCGCTCTGTCACATTCGGATCCCCACGTGGAAGCATCCACAGCAATGTGTGAGTAACGTGGAGCAAGCGGAAGCGGCTCTTTCTCCTGCTTCGCCTTCCCCGCTGCTCGCCCGCCCGCCCGCGGGCCTCACCTGAGGCGGACGTCCGTCGCTCCCTCTCCAGCTGCACCTGCATCTGCTGCTGCTGCTCCATCATCTGCCTGTGGACGATGAGAGAGACGCGTCAGCTTCCCGATCGCCACGGTGGCCCCGACGGACCGCCAGCGGACCCCCAGTGGACCCCCAGCTGCTCTGGGTGAGGGATCTGTGTCGGGACGGCTGCTGCGGCGGCAGCCAGATGCTGTTCCGCCTGGCCTTCAGACCACAAGCTTTCAACTGCAGTATGTCATATTCAACATAAAGCATCTGCTAAATAGATGTTAATTCTCAGCCACAAGTGGCAGCATTGATGGCACGATTTCCAGTTCCAGACTGTTTTTAATGGATTTAATAAAGAACTCTAGCACTGCTTGCACCAGACCACGATCTGTAAGTCTTTCTTAGCTTCATGTAGCTGACACGCCTGGTTTAAGGACAAATAAAGGCCATTCTGTCTTTTTTTTAACAGGATGGCTGGTTGTAAAAATGCACAGACACTGGAAACAGGGACAGCAAATGGAATGGAATGGAATTCTTTGGGTTGCCCAGAACACATCCTGCCAGCTCAGGGTCACACCACATAAAGAGACCGATAATGTAGTAACTTCTCTCACCACTAGATGGAGGCCCTGTGCCAAGGTCGCAATCGTGGCCAAGTGGGATAGTAGCGATGTGGGATTGGATGACTCTGACTGCCAAATTTCTAAAGCTTTTGGGACCTGATGAGGATTTTTCCAACTCTGCCACAAAGGATTTCCTTTTTAACCTATGAAAAACTTTACTTTTCAAATGAAATTACTGCCATACAGGACCTGCCTTTATCCAAGCTGACTTTTTAAATTAGCACTGAAGTTGATCTTCTTTCTTGGTTCATCTTCAACTGAAGCCACGTATGATGAGTGGTCAGATTTGAGAGTAAAGCACTTTCTAATCGCTGTTACTGTTTCTTTCTGTGAGCAGATGGGCGTTTTGCGTCACGGCTGTTTACATGCTCTGTTTCATCTGTAAACTCGTTGTACCAGACCAACGTGATTTTGTAGATCTGCTCCAGGCAGGATTGTGGATGGGATCAATGTGACGGAGGGGGGCAGCGTGAGGAATGGGGGCTTCACTTGGGCATGGGAGTGAAAAGGGGTTTAACAAACCAAGAGGAGAGAAAACAAAAGGGCACCTTTTTCTGGCAGAAGCCCAAAAGGACACAGACCAGAAATCGAAATGAGCTTTGGGACATGCGAGGAGCTCCAGGTGGGTATGGGATCTGCATCCATCTCAGTCTGTGTTCATGGTGCAAAGAAATAAACAGAGGGCAGGTTTACATTGACACTAACGAGGCGCAGCTGAATGAATCAGCTGGTCACCTGACTTCACCCCGCCTCCTACAAATCCGCCCACATCCCGCTCCCAGCGTCTGACGGATCTCTATAAAACCCAATCAGTGATTCGGACATAAGCAGGGATGGTGGAGGCCCATGTAGTAGCCTAGGCAACCTTCACTGCGGGACATGATGTAAGGGGTCAGCGAGGGTGGGGGGCAAATGGTGGTGACTGGCTGACTGGCTATGAGCCAAACAGGATGCAGAGGCACACATGATCATCACCTTTGAGGTCATCATGCACTTTGCTCATTGCTTTTTACGGGAGTTGCAGAAATATGTAAAACCTGAGCATTTTCTTTGTTCGGGGGTTTGCTTCTTTTCAATGGGGATACTCTGTTTCTCTGCTGTCAACTCTGGGCACACCTTGTCTTAATAAAGAAATTTTATCTTGCTCAAGTTGTGTCAGGTAACTTTACTTCATTCCCTGTGATGAACAGAATTTCGAGAAGAGAAAAGTGCGTGCAAGTTTTTTACTTGTTTTTTACTGTAGCTGTTCTATGCTGATGCTGCAGAGGGCGCTAGTACTACTAGAGGTGCCCCCACATCACTGATCTGTCATGTGGCGACACCGCACATTGTGTGAGGACTTCTAGGGGCGCCAGCTTAGCCAGCCAGATTCACTCTGTCTCAGAAGATGCACGCCGCATGCTAATCGGCTGGCTAAGTCAAAACTCATCAGAAGATGGCGCCCCTATGTCATCTAAGGTGTTTACCAGCCCTGTTTCTAGCACTGAACGTTCAGTCGTTTCGCCACGGCGCTGTAATCACTGTACTGTTTTCTTTCCTTTATTGTTTCATATTTTAGTTACTGATGTGGTTTTCAAGCTACATTTATTCTACTAATGAAATATTCTTGCCAGGAGTTTATTGCACCTCCTGATATGAGTAGCTATGGGGATCTCACCTTCTCTGGTTCTCCGTGTCCTCTGCAATGGGCCCGTTCTGGGCTGGACGTTGGACAGCTGGACCTGAAGCGCAGAAATAACATTGTTATACAGGGCCCTAATCAAGGTTTAACTGGAGCTGATCACACATGTAGGCATGAAGGACTATTACACGTCACATCTGAAGGAATATGGTCAAACACTTTTGAAGAATCGTGGTGAAAGACACTAACAGATAAACGTCTGAAGAACTATGATCAAATACACGTGCAGGCATACACCTGCAAAGAATTTATCATTGCTAAGCAGCAAGAAACATCAAAATCGTTTTATTAAACGGTGTAACGTCTGTTTTCTCTGTCCAGGGTACTCTGCCTCACTTATCTCACTTAGCTGTAAGAGAATGCTGGGTAAACTGGCTTAAAATATCAGGAAGCCAAATAACACTCTGTAAGTCAGAAAAATCTGTAGTACAATTCAGACCAACCATCAAGGATTTTCTTTTTTCCTTAGAGATTTTTGTTTAATGCAGATCATACTGTCTGTGACTCGAACCCTGAGAGATGTCTTGGTGTGGGTGAAATGGCAGACAACAGAGTAGGGTGTCTTAACGTGCGCTGCAAGGTCACAGGAAACTGGATAGTACAGGAGAGAAACACTAGGGCCAAACGGAGCAGGGAATGAAGAAGACAAAGAGAAAATAGCCCTAGAATGAGAGAAGAAACAGAAAAGAAATTCACTACAAACAAACACCTAAAATAAAAGGAACTTTCAAACAGAGTCAAACTCATGTAAATTGATGGTAGGCCTTGTGTTATTATTGCAAGCTAAAACCTTGGGTTCTGAGGTGGAATGGCCTCTCGTTTGTAAATTTCTTATGTTCTTAATGCTGTTTATATGATGTGTGTATATGTATGTATATATACACATATGTATACACGCACAGAGAACGCAGTAACTTATGTAAAAAGACTTCTAAAGACGATGGCTTCTTTTACACAAACCAGGACACATATACGGTTAGTGTGACTGGGCGGGGCCAAAAGTCCATTCTGCGGTGACAGCAGCAGGGTGACATCGCGGCTGTGCTGTTGCCATGCAGACGTAACACGAATCTGCTCTCCTCCTGTCCAAGCCACTGTGATGCCACTAACCCAGAGCACACCCCACCAGACCTTTAACAATGGCACCAAGGCTCGGATCACACTTTCTCAGTGGCCTGTACTACGAAGCAGGGTTACTGGCTTTTCGGGGTAACTTGTCGGATTTAAGGTAGTCTGGGCAAAATGTAAGTGAACGAATATGAAGTCCGTTTAAACTGTGGAATCTTAAGTCTAACAAGTTTCCCTGATAAGCCAGTAACCCTGCTTTGTAGTACAGGCCTCTGGTCTTCCAAATCAAAACCCATTCTTTAGGCCATATGATTACTGTTGTCTAAGTACTATTTCACGTTTATTCGACTTTCAAAAACAGAATCAAAGTTATGACCCAATAATGAAATAACAAATTAGTGCCACATTAGTAAGTGTGATTTTACTACAGTCAGAACAGTATTAAAATGAGTACCTGCACTTGTGTTAGCACAGGTGGCAAATAAAGTATCGTTATCATAAAACAGCAAAATACTGATTGATCTATTGTCAGTAACACAATGATGCAATCATTTATATATTACAGATAGCTACATTTACAATGCCTTCCCATAATTTCCCCAAAATGTTCTCCTGCCAGTTTCCTTCCTGCTGCAGACACAGACCGCTTCTCCTTTGAAGGTCACGCTCATGTGACCTATCATGTGACTTATCCCCCCCACACCCCCTTGCCCAGGCTGAGCTGTTGCCCGGATATGGCTCACTTTGCGCTGGCGATCCATAAAGTAACCACATGACCAAATGTGCTCGGTCGCTGCTGCATGCTAATCAAATAATGATCAAATAATAAGAGGGGGTTGAGGAAACAGCCCCAAGGCCACCTAGGTTGTGAGCTATCTCTACCCTGCCCCCCCCCCCAAAACCCAGCACCAAAAAACAGCACCTTTCTCATGACATGACCGAAATGCCAGCAAGCTCATCACACTAACCTCACCCTGTCTACCACACCGATAGTACTGAATGACACTTAAAAAGCATAGCATTGGTGTTTACCACTCCACAGCACCACCTACTGGACTGTAACTTCACAGCAATCTCTCTGGATCTTTTTGTAACCTATTACCAAAATGACACAGCCTTTGGGCCGCTCCCGCAAACAGAAAATCATGTGGAAGCCACTCCGTAAATAAACAACAGAGACGCATTGGAGAGGCTCAGCTGCCATTTGATTTGACATCAGAACAGGCAAGACGCCTGAAGGTGTAACTGGGCCCGGCGGTCCTGGCGTGTCAGAAACAGCCGTCCTCCTTGTCACACACTCCAGTGTTAGGAGTTTACAGACAATGATGTGATCATCAAAAACACATCTCTGCAGTGGCAGTTCAGTGACTTAAAACATCTTATTAATAGCAGATGTCTGAGGAGAATGGGCAGACTTAAAAAAGGTAACAGGAAGGCCACAGGTGAAAAAAATAACGCAGAAAAGCGACTCTGAAAACTCGGAGATGAGACTGGGTCCCAGTGCTGCGTAAAAAGTGGCCCCAGAGTTTATATTGTGAGGCTCCTGATGCCTTTGCCATAAGAGTACAGACAGCATTAGGCACTTGGGCCAGGACAGCCAGGCATTCCCGCTGAGTTCTCCCAGCATGCCTCTGGGTCTGTGGCTGCCCGCATGGTCAAGGTGTGCAGTGACCCTCAAGGGCTGTGAAAAGGAAGTTTATTAGAGGCTAATGGGTGCCTTATTGTGGCCGTGAGGCTCTTTTGCAGAATCAGGCTAAACAGAATAAGGGCTTCACTGACCAGGGATCCCCGGCCCTTCAGGGTGCACGTCGTGCCGGTTAGTTAGCCTTCAACGAGAGCATTCAGCTCACCACCAGGTTGGGTTAGTAACCAACTCCATCAAGCAATTGCTTGATGCAGAGATGCACCAGACTTTTCCAAAAATGACCTTACCCTCTGGCCCTCAAACACTGAGTCAATTCTTGACAAGCTACTTTCTCCCCGGGACTTTTGCCCAGTAATATAATGAAATATATCAGTGGCTCTACACAAAAGGGTGCTGATGTTTTCCTGAGGCACAGGAGCACATGGAAGCCTGGACGTACCAAGAGAACAGTGCTACACATGAGGGTGTGTGTACCAGGAAAGGTGACCACCCTAATCCATGTCAGGAGGGACACTATGAGCTGAACAAACTACCATTTTGAACAAACTACCATTTCACCCATTTCAATTAAAAGGACTTGGACTTCATGTTAGCACTGAGTTCTTGCTGTATGCCGATTGGTCAGTGTCATATAATCATGCACGTGTCACTAATTTTAATCTTTCAGTTAAGGAAACAAACCAGTAAAAGTTCAAGATGAACCAAACTATTTAGCTGAACACAGGAGCCTTTCAGGTTTAAAGCAGTTTGAAGTAGCTCAAAGTGTCCCTCTTGACATGGATTAGGTGGTCACTCTAGGAGCAGGTGGGGAGGAGACGCAATGCTGAAGCGGAAGTCAGTGAGTGGGTACATTAGTGCCCAAAGGCGCTATACATTTCTGTCAGCGCAGACGCAGCATGGCCGTGTTCCTGCAGGCCTGTGGCTGGTCCTGGGCCACGTCACCGCGACGGTACAGCGAGCCCGTTCGCAATGCGAGCGCGTCCGTGACGTGTGAACAGCGTGCTGCCTTCATGTGGTGAGGACGAGGGAAAGACAATGCAGCCACACGCGGCGGCGATGCAGAAATGTGCAGCCCTGGCTGCGTGCCTTGACATCCGCAGGCAGACGTGCGCATACACGCACCAGCATGAACAGATGGCAGATACATGTTCTTTTTTGGAGCTGCCTCAGCTGATCTCTCAAAAGTCCCTTGTGATGCAGTGGGAGTTTAAGTGGATTTGATCATTTGCCTGGGATTCTTGGTCAAATCCCCGAAGATGAATTACAGTTGGACTCTAGGCCCTGATACTTCCACTTGACCTTTAAATTTACAGAAAAAAGGGACAATCTATGTCAGTTACCTTACTTAAAAATTGTCTTCAGTGTAAGAATTATTCAGATTTAATAAGGTGTGAAGATGAATTGTTAACAATAATATTTCTGATCAGCCATCCCATCAGGCACTACTAGCAACATGTGATCACACACAAGAGAAGGGGTGTTTCTCAATACTCATACTTGACCATACTCATGTTGTCATTTAACCATTTTACATCATCTTCCACTGCTAGAGGCACAGAGGACAGTATAAATCCCCAGATGTTATTTCTGTCACACCCCAAATATCATGGATACATTGGTTGCATCCTCGCCAAATGAGACCAATCCCTAGATTCATTGCGGCCCAGGTTCGTTCTTGGGAGGCGAGTTCCGGTGACTAGTCTTGCCCAAACCACAAATACAATATCTGCGTTCCTGGTACTGAGTAACACCTAGAGTTAACTTCTTCAGCTCAGTCACTCCCCATCGGATTCAAGCCAGTCAGCTCTGGCTAAGTAGCCTTTTAGTTCTCCTTCCCAGTATCATTACACGTCAGGCATCACCATGGCCAGTCTGAAGGGACAGAGTTGGGTCCTCTGGCCATGAAAACAACCAAGCCTGTCTGAGTCTCCCTCATGATACGGATGGATAAATCTCCACATGCTGATGGGAGACTGCCGACGGATGCCGGGCAGAGGTGGACTGGCCACGCTCAGGTGGCATTGGATCACACAAGGTGGTAGAAGCTCTACCTTAATTGTGGCTGTTACTTAAATTTCAGCATTGGGAACAAAGCGTGAACAGAGCGGAGACCCAGCTCGTGTGTCCATCTGGACAAAGGTGCCCCATCGGCTCAAGTTTACCACCGTACATGTGCTGTCATGTCAGCGGCGGCACTTCAGCCAAACTATGGAGAACTTATATGTGTCAGACGTTCACTCACAAAAACCAATAGAGTACACAACCTAAGACACCACAGGCCAGACAGCATGACCACCTACAGCACGGTTCTACAACAGCTTTTTCCCAGCCACAGTTATACTGATGGCTAAGGGGACATTAAGGTGGGTAAGAAATACAGCCCCCCCACCTCCCCATGGACATTACCTGGACAGTTAGCACTCCAAGGAGGCAATCACACACATCAGAGCTACAACCTCACTCTCATTCTGTCTTCCTCTTAGGTAATAGATAACTCTTTCAGTGCCACAGCCTAACAAGCGTGCAATATTAGACTTTCGTGTACAATATACTGTCTTAAAATTATTTCTGTGAAATAATTCACTCGTCCCCCCAGGCCATGCACTCTGTATCCTGTATCTGCATCTGTGCACAGTGTGTATCTACGTACCCTGTCCTGCAATTACAGTAGTGTGTTTGAATTCCAATGTACTTGTACTGACCTGTACCTGTGCAAATGGCAATAAAGATATCTATCTACCAATAGGAAATCAAACACGATCTCCACACACATGAAAGGAAGCGAGGCCAAAAAACACACAAAACACAAATAACTATAAAGCTGCAATTCCGAAGGATTTAAGTTCAACAGATAAGTTGAGCAGACAAGCTTGGTTTCTTGTAACCTCTCTTTCAGATCAGCTTTTTGCTGCTTCCGGAGAGTGAAGGATGTGATCAGAAAACTGCAAGCCCCTACCTCAGGACCAGGGTTGGACGTGAGGAAGCTGGGGGCTCCGCTCTAACAGAAAACCGTGAAGTAACAGAAGCACCCTGGTAACCCTTAACGGACACTCCCACGGTCACTCCACGTCCCTGTTGAAGCCGTTTACTGCCTCGCGGCAAGTGAGAGACACACAGGTGGAGAGGCATGGCGGTGTGGTACCTACAGGACATCCGACAGAGGAAGAATCGGCTGAGGTGGCAGATGCACACACACTGGCAAATCCAGTCCCGGCAGAGCATAGTGTGCGGGCTGCTCTTCCTCCTCCTCCTCCTCCTCCACCTCCCCCCCTCTCCTGCTGGGTCCTCTGGGTCTTTGGCCTCGCCCACCTCGGTGATGGGGGGATTAATTATCGGCTTCCCCTATCGCCTGTCAGTAACCCACACTGCCACAGCAGCCAGGTACCATGTGCTAGGGCCTGAATATTTCATGACCCCCCCGCCCCCCCCCTCCAAATCCTTAGTCCATCCCCACCACCCAAGCCACA
>JABFEB020000026.1:3840399-3854102 GCA_019775895.2 Stomatorhinus ivindoensis
CCCCCCCCCCCCCCCCCCCGGCAGTCCTCACGTCTCACCTGCTGGTCCTGCAGCTTGACACCCACCACGCGGAAGGTGTTGTTGGCGGCATTGTGGTAGATGTTGATGCGGCTGAAGCCCTGCTGTCCTGGTTTGATTGGAACCCACTTCTTGCTGCCGTCATCGTATATCATGACAGATGCTCGGGCCTGGCAGATGCTCTGCTCGCTGTTGGAAGGACAGAGTGCCGTCAGTCAGGCCTTACGACCGGCAGGTTCACCACACTGGGACATCTGGAGAACACATCACGGTCGTTTTCAGGTCTTACAACAGCTGCTGTTCAAATCACTCTGTGAATGTTATTAACTTTTAGTAATAACAAAAATGGCTGATCCATACGCGTATGTTCAGTGAGTGTGCTGTACCATCACGTTCCATAAGCAGCACTGATGTTCTCCTACACAGATCTTCCTCACCTTTCCTCGTGTTTTTATTCCTGACTCCGTAAAGGGCTAGTCGCCCTGGCAACAAAGGCCCGGAGCTACGGCCGTGTCACACAGAGGACCACATGGAAAGAGGAGTCACGTCTTCACTGATTAATGGATGAGTCCATTCTAATTTTAGCCTTGCAGTATGAAGGGGTGATTTAGCATTGAGATGTCTCAGCGCTGGCATCAGTCACCGTGACTGGAAGAGATAAAAGCTGTAGTAATTAAAGAAGCCCTTTCTACACCCTCTCTTCCTTGCTATGACGGTGTGGCCAGGATACTGTTGGCACATATTCACCCAAAATGCCCCCAGCTATAAGAAATTTGCCATAGGTCATTGACTGTATACTTCATACTAAAGCGCTGTATCCCTGCTACATCAGCGATAGTTCAGCTGCGAGAAAAATATTTCCCATGATGCTCATGCCGACTTTTCCAACAGCGTCAAGGTCTTGAAATCCCCGAGCCAAACAGCTCGCGTTAGAGTTTATGGCTGCTGCATTCCTTTAGCTTTGGCTGCATCACCCAGCAGAACTACTCAAGAAAGACAAATAAAAGGCCGAACTCACATTACTAGAAATAAATGAATGGAAATACCCCCCAGTGTAGCTTGATAATCGACAAATGTGAGTGAGCATTTAGAGATAATGCAGTTCTAGACAAGCATCGTAGACTGGCATTCTGATGATCTGTTTCTTCTGTACAAGGCAGCAGTTTAACTTCAGTAATCCTCTGGCCTATAACACTCTACTAGGGAAATCTAAATTAATCTATGGAAGTTCCCACAATGGGACTTTAACAAGCTGTATTTTGGGTAGGGTGGGGGCAACATGGGAGGGGGTGAGTACTGTAATACAGAGGTCAACTCCATATATATCTTATGCTTGCTGGGTGGCTGGTGTCATGTTCATCTTTACCCAATCATTTTGGCAGTGTGATCACATAAAACGTCCATGTGCTTGTGTATAAACAAAGGGCAAACCAAACAGCTGTAAGCCTCCACTTATAGTGCTCAGAGCCACCAGGCTACAGGGCAAAAGGCACGTTGGCCAAAAAAAAGACACCGAGAGCCGTACCTCCTTTTCAAAAATCCACTGCATGGAATAACCCACTGCATGGAATAATGTACACAACAAAAAAGACATAATGTTCTGAGTAAATATCTAAGGAAAATGCTGCTAAAAACCATCCTAGCATAGCTTCCCGTGTTAACTGGGGAGATTTTTAGTATAATATTCCACTGGCTTATAAGAAACAAAAACATTGCAGCTGCAGGCCCTGTGTAAAGTGCCAGCACCCACAGCTGGATGCTAGCAGACCAACCCAGAAAGCAGCTGGACCTTCTTCCTGCCGTAAGACATGCCCCCAAGTCCACAGATCACACCTGCAACACCTGAGATGCCTTGACAATGGCCACTGGGGTACACTGGGCAATGACGGCAGCCGGAGCAGGCATGCACACACAAAGACAGGTCTGACCATTTTTTTGCTTGGACTGTATGACTGTTACTTGTACATCAGACATGCAATATTCAATTAATCCTCCTGAATCACATCATGAAGCAGAAATTGCCATGTAAACTTGATAGGGATCTTCCATCCAAAGCAAACTAACCTGCATCTAGTTATGCAACAATCAACATTTAAAATTTAGGATGCACCACAATGCATAAAATAGTAGTAACTAGCTCAGATGTGGCAAGAGTCTTACAAGTTGTATATTACAAACATACAAGTAGCACATTACAAATATATTTCTTTGGAAGATAATCTGGCTGGGTCACTGTGAATAACATAATATGTGAATAACAGGAATCAATGGGATTCAATACATAACAGATATACAGTGATCAGGGCCTAAATATCCTTCATTATTGAAAAGCTTGCCATACATATTTAATAAAAGGCCAGGAACTGATTTTTCTGTATGTAGAATGAGAACCTTCATTCACATACTTAACCAATCTCAGCCAGTCAAGACTGCAAAACACAGGAGAGACTGGAAAGATTAATTAGAATGTCAATTACTCCTCATAATGATCCCAAGGTAGCTTTTCAGGGTACCATCAAAAATCCAAGAAGTAAGTCATCTTCTGTTGCCCCCCCCCCACGAGAAGGAGAATTAGTCCTCAGTGATCCCCCTGTGCAGCCGCAGGGGTTGGGAACACAGAGATCCAACCACAAGCCTGTCGAAGGCGGCACTGCGAAGCCTAGCCCCCCCAGCCCATTTCACATCCCGATCGGTGCAATTACAGGGCAGGGCACCGGATCCTGCTTCTGCGACGCTTAATTACTAAGCCAGAATCCCACTGAAGGGGTGGGTTTCACAGAGCTGGGAAATGGGCAGTGCTCCACCCAAGGGCCCCGGTCCCTGCGTGTACCCAGTGCGGTCTCCATGCTCAGCATTTAGCAGCGACACCCGGCCCAAGCCCACTCCCCGGGGCTCTTAAATGCAGGGCGTCAGCCTTAAAGCGGCACCCAGCCCTCATGCCGATGTCCAGACACCAGGAATCTCAGGATTAACAAGGAACAATGTGCAGGGCTTCTAAGCTGGAGAAGGACCATCACTTTGCCTCATTTCCCTCCCTAAATATTTATCGTTCACTAAAAATCTTTAAACAAACTTTTATGGTGCACTAGATGATATTTAAAGAAGTCTCTGCTGGGATTACATATTGTTTGTTTATTCACTGTAAGAGATCACAAAATTCCAGACTATCATTATGTTTCCTGTATCTATCTGACTGTGTGATTAATTTGAACTGAAGGAAAAAGGACACTAGGTAAAAACAAAATCAAGCAGGTTACCCTGAAAGAATGACTGTATAAATAAAGTGGGAAATGACCCAGAACAACATATGACACCAGCAAAGGATGTATCAAACTACACTTAGTGTTAATCCAAACAAGGCACTTTCTGACATTCTTTTAGCCTTAGTTATTCAAACTGCAGCTAAGTTTAGGGAAAGCCCTGGTGCGGTTTCCAAAGCCTGTCTGCGTTTGTTTAAAAGAGTGGTCTTCAAATGCCAAGAATATATCAGGTCGCATCAGGTCCGGCTCAGGGTACCGTTTTCAGAAATGACTGATAAAAGGCCAACATTTCTAACAGAATCATTTTATCATATTCCAGACATGGCTGCTATAACCCCATACTAAATGAGCAGGGGTGGATGGATATACTGAAAACAGTACTAGAGCAATAAGTGAATTATTACAAGTTACTTTCATACAACGAATAAATCTGCCTTACCTTTTGGAGGCCATTTTCATAGTTTGTTACCACTAATGCGAGAGCAATTTCGTTAAAGAGAACCAATTCTGAACAGAAAAAAAGTCTTGTTTGAAAAGGTAGGACAAATGATGACTGTCACGAACTGAAATGACAGAACACGCTGACGGAAGTTAAAAGGAGAACAAGAAAACTCATTTAGGTGTCTTTGAAACTGGTGATTTGAGAGAGGGGGCTAAATACTCTCCCGTGTTTTTGTTGACGGGCTGCCTTTAATAAATAAGTGCATGAGTGATATCATCCAGCTGGCATACGAGCAGCGTGCAGTCGGGCTCCCGATCGCTGCGATGACAGTTCCCACGCCGCCGACTCTGCGGCAGCCCACGGCAGCGCAGCAAGCAGGATAAAAAAAGAAAATCACAGAAGCCCCCTGCCCCAAACCTCACCAAACCGTAACTTAACAGCAACTTCCTCATTTTCACCTTAATGAAAACACGTATGACTGCCGTGCTGCGCAAAACAAGAAACAAGACACCTTGCATTAACACCTGCAAATCTTTATAATAAAATCACTTTCACCGGCAAACTAATATGGACAGGGTTGCTAACTTTGGTCAGCTGGCTGGCGTGAGATTTTGAATTCCAGACAATTCTGCACACGAATTTACATGTATGTAACCGTTTACTGCCTTGTAAATGGTCTGTAATGTTTGCAAATTACCCCAGCGCCTTTTATGCATCTAATTTTAGGTTTTTAATGGAATAATACAGATTTGCCGTAAGATTTCTAGCGTGAGTCTGAAAACGAGTCACGCCAGATGCGTGAGACTTGGCAGCCCTATATGAGCGTAATACCGTATCAGCCAATTTCTTGTCTAATCGTTATAAATATATGATTCATTTTGTTTAATTTGCAAGTTAAGTGATAATAGCAAAAAACGTACAGTTTTACTCAGGGGTGTTAATAAATAATTTAGCTGGACAGGGTGGCATGTTCGCCCACATGATTAAGAGTTTCTACGTTACCCGTCAAGTCATCTGATAAATATGCGCAGGTCTCGAAATAGCGCTTTATAAATACTTTCTGCTATAGAAAACTTCCGGGGAGAGGAACCGCAGCCGCTTAACACTTAGCAGGTTCGGTTCCCCCTTAAGAGCTGTAACAGCTTGCCGAAACAATAACTGAGGAGATGCTAAGATATCCGAATCAGCATTAATGGTGCCAGTGGAAAAGGGCGGGTACTTTATGTTGCCCACTCATGAGGAACACCTTGTTATCCAGTCAATTTCTGGTGTCTATATACACAACCAATATAACATGAATTCACATACGTCATACGTTATAACTGTGAACAATTGTTATAAACGGTTCTGCAGCTGAGGCAGGATAAAGAACTCTGCTGTCTGACAGCAATTTCCAGATTAGCGTTAGTCATGATCCACGATCTTCATGTTGGAAAGAGACCAAGAGGAAGCAGCTGCAGTGCAGGAAAGACACCGGCAAGCTGTAGGTCTGCATTCCTGATGGTAATGCAAAAGCTGGTGGTGCAGAGGTGAGAAAGCATAATAATAGGCAAATGGCTGCTGCTCTGCTTTCCATCTGAGTCACATGCATCTGCACATCTGCATGTGAAATAAAATGATGCAATCAGGAACTTTGTAGCTGCAGCTGCAACTGAATAAATAAATTTCAGTTCCTAGACGTAAATGAAATTTCAGTTCAACAAACTGAGATCATACTAAACAGTTAAATGTCCTGTTCTTAAAAATAATAGGCCAAAATGGGAGTGCATTGGAGACGGATGGATGCAATGGCGGATTGACGAGTTCAGGGGCCACTAGGCTGCACTTTCTGTGGGCCCCTCTTCTGCCCCTACTCCCCAAAGAAGTACAAGAATGAACTGTATAGCTATTAAATATTAGTTTCTACAAAATCAAAAAAGACACTGTACCAAATGAGAACAATCACATCTGAAGAACAACAAACCGACAAGCTGTTTTCACATCACTCATGCGAAACAACCAGGAAGAGGGTAACAAAGACCTGACTGAATAAATGCATCTCAGTAGCGGTGACCTTAAAACATGACATTGATCCAGTGGATATCAACTGCACCATAATGTACATCTGTGTTACTTCTTAAGGAAAAAGTGCAGCAAACTGAACACAAGAACAAAAGCAAAGACAGAAACGCCAAACCAGGATTAAAGTGAAATAAAATTACAAAACATGCGAGACTGGTTTCAACCAGCCTGGAACACACAACACAAGGAAGCAGAATCTGAGCCACACACTCAGCCCACTGACCTATGCGGCAGCCGAGGGAACAGAGAAAACACACTAGGGATCAGGCACACTGAGGCTGAAGGGCAAGACACAGGGAAGAGGACAGGATGGACAGTGACACCTGCTGGCCAAAACGGGAAGGGGACATGGAAGGCGGGGTCAGACAGGCTCTGAGACTCTGACACATTTCTCATAGATAGCATAGACCATAGATAATTTTACAGAGAGATGCAAATTCCCAAAGAAAATAAAAACAAGTTCTTACTATGAGAATGTTTTCTTCTGTGCTTTCCTGGCATAAAACTCATTGATCAGGCTTGTAAAGGCCATTTTGCATAGGAAACAGACTATGCATACCAGCATATTCCCAAAGGTATAAAAAGAGAGAGATACATTTAGAATTGATTCTGCCATTTAGTTTTAACCAAACACCAACTCGCAAAACGAATAATTTTTAATATATGATCACGTTAAAAATTGTAATTGAATAATTATTATTATTATACGGCCAGTAGGGGCCCCCGATCACTCTGCCCCCCCCCCCCAGGCTGCAGCATAGGCAGGTTTGTTCATTAATCCACTCTTGGATGGATGAGTTTTAACAGGACGTGAGAAGCCGACATGAAGGACAGGCATGTTTATCGTTTCCGGACAGTTCCGATAACAGGCGCAAGAGAGCTCTTATTTAATGTTACAGAAAATGTTTGACCAAATGTAATCTCTGAAAATGGGGGATTGGCTAAATGCCTAGTAGGGGTTTCACCGCGGAAATGCCATGAAAATCATTGATAAAAATCATCTTTATAAATATGGTTTATAAGTGCACTTGCACTGTGATTGTGTGACTGTAGGTTCGGATGTGGCCCACAGTGTGATAGGACCTTGTCTGGTTCAGAGTCATAGGAAGCAGGGAAAATGAGGCGGGGGACACTCTGGACAGAGCGCCAGTCCCTCACATTTTTACCTGACTCTTCTGCACCCCTTAGCATGATGAAACATACTTCCCTGTCTAAATCCGGGGCCACGTGCTTCTGACTCGGGGCTGTTCTCACTGCAGGGACTCTCCCGCATCACTAAAGGTGAATTTCACGTGAAAATGTGAACGTCACACTGTGTTTGGGAACAGCGGAGGACAGCAGAGGGAAAGCGGGTCATGCTTGTAAAAATCCAGGAGGAGCGGAAAAGGCAAGACAGAGAGAGCTGTTACCCGAAAGTGACAGCATTGTGGGAAAAGGGTAGAAAGTGCTTGGAAAAGGGGGGGGGGGGGCAAAGGGCATCCCATCTGCGGCCAAGTCATCCAGTCCCCCATCCAGACCACCCACCCACTCCAGGCATGATGAATCAATGTATGCAGCAGGCGAAGAACACAGGGGTTGCAGGGGAGAGCAACACAAGAGAGAGGACAGCGGACCCACAGAGTGTAAACATCATTTACGGCAAGGGAGCCCAAGCCTACAAAACTTACAGGCCTCTTTAGATGGTGAGACACCATGAACACCTGAAATGTCCATCCATCCATCTATCCATCCATCCATCTTCTACCGCTTCTCCGGGTCGGATCATGGGAGCAGCAGCCTAAGCAGGGAAATCCAGACTTCCCTCTCCCCAGCCACTTTGTCCAGCTCCTCCAGGGAAATCCCAAGGCGTTCCCAGGCCAGCCGAGATATAATCTCTCCAGTGTGTCCTGGGTCTTCCCCGGGGCCTCCTCCCAGTGGGACATGCCCGAAACACCTCACCAGGGAGGCGTCCAGGAGGCATCCTGACCAGATGCCCCAGCCACCCCATCTGGCTCCTCACGGTGCGGAGGAGCAGCGGCTCTACTCTGAGTCCCTCCCGAATGACCAAACTTCTTACCCACTCTCTAAGGGAGGGCCCAGCCACCCTAGGGAGAAAACCCATTTCAGCCGCTTGTATTCGTGATCTCGTTCTTTCGGTCACTACCCACAGCTCATGACCATAGGTGAGGGTTGGAACATAGATCGACTGGTAAATCGAGAGCTTTGCCTTTTGGCTCAGCTCCTTCTTCACCACGACAGACCGATGCACTGCCCATATCACTGCTGACGCCTTACTGATCCGCCTGTTGATCTCTCGTTCCATCCTTCCCTCACTCGTAAACAAGACCCAGAGACTTAAATTCCTCCACCTGGGGAAAGACTCCGTCCCCGACCCGGAGAGAGCACTCCACCCTTTTCCGGCTGAGGACCATGGTCTCGGATTTGGAGGTACTGATTTTCATCCCAGCCGCTTCACACTCGGCTGTGAATTGCTCTAGTGAGAGCCGAAGGTCACGGTCCAATAAAGTCAACAGAACCACATCACCTGCAAGAAGCAGAAACGTAATCCTAAGGTCACCAAACCGGACACCCTTATCGTGTTGACTGCGCCTAGAAATTCTGTCCATTAAAGTTATGAACAGAATTGGTGACAAAAGGCAGCCCTGGAGGAGTCCAACCCTCACCGGAAACGAGTCTGACTTACTGCTGACAATGCGGACCAAGCTCTGACACCGGTCGTACAGGGACCAAACAGCCCTTATAAGGAAGCCCGGTACCCCATACTCTTGGAGCACTCCCCACAGGATTCCCCAAGGGACGCGGTTTAATGCCAAGTCCACAAAGTACATGTAGACTGGTTGGGCTAACTCCCACACACCCTCCAGGACCCTGCTCAGAGTATAGAGTTGGTCCACTGTTCCACAGCCAGGGTGAAAACCACACTGCAACTCCTGAATCCGAGGTTCAACAATCCGGCAGACCCCCCCCTCCAGCACCCCTGAATAGACCTTACCAGGGAGGCTGAGGAGTGTGATCCCCTATAGTTGGAGCCTACCCTACCCTCCGGTCCCCCTTCTTAAAGAGGGGGATCACCACCCTGGTCTGCCAGTCCAGAGGCACCCTGAAGTCCACGTGATAATGCAGATGTGTGTCAACCAGGACAACCCCGCAAACGTCCAGGGCCGTGAGGATCTCCGGGCGGATCTCATCCAACCCTAGGGCCTGACCACCAAGGAGCTTTATAACCACCTCAGCGACCTCCGCCCCAGAGATAGGCGATACCACCTCCAAGTCCCCAGACTCTGCTTCCTCGTCGGGAAGGCGTGTCAGTGGGATTGAGGAGGTCTTCAAAGTATTCCTTCCTCCGACCCACACCTTAAATAAGTTAGGAAAGTTATTCCAACAAGCATATTAATGGCTTGAATGGAACAAAAGCTGGGTCCTCAGAACTCTTGAGCTACGGCGTGGAGTTTCTACAATGCCCGTGTGAGGGGTGACTGATTCTACAGGCATCATCAGCCGCCGAAATCAATCACTGAGGCCTGTCGCACCCATAAGAAGCCCCGAGTTGCTGCTGCTGGATCCACTTGACTCATCATTAATTCTGTTTGTGACGGGGTTTATAAGGGCAAGCCATCAAAAGCCTGAATGAAACCCTTAGCAGGCAGCTGCCCATTAGTAAATGAACAGCGATGCCTCATTGTCCAGTTCAAGGTCTCAACCGCAAATCATGCAGCATGTATTAAATGGTACACAGTCCAGGTCGATAAACCAAATGATTTCAGCAGCTGAGGTTGAGTAATTAACTGGGTGACTGTAGCAGATGGCCTACAAGAGGCAGGGGGATAGTAGTACTGCGAAAAGCCAGAACCTTGCACGTCCTGTTTTGTTAGCCCCTACTGCCCTGTTCAGGCTAAACTGCCCAATGCCGTTTCAGAAATAATTGCATTAAGAAAACCCATTAGCAACAGCAACTGGAGCCAGAGTTCACAGAGAAAAATCACAAAGTACTTAGTCATTTTGCAGCTGCCAATCCATTTCAGTAACTACTTATGCACTTGGAGTCAAGGTGACCTGAATTGGACCCCGGGAGGTGCAGCTTGAATAAGGTACACTCCGGACACTGACCTCTGAGACAGAAAACATACCCATCCACTACAAAACGCTGCAGCGTGTTATAATCATAAGCAAGTTCAATTAAAATGGCCACCCCAAGGCACTTATAAACATGGACATGCATACACATTTATTAGCCATAAATGTAGTGTCAAGCAATTAGCTAAAAAGGACGATGGGTGCTGTTATGTGTCTATAAATTTCAGCTGAAGCTTTCCTGAAGGTCAAATTTCAAATCAGCGGAGAGAACACAGTCATCACCCCCTCTGACAAACAGCCAGCAAGATACACTCGCATCTAAACATAAAAACCACCATGAAGATCTATGACAGATAACGATGGTAAATTAAAGTGATGTAGAACGAAAAAGGGGATATGCTCATTTTAGGCACATCAGATACTAAGAGACTTTTTATTGTTGTGATTTTCCTCGACATCAGCAGAATTTTAACTGGGTTTCAAGCAATGTGAGCAAAAGGAAAGAGCAGCTAGTTCTCCTCCTAATCTCACTGCCAGTGTCATGTTTGTTTTCAGAAATTTAACCTTAAATCCACAGAAGGATATAGTTTCAACTCTCAAAATGAGTCCAAAAAAATCCATTTAGAAAAACAAAGGAATGTAACTATGAGGAAAACTCTCATCTATCAAAAGAGCCCCTGCAAATGGAGAAATTTGGTGGATGCTAATCTGCCACACACACAGTGAGAACTGCACCCCAGTGCACATTCTGCTGGACGCCTGCAGCCCATTCTTACACACCTCGCTGAATCTGTTTAAAAAAGAAGCAGCACTCTCAGTGTCAAAGCCATAAATATATTTTCTTCTAAACACATTCAAGTGGGGTTCAGTGGCTACATTTCTGTATGGCTGTGTTAACGTTAAAAAAAAAAAAAAAATTAAAATCCGGGAACCATTTCTTTAAATAAAGGGACCTCAGTAGACAGTTACCATACACTACAAAATGAGATTATTGCACATTGTCAACCAACGTCACAGCTCAGCTGTAATCTGGATTTTCTAACCGCGTAACTGTGTACCTTTTAATTTGCATGGACTATGTTTACTTGTATGCATTCTTTGTGCCAACTTTAAACTTGGTCTCTTTTGCATTATGTGGATGTTCTTCTGTGTTCTACAGGCCGTACTGCTGTATGCAGTAGAATCTCCCCCTGGCATCAGTTTATCTTATATTAATTTAGATTCACCCTGTGCCATAAACTCTGAAATGACTCAAGGAGACTGCAGTAGAAACATGAATAAACATCGTGAGTGTTTAGGAAATGGAATTCATGTCCTAATTTAGCATATTTACTTAAAACTGCATCCCATTACCAAAAGCATTTTAACAAGGCACTAAGCTAACATTGGGGATTAGCCTGTCTGGAATGTGTACACCATAATTGCAGTAGTCTTCTCAATAACAGACCCCTGGTAGAAACGTACCGCAGTATCGTGCTGACTTTACATCCTGACACCCATGCCATACTTCCTCTTTGGGCAACACAGAGACTGACTGGGTGAAAGGACAGGTGCGTGTCAGCAAGAGGGAGACGCATCAGTGATATTCATGTATTCTTCCCCCGCAGTCAATTATATGTGATATAACTTAAAATTGAATTTAAACCAGGGCGTAGGAACTGGGAGGATGGATACCCCCAATATGTAATTTGGATTTGTTCACCCCCTCCTGCTGCCCNNNNTTCATCCCCCAATAAATAGACGTTTGTATTTAAAATGTTGTGTCCCACCACAATATCAAACTTTCTCATATGCCATTGAATTTCACCATGTTTAAGTTGGAAACATTAAGTGCTACCAGATAACGTGCAGTCTGAACGTCAACCATCAATGCCCGTCTGTGTGTAGGATGACACCTATTTTCCGTATGACTGCGTTTACATTGAATCATAGCGTTCAAAGCACTTACAGCATCATAATCAGATTTGTTATTTATTGTAGAGTCTGTACAACATACAAATGTCTTTGGGAATGGGTGCCAGTTTACTCCCAGTATGATGCCTTCTTCATAAACAGCACTACAGTGTCCCATCAGAAATGTATAAACTGTTTACACTCACTCGCTCCCCGCAATGCCACAGTCCTGGCACGGTTTAAAAAGAATTCACACTGCTCCAGCTATCTGATCTGGACATGAGGATTGAATAAATGCAACAGGATTAAATTTATTTAAGAGCCATCTGTTGTCAACAATTCAAAGTATAAAAGTAACCAAACCACTTAGCTTACAAGGCTCTTACATATATCACTATATATATATATATCATCACTATATATATATATATATCATCACTATATATATATATATATATATATATATATATGACTAATAAATGTATATCTAAACATATATATTTTGAGCTACAAGACAGCAGATCTTCTGCAAACTTTCTCTAGAAGTCGTCTCCGTTTTTATATTTTACTTTCACTACTGGAGGGACAACCAGTGTTTGTTTCCTTGGGACTAACATCTGCGGGCAACATGATGCTTTTCATGGAAATAATGCAAATATCCTTCAGGGAATGGTAGGCAGAAATCCATTAGGGACTAGGAGGGGGAACCTCCTGGAAGGTATAATTGCTTCCTGTAAGAGAGTTTTTGTGGTTTCCAACAGAGTTAAGAGTAGTTTTGTGTGATAGCCTGGGTGGGATCTTGCACAGTGGAAAGGAACTGAAAAGCATCCATGACTGAAGAGGGGAGTTTCGCTGCTGTAAGCACACACCCCTGCTTTTTATCTCCTATTCTGCCTGGGTCCCAATTACCCAATGGCGCTTTTCCACTGGCATAGGGGAACTGAGCCTAACCTGAACCATTCTGTAAAAACAGACCAGTTACAGTGCAGTTCCAACTCATTTCAAATTTCCACTACAGAAGGGTCGGCTTAGTAAAGGCGTTACCGGGTTTGGAGAGCAACAGTGACGTAAAACCAAAAAGACGCTTATTTACTGTCCAAACTGTATTCATCCTAATATTCTATGTGCAATTATTATGATTTTTTTAAAACTATGTGCTAATTTCCGCTAGCACATGTGTGGCAATCCCTGTATTATGTTAGCATCAAATGCTATTTGAATTAGCATTTCTTTGCATAAATTAACATTCTGAATACATTCTATTCAGTTGTTCTATATTATTTTTTTAAGTAGCAGGTTCAAAACTTTCAAGTTCCAGGTACAAGGAACACATAAATACATTGCAAAGTGTGACACTACTAATAATGTATAATATAGAGAATATGGATTTTTCCTTCAGATAATCCATGTACAGAACACTGGTATCTCCATGCATTTTGACTAATCAGATGGTGGTGAAACCAGGTCAGTTTAGTGACACTTTGGTCCTGCTAGTATGTAGGGCTGTGTCAGCATGGGTAAGGCTCAGGTACGCTTGGGTACAACTTCCATCATTTAAATGGTAAACCAGCATTTTGCGGTATGGCTTGGGTACGGCTTGGGTACTGCTTGTATCATTGATAATGGTAAACCATCAGTTTGTGGTACGGCTCGGGTATGGCTTGGTTCTTTTTGGCAGTGGAAAAACGCCATAAGTGCTTCACGTAAAGGCTTTGGGAGCCATTTGTAGAGGAACAATGGAGCTATTTTTTCATATATCCCATATTTCTCTTCTTTTCTTAAGACATGCACACACATAACAGCTGAGAGTGAACCTTGGGATCTGAACACTGGGACCCCAATAAATGAATGAGTGCTACATTTATAGAGCATTTTTTCAGACTCCCAAAGTGCTTTACAGAACCAATGGGGAACCAGTTCAACCACCACCACTGCCTAGCACCCTCCTGGATGAC
>JABFEB020000026.1:3865154-3875976 GCA_019775895.2 Stomatorhinus ivindoensis
TGTGGTTCACACCCCACACTGCTACCTCCTCCGCTCCCTCTGTCACTGCACCGGCTGTGGTTCACACCCCACACTGCAACCTCCTCCGCTCCCTCTGTCACTGCACCGGCTGTGGTTCACACCCCACACTGCTACCTCCTCTGCCATAACCATCATTCCAACACTCATAAACAGCACACACTCTGGCTATGACATACTCCAGACTCTGACACAATGAGGTATGCACACATGGCTTTTTTAATACTGGACGTACCCGATACAAATCCCCCCTCCCACAAAAAATCTATCCACATCACTTATTTACGTCCTGCTGATATTTTCGAAATGTCAACCAGCAATCACCCTGGCTCCTCGTACTGAATTAGCAATTCATGAGTACAGTCAATTTTGGTTAGTATTGGAGGTTTGTCAACAACAAAGATATATTAAGGGAGGATGGCTGTTGTAGACTGCAATGCATTATAGGCTGCTGTCACAGGAAAGATGACGCCCTCCTGGACCCACGCTGATGAAATGTAGCCCCGCCCACTGAGCGCTCACAGCGAGCGGTACAGTACGATAAAACGATTGTGCCTGACAGGTATGTGTCTGTGTGGTGAGACCAATCGCAGGAAATGTGATGCTGAGAGATAAATAGATTTTTATTTCTCTTTGTTAATTTGGTCTTAGTAATGCCACAGGTAATTTCCAAACAGATAAAAATATATAGGAGAGTCTGTAGTGTGATTTTGTCACCAAGTGAATTGTTATAGGTCTGGTCCACCTGATTTTCTACTGGCCCATCCAGGCTATGGTCTCTGGCTCTGCTGATGCCCAGCAGAAGTAGCTTTCGTCATAATGACATCTCCAAGGTGTCAGACCCCAAAACATGTACATAAGCCCTCAAAAATAACCCAGTACCCTTGAGAGCCTGTAAATCGTTTTATGAAACTGGTAAGGAAGACCTCATGCCTGAATGATCCATAACTTTACTGTCTGTCCTATTAAGAAACGATCAAACTTTCCTATATTAACTTAACTAATGGTTTACATGGTGCATCCTAGCCTAATTGACTGAACACTGGCTCTCAAAAACCAGAGGCCTGGTGATTGGTGCAAAACACTCAGGTGGTACGCCAGCAGGGACCCCTGGTCTCTCCATACCCTCTTTTAGGTGACAAGTCAATGTGCACGGCAGAAACGCCAAAGCTTCAGCGTCTCCTGGAATCCCATTGCAGAACGGCGGGTTCAAAAACACTGCAGCGCACCACAAATGTTAAGGGCACTGGAAAGAAGACTGCCCTTGTGAAAAGGTCTTATCTTTCCAGGTAAGCTGTCCCCTGCGTGCCAGAATGGATGGAATGAGTGCAAGTTTAATGCTGATATATCAAAAGGCCAAACCCAATGAAAAGAAATATCAGGGAATGAGCCTAGCATAGACACGTAAAACATGTAAATAAATACTAAATGGGACAAGAAAAGGAACTGCATTTACAGTAAAATAAGTACTTAGTCTGTTTTCGGCTGGTCCGGCAAGAAAGAGATTGCTGTTCATTTACTTTAAAGAGGAAAGTCCAAGGAACGTTAAGGCCCCTATTATTATTGCGAGGTCGCAGAACAACGAGAGTGCGTTATAACATTTTAAGCTGTTATTTTTTGTTGCAAACCAGTAATCATTTTGGAGTGAAAGCTCTTGCCTTGGGGGAGGGATGTTCCGGCGTGCGGAAGAGGTCCCCGAAGCGGGATTAAAGCGCACTTCCAGGAAGATTGCTAACCTGCTCTAGCATCAAGCCCAAATTAACCGGGATTTAGCGCTCATCTGGGCAGAGAACGTACGGGGGCCACCCGGACATGCGGGATGGGCGAGAACAGCCCAAAAGCATGTTTGTGCCACGGAATGTAGAAACAGAGAGAATACTCCACGGCATTTAAGAGGGACTTTAACATCACAAAGTCTGCTTCTGAAACACCACTGCTGCATATAGCTGCTCCAATCCACAGAGCGCCGTGAGATTTCCGTGATTTGGGAAGCACTAAAAAACAAGGTGCTCCAATAACTGGAATTAACTTTTTCTAGCCTATACTTGCATAAATATTATTCACGAACATCTACAATTACAGAATAATTTTTTTCTAGGATATAATAGAGCTGCCTTTTTTTTTTTATTTGGAACTATTCTGATGTGAAAGCATGTATTTTATTTTACATCTAAATATACAGGCCTGAAGAGCTTCTGATGTGATCAAACATTTTGGTTAAAAATAGTCCCACTATATTTAGCCTTCTTTGTGAAGAGCACTATTATTTCTTATTATTATAAAATATCTTCAGGAAGCTAAAGGAAAGCCGATGAACAGCATTCTTAGGCTTGCCAAGATGTGGCACACATGAATGAGAGATGCATTTTCCGGAGACGTCCGCCCGGGCATTATGACAAATCACAGCCCGACGAGCTGCAGCCTCCCAGTCCACTGGGGGCACATTCCATCTAATATGACAAGTCATTGTCAACCTCTTTGTTTGTGTGCTTAATTTAATTGACCCTACGTCCCTCTCCTATACTGTGATGATCAGAAGTCCATCCTTGAACACTGGATAAGCTGTAGATTAGCCTCAAAGGGAAAGCAGACCCGCTAAACATGAGGTCTTAGTGCTTCTTGCTGAGGAATTAATGGTCTTATGTTCTTAGCAGGGAGGGAAGTGGCTCCACAAAGCTTTACAGAGATGGGGACTGTTGCTGCCACTGTGTCCCTGTTGCTGTGCACTAGTTGCCCTCTGAATGAACACCCACCTCTTAACCTCAGCCACAGTGGGGCTTTTCTGAACATAAAGGCTTTCTCTCACTTTGGTTTCAAAAGATTCTCCTCCTCTAAATTCGCCCACACACACAGACAGACAGACACACACACAGACACACAGGCACACACACACACACAGACACACACAGGCACACACAGACAGACAGACACACACACACACACACGGCACACACAGACAGACACACACACACACATACACACACACAGGGAAACAGCACCACTGATCCCACCCCCTACACAGATAAAACATCTGCTTTGTCCAGCTGTCTGCCAGTTCTGTAACATCAGGCCTACTTGCCTATTACCCCCATGCTGGAGGTCGTCCCATTGCCTCTCCTGGGGCCAAAAAAGCAGCTGATTGCCCAGCTAATCAGGGACTGCGTTTGTTCAGTCGTGGAGCCTGCAGCACTACCACTCAGCAAAAAACGTAATCTGCACAAAATCCCACCATATCAATGGGTAGAACTGTGCTCTTCACAAGCAGCATAGGGCGGAATCCACTCCTCATCTGCTCTGCCCATTTCTCATGACCGAACCTCCAATACGGGGCCATTGTGGTGGTGGGGGGGGGGGGGGGGCAGCTTTGAATAACAGCATCTGATAAACGGCTGAATGACCTAATAACGTGAAGTAGGAGAGAGTCCAGCCGATGCAGACAGACAGGCTCCAGGGCTGATGACTCAGCCAAGCTGCCTACTCCGCATCCCTCACCCACGCATCGATCCCTCGCCGTGCGTCCAAGGCGATGTTTACGGATAAACAGGCCAATTAGCCCGAGCATACGGTGCTGAGGGGGGAGCCGTATCACTAACCGACGGGGGGCATTCAGCCCCCTCAATAGCTGGCAGAATACTGCCGCTCTGTGCCCAATTGCTGAGCAGCGTCATGTGCTGAGGGGGTCGCGTCCTGGTGGCTGCCCCCTCCCTCAGCGCCCCTCGACCAGCTCTGCCACCCTCTCCCCTCGGTGACAGGAAACCCTGTCGTCTCTCCTGGGTGACAGCAGTCTAGAGGCCAAATGCAAGTGCTTGGAAATGGCTAACTGTAATATATTCTGATGTATTTCACCTGTTTACACAGCTTATCATAATGCAAGGTTAGACCCATGATTCTTAACCCGGTCCTTGGAGACCCCCAGACAGGCCACATTTTTGCTCCCTCCCAGCTCCCAAAATAGCTACACCAGGTATTTGGTGTTTTCGATGGCTTGGTTCAGCTGTGCTGGGAGCCGAACGGAAGCAAAAATATCTCTGAGGTCCAGGTTGGGAAACACTGGGATATATAATATGCTAGGATCAGAAAATTAAGCATACAAGGCTCCTGTCAATCAAGGTTTATTATCAGTTTTTTGTGCATTATTACTGGGATCATCTACATACGAGTATAGAGAATTATCCCCTGGGACAAGAACAATCTGATCTGAGAACTGTGAAGAGGCAAACAGGTGGCCTCTGGGATGTTCAATGAGTATGCCTACCCTTCAGTTCAGAGAAGCACCATCTTAGTGTTTAGCTCAGTTGCAAATTATGCATTTGCCCTCACAGGTCAGAGTGAACATGCCGCTGTCAGGCATTAGGGTGAAGTCGAAGGTAGGGTCAGATCACTGTGCACAGTCAGTCACTGCCTGCTTCAGCTTAATGGGAATCGATAAAGTGTTCAAGGGGGAAGTGGATGCGACCTGCTGCTGACTGCCTGACAATCCCACACATGGTGGATTTTGAAGCCTCATTTCCCCCAGTGTTAATAATTACAGCCCTAGGGTTGCCGGAGGGAGGAGGGAGCTCATTACCAACAGTGAGCTGCTGTGGAACTGCATTCAAAATCCATATTAATGGAATTATGTCGCCCTGCCTTGCTGTCCACTGCCCTCGTCCTATAACTCCCTCAAAGCCTTGCAGACAGCGATCCGTCTCCCTCACTCCACCCAACAACCCCCAGTCTCCCTCCCTCCCGAGTCCCCCTAGCACCAGGAACATTCCCAAAACTGTGCCGTCTGACTCCAAGCCTGCTTCCAGCACAGATCCAGCCGATGTTCCAGACTGAAACCCAAATTCTGGGCATTTCTCCACTAATCACAAAAGCACAGAAGATACTAAGCAAAGAGCAAGCAAAATGCAACTCAAAATCAAGCAATAGAAACTGAGGAACAATGAATATTTTTCTGAAAGATTCTATACTAGGTTTCGGATGGATGTTAAGTCACTACAAAGACGAAAACAATCTGCCAAAGGAAGGAGAAAAAAACGATAACAGAGATATATAAAAATATATTTAAAAAATTCAGCATTTGATGACAGTCATTCTTTGTTATGGCAGAGTCAATCTAGTCCTTCCCGAGACTAATGCAAGCACATACATCACAATGCAGATATTAAATCAGCATTAGAAATGCAATAAACTAATAGGAGAAAAATACAGACCACGTCCCCTTCTGAGATTTCCAGACCACTTTAAATAAATCTGCTTGTCACAGTCAGTATTGAGCTTATCCATCCTGCAGCTATTGCCGACATACTGTTCCTGCCGTATTCTCTGAAGGTCCATCCATCCATCAATAAATCCATTTAGCATAATTGCTTAGTCATGCATTCATGCAGTTTTTTAATCTTTCCTGAGGAAATTCTGTGTAAGCACCTCGCTCAAAGGTATAACAGCAAAGCCTCTTACACAACCTGACCCAGAAAAATTTTGGCCTTAAGCACTGACCTACCAGCACCTACTACATCTGTACTGTGAACAGTAACGGAATATGACAGACCTGTCTCAGGGCAGTGACCACCCCACCTCAGCAAGCATCAGGAAATCTGTAGAGCCGATAAAATTATCTGTGGGCATAGTGGGCAGTGGATCAAATGAAGGCTTTAATGTTTCCAATGTCCACTGGCTTCCTTTGCCATCACTATTAGACAAACTGAATAGGCTTTCAATTGAAATCTCATTTAAACCATAACCCAATAGTGCAGTGCACAACCCTGTGTCTGGTAAATAATTGGACTTTGTGGAATTTGATGTAGTTCTGATCAAAGACAACAAGAATTTAAATCATGTCTAAAATTAGGGTCAGTAATTAAATTGACATTTTGCATCACAATATTGGTTGACGACGGTTGGGCGCAGCGCAAGACAAGCGTGTAAATGCCTTCGACAGCACGAAATCACAGCTGCTCCAACTGCAGCACCTCCGTCAGGGATCGTCACACGCGAGGCTTGGGGAGATGCCAGTAAGCCGGGAGGCAATGAGCTCTCATCTCAGAATCCCATCAAGCTCAGCTGACACAAATACGCTTCTGTGTACAAGAGTATTTCCCTGCAAACAGATACAATCCGCCACCAAAACATTCACAGACCCTTTCTGGCTGCATACTGTTTGTTTCCTGTTAATCCTTGTAGTTCATTTACTGCATTAACTTGCTAACACACGTGCTCAGTGATTCTGGGAGGTCAGTTGACGGGCAGCGTTCAGAACGCTAGACAGTCAGCATTCGGCGGAGGACGCTGATCTGACTCTTCCTATCTGAGATATCAAAGGCACCTACCTGCCTGTGTGGTCCTTGAGCTGAGCCCCCAAACTGTAGTATATCTGGGGGAAATAGAGTCGGTGTGACTGTAGGTTTGTGTCCATTTCTCTGGACTCTACCACAAAGCAACAGAAAAGCAGATTTCTGTCCTCCTTTCGGGGATGATGTCAGCATCCGATTCCGCTCCTCCCATGTGACAATGCGACCCGGACAACCTGCCCCTCTCCTGAGCACCTTCTGTGGCTTCTTACGGCATTCCAGGCACACTAACCTAGTTATCTATTTCCAAAATTCCTGCCGGAGATTAGACTGAAATAAAAGCATGTTGAAAAAACATGAGGAAAAGAAGAAAAGGTGTTCTCATTCATTTTTCCTGTTGTTTCTGTGGGAGTAGAGAGGGATGGAGGGCAGATGGGATCCCTACAAGGGAGAATCTGCGCAACTGAAAATGGGCAAGAAGGGTTTTCATCGACAGATGACTGAAGGTCTGATCACATGACCCTTCCGGGTGCTGGCTAGCTGAACACTGCAAGGGGACTACAGCTCCTGCCCCCCCCACCGGCGCTCCCCAGGCTGCGCTCCCCCACTCCAGCTGTGGCAGGAGAGGCATCAAATCAAATAAATCTCCTCCCCCTATCTGTCAGGCCTTAGCTTAGTCAGATGCTCTGGACTAGGCCACCCGGCACATGCCAGACAGAGCGATCCGCTCGTTCCCAACTCCCAGGGAGGGGGCGGGGCCTACAATTGGACCATGAAAATCACGGGGGTGTGCACATACGCACACATGCAGACACGCAGGTCTGCAAAGCAGGACAAGTATGTGTGTCGATTTGCTGGTAGGGCCTGTGCACACATTGGGTAGGCACACATTGACTGGAGTGTGGATGATTATGGTGAACGCAGGTGCATTATGGTAAATACAGGCATGATTTATTTCATACAAAAAGCAGAAAGTATAGGAGTTCAGGAAGGACTGGTGATCTTCCGGCCTTTCACGCTGGAGGGAGATGTCAGCATCTGTGCGGACAGTAGCATAGAATTCAAAGAATAGAACCAGCAACTAAGGAATCTGGGCCCCCAGCTCACTGAACCATTGGAATGGGTTAATTGGAGGAATGCTCACTATCTGCCACTGAACCATGTGTCCATGGAGAGAATATGTTTCAGGACATGTGGACCTCCGGTCGCAGGTCATTAACACCCCTGATGGCCCGTCTGGCCTTTGCCGGAATCCCTGGCTTCTGTGGGAAACACTGATCAAAATTCCCTTCACCGACAGCTCCGAATCGAATTAAAGCATTATGTCCCAGGGAATTGAGAAAGCCTGCAGTGGAGGATGAATATTGTATGCAGGCGAAAGGAAGTTATTCTGCAGACAAGGAGTCATTAGATTAAAACAGAAGCTGACATAAGGCACGTTAGAGAGAGACGTTAGAAAGAGCAGAAAGACAGGCAGGCAGGTGACACGGACACAGGTGGGGCTACGATGGCGAACTGACAGAAGGGGGCACTGGAGCCGCATGGCAACAGCCCCTCCCCCCACGTGTCGCCAAGCAGCAGATCGCATTCTAATCCTTAAAGGGGAAAAGCACCTCCGGTTCTGAGCATGCTCAGTGAGGCTCTGTGGCCAAGCGTTAGCCATCACCGGATTTACAGGGGCCAGCCTAAGTAGGAACGAGAGGGAGAGAAGCGAGCAAAGAGTGATGAAAAGAGGGGGAGGGGAAAGTGGGGGGTGTGGCAGAAGCCAGAAGGAGAGGGAAACAAAGTGCGAGACACTGTCTGCACAGACTGTAGGGCACATTTAGTCAAACGATCCCCAGTCTCCTTAAAGATGGTGCTACTGAATACGCTGCTTATACTGAGATTACAGAAGTCCAGCTTAATAGTCTCTGCTGGGGTGAGTGAAACAGGGGCACTGTGTGAGGCCAGATGAGTACACTGTGAAGTACACACACACACACACACACACATACACACAAACACATACACACACACATACACAAAGACACATAGGAACACATACAGACACCCGCACACACACACACACACACACACAGGAATACACACACAGACAAAGACACATAGGAACACACAGACACACACACGCACACACATACACACACACACACACACACATAGGAATACACACACAAAGACAAATAGGAACACACACAGACACACAGACAGACGAACACAAGAACACACACAAAGAGCCACTGACACACACACAGAGGTTTGTAATTATATTTTTGTAGGGACTCTCCATTCACTCTATTCCCAACCTCTCTTCCCTCATTGTTTAACATTGATCCAAAGAGAAAGATTCTGTTAACCCTACAAAGCACATCTATACCTTCCAACTAGCCTACCCATCCAACAAGCTTTCATTCCACACATTCCCACCTTCATCCACCCCAATTTCCCAACAATCCAGTTTATTCATGATGCTCCCATCTGCATCCCGAGTCCTATTCCAGTTCCGCTGCCTTTTCACATGACCCCCTTCCCACATGGTCTGGCCGGTCAAGGTGCACCTGCTGATTCACGGCAGGAGGGCAGCTGGAGAGCAAATCCAGAAGCAGCTTCGGGTCTGTGGATTTGAGTCGATTCCTGCACAGGTCTCTGGCCTCCGATGACATCCACGCGGTTACGTGACGAGCAAGAGACCCACCGTGACAGGGAGGCAAGGCGCCAACAATGGAAGCCATACCCAGGTTCATCAGCAGAGTACATGGCAGGCATCAGAGGAGGAGCAGGAAGGCGATGGGGGAGAAAAGAACAATGAGGAGCTGTTTAGGAGGTGGGGGAGGAGGTGCAGAAGGAGAGCTGGAGCTGTCAGCAGGGGTGCCAGGGGCCAGGTGCAGCGAGTTTCATTCCTGCTCGAAAAGGCACGGAGCTGCACTGTAGCTAAAGTGGCTGTGAACAAGCGGGGGGATGGGGGGGCATGTGATCTCCACTGGCCAATCAGCATGAATCAGCATGCAGCGACTGCATGCACTCTGATACCACTCAAAGGATTGGAAGGTTGCTGAACTGATCCCTTTAATTACTGTACACACTCACATTTCACAAACACGCACTACGAGGAACAGCCTGGGGGAGGGGAGCATCATTTTAACACAAATAGGTGTATTGATCCGCATTCAGCTATTGCCCATGGCATTTTCAATAGCGACTATGTAGCACTAGCGGTGCTGCAGCTGTTGCCAAACGTCCTGTCGTCCTGTCCTGACTTCCTCTCAGCAACCTTTTAGTGTTCAATAACGCTCTTCCTGTGTGAACTCAGTCAGTGGGGAACGCCTTCGAAACTGGCTTTTAAGCATGACGAGATGGCCACGTGCAAACACGCCCGGACAGGGTCGAAAACAGCATTTACTCTTCAGACTCTCTGTCTGCCAATGTTTCTAAATATACTCTGTTTCTTTGCTATGCTCAGCTCTCCTGTTCTGCTAGCACTCGTAAATATGGCAAAATGTATCCACATTTCTAACTACTGAAAAATAGATCAAACAAATATATCCTCTTGAGACCCAAGGAAAAATGCGTCCTTCAGTTTTAGGTTAGTTGTGATTTTCTATGTCTTTGGAGGAAATAACACATCTTTTTTCAAATTTATTTTTATTTTTAATTTCACAGCATGTCCTCTTTAGTGTACAACAGGAATAAATATGTTTCCTTACATCAGTGAAAAGATAGATGCAAAGACAACATGTCCACTACAATGGACATAAATGAATGGGGGGGTCTCAGGAGGATATAGTCACAGCATGTATCTACCTACCGACCTGGCCAAACATAATAATCAACCAAACAAAAGCATGCATTAATAAGTGCATATTTATGCTGGAAACAAATATATTACTGACAATAAATTATGTATTCCATATACAGATGAGTTTCATCAAATTCATAATCTATTCAGATTCATCTGATTATTCTACACAGGGGCTTCATAAGTGGGAAGGAAAGTCTAAATGATTCAGGGGGCCAGACACAGACAGGGTCTCTGGAACAAGGAAACAGAGATAATATTTTACTGTGCCATTCTTAATTAACTGTGTTACATGAGTTTGATATGTTAAGACAACCAAATAGCAGCCTACAGTCTTAACATAAATGTCTGTAAATTTGTTCAGAACCTGACAAACATAACACTACATGTAACTAGATATCGTGAACACTGCTATAGCAAGTCTAGCAAGTCTACTGCTTCTCAGCCACCTTACTTATCATGCCCCCGCTGTATAGAATTTGCATGGCCTCCTTGTGTTCTGGAAAGTGGGTCCCACATATTGGACTGGTATCCCATCCACAGTGTCCCTGGTCCCCCATTCAATGGTATGCTGTTGCCTGTGATGGACTGCAATCCCATTCAGGGTGTTCCCTGTCCCCCATGATGGACTGCAATCCCATTCAGGGTGTTCCCTGTCTCCCATGATGGACTGGTAGCCCATTCAGGGTGTTCCCTGTCCCCCATGATGGACTGGTAGCCCATTCAGGGTGTTCCC
>JABFEB020000026.1:3933260-3950103 GCA_019775895.2 Stomatorhinus ivindoensis
AGACAGCAGAGAGGAATAGAGAGGAAAGGCAATAAGGCAGCAGAGAGGAATAGAGAGGAAAGGCAATAAGGCAGCAGTGAGGAATGGAGAGAAATCTAGAGGATGGCAATAAGGCAGCAGAGAGGAATGGAGAGAAATCTAGAGGATGGCAGTAAGGCAGCAGAGAGGAATGGCACTAAGACAGCAGAGAGGAATAGAGAGGAAAGGCAATAAGGCAGCAGAGAGGAATAGAGAGGAAAGGCAATAAGGCAGCAGAGAGGAATGGAGAGAAATCTAGAGGAACGGCAGTAAGGCAGTAGAAAGTATGGCGAGGAATGGAGAGGAATGTCACTAAGGCAGCAGAGAGGAATGGAGAGGAAAGGCACTAGGCATAGAGGAATGGAGAAGAATGGCACTAAGGCGGCAGAGAGGAATGGAGAAGAATGACAATACGGTGGCAGAGGGCAATAGAAAGGAATGGAAAGGAACGGCAATTAGGTAGTGGAGAATGATAGAGAGGAATGGAGAGGGATGGCACTAAGGGATTGAAGGGCAATGAAGAGGAATCCTGTCATGCATCAAAACCTCAGCCTGATATTCTGAACAGTTCATACCTTCCAGTGCACTCCAACAGGAAGTGAGCACCTCAGAAAACAGCAGGCAAACACTAGGCCATGGGTGGTGTCTCTGTCTACTCCCTCCCCATTGCTGAGCAGACACCCCCTTTCCTGGCAGACTCTGCCCCCCGAGGCCCGCAAACCCTACTTAAAATTCAGGAGGCGTCTCTGCTGTAATGATCACAACCATTACTGTAACCCTAGTGATTAATGCCTGGCTTGAGACAAGATGCTAAATGGAAAGCGGCTTCTTCGTGGTGGATGCACTTTGCTGCCATGTGGGTGCAGAAAGTGCACTGAGACAGAGCTTATTAACCTTGAAGTGGATCAGAAATTTGTACCCTGCTGGTGCTTTGCACAGAAAGCCTTACAAAGGCCTAGCATTGTGTGTCAGAGCTGGTTTTGAAATCCTTTTCATCCTTGAAAACCAATCTATCGCTTCGGCAACAAAAATAAAATAAAAACAATATATGTTTTATATAAATATATAAATGTACATACATGCTCTGGAATATGCAATAAGACATCTACAGGGGCATATAAATCTTAATTTTATTTAGCATAATTTTCCATAACCTTGAGAGAGCTTTCAAATTCTGCAGGGTAATTACTAAATAAATTCCAGTGCAGCACCTTCATAAACAGACAAATTCTTCATTTAAATTTCAATCAGAAACTTCAAATTTCAGCAGTTAAACACTAAACTACAGCCCAGCCTCACAAAAAATGAAGCAATATAAAGAACAATAATTTAAAAAACTGTAAGCAAACCTAAACACACACACAGTGCCCTGTCTTGCATAGACCAGGGACTCCCAGCGGTTGCAGTTGTAGATTACGGGAATCCTCCCAGCCACAGAGCAGGTCCCTGGGGATGTGGCTCCTTACAGAAGACTGTCTTAGGGCCAGATCTCAGTGCTGTCTTTTTAGTTTCCCATCTCAGAAACGCAGCACCCAGCTCCCACAGGAAAAGCAATCGCTGTCAGAGCTCAGCAGTTCTCCAAGCTCCTGACTGTGCCATGTCTGAAGGTGCCACTGTTAGGCGCAATGCAACGGGCCACAAAATACCATGCTGTGCCTCGGAAGGAGAGGAGACCACAAACATGGCAGGACGCCTGCATGCACAGCATAAGAGCGGTCATCACCATGTCTGCGTGAGACTGATGATGATCCAGCGTAGTAAAATTGCCATGAACACACTACTAAAAACGCCACGATACAAATGCTTCACTCTTTGAAATTTGGACTTTGTATTTTTACTTTTCCACGATGGACCAGGAGCCCAATGACAAAACTACAGGACATTCCCGCTGAACGTGACAGGAGGAGGAGCTCTTTGGTAGAACCTGAAAACAAAAGGCAGAAACACAATGGGACTCCCAGCACTGGCACTCCCGTCTTGATGAAGGGTTCGTTCACGACAGTAAATTTGCCTCTTGCACTGATGAATTCTGAGCATGCATCGAGCTGCTGAGGTTTGAGAATCTGTTCAGAGTGACCTCAAGCCCCCCATTGCGGAAAATTTGGAATGTTATCTAAACGCTAATCTTAAGAAGTATTATATGCAGGGGTTGACATAACTGGTACAGTACATAAGTATTCATTCACCTTTATAAGCTGTACGTGCGGCAATTGTTCTTATAAACTTTCTTTTGCAAATGAAGTACAAATTAGCATATAAAAATTAAAATGCACGATCATTTCTTGTCATATTGGTGCAAATGCACATAAAATATGTAGGCATTCATGCTGTTACAACAATCGACTGCCGCACGGATTGTTATTTAAAAATCCATCCACCCATCCATCTTCTAACTGTTGATCCTGATCATAGTTGTTGGGTTATTTAAAAAAACATATAATTTTGAACTGCACACCTAAATAGAGGCATTTGTCATTCAGTAAATTAGTTAATTTTCCTTTACTGAAAACCAAACCATTATGAGCTAAATTTCAGTAGATCCTGCAGCTGTGGTCAGCACCTCCAGTTCCATGCCATTTTATTGACTGTTTTCTTTATTTTCCTATAAAATTGCACATATTGCGACAGCCTGGCATCAGGTGCCTTCTGGGGTAAGATAATAATCCCCACAGTTTTATTAGGATGTCAGGGATCGCTCGGGGTCCTGGTGGAGGCCTGCGCTGAGTTTCTGTATCCAACCAAAACCCGAGGGAGATAGGATAGGTCCACTTACACAAGTCAGACAGCAAGGACGGCTGAGATGATCACGTGTAGCCGCAGCCACAGCTAATCGTAGGCGTGCAATGATGCCGTGACTGTGAAAACTGTAACCGTGGAGACTGTGACCACAACCATCTCCCAGTGCGTCCCTGCTGTCGACTTTAAGGCCCATGTCTGGAGTTTTCAAACAGATGCAAAGACCTTTTTTGGTCCCGGGTGGCATGTTTACGAGGGACAAGATGGCAATGGGGCGTATTACTACCATTAGTCTGTCCTGCGGCCGAGCTCACGGATGCAAAACTCCCTGCAAGAAGACGGACGATTCCTCAGGGAAATGTAGACTCTCCGTACACAATGATCCGGGGCTGAAAGGTTAATACAGTTCCGTGTGACTTATATTCATGCATGACATCCACACAGTGCTGCCTAATTAATAGGAGCCTCACACACGCTGACAGGCGACAGGCCGTCCCTTAAGCATCCCCGGGAATCTTTCACCTTTAATTTAATTCCCGATGACATTCCAAAAGGGCTAATCTTGGAGGAGGACGACCTCAGGAAGCTCTGGGAACACGAACGCCAAGGTCACCAAAGGTCTTCCCACGACGCAGCTGATAACAAAAACAATCCTTTTTGGAAAATTGAACTTCTATATATCTTGCTATGGCAAATAAAAGAAATCAATAGCTATAAGTGTGCCTGGGGTCTGGCGGTCCCCGCAGACTGAAGCTTTTCCAGCTTTAGCTCCGTATTAACGGCTCCAGTAGCAGCAGGATGGGAGACCCCAGCACCTGTATCATCATTTCTCTGCACTCTTCAAATGAAATGTGGAGACAGAGCAGCCACTGGTGCCTTTCAGCCTGTGTATTCCTCAATATCCCTTCTGAGGTCACTATAAAATGTCACTACCACACTTTATGACCTGTTTTTTTCTCTTTGCTCGCATTTCGTTTCTCGTCCTCCTCTAATTCGGCTTAATCCTCCCTCTCGACACCCCTCCCCCTTACTTCCTCTCCCTCCTGCACTCTGTTCTGCAGGCCGGTTACGCTGCCTACCCCCTCCCCCCACCAGGGAGTCGGGCTGGTCCCTGTCCGTCACATCTATCACTTTCTTCAATTACACCCCCCGCTCAATTTGCTCTTGTTAATATCCCGCTTAGCATTACGCTCTGGAATGGTGAATTTCTCAGCTAATGCAACCTCAGCCATTAACCTCATCCTGCTGATGGACGTGGGTCACTAATATCCAAAGGCCACCTCTACCCAGAAGGCCATCTCCCCCAATTCTCATTCTGGCCAATTGATAGCCCCACTCCCCCCAATCCTACAAGGTCCTTCCTCGGCTCCCCTACCTCCAGATGACCCCACTGTCCTATTACTTCACATGGGTAGTGCCAGAACATGCAGTGCATTCTGGGTACTGGGCATTGTGTTTGTCAGTCGCGTGATGATTCCCGTTTAATGTCCTCTCACTCTGCCATGTGATTTTATTGCAGCGTCATTAATAACACATTTCCCCCAAGTCTCCCATGACTGCTGATGCTAGCTGGCTTATTCTCCTATATATATAAGGTGAGGTAAGGACCAGGGTCAGAAATGTGGGAAATTTAATAAAGAACCGTAATGTTACCTTATCTTCCTGTTTTTCCTGTCCTTTGACTCATAACATCAAGGGTGCTCTAAATTTACCCCAAACTAAGACACTAAAATTCTGTTTGTTTGGGCAAAAACTAAATATAAAGTTATATTTCCGTCAGTGTGAGAAAATGTTTCACTTGCTTGCTCATAAAACAGCATGAAACTTTTTGCAGCTTTGCAGTTAAATGACCTTAGCGCACTGTGGCACTGTGCAAAAACGCAGACTCTGGGAAAGGCATCTGAAAATAGCTGATGGCATCGCCATCACTGTCACCTTTGGGAAGCAGCTTCGACCTTCATGACGCGGCAGCTGCATCCAGCTGGTTTTCCAGGCTGGCTGAGCCACCCGGAAGCGTCACAGGATGTCCTCGTCGTGTCACCACACAGCACGGCGAATGAACGAACACCAGCGCCGCAAAAGCGTCTCTGCTGAGCGCTCGCCAGACCCGTCAACCAGGCTTTTCTTTTCCAAATCAAAGCTGAGAGATTATGGTCCATCGGGCGCCCATTCCCCAATGAACAGTCAGGGTCAAGGGTCATGGGGGGGGGCCCCCGCAGTTGGTAGCAAGAGCTTGTTTACACAAGGTGTTCTTCTTTGATAGGCAAGTCACCCCACCGTAACATCAGGAAAACAGTGATTTAGAAGAGGGGTAATAATGCACGCTAATCCCAGCAGTCACAATGAGGTGGGCTCCTGCAAAGAGGCTTAGCCGCTAATGAACTGCTGGATTACAGCGACATTAGCAAAAGGACTGGCTCGTGGTTCAATAGGGCTCACGGAACGCCGATGCGCGTGCGAGCTGCACGATCACCTGCCGGCTCTGCGGAAACTAAAAACAATGAAAAATGCAGAGACTGGGTTTGCAGTCAGGCTGTCTGCGCCTGCACAGAGCAGAGCCACGGCCCTCAGCGAGTTCCTTAAGGCAGTTTGGCTTCATAGCAAAGGGACACCCCTGCAGACATCTTATGGAACAGAATACGGCCCTGACGCTGTGCACGGTAGGCTTGGGTGGCATCTAATTCTCCATTCCGTCCAGACATTATAGTGCAGAATATGGTATTTTGACATTCTTCCGGTATTTGCATATCGTGGCAACATGGGGTGGGGTCGGGGGTTAATGGCAGATTTTGTCGCCAAGTATTGTCAATAAATACCGCATGCTACCCATAATACCATGTCTTGGTCAGTGAGCTGCCCCTGCAGAAGGAGCTTCTGGCTGTACAGCATGAAATCTTCTCAGGCTGCTGAAGGAAACACATTCTGCACAGACGCAAAAGTGGTAACTGAAGAGATTAAATCGGAGTAGAAAACGCTTTGAATGTTTTGTTAATCTAACCAAGCTATAACTGAAGCTTCACTCTGCTTCTGCTCCGCATTCAGCTGGGGAAGTATGATGACTATTGTTCCGGATCATTCCGGAGCCACCACCATCATCATTGGAATCAGACGGCCTTGCAGCCCTGTTCTGCATCTGATTGGCTGCTTCACACTTCATGCTTATTCGGCGCGGCTGAGGTGGATTCCTGTGGCTCATTCTGTGGCAGGACCACGCGTTCCTGGAAGAGCAGGACTAGGAGTCAAAATGGGTCTGCTGAGGTTGACCTGACTGACACTGCCTGCCTGCACTAGGAAGGGTCCTCATGTCAAGCCTGCATACTGACTTTCTCATTTATTGAATGAACGTGCTAATCTGAAGCTTTTGGCCAATTGGATGCATCCATCTACCAACCACATAGCCAGTATTGGTTCACGGTGAACCTGAAGCCCATCCCAGGCATCATCAGGCTCAAGGTGGGGGTGCGGCATGCCAGGCCATCACACGGCGCGCACACACAACCACAGACTCTGGGAAATGCACTCACCTGGTCAAAATGGGGGTGAAGATGCAAACCCCAGAGACACAGCAGGGAGTTCAAAGCCCAAACTACTTCCCCATACAATGCAACCCACCTGCTAGTGAAATACAACCCCTGCTGTACTTGTCAGATGCTTTGGACTGAGGAGTCTAATGAATAAATGACAGTGTAGCTTGCTGGAGTCCTTGCTTGGACTGCCAGCCCCTTCAGTCTCACTTGTGGCGGCCTGTGCCAAGCTTGGAGGTGCACAAATCCATGCCGGCATCACTCCCAACTTCCATCACAAGCGTCCTGCCATCAGATGCATCCATTGAGTCCTCAAAAAGGCCTGGGCTATTGACATGTGCCTGGACAGTGCAGTGACCATTGTTCCCAGCGAGTGCCCAGGCCGCTGCCAGAGTGGAGTAAGACACGGACGGACAGCGCTTATCGCGAGCTGGTCGCAGCCTCTGCATCCCACAATGCCGCTCCCTTTGTAAAACCGCTTTCTCAGTGAACACAGGCGTAATGCTCAACGGGGATTAGGTTGCTGGTCCTCACGCTACGTCGTGGACTGATTAGCGTTCCTCCAGGTGTTCGCCCTCATTGACAGCGTTTTGAGGACAAAAGCAGCAACAAGAGCAAATCTCATGGCAGCAAAGGTTGAGAAACGACGGTTACACTTTCTCCGAGAAAACCCCCCTGTCAAACTTGACCCAATGTTTATGAGTGGCAAGGGGTATTAGTCCTCGAGGAAGCCCCAGGTGGGCCACTGTTATTGAAGAAAGACAATAAAACCATAAATACGTTTCCTTCCCAATCCTATTTTTGTCTGACATCCACAGAGCACGTCTGACTGTCATTCAAGTGGAGAGACACAGCACTGAAAGACGGCCTGTTCCTGGCACCCAGCAGGGAAATTATCTAATAAATGTACTATTTTATGAAGGAGAAGGAGCAGAAAGAACATCGTGCATCCAAACAGGGTTCAAAGCCACCCACAGACGACACACACAGACATATTAACCAACACTGGCTTGCAATCGACAGGAGCTCTTTAACCACAGCCTGAGGGATCACTTGAACAGGTCACCGGCTTTAGTGGCACCTGAGTTGCCCCCCCCGCCAGTTAGTGAATCGAGAGCACTGACTGCACGAATGACCACAGGGGACATTGGGAATTATAAGTGGCAGTCCCCTACTTGAGATCAGGCATCCTTTCCTCCTGCCTTTCCTCTAGTAAGAGCACAGTGAAACTATACTGATACAGGCAGGCTGCAGTGAGTGTGGCACGGGAAGAGAGTCCATCATTTCCAGGCCAGCTTAATCGTGGGGGCAGAGGGGACCCCGGTGTGTGAATCAGCAGCCGCTGCCCACTGCCGTGCCCTAGAGCACTTCTTGTGTTCTCCGTTCACTGTTTACACTTCTCCTATTTTCCAAGTAGCCCCTCTGGCCTCGACCCCTTGGTCCACTCGGCCCCCCAGCCTGTGTAACACTCCCTGCTGTTTCCAAAAGACTGCTCCGCCATTTTTTTGCTCAAATACAAAAACGGCATTGTAAACCAGTGACAAACATCTCGAGAAAAGGCAGCATGGACTTCTGTGTGTGTGTGTTTTTTTTTAACTTTAAATAGCCGCTATTGTTTCTTTGTGGTACTGTGACCTGCCTGGGCGCAGACCCGAAATGGCAGGGAGACAATCGACAATCAGACAGCATTTGGGGGCAGCGTGTAAATCAGCCGCTTGCCTTCGCGGTGAGGCCAAGTTTCCAAGACGGAATGCAACTCGAAGATAACAAGCATATCCTTTAACTGTGATCATTTACAGCAGAGAAGCCAAAATCTGAACAAGGTCTGAGTGCAAACCATATTTTTAAACAGTCACATAACAGGCCAAACTGGCTTAATGCACTTTCCAGTACAAATTCCCTGGCTTTGCTTGATAAACGCTGATCTCATTCGACTGACCGGCTTCCCTGCCACCCGTTTGCTGACAGATGGCAATCAAATTTAATTATAGCACTCAACACGAAGGACTTTCAGGCTGAGAAACTGAGCACTCGGATAACAGTTAAAGGGCCAGTCACATGACATGAAATAAGACACTGGCAAATCCAGATAAGGTTGGCAGAAGGAACAAAGATGAAATAAACACATAAGCTATTGTACATCAAAGCACCAGTTGTGTTTCATTCTGCCACTGATCCATTTTTGTCATTTTTGAACCACAAATAAGCAAGCTAAAAAGACCAGCCAAGATACCATTTTGCATATCTACCCATTAAAGGCAACAGCAGCGACATCTGTTACCGGAATGCGATGACATGCGCTTTTTATGATTAAAAAAAAAAATCAACGGAATGTCTCACAACCCAGAATTCTCGTTTTTCCCGCATCTGTGCACATTTCATCAAAGGGCGGTGCATGAACCGCGCCCTGTGAGATTTCACTGTCTCTTTCCGCCTTTCAAGAAAGGAAGCTTTGTTCTCCCCCCGCCCAGAGAGAGAAACCCTTTGGTCTTTATGTAGGAGAGAGGAGGGTGGGACTCGCGGTGACAGCCCCTCCTGCACAGGTTCCTCCGGTGCTCCACGGCACCACCCGGGAGAATCCCGTCTCTGATCAGAAAAAGCAAAGTTCAACTACCTTACCTTGCCACCCCCACCCCATCTATATATTCTCTCTGAACTGGCCCCTTAACAAATCACCCCAGTGATACATTTTTGATGCCATTCATTGTTTAAGTTCTGTTGGTCTGGTAGCAGTAACCCATGGACCTTCTGAAAGACGCTTGCGCTGGATGCATTGCTTTGGGCTCGTTCGGGCCTCGTCGGCGCCCCTACAGGCAGGCTACGGTTACATGTCCTACTTGTCCCCTGGGAAAAATCAGGGCATAGCGAATTAGCCACTGTTAGCATCTCAGGCTTCAGTGGAGAGGCGGACTGGCTGCTGGGACTTAGATTCCAGACTGAAATCACTTCAACAATCAGAACGGGTAATTAGGGTCAGGCGAAATCCACAGCAGGCCCATCCACAGAAAATATTCCCATTAATATGCTAAAAGCTATGCTACTGTCTGCTGATGCATCCCATGTTTGTAATACCGTTCTGGAAAAGCCTTCACTTTCCGACCACTCGGACTACGCATGCCAGTCACAATAATCAACTTTAAGCTGAACAGAGTGCTCTCTGCCCTCTCTTACACGAGTCTGATTACTGAGATTCTGGATGCTAGCCCTGTTCAAGCAGTGGTGAAGCAAAAAGATCTACGACGGACAGATGCTGGCCTTGATGTGTAATACCTCGGAAAATCTGAGGAGAACTGGGGAAGAATGAGCATAGGCAGAAGGTTATGGAGACAAACTCCCTGAAGCGAGAGATAGGCCTGGGGCTTTTAACAAGGCGGCCCCCACTGTCAGCTTCACAGTACTGTAGCAGCCTTGGGCAGGCTTCCAGCAGCCATCTGAGGCCCGGGTCAGGCAAAGCTCTGGTCAGGCTCCAATCGGAAAAGCGGACGTCATGAATGTTCTGTGGGTCCTGCTATTGTGTCCTATTGCCAGGGTGGATAGGGCCTATTACTTTGGAGTCCCATATAATAAACTCATCAAACAGTAGAGGGTCCTCCATGATGAATTTTTCCAGGCGTGGTCTATCACGATCAATCGTGCTGGTCCACAAACCCACTGGCCCATTGAGAAAATAGTGAGGTATGCTAGACGCCCAGGCCAAGCGTGCCTAAAGCCAGAGGAGTCACAAAGGTGGGTATGTGAATGTTCTGAAAATGAGGGTGGGAGGATGCAGGGCAGAGAACGCTGAGGGGAACTGCTGCTGCAGAGGAGGCCTGCGTGACACCTGTGAAGACCTCAGGCACTGCTCCATGTAGACTCTTCCCATTCCTGCAGCTCATTACCCAGCATGCCCTCCCACTGCAGCAGGCATTCCTGGAGCTTTTTGTCCAGATGAGGACAACATGGGGCAGCTTCTGAAAGCCACCCTCATCTACGATTCAGTGCCGTCTCATTCGGCTTCGGATCTACAAGGGGGAGTCAAGAAAACAACACAATATGGGGTGCTGGGGTTAGGCCGGGGGTCAACAGCATGCGGGGAGACGCACAATGGAAACCCTAGTGTTTGCGCAGCCCATGTGACCAAGGGGGGCAAACACAGGCCTTTGAGCTCCATCTGGACCATGAGGGTCACAAGACTAATGTGCTGGGCTGTCAGGCATTTCCGCTTCCTTAAATCAATGCCAGGTCATCCCCTAATGTGACAGACAAAGTCTACGACAGGCAAAGTCCAATGCAGAAAACAACACAGATTAGCGAGATGACTTGCAGTATTTAAATGTTCATTTCCTGACAAATTCATACCTTCCTCGCTCCCTATGACACATTCTGATCTGCTGCTGCTGACACCATACATATGAAGAATGGCCGTGCCTTCAAAGGCAGGAGGTATTCACAGTCATTTCAGATTTGCACGAGGCAGCTCATCCGCCGCCCTCCCCTCTCCTTGGGTATCAAGTGATGACAAGCAACACTGAAAGGCCGACAAGGGTCTGCCAGCAAAAACATCCTCCTCCGCAGAGTCACCAGCGGGAGCGCCGCCGTGAGCGCCCCTAAGTCCTCAGCTGCCTCGGGGCTAAGCCTGTACGCCGCAGATTCCCACGATGCCCAAGGGAAGAGGGCAACCAGAGACATAGCCCTGCGACCACATCTCTGCGGCCATATCTCCGAGCTTGCTCTTGCGCGGCTGCCGATTTTCATCCCCGACACACTGATGCCGCGAGCCGTCCTGGCGTTACATGACTGCGGTTGGGGGTGAAGAATCAGCCGGCAGAGTGACAGAAGCAATTGAGTCTCCAGTCGCTTTTCAAACAAAGGCTGGGAGATAAGGTGTCTTCGGGACGTTGGGGGCCACGACGGCGGGTGATAGATTTGCAGGCTTTTTAGCAACTTGCGATATTCCACTGAGAAAATGCTGGTCTGTACCGCAGAAGGGGTTAGGCCATGAAACATGGGAGTTGTGGTGACTACAGACCCCACAGAAGACACATGGCACCAGGCCCCCTCTGGTCGTGGGGCAGAGCCGGTACGAGGACCAGCAGACCAGCACAGTGGAGGTGACCGAGGCTGGTTCTATGCTCCCATAACTGCTGCTGCACGAGGGGATTCAGAGCTCGTAGCTTAGGGGGGGGGTGGGTGGCGGTACTGCTTTATACTCCTGTGCAGAGGCAGACAGAGCCAAGGGAGGCTAATGGAGGGCGACGTTCCTGGGGGGTGGGGCTTCAGCGGACCACAGCCAGAGGCGTAACTCCGGGCAACGTGGGCCTTTGCCACAATTAGGCACGAACTCTGCCCCCCCTCGCGGTCCCGCTACAGTGCATTTCTCTGTTTCAGGTTGGTAACGAGGGAGCAGCTTTCTAGCTAATCCCACTGCGAGTGTTTATTAGTGGCTGGATGTACAGACTGAGGATTTTTACCCTGCCACCTGTCACTCTTATGAATTTGCCTGGCAGTATCAGTGTCTAAGCGAGGGCCCCCCCCCCCGCAATACCACCCCTGCCTGTCCCTCCTAAGTATCAGTTGAGAGGACAAAGCAGTATGTCGGCACAAATGGGCCACCTTCATTATTCAGAGCCAGACAACGCGCACAGCAGTGGGTTACATCTCTGTGAACAAAGCATATCAGCTGCTGATACGTGGATTTTTAGGGTGTGCTACAAAAATGCATATGCGAAATTGTTATTCATTCCACTGGTCATGCAAACTATCTAGCGTATAACTTTTGATTTTCCTTAATTATGAAGCACACATTCATCTTTTTCTTTCTAATGCATTCACTACTGAAATGTCACTGACCGGCCATATCACCCATTTCAACCTGGCGCCTCCTGGAGACAAGTCACGTGACACGGAGGATCGCACGAGGGCTCCTGTCTCTGCACGGATTCTACGTTGTTTCCACCGGCCGATACGGAAGACAATGGATGGTAATCCGCAGGCAGCGGGAAGATTGAAACGCCTGGCGAGAGAGATGAGCCTCAAAACTCCGGGGTTATGTCCCGGCTTTGATCACAGACTCATCCAGCATTTGTCCCTTGGGATCCACCCCCCATCCCCCCCGCGACTGAGGGCCCAGATCGTTTGATCACACAGAGCCTGGCCACCAACGGACCTCTAACAAGCTTTCTGGGTGGCGGTAGCAGATTGAGGGACCGCGTCGCTCGCCGCTACTCATGGCGTCACCACGAAGGGGTGCAGTCCCCGTGCCAGTTGCCCGGCGATAAGAGGGGATAATCCCTCTGCGATATACACATCCAGAAACATCAAGAGGACCGCCAGAAAAAACAAACCGAAGCACAGATCGGATAGGAGATAAATTCACAAAATCCCCACATCCTCATTTTTTGTTGCGATCTTTGGGTTTGGGGAGGAAGAGGAGCGTTCCCCTGGCTCGCGGTACATTCCTGACCCCTGTCGCCGACTTGGGCTGGTATTGATCTCTATCAGCCAATCGGGGTCCACGATGCCCCCTCTCCTCATGGAAGACAACGTCCAATGCATTAAAGCAATGACCCAGGAGACATCCATCTCTTTAATAGGGTAACCACGGCATCTGTAGTGGAGCTAATACTGCTCCGGTACTCTGTGTTTTCACTCCGTGGCTGGGGGAGGAGGCTCTGATGAATCGTTTCCAAGCCCACATTAGGCGGTTCCTCTCTGGGTTTACTGACCCGGCAGTCAGCCTGGGCGCAGATTGTGTCACGTGTGCAATGGCAGGGGACGTCAATCTCAGAGCACTTATAAAGAGAAATCACCCAATTCATCAGGGGCATGGAAAGATTAGGTACTGGAGATGGATCCAGCCGCCTGCCTGAGTGAGAATCGCCCGCCTCTCTGAATCACGGGGGCTACCTTAATGCCAGCTTTGTCTTTGTGGAGCTGACTCACCATGGATAACGTGGACCCCCTCCCTTGCTGCCATTTCTTCTGGTCTTTTCAGCCCCACCCACTAGCAGAACATCTGACATCACTGAGGAAAACGACATGAAAAAATTGAGACCCACCAAACTGGTCAAAAGAGTTGAAGATCATAGCTGGAGACCCACAGGGTGAGCCTTGGGCTCAGGGAGTCTGAGCTGGCATCAGCCCATCTAGCACAATATGCTGCCCATTTCCCGGTGCCAGGCAATTAAACACAGTGCAGGGGGGGGGGGGGCGCAGACCAGTCCAGTATGAGTGTGCACAGGGGAGCACCCAGCCCAACTGATGACTAAGGTTGCAAAGTATTGCTGGTTCTTCAAATAACATGCTAGATAAACATCTCTGGGTTTTCCCCAAGAACGAGGCAAAACAGCAGCAGACAAATTAAATATAGTGACAGCTTGTAACTGTTAGGTACTGATCAGGCTGATATGAAAATTCAACAGACTGGAATGGAGACTAAAGAAATTGGTATAAATGCCCATACAATCAAAGCGTGTCATCCATCCATCCATCCATCCATCTTTCAAATGCTTATCTTGAGCAGAGTCACAGGGGTCCTGAAGCCTCTCTCAGGCAGAACAGGTTACCAGACGACTCTTCCTCATGTGATACGTACAGGCAGCACCTGTCTGTCAGGTATTTATTTTTACCTTTTTACACATCCTGGAATGCCTGTGCCCCCCCCTCCCGGCCCCCCGCCACGTGGCTTCACAGCAGCCTGCTCGATTCCGCGTTACTCGCCGCTGAGCCCTCAGCCATGACAACCTCTCTCTCGAGAAATGTTCAGAAACATTCACATTCAGTGGGAACCCCGACTTCCCTTATTCTGAATTTCCTTAAAAGGCCACATACAGCACGTGTAGCCCCGGGGCATTCAATAAAATGATAAGGTTAATATAAATTACAGGATTTTTATTAACAGATAACGGCACCCTGACTAACTTCAGCTACAGTGTGCAGACTTTGAACCCACAACAGCCTTCACAGCCTCATGCGACTGCACCGCTCTGGCCTCAGTCTGAGGGACGCTGCGGTAACCAGGGCAACAAGGCGGGGAAACGAAACTCAGAAGGTGAGAGTCGCCGTAACCCAAACCCCAGATAAAAGGGCTGAACAGCCCGGCGTTCTCTCCATCTCCGCTGCCATTAATCTCTATAAATATGTAAATGCACTACCTGCTAAGTGACATTTCTGCGCTGATATGATAAGGGTGTGAATCATTGCTGGCCACACGCAACTTCCAGGTTGCACCGCGATCCCTGCACCCCCCTCACATGTGCCGCTGACAGAGGCGCATTTACAAACTGACACTCCACTTAAATGCCAGCTGTTGCCGTCGTTCCTTAAATGCAGCGTCCGTGAAAACAAAAGCCACGGATAAGGAGGGGAGGGGGTTGTACACCAAGCCCCTAACCTGCCACGTACATTACTGCAGCTAGTGAGGATGACAGGCTTATAATTATGATTGAAATACGAGGAAAGAACCCAGCTAAACAAAGGTCGAAAACCGCCAGCTGACTGAAGGCAAGGAGTGCAAAAAGCTGCCATCTAATGCCTGCCTACCTAAATCCCTAGGAAGAAGGAAGCACCTGAAATCAACAGTTTCCCAGCCCCCAGGAACTGCTCTCTCCACAGAGATTTTCAGCTGTGCGCGAATAAAAATCAATGAGAAACTTTCACTTTTAAGTCCAGTGTACGGAGCTGAAGAGTGCGAGGGAGTCACGGTCAGGAAGTAAACAGAACGGCGGGCGTAAAAAGTACTTTGTAGTTTAGTTTGAGCGCATCTTACAACGGCAGCCGAGGTGAAAGCAACACAAAGCGCGTTGCCGGACAGAAAAGAGCAAGACGCGGCGCTTATTTACCGTTACAGAACTGTAGCAGCGACGAGGTGTCATAGAGGGTGCTGAAGCTGCAAAAGCCGTCTTCCATTCTCCCTGGCTGCCCCGCTGCCTCCCGCTGCCGCCCGCGACTCTCCGTCACTTTCGCTTGCTCGCCACGGCAGCTCTTCCTCCATTCAACATCCAGTTGTCTTGGGTTGGCCTGCCAGTGTCAGTTACCATGGCAACCCTTTCACTCCGATTATGTCATGTGAACACAGCCCCCCCCCCCCCCTTCCTCCTGAATGGACCGTCGGCAGAGTCAACGTGGAAAGAGGAGGAGACTTTTTGCACAGGAGTTGGAAAAGAATGTTTTCATTTGTTGTATTTTCCTTCCCGCCCTGCCTCTCGCTTCCCTCCCTCTCTCCACCGTCCTCCGTGTCGGGAGCGTCGTGCCATTAAAGCTCGTCCTGATCTCTATGAGAAAAACAGCTTAGGAGGAGTTGAGCTGTGAGAGGAAGGCTGGCCCAGGGACTTTGCTTGAGTGCGCGAGTGTGTGTATGTGTGCGCGCGTGTGTCATTCCTCACCGGCCACGGAGCTGCCAAACTGCCTTCTCCGGTTCCAGCTTGACAGGCAGTGTGAGCCAGTAATAACTCAGAGGGCCGTGCCTCATTCAAAACAAGACCCCTCCCCTATGCTGGGGAGGGAAGAGCGGCGCACAGAGCAGAAAACAGGAAAACGACACACCAGGCAGCGGTGGGGGGGAGTGAATAGATGTGAGGAAGTCAGGTAGAAAACGGCGTAGGGGCTGGAGACAGCGAGGGAACAAAACAGGCAGTTTTCCCAGCTTCGGAAGAGGCTGACACATCTGATGCTAGTTCAAAGTGGACAGATTCTGCGGGCTGTGAGCCAAGCTGACGTGTCAGACGTAAAGGAGCTGGTAAAAACTTGGGACAGGCCTGTAGACTGTGACCGGCTCCTGCTGGACCCTGCCTTCCTGCCACCCGACCGGGGGGGGGGGGGTGGCGAGTTTATAATCTGCAAGGATGAAAGTGCTGACGTGTGGGAAATTGGCTAGGACTGGGTGCCGATACGCAGCACCTTAAACTACAAGAAAGAAAAAAGCTGCTATAGGAAGACTCCCATTGCACAGAAATCCTACCAGGGGGCCCCTGGGGAGAAAAAGAGGGGAGACTTTCTGTCTCCCCTCATGATAAAACAAGGGACATCACATGCCCAAGCACACCCCCCCCATGGCAAAGACCCTGTCATAGCCCTATCCCACTTCAAATGAACTCCAGCAATCCCAGTTTCAACGTGTGGTTATTAGCCGCAGCCTTATCTGTCTTTAAGCAGACAGCTCCGGCCATGTAATCATCAAAGGCGGGGGGCGGTGGGCTCCGTGGGTCTGGCAGCGGGGCTTCCGCAGGGGCCACGGGGGATAACCACCCTCAATTATTCATGTGCCTGCGTGGAAAAAATATGCATAGTAATGACTGTGTGGCCTATATTTACTTCTGGAGCCCTAAAGGTGATTTTCTCGGGCTGGTGCTGGGTGGATACTGGTGAGATGGGAGCTTAGTGGGTGGATACTGGACTGGGAGACAGGGACCGTCCGGAAGCGGGGCTTCCCACGGGTTGCCAAAGCAGCAGAGGATGCGGGCGGCATTCACATACAGCAGGACACGAGCCGGCGCCGAAGCACGATTATTACTCAGGCGCAAGGCTGCCGACATCTCTCTGACCCTGCTCCACTCAGCAGGTATGACTTTTTACTGCATCTCAGCTGC
>JABFEB020000026.1:3962090-3975926 GCA_019775895.2 Stomatorhinus ivindoensis
GAGGAATGCCAATCCTAACCTTAACCTTAACCCCCATCCCGAGCCATAACCCTAACCCTAACCCTAACCCTAACCCTTCCCATCAGCATACACTCCAATGCAGTGTTTCCCAATCTAGTCCTCGGGGACGTACAGACAGTCCATGTTTCTGCTCCTTCGGGATCTGGGAAGGAGCGAAAATGTGGACTGTCTGGCAGGGAGCATAGAGGCAGCAAAAACATGGACCAATTGCGGGTCTCTGAGGACTGGGTGGGGACACACTGCTCTACTAGTCTGAGACGCTGAACCACAAGATGACATGAAGACAAAGAGATCCTGCAGAACCGTCTGTGAGTATGCTGGGCGCATTTCCACAACAGAGCCTTCTCAACTCTGCTATTTAAGATGGAAAAGAAACTCTTTATCCTGAGAGTCCTTCAGAAAAACCTCCACAAAAATCTGCATTTGTGAGTCTTAAATTCAATGACTGTGAGCGCAGCTGAATGTGAACCATTCTCTATGGGCTGCAGCATATCTATCCTAGAAGAGGAGCACACCAAAAAAATTGACATATTATGCCATGATGTTGACCACATGTGTTAATAACCATAGTAACTGTTCCTTGCATATACAGTTCAGTGTTTCCCCACACGTTTACAGCTTTGGGGGGGGGGGGTCGTGTTCATGTGCTTCTTTTAATGACAGCAGTCAACATAACAACTGAACTAAACATCAGAATATGACAAAATATTGTCATCTTTTTATGACTATTATCCACAAAGTGGCCTTTGTCTGCTTTTCAGGTGGTTGACGTGACATATTTTCTGACGCGCGCTCTCTGTCCACTAGTGGGCGTGTGCGCACCTGTGTGTGTGTGTGCACATGTCTGTGCGTGCGCAGAGGAGAACTGTAAACACGCAACCGTGTAGAGAGAAAAATGACAAGCTGTTGTGCAAATAAGATAAATAACATAAGGCTATTTAGTTTGTTTGATAAAAGGTCAATGTATAGACCTGTTCTATAGGAAAGGTAACCTTAAATGACTTCTGTTTGTGATGCGGCGCTATATAGAAAATAAAATTAAATAAAATTTACTTGACCTTTAAGGGGGGACAGGAGGTGGCACTCCCCTAATACGATGGTAGGGGAACACTGCAGATATTGAGGTAAATTGCCCTGGGCAGGATCATGTGACACGGGACAGGAAGAAGGAACAGGAACTTTATTCTGAGAGCAAAGGCACCACCAACCCCTCCCTACAATTCTGCACCACAAAATAACACATTTTACTAAATGAAAAAATTGTTATATACACACTTACACAGCATCATCATATTTATTTTATTGAGCAGACACTTTTATCCAAAGCAGGACCAGCTAGTTCCTGGAGCGACTGGGGTTAAGGGCCTTGCTGAAGTGTCCAGCAGTGAAATCTCTGTGACCCTTTGAGCCTCAGACCGCCTCCATATCTACTGCTGCTTCACAGTCTCTCTTACTAATAACAACAGTTAAAATTCATCTAAACACTGCTGTAGCTCTCCCTTATCGCTGTAAAAATCATTTGGCATTTTTTGCCAATTGTTTATTCCCAGTGAAGGTCACTCTTTCCCCCCGCAAACTGCCAGCAAGTTCAGAGGTAGCTAACCCGGGATGCCGGTGTTCATTCTGAAAGCCTTTGCCCCCTTGCAGCCTCGCATCAACAGCTGCTTCCATCGAGATCTCATCTGGCAACCAAGCTCCACATGCATAAACAACAGGGTGGATCATGTTCTCGAGACCCTGCAGCCAAGCTTGCACGACAGCTTCGCATCCCATGTAAGAATGCATTGTTTTCCTGTCCAAAGCGATTTCCTCCTAGTCTGATCCCCGGCATGTGATTTTCCTCTGACTGCAACACAACAGATAAACACCGCACAGCAGGTCCGGCTAAGGGCTTTGCAATGACGTCACACAAGGTCGCCCTGGCGTCAGGCCAAGCCGTCCCAGCCCATGATCGATGGGCACAATGACTGGTGCAGTGCGCACAGCTGGCCTCACCCCCGGCATGGAGGATCTGGGCTGTCAGCAACTCCCAACCTCGAACGCACTCCCAGCCTCCTGCACTCCGCCCTACACCGACACGGCTTGAGAAAGCTGTTATGGGCTGTCTGTGCCTAATGCCCTGCAGATTACTACGTGTATCGTGGGATAACAGGGTTTGCAGAATTACTAAGGATCCCACGAAATCAGTCCCGCTGGTCTGTGGTTAGGTAAAAGGAGGGATGTATGGGATATCACAATGTCAATATAGGCCCCTGTGAGCAAACACCCTGCTCCCCCCTTCTCCCAATGACACACTGCCCCATCAGCAGTCCCTGCAGAGTAGGAAGCTAAACGTGGCCTGTGACTGGACTCTCCCACTGCCTCAAGCAGAAACGGGGGAGCTATTTATATCTGACTGTCCCCTTTCCACAGCCGGTAACCTTCATCTCTCTCAGATACAGTCTTCTGCTCGTGGTACGCTCTTCCGGGACGGAACGCACAGCCACCCAAATCATGCAGCTGCACGCTCTGGCGGTGACTCCGTGACCAGGCTGCCGTAACCCTCCGCAGGAACCGGCACAAGGGTTATGGCCGGCGGACTGCCGCGCCGTTCATGAACGCGTCTCTGCGTGCCCGTCCCTGAAGCCTCTGCTACTCGATGACGCATTACGAAGCTCCACTTAGCTCAGAACCGGGTTCCACACTTGACCAGCAGCTGTCTTACTTGTTAAGAGTATCGGATTATAGCACTGAACCTCAAGTGGGCGCTCCGGTTGTGTAGCTGCCCTGAATCTCATAACTCCTCCAAGAAAGGCACGGAGGAGGGCTCCTTACACAGGATAGCGGTGCCGTGAGACGCCGCCAAGGCCGGACAGGGCATCGCGGGCACTCACCCATCGGCAATCCCTCGCAGTCGGACATGATGGGACGATGGGAAGGGAACTTCTCGTGGGACAGAGGATTCCCGGCACAAGCTGCTCTCCGTGACCTGCTGCGAGCGGCGATGCACTTGGCCTGTCGGAACTGGTACTGGTCCTTCCGTTCTGGGCCGGTCCTGGCCGTGGGATGCTAAGAATGCATCTCATAGGCACTTAGCCAAGTTGCTATTGGAGGATAAATTTGTTTGCTCTGGTTCCCCTCCCTCTGTTTGTCCCTCCCTCCCTCTCTCTCTCTCCCTCTCTCTCTCTCTCCTCTCCCTCCCCGCCCAACCAGGACTGCTGCTTCATTAATGCTGAGATCAGTAACTCCGACCAGCCAAGAGCTGCCAGCAGCTAGAACTAATACCAGCCCACTCTAACACTCCAGGGACACTAGGGCCCAGGGGGCACGAAGGCAGGGGGGCTGCCTTCAAAACAAAGGAGATGCTGCTCTTTCCTGTCCCAGCCAATGAGCACCAGCGGGTTTGTTGTGATGGGGCAGCATGTGAGTACATAGGCGGTCCACTGCTGGAGGAAACTGCGTGCAACGGCTGCTGGATGTTTGATAACCAGGGTTGTTTTCACTCTACTGGTGTCTGTCACGCAATGTGTCTCAAAGGCAGCATGGAAGGGGCCTTCTCTGGGCAGAGTAAAAGACTTTGAAATACAGCTCTATATGTAAAATACCTACACTTTTCATTTAAACATGGATAGAAATACCAGTAATTTGTTATATATAGAGAAATAACATGTCTACTAAAAGAAAACACTTTATTTCAATATATTTTATCTGTTCTAAAATTATGTACAATACAGTTCGTTTTTTGTAATACTGTACACTGATGCTGACATTTTAACTAAACTACAGTTTTCATCTTTCTCATTTTTCTGTGACACCAAACAGATTTTATTTGGAAAAGAAAGTAACTGAGTTCTACTTACGCATTTAGCCCAGTCATCCACTGGTGTGAAACAAAATTAGGTCAGATGATGAAAAACTTTTCTACTCAAGGATGTCGAACTTTGCTCTCCTTTCTGGATCCCACAAGCGCCTGCTGTTCCTCTTGGAATTGGGAGATTTCGCTGCTGTTTGCTGTAAACACACGTCACCACCCGAGAGATGGCAGTTATGGATATCACTGCTGCGGGGGTGTGCAGTACAGTTTACAGAACTGAGAAATGGGATCTTTCTTGTTCTTCACACTTTGGATTTTTACAAAAAACTAATCAAATGAAAAAAATTGTGTATTATGTGTCATTAACGAATCATGGGATTCATATATACTGCCGCAATGCACTGTAATAAGGACTTACAAGAACGTCATTACAAGGGATTTCCCCCTCCATTACTGAAGAACTTCTCCACTTGGTCCCTGGCCAAAAACTTAATTCTCAGGGAAAAAAGGGGGAAAAACCTCTATACCGACTTAATGGCATGATGCAGCATTGGCGATTCTCTTTTACAAAGCTCTCTGTTACCTTTAATGGTAAAAAAAATATTAATAAATTCCCTTCTGAAGGTCTGGCAACTAGTTATATGAAGCTATAATCGCATGTTGTGCATAGATATGGTTGAACCTTGTTGTGTAGCCGCTGTGTGCTAAAAAACTGTGCGCTGACACATGAAAAACAGCATTAACATCTAAAATTAAAAATTATGGATTACGGATTACGTACCTTATTAACTTATACAGCATATATTAATAATGAGGGAAATTGGTGAAGATGGCGCTTTGGGTTTGGATAATATTAGTAGCTACGTATTTTCTGTTAAAAGTAAAAGTACTACGCGTTTGTAGAATTTTTTGTAATGCGTACAATACTGCCCCCTCGTGGATCAAAAGTAAAGCACCACATTTCCGTGAATTTGTTTATCTTTGAAATTCCTCCTTGTGAAGGAGAGATAAATACTGCCTTCCGTGTTACAGCTATTTACACGAGTCATTGCTGCTGTGTAAAAGACGTCTTGTAAATTAAAACGAGTTAGCAGACCGTACACCCGTGTTTAAAATATTCACGTTCACGCTGGAATTTTAGTAAACTGTCCCCATAATAATTCCAAGTCAGTTTACTATACGGTAAACTTTGTCCCGGCGAACAAAAGCAGTCTGTTAAGAGATAAGTTTATTTTATCCCTTAGACGGTATGTTGTTATGGTTTCTGGCGCCGCCGCAGTTTAACATAAACACCGCTGCTCTAGTTTTAGCAAAGTACCTAAAAAATATCCCTGGCTCTCTGCGGTTGGCAGTTTACCTAACATTATCTTAAAGAAAACCACAACTGCTTTCATCTCTGTGGCTTAAGGCCTGTTTCTTGCGCTAGTAAAACACTCCAGGTTATATGTCATATTTTAGCGGTGCCATTGAACCGTCCGGATATATTTGCGCTCGCGTTGTGTATACGATTTTAAGTAATATACGCATGACATCTTTTCAAATAAAATAAATCAGTAAAATTTGGGGGGAAAATATATTGTCATTTCAACCCAGTGATTTAAACTAACTTCTTACACTCGCAGCCCAGCTGGCATTTCAGCATTTATTCACGGGTGAATCAAGATCATGGACCAACGTTGAATCACTGCCGAATCCTCATTCGAGTTTGAAAATCAAATCGTTGATATTGCCACGTTGTTTCATCCTTCTACTTTTCAACATGAATGAATTTGAATATTGCCTTAATTTTACGTTAACATTGAATTAAATATTTATTTTGGAAAATGAAACACCCCTGAAAGTGCAGCTCAGGAGTCTATCCCAGACAGCATGGGCCAGGCCATCACAGAGCAGACACAAGGAGCAAATGTACCTGAGTGTGTGTCTTTGGAAGGACTCACACCGGATGATGATGGGGTTCAACCCACCCCCCCATGTTGGCAGCTGTGAGGCAACCGTCCATCCAGCTGCTGAAGTGGAACCGGTCACATAGCGTTAATGTAACGCCTATATAGTGTATTACTTTATTTCTTCAAACCAGTGAAGTCTCAAAATTTCTTAGGAAGGAAGCCATTGAGACTATATTTTGGCCTTTATTATGGATTTTAATGCATGTTGAGATAATAAAAGGGGAAGCATGAATATAATAATATAAATGTGCCATAGAGAACAAACAGGGCCTGTATGTAAGTGCAAGGAATCACACAAAGACACATCGAATGCACTAACAGCACCTATAAAATCTGAGAACAAGCAGGAGACTGAGGCATGCAACACTGACATCTACAGTGACCATCTAAGCAGCAGGGCCAGCACTTATATACACTTAAATGGGCTACATGGGGGACAGGTGCTGACCGTAACAGCTGGGAGCAACAAGATGCAGGTGAAAGTCATCATCACTATAAACATTCAGGACTCAAGCACTAGAAATGGGATGGCTGGCGACACCTGCTGGCCGAACATGGACGGGACAGGGCAGGGACGGATCCTGACACTTGTGAATCTGTGCCAATCATAATGCACTACAGGGCTAATTAAAATGAAAGACAATCACATAAGCAGGCTATAAATATAGCCTATAAAATATAATTCTAGAGTCAAAGCTGTCTGATTTTAATATAATTGAATTATATGCTCATTTTTGGAATCAAAGACCTGTATAATGCATGTATTTACAATATGTTAAATTCTTTTAGATTTCAAAACTGGAAAAAAACGTTCAAAAGAACGATTTGTTCATGAATGAGATGCTATCACTAGCATCCATACCAGTAGCAATATATGTGATGTGCTGCTAGTGTTGCAGCAAGGCAAGAGTGAGCACTCACTGAGCCAGGTGAACATACCTAAGGTAAAGTTAACTAACATTCATTTTACGTTTATGAATTTGCTTAGTGTTAGCATTTTTTGTCTTTTTTTGTAAACCAACTTCAACCCACCGTGACTAGTTAGCGTGACCAGCTAAGCAAGTCATAGTTAGCGCTGTGAGCTAGCTAGAGATATACGGTGTTCAGCAACAATATTGAAACCAGTTCTAATATTGTGGCCAATCAGTGTAGCTGAAAGTGTAGAAGCTGGGAAGATGGTATGTACAAGGGTTTGAAACCTTAATTTTTTTTCATACAAATATGTGTATGATTTCCTCCAGGTACTTTGGGTTCCCCCCACAGTCCAAAGACATGCTGAGTCTAATTGGAGTTACTAAATTGCCCGTAGGTGTGCATGTGTGAGTGAATGGTGTGTGGGTGTGCCCTGTGATGGGCTGTCCCCTCATCTTGGATTGTTCCCTGCCTCGTGCCCATTGCTTCCGGGATAGGCTCCGGACCCCCCGTGACCCAGTAGGATAAGCGGTTTGGAAAATGGATGGATGGATATGTGTATGATTACAGTTTGCCTTTGCACATTAATAATTTTTTCTTTTGTAACTTTTGCAGCTGCAGTAATAAAACGGAGCAAAGGTGCAGCCACAGTGATGGTCAAACTGCATGCTTCAGATCACCTTAATTGTGTACCAGGCCGAAAGGGAGAGGAAACACACAATGAACTTTTATTTTATAGAAATTGAGACGCAGTTATGAAGTAGCGTATTTGCTAGATGCTTGGTATTTGTTGTTTTCCACTGCAAAGTTAAGTTTCACTTTTGTTTTCATGAATTTGACACTCACTACTAACTGAAATTACATTGAAATAAATGAAAGTGAGTTTTTTTTATTGAATGCAGTGTAAGATTTGCAAATAAGGTCAAATTTTGGTCAGAAGCAGCATAAATGATGCGTAAATGAGTCTGCAGTTAATGTTATAATTTTGAAAAGATGTCCACATGTTTGGACTACTTTTTAACCTTGTATAGAAGTTCTGTGGACACTGGACAGTTGGAAGACGTAAAAAGATGTTTTAAAAACTTTTATTCTGGAAGACAACTTTTCAGCACATGACAAAGACGTTCAAAAGACATTGACAATGACCACATTTGAACGGATATAATTTGAACCTCGTACAGAGGTCTTGTGTCTGGCTCCTGCTGTTTCAAAAGACATTGTCCAAAATCAAACAAAACCTTTTTTTCTAAGAAAAATGACTAGGATTTAAAGTGTTTATTGTTTCCAAAAGAACAAGAACAGAATTTCCAAGAAATTTGATGAAAATATTTTACTGATGCATTTAATTGAAACTGGAAAAACACAAAGATATCACCTCAAGAAACCTCTCACCACTCACAATTCCTTTTGAGATTTCAAGTCCAGAAGAGACCAGTTCAGTGACAATGGCCTTTTAACAGACCTGGGGGTTCTCGTTGGCATTTCTGACGATTCTCTCCAAAGTCTTCAACCACACCCAGGATTGTGTCTGACAGAATGGGTCACTTTGTATTTTGCAGTGATGCAACTCACAGCTGTTCTGGACACAGTGAAATGCTTGCAGTTGGCTATATAGACACCTCCCTTAAGATGAGCATCCACTATCTTCTCTCTGAGGTCCAAACTTATAAATAATAATAATAAGTTACATTCACATATAGCGTCTTTCACAAAAGGTTGGTTCATCCCAAGTAAGAGAAAAAAAGAATCAAGCATGATGAAATTACTATTCACAAACAGAATGTAACAGAATTCACTTACAGAATGTAAGTGTGATGCCTCTCAATCTTGCCTTTAATTACCACCAGCTCTGCTCATTTCAGTCCAGTTATCAGAGTGTGGTGCTAAGCCAATCAAGTCTTATGGGGTTCACTTGTGGTTTGATACCAGAATATTTAACTTTGCTGCAATGCAAATTCACACGGGGCTAATCATTTTAAATCGATTTTCAATAAAGTTCTTATACAGCAATAAAGAAGCTAAATAAGTTAAATAAGTTAAATAAAAATGTACCAGTTGGAGGTTTTTACATTGATAAATGACTTCATGTTTGAAAAAATGTCATTAAGTTTGAAAAATGATGAATTTAAATATAAATGTAGGAAGGTCACATTTCTCACAGAGGGCTAATAATTATGACCTTACCTGTGTCTTTGCTCAATGGGAAAGGTAACAAGATCTCGCCAATATGTTTAGTCTAAGCAAATTCAGCTGTATGTAGCTGTGCGCACTGACACAAACAACCCATTAAAGAACCCATGATTTACAATTTAACTGACGTTAAGGTTCAATTAAATTTTATATTTCAAAAAGTAGCCTAAATTTCTTGATATTAGGTAGTTCAACATGTGTTTGTTTTTAGTCAACTGTAAGTCATAATACACGTTTTCAGCTTTATGATTGAGTCCTTAGTACAGACTGACGTATCCCTGCTTTTTACTAGTGAGATATTCATTATTTGGTTGTATTCAACCTCAGTATTTAAAGTCTGCTACCAATGTAAACTCCATAAAAACCTGTTCGATTGCTAATGTGAAGACGCAGGGAAGCAAATAGCCTTTTGTTTGTTCTGGGTCACAAGTGAATTATTTGTGATAATGATGCATAATTTATTGCATTCCGTTTAGCATTGCTAACTTCAGCTGTCAGAGTTCAGCTCATTAGAGACATGGTGGGTGTCCCATTCACCAGCATTAGCTCCGGACCTGAGGCCTCACACCCCCCGAGGTATCCCTGCCGGCCTTAAGCTGTCCCAAGACACCCCCCTTCATCTGATATACTCATTTTCAGCTTGGTCACACCCCCGATGTTATCGACTGCTGATACATTTAGCAGGATTTTGATAAGGTATCAGCAGGAATCCCCCTCTAACCAGATCTTCAGATAAAACTGCATTCGGGTCAGTTCTGCACCTATTGTGCTAGAGTGTAAATATATAACAGAGGGTAGCGGTTGGTGGTGGGATTGTCATTGATGACGCAGAACGGCAGGGTGTCCTATTCAGAGCAGGAGCAGAGTCCCAGCAGGCTCTGTTCTGGGGGGGCTGACATTCACTGCCCCCAGCATTTTGCTGGCAGCCCGCTCTGGGAGTCTGATTCTATTTGACTCCTTAGTCTGTCCTGAGAATCCCCCGGAGGCAGAGCCCCGGTCACATGGTGCGACACACGTACAAATTGTATTATGCCCCTGGGGAAGGACAGGTCCTGCTCACTGACTGGAATCATTTTAATGACGGGGTTGGGGGGGGGGGCTGGGGTGAGCCATGTGGTGCAGGGCAGGCGACGGTCTACATTAACATTGGTCTACATACTTGTGACAGCATGGCTTGGATGAACGTGTGTAAAAGGCACCTGTTCATTCTGTGCCTGAGAATCTGAAGCCACAGACCAAAAGTTCAGTGTTGAGAGTGCGAAGAAAAAAATAGGTCTTAAGTTGTATTTCAGTCTGGTGTTTTCTCCTTAAACTAATTTTAAGTTTCACAAGGGGGTTTGTGGAATTTTCCCCCACCCTATTACTGTGCCTTACCCCATGTACGATAAGCTGTATGGGGGGGGGGGTATTTTTGACCCCCCTCCCCCCATCAACACCACCCTCAGGCTGATGGGATTGAGGGAGGGGCAGGGCATTAGCTGAACGCATGGGCCTGGTTGCTATTGGATTCTCCGCCAAGTTGGGTGGATGAGAAGGACACAGGCAACGGGGGTTTGAACTCTTCACCCTTTTCGTACTGTTTTCCCCCTCAGCGTGTTGCAAATGCTCTTGACAGTGTGAGCTTAGGCCTCCAGGGTCAACTGTCCCATCCAGTCCAATCACTGCAGATTGCCCCTGATTGCCCCTGGCATGCCCCTGATTGCCCCTGCCATGTTCCAGCCCAGCATGCTGGGACTCCAGCTGTGCATCTCTGGAGTTTGCACACGCTCCCTGTGTTCATTCAGGTCTCCTTTGGCTACTCTGGTTTAACTGAAAAAAACTGTAGTTAGGCGAATAACAATGTCTACATGAAATATAAGTGTGTGTGTAAGTTTGCTCCCTGCAATGATCTGGCACCCCCGCCTTGTGCCCCGTGCCTCCTGGAATAGCTTCCAGGTTCACAGCATCCCTGTACTGGATCTGTGCTTATGATGAATGGATGTCTTTATTCGCATTCATTAGTGAACTTCTTTTGCAGTAAAAACGCAGAAACTTCAATCCTACAGTCATCTATAAAATCACGTAATGGTCTTGCAATCAGGCTGTGGAATTCTCATTGTTGTAGCAGATCCCACATGGGCATCTTAGTTTACCCTTAGAATGTGAAAAATTGCACAGTATTTTGTACGAAAGATCCGGATCAAGACAAACAAACGTCAGCCTTTCTCCCATGACCTCTGAACCACGTAATCAACAGTGGACCAAATTACATGAGATCAAGCTAATGTAACTGATGACAAGTTAATGAAAAGGTTGTTTTTTTGACAGATTAATAGTTTTAGGCAGTTACCGGCAGTTGGGCCCTTAGCAGATCAACTACTAATCAAAAGGCCTAAAACCAAGGAAAAAACTATTTGAAAATGGACGGAAGGATGGACGGACAGATAGATAGATAGATAGATAGATAGATAGATAGATAGATAGATAGATAGATAGATAGATAGATAGATAGATAGATGGATGGATGGATGGATGGATGGATGGATGGATAAACAAAACAACCAAATGAGGTAGGAGAAAATAAAATTTACCCACAGGGATCAATAAAGGATCATCATTTCATAATTGCAAGAAACAAAGCTAATGTTGTGTGAAAAGCACCTTTCATCTGTTCTTCCTCCTCTAACATCTGGATTTTGGGAGGCTTTTTTGTGGCTGTGGTTCCCAGCACAGAGGGCCCCAAGCCAGATCCTGGAGTGGGGTGTCTCCCATCACCCCCCAGGAAGCAGTCAGAGGGTTAATAATGCTCTGATCACAAGCCAGAAAGAATGAGGAACCCTTGATTTCCCCTTTACCTCTTTGACTTGGTTTTATGGTCTTAACTTCAAAGACATACTTACAGTATGACTGTCAGTTACGTCTTTACTCTTAGCACTCTTAGAGTGTGAGGAAGACCAGCTACGGGTGCACTTTGAAAACAGAATAGTGCTCAGCTTTGTCCTGGGACGTTGTAGACCAGAGCACCACTAGGATTGTCAGTCTAGTGACAGTCATTACGGTTGGGACCTCATAGACCAGGGCGCCGCTTGGCCTGTCAGCGTGGTGTTTGGCCATGCGGTTGGGAAGACACAGACCGAGGGCGCCGCTTGGCCTGTCAGCGTGGTGTTTGGCCATGCGGTTGGGACCTCATAGACCAGGGCGCCGCTTGGCCTGTCAGCGTGGTGTTTGGCCATGCGGTTGGGACGACACAGACCGGGGCGCCGCTTGGCCTGTCAGCGTGGTGTTTGGCCATGCGGTTGGGACGACACAGACCGGGGCGCGGCTTGGCCTGTCAGTGTGGTGTTTGCGTCTTCGTCCTGCAGTGGGCTGGTGCACTGCAATAGTAGCTTATAGGATGTGAGTGACTGATCACCCCGGGAAGCGGGAGGGCAGCCCAGGAGCAGCTGGCCCCCGTGGGACCTTTCCTCTTCCCAGACCCTGTCAAGCCCCAACTAATAATATCCACTTTGATCAACAGGCCTTGTTTGTGGAAGAGTTCAAGGATGTGTTCTTTGCCTTTCCATCTCACTCCTCCTCTTTCTTTCTTTATTTTTTCTTTTTTTCTTTCTTTCTTTCTTTCTTTCTTTCTTACCAATCTCTCTAAACCTCAGTACCAATCAAGTTTCACTACCATAGAATGGTACTTCGAGAATATTCTCGGGTGGGATTATTCAGCATTTCACCAAAGAAAATGAGTAGTAATTCCCAGGGAATCTTTGAGAGGTTGTTGTTTAGGAATAAATTTCCAAGGTGTCTCTTCTGATGCCAACTGTGTGATTCATTAACCCTGATAACCAGCTGATTAACATTCATGCTCATAGTTTCCTGTCACAATGTTAATGATCTGAATGCACGCACTCAAATTAATTTACAGCATCAAAATTTACGACTAAACAGTTTCTTAACTGTTTAATAGCATACGATAATTAGCAGCTCGTGGTTAAAGTCAGCCCTTCACAGGTTTTCCAGTTAACAGAGGCTATAAAACCATTAGACCCTCAACTAATTTTGTGAGGGCACAATCACGGAAAAGCCCACAGAGAGATTGACAGTCTGTCTGTAAAAAATAACAGCAATTTTGGAGGCTTGGGACTGGACACTTCACTGCTGCTTGGTGGTAAATAAATAAGGTTTATGGGAGAATGAGCTCAGTGCTTGTTACTTTTTCCTAATCGTGCTGTTCCTGAGCAGAGACATAAACACACTCGATTCTGCGCCTCTGTTTCAAATTTGGAGCAGTGCTAACCACATGCTGTGTCAAATTTGACCCTCCTTTCGATGTTTATTCCTTAAGCCCTCAGCATGTCCAGCTTGACTGGTTTCTTCAAACCTGGTTAAATTAACTCGAAAAAGCAAAGGAGTACTTACCTCGCCTCGCTCCCAGCTCTGGGTTTCCAGTCCGCTCTCCTTCCTGTCAGGCGGCGTCCTGCTCTGTCGACGGCCACGGATGTAACGGCGAAAAGCCGTAACGTTTGCGCTTTTGGTGCAGCAAAGCCGTCAAAAGTGGCGAGGCCTCTTGCCAGGGCTGTCTGATCCCTTCTCTTTGTAACGAACGAGTGGGCAAACTATATGCATCCTATGCAGCTTTGCGTCGTGAGCTTGTCGCTCTGTCATAGGGTGTAATGGTCAGCAGAGTGTCGCCCCCTGGCTGTGATGAGACTGTCACCTCCACTATCTCTGGCACCAAGTAACGTTTGGGGAAAAAAAAACATGTTAACAGAACCCAGAACAAAAGCCATCTTTTTTTACATCAATCCCATTCTCCAAGCCAGATTGTTAAACCTCCCCCCCCAGCCCACAGGCAGACCCCCTCCCCTGCCTGAAACAACAAAAAAACCCAAGAACAGTGATATGATTTACAGAAGCAGTTTGCTGCACCAAGCTGGGGGTGAGGGGCTTAGCCGATCTGTCTCAGGCAGCCTCTAGGCCATCCCAGCCTCGACATGATGGATT
>JABFEB020000026.1:3989688-4004320 GCA_019775895.2 Stomatorhinus ivindoensis
TATCTATCTATCTATCTATCTATCTATCTATCTATCTATCTATCTATCTATCTATCTATCTATCTATCTATCTAGTCAAATAATAATAATAATAATAACAACAACAACAATAATAATAATATATGAAAATGGTTGTATCAGTGGTAAAACATCCTTAAGAAAATATTAGCCTCATCTAACCCCTTAATTTCTTAACCAGATCAGCTCTGTTGCACATATTAGTTCTGGCAATCAAATGACACTTGACAGATCTTTCATTTAGCTCTGGGAGAATCATATTGTGAATAGACTGGATTCAGGGTTTAGGCAAAATGAAATTTCACTACAGTTAATGAATTACAAGCAGGAAATATACCCAGGGCAGTAATCTCCACGTTACTTGTAAATACGCCATGCTAAACACCTTCCACTGTGGTTCTTACAGCCAGTTATGGATCTGACACCCCGTTCTCAGACTGCTCAAGATCACAGCTCAGAAGGCTAAGGTATAGAGCACATTTTCAACACCGAGTGCCCAGCCAGATTTGCACCTTCTAATCGGTCACCCTGACTGGCTGAGGGGGGTGTGGTTTACTTAATGTGCACTGCACGGGGAGTCTGCCCCCACCACACGCTGACAGGAAACTGCCAAGCAGAGACAGCACCCCCCCACCCTTTCTTTGCATGGTGTCTCAGGTAGCCGTCTTGGGCCTGTCATTTCATGTCTGCTATTTATGCTGGATTTAAAATTTGTGGAACGGCTCTAGGAAGGCCACCTCCTGTTTCTCTCTCTCTCACACACACACACACACACACACACACACACGCAGTTTGGTAATTATATCTTTGTGGGGACTCTCCATTCATTTCTATGGGGAAAACTCTAATCCTAACGTGACGACCCTGACCCCTACCCAGCCCCATCCTTATCCATAAATAACCAAACAAAATACGAGCCATTTTTAGTGTTTTTGATTGCAGTCACAGATCTTTTTGGGGACCTGAAAAATGGTCCCCACAATGAAATATAAACCTAATCCAGACACACACACACACACACGAACTGCAAACAAAATTAAAGATTAAAGTGGACTGTATGCGTGAAAAAGCACAGCTGTGGCAGGCAGGCAGCCCTGTGTGGGGTTGCAGGTAAACATCCTGGCCTCGATGGCCAGTTGCTTTTTACATTCAGTGCATGTGATAAAACCCGCACAGTACAGTGCCTTTCGGATGCACTGTTAGTTGTGATGTCGTCCTCTGTGTTGCTGTGGATGGTGACACTCCTTGGCTCCTCCCCAGTGGGTGAGTCCCGCCCCCCGACAGGACCCGCCTTTCAGCAGAGCTTCCTGGGATTGGCCGTATTACAAATGGCTGCCTCAGTTGTGAGTGTGTCACCAGCCCCGTCTGGGACTAATCTACTGCTACTACCGAAGCATTGCAGAGTATGACACCCCAGCCTACTTGGTTCTGAATCAGGGTGTAGTCCCAAACAAAGCCTCTTTTCTATATTTGTTTTTTTTAATGAATGTACTTTGGGCGTGTAGCTAAATCTCACATGGGAGACATCTAGAAATGGCTAAAACTGCTATACAAAATGGCCGTCATGGTTACGAAGCAAGCCTGCCCCTGAGTGCTCAGCCACTCTCTCCAGGTCAGCCACCAGTGGAGGAGAACACCCTGAATGTCTATCAAGTGATACTTCATCTCACTTATGATGCTTTTCCACTGTAACCAAGAACCGAGCCGTTCCTGAACCGTACCACACGCTTGCGGAAATATTCTCTGCGTTCCATTGCCAATTATCCAAGCCGTACCCAAACCGTACCGTCACTGACATGGGTCTGTAAAACTGTGAGTAAACCAAATTGGTGGCATCAACCACTGTCTGATTGGACGTAAGGCACAAAAATACCAGTGACGTGCGTCAATATGTAGGGATAATCTGAAGGACAAAAGGGCATATTTTATGTATTATTAATTGTAGATTTGCAAATTGCGTTGTACTGATGCATTCTCGATAACTCAGAACCTGAAAATTTCCAACCTCCGACTTAAAAAAGTACTATACAATGGCTGAACTGAATGGATTCGTAATGGAATCTATCTATCTGTAAAATATAATACTAATAATACTACTACTAATAGTAATAATTCTCACAGACTTGCTAGCAGAAATGAGTAGATAGTAAGTCAGGAAGTACACAGTGTAACCAGTAAATAAGCGTCTCTTCAGTTTTACATCACTGTCGCTCTCCAAACCCAGCGATGACTTTACTGAGCCGACCTGTCTGCAGTGGAAAACCGGAGAAAGCTGTAACCGAGCTGTAACCATGCACTATAATTAGTCTCTCTTCCTAGTACTGGTTATGTATGGCCTGGTTTGATGGATGCAGGGCTGGATTAAGAGTATCGAGTGTCCCTGGGCAAAAGCACACATTGCATGACGGCACATCAGAATGAATCAGAGCTGATTGGCTCATGAAATTCAGAAATGCATTCTTACAGGGAAAACATTACATGGATGGATGCAAGATCCCTTCCTTCTTAAAAGTTTGACGGGCCCTCTGATTGGCCGGGTCGTTTTTCATTGGACAGTGAGATCTGAGAGGTTTCCTGCTATATTCTGGGGGGTTGTGGGGGTGCCTCAGCATGCAGATGCATAATGCGGGAACCCCCCCTCCCAAGCTGCCAGCTGTGTGCCCCTACGGCACTGATAGCAATGTGTGCCATGGTGGTACAGAGTGCCTCCTAGGGGCAGTGAGTAGTTACATAGCCCCTAGTGCATTTTCAGACAGTACTCATTACTCATGTACACACATGCGATACAGGCTGCTAAATATAAGCAGAGTGTTTTATGGTGACCTCAGGAATCCAAATGGAGCGACTGCATGAAATGTGCAATTAAGAATCTGACAAACAAGGGAATTCTTCTAACAATAGCATGACACAACTGTTGTAACAGATCACGATTAATACAAAGGGTTTAATGTCTTATAATGATAATTATAAAAGGATTTGACTTTAAATAATTTGACGTATGTTTTCGTCTCTGTTTATATGAATCTTTTATTAAGCTTTTAGAAAACGTGATGCCACAATAATTCCCAATGGCCACTTTATCATTCCAGAAGTATTTATTTCAGCTTAGCTCAAAATCCACTGTCGCACGCTTAAACCTCACAAACCGCTAATTACGAGACCTGCAGTCAGCATCACTGTTAATTATCACAGTCAGTTAATGGCACCACTCGTGGCTTGTCCGCAAAAATGACATGACCCGTGTTTACTAGCGTGCTGAAAAATTGCCGGTTTCAACATACAAATCAGCAGATGGAGAATGAAGTGTGCGGCCAAAGAAGGACACACGCGGAGAGGATCCTACAGCTAGGACAGCACAAACCCTTAAAGCAGGCATATGCTGTACCTAAACACTTGTTCCAGTTCACCTAAAAGTTCATGGATCAAAACAACAGGTGGCGAACCTTCGTCAGACTTCATTTACCCTGAACAAACACCCACTGCTTACCGTCCTCCTCACCAGAGCAATTTTGCTGATTGAGGTCTCTCTTCCTTTACAAAGTAAACAAAACGAATGATACGAGCTATTCAGTCTGCCCCACTTGTGGATTTTTTTAAGGAAAATTTTGTCCTTCTTCACTGTATTTAATGGTAAACCCTGATGGTACCGATTATGTTTGGGAGCGACCGTGGGTTGGATCCTATGTCTTTGTCCCTGGTCACTACGACATTCATTTTTTCATGTCCATTATTGACTTTCATAGCCGATCATCACGCCCAGGGTTACTGCGTCTGTACTACATCGTTCACATCTTCTAGGCCTCTCATCTTTATTCTAACAGACATAAATGGACTAAAATGCTCTGGGGCCTCTAATCTGTGTCCTGGTCCAAAATCCCACTATGTTCCTGACTGCGTAGTTTCCCTTAATCATCACTAATGTAGTAAAATGTTTCGTATCCAAAACATTTGCGTGACAAATTTGTGAGATCTAGAATTAGACCAGAGTAATATGGTCCAATGTCCGTAAACCTCTGAGGTATTGAGCGATCTGCTGTTGTAGTAATTAGAATGAAAGAGAAAATGTAGAAGAAAATGTAAAGTATTTTCTTGTCTTAAAGTTTCTCTAAAGTAAAGTAAAGTAACCTCTACCCAGCCCTAACCTTAACCATAAGTAACCAAACAAAATACAAAACGTTTGGTATTTTTACTATTTTGATAGTTATAAACATCTATTTAAATGATTTAGAACAAATTTAAATAAAATAATGATATACATGTGCTCATACAACATATATCTTGCCTTTCAAATACAGGTGATATTAATTGATTAATTGCCGTTTAATCTCAAAACTGGTAGGCAAACAAATAGTAATGGTTCATTGTTAAAAATGTACTTCAGTTAGTTAAAAAAATATCAGTATAGACTTAAAAAAAAATTAAGTAGGTTATTTGGTTGATCTAGCATAATGTAAAGTACATTTTTCATAACTGCTGAATTATGAGGGGAAACAAAATGTAATTCAGTGAATGAAGATTAATGATCAAGAAAACAGGAAACACTGATTGATCAGATGTCATGTAGAGCAGCGTGTTTGTTTTTCACAGGCTACGCAGCAGCGTCAAGAGTTCTGTTTTTTTAACTGAGGCTGTTTTGGAGTTTTAGGGGATTAACAAAAAAATAACAACAAAGAATGCATTTAATTGGATTTAGAAAACAAAGCTGCTTCTTTCTGCATTTACAATCTTATCAGTATTCATTTGGAAACCTTTAAAAACAAACCTTTTCAACTATTTTTCTCCTGAAAAGCGGTTGGTAATGGTAAGACCGGAAGGGAGGTTTGTTTAGTTGCTTGAATGCTTACAGCCTCCAAGCTGAAAGACCCTTGTAATGACGGCCAAATTCAGATTCTCAGCCAGTGTGAAGAATCAAGCTTTGATTAACAGGCAGAATACGCAGCATGAAGCCTTGAGTTGGACGTTTTCCTTGAGGGGCTATGGATTAGCTTTGCATTGCATATAGTGGGATGAACTATTTCTGTGTTTTTATATATATATTACTGGAGGCGAATACAAAACCAGCCTCAGTGAATCAATTAACCCAGATGCACAGAGGAGGTACCAGGTCCAGCTGCGTTGGGACGGGGCTTCTGAGCATCGAACGGCAGCTTTTATCTTTAGGCTGCCAAACACGCCTATTAATGGAGGACAAACCGAAGGAGGTGGCTGTCTTGAATGGTATGTGGCTTGTAGGTGGGCTCGGCGCTGCTGGGCTGCCACGGCTCCTCTCGGACCTCCCCCATGACGTCTGTTCTCCCAAAGAAGCAAATTTCCATGAATAATATTTAATTATGGGGATAAGGGTGGCGTGGGGCTGCAAGGCCGGTGGAGATGCAGGGTTTTGTGGGAGGTAGATAGAGAGAGCCTTGAGGAGAGTGAGCAGCCTCTGTGTCCACCTGGAGCTGAGATTCTGTCAGAACCGAGCATGACTGACGGCTCCAGCTGCATCAGGCCACCCCAACCACCCGACCTGGGGCCTCATGTGACGCCCACGGCCCAGGAAGAGCCCGGGCCAGCAGCTGGAAAGGAGCCAAGTTCTGTGAGCCCTCAGTGTACGACGTGAGGAAAGTTAAGCGCCGGACCGTTCCCAAGAGCCTCGGACCCGGTTCGCGTTTCCACCGCCCGTCTGCTGTTGTTATGCTGCTCAGAAATGTAAGCGGCTGGTAGTAAAAGACATGAAGGATCAGTCATCAGCGACGTTTGGGCGCCAGCCACAGAGCGGGGAATGGGATTTGGCGCAGAGCTGGGCTGTAGAGAATCGGTGTGAATGTAGCCGCATCTGAGAGGCACTGCTAAACCTCTTTTGTTTGTTTCCTCGGAGTGGCCAGCGTGCCGTGTTTGACTCTGCTCCCTGCGTGTCGAATTCGCGGTCTCTCTTCTCAGGTCGCCAACAGCATACAGGTGTGTGAATTGTGGGTGAACTGTTGACTGCGGGTTGCTTGTATTTGGGTGGCATGGCGCCTCAGTATGTGTGGGGCGGGGGGTGTGTTTGGGGTATGTATATATTATATTGTGGGGACCAAATGTCTCCACAATGAGATAAAAACCTGTTATTCATTGTGGGGACTATTTATTAAATCTTCCTCAGTTTTATAGCAATCTATGGATGCAACTGCAAAACCAAAAGCGTGAAAAGTCTTCTGTTTTGTTTGGCTTTGTTTTTAACTCCGGCCTTCCAGGACTGCAGTTTGACACACAGAGATGGACACCAGGGGTGGGTAGGGGTCATGGTTGTCATGGGTGGGAATAGGGTTTTCCTATAGAAATGAATAGATTCCCCACAAACATGTGAATGCAAACACGTATTTCTGTGTGCGTGTGTGTGTGCCAGTTTGCATGTTCTCCCCAGCATCCCTGTGGCCTTCCTCTAGGTGCTCCAGCTTCCCCAAAATTGCCCCTTGGATTGGCATCCTGTCCTGGGCGTCCCGTACCCTGTGCCGCTTTGGGTGGGCTGCAGGTTCACTGTGATCCAGTGCTGGATCTGTAGAAGATGGACGGAGGAGTGCCTGTGTGCTTAATGCAAAGCGCTTACTCTATCTCACATCAGGACATGAACCACGCGGTACCCACGCCGCACAAATGCCCTCACAGCTCCCTTCTGGCCGCTTCACCATGTGGCCCTCGCACACCGCCGCAGTCAAATCAAATCTCAGAAATCGATATCTCTTCCCCTCCAGTGCTAAAGAGCATTTCAATGGGTGTGAGGATCTCTATTGATGGGTCTCACTGTGCTCGTGGTCTCGCGTTGCAGTGTGAAGAATCCTGCCTCTGCCTCCATCATCAAGCCGCCTGGGTTCAGCCTGTCAGATTGGGATTTACAGGGGCATTGCAGCGCCGCTGTCTCTAATGCAGGGCCCTAATGGAGTTTTAGCTTCCCAGCCTGCAGAGCAATAACACATGAAACACAGGAGATATGCTCGAGAGATACAGCTATATCTTTGGGGTAAACGGTATTTATTTCTCCTACTGTCTTCTGTTGATTTAATGAAGGCTTTTGCTTGACTGTAGATGAGTGCCTTAGATTCTCTTTGCAGTATCTTTTCATGAAAAAAAGAATAAAACAAGCAGTACTTCGCAGTTTATCGACAATCTGCTGTTCCTCTGTTTCTCATGTGACTGTGTCATCAGCAGAGGAGGACATTTCTGGTGCAGAAAGTACAAATCCAGACCAGGATTTTGTTTAAACCAACCAGTCTCACAGTCACACAGTACTCAACTGGTCGGTTGAAATAAAATCTTGGTCTGTATTGTTACTCCCCGGTCCTGAAATGTCCATCCCTGGTCGTCGTTGGAATGGCACATAATCAAAAAGAGCAACAGGTGTATTGTGACTCTAATCCAGGGGTCTCAAACTCCAGTCCCGGGGGGCCAGAGCCCTGCACATTTTTGGTTTCCCCTCATTTAACACACCTGATTCAACTCCTTGTGCTAATTACCACACAGCTCTTGAGCTGAATCATTTGTGGTGGAACCAGGAAAGAACTAAGCTATACAGGGCTCCGGCCCCCCAGGACTGGAGTTTGACACCCCTGCTTTAATCAGTCACAGATAGATGAACGCTCCAGATAAGGTGTGACAAGAACTCAAGGCACTCAGGTTAGTTTTTGGAGCTCAAACTTGATTGAAGCTGCTTAGAATGGGTGTATGTAGAACTCTGGCTAACGGAGACAGATGTCTTCATTTTGTTTTGGTTTTTTGTTGTTAATAGCAGTGGGTGTTTGTGCCAGCAGACATGATTTGGCTGAAAACTGAGAGAGAAGTGCTCACTCTGCAGTTCAGGAAGCAGAGAAGCAGCTGTCAGGCCCGCTGTCTGCCTCCGTGTGCCACGGCAGAGTTACAAGGCTGCTCTCTCTCACCCGCTGGAGCTGCCGGTAACCATGCCCAGTGGCCCCTCAAAACACCCCCCGCAGAAGGCTGAAATACAGGGGGTGAGTCCATGGTTCAACCATGTAAATCCCTGCACCCCATGCTAAAGAAGGCAGTACCCATCTTTCTGGTAACAGGGAAAAATAAAGGAAGTGACTGTCTCAGCCTGACCTTGGGGGGGGGGGGGGGCGTTGACCGGACCCACAAACTGAACCCCACCTTTTTACCTATGTGCTCTGGTGCCTGTCAGACTCCATCCACAATACCAAAAAGCCAGGAATGAATTTATAGCGTGCTCTGCAGCAGAGATGCATTTCCTGTTTGGTTAGAGCCTGCTGAGAGTGTGACACTGTGTACGGTGTCCCTGAGTGAGGAGAGAGACGCTGCCAAGTGAGGTCACCATCTCTGCTGCCACAGAAGAACCTTCACCATGCCCCAGGGCTGTAGAGGGACACACACGGCACTCGGGCCCCACTTATCCTGAACCTGCCCGTCACAGTGGAGCCACGTTTTGGACGGCAGTGAATGTGAGTGGGCAGTGAGGGAGCTGACGGCCATCTTCTTTTCAGGGCCAGTATCTCGTTGTTTGGCCTCCAAGTTATCAAATGATATTCACAGGGAAGTCTGGAAGGCAGCAATCCCTCTTGGATGCAGATGGATGTCCAGCGCTGGGATGCCTGTTGCCTGAGATGATCACTTGTGTTACGGTCCAGTGGCACCAGAACTTCAGATCTCAGTTGGTACCTTGTACATTTGTGTTTTACAGTTTTGAAGAATTATATCTCTGTTAAAAGGCACCCACTTTCAAATGCACAGCGGCAAACAACTGGGGCTAAGATTAATTAGCTCTTGTTTCAGGAATGCAAATAATGCCCTTGAACATCGGTGCTGGTCTTCAAAGGCATTCTCTTCCATTGTTTACCTGCCCTGTCGCCTAGGAGATGGGGAAGCCATTGTGAGCCCACTCAGCCCCATCTAAAAGCAGCATCCAGGGTTGGAAACAACTGAATACATTCTTTTATTGACCTGCCAGCTACTATCGCTACAGCAGCAGGCAGATATGATTGATGGACCGTTATGGAAATTCTAATTAATTGTCAAAGATGTTTTAAACAGCTGCTGTATACATTTTAGGCAACAAATACTATGTAATTACCACCCTATTTTATTCTCATAAAGAAAGGTTTCAGGATTTTCTGAGTGACTGGACAGAATCAGCACTGTTTTATACTGAAGTAAAAAAGATTATAAGATTCAGTTGAACAGCCATTAGGTAATGCTGGATAAAATGGTGTCCGAAATGTGAGGAACTACTGCCAAAATTTCACCAAATGCTGATACAGTGTTAAATAAAACATTTCAATTACACTAATTTTCCATATTTCGACTGCCATATTTTTTCATGCAAGAAACGGCAGCCTTTTATAACATCATAACCAATACCCAGAAACTGCCCCCTGAAAGCATATTACAATGTCTATACATCGCAGGTCACCTGGAACTGGAAGGTAGAAGTGGAGCCCGAGGACATATATGAGGCAATCCTGCTGAGAAACCCCGACCTATATATACCTCCCCTTTCACAATAGCGATTACATGTTCTGCTGTAGAACATCCAGTCATGAGCAGTGAATGAAATGACTTTTGTTCACAGCTTAGGCAGTGCTGTTACCTGAAGCCACTTACAGTTTTATCCCTCTGTTCAGCTGGTCGTTCTTTGTTACGAGTCCCTAGGAAGCTCAGCAGTGCCCCTCGTAGGTCCTAAACAAACAGCGTTTAATTAAAAGTCCATTCCATTGGCCTCTGTAACTCCTGGCATGCATTCATGCTAGAATTTAAGCTGCAATTTGGAATTCTTAGCTCCAATCATATGCTTAGGTTTGTTTTCAATGTGTCTTCTTGACCTAATGCTAATTACGAATGCTGTCTGATTTAGCAGATAACTAAATTTTGTGGCATCCATTAAGTCTGTGTGACACAGTAAGCTTGAGCTCTCGCAGTTTGGGAATTTAAGTGCGATCCCCCATTCTGTGTTTCGATGTTCTCCTTGTGCCACTGTGACTTTGCTGTGGGTATCCCAGCTTCTTCCTGCAGACCATACAGGTAGACTGGCTTCCCATCCAACAGGTGTCCCCTGTTTCATACCCCATGTTTCTGGGATAGACTCCATGTTCACTGTGACTCTGTACTGGGCAAGCGGTCATGGAAGACGGATGACCCCTTCTGACAATAATAACATTCTCTAGCTGTTTATCGGTAGTACTGCTTAATTATTGAATATATCCCATTAAAAGTAATAGTTTATTTATATGTGACAGGTTATTAACAATAAACCAAGACAGTTAGACAGCATATGCAGTAGTTGCTCTTCATGTGAAGTGCTACCTAAATGTCAAACCAGGAACCAGATTTTTCTTACATGCCACTTAAATATGTTTCTCGTGTTCCATCGCTGTCATATGACCTGTATTGCTCACTCGTAATTTGTTTCGGAAAGCAGGTTTCGTAATCCACAGGCGAAATGTTATCCTGGCATGAACACCCAGGCAGCAGAGCTTTGAGATGGAGCAGAAGCGAATGGGGTCTCTCTTAGTCTCATCTGCTGTTTAACCTTGCAGCTCTGCGGGGGTCCTACAGCTCCCTCACCCAACAACTGGATGGCAGCCGAAGGCTGTTTATAAGCATTTTGCCAACAATAGATGGTTAATTTAACCCTGCAAACGTGAAGGGCATTCATGTGCTTCTCACTTGATGTATATTTGTGCAAAAAAGGATTTTTGTATTTTGCACAGGAGCCTTGTGACTGTAGTCTTTGACAATTTGAAAACATACATAAAAAGAATCTTTAAAATGCAAAAAAAAAAAAACAAAATGCGAAAATGCTAGAAGACACTGCGCTGAGGCAAACAAGCACAACACAAATAAAGTCATTTTCAGGTTGCACAACTCAGGAATAAAAGCAATCGTGAAAACAAGTACAGTGGTACCTCAGTTCTCGAACTCATTAGAACTCAAGTCGAACCAACCAGTTCGTAGAAAAACTACCTAGAGCTCGATTTGAATCTCAGAAGTCAAACCGTGAACGCCGACCTAAGATAAATGGACTGCATTTATATAGTGTTTTTTTTATGTTCGGTATGTGTCTGTTTTTGTGTGCAGTTACAGTGAAATACCAGAGGTGTCACTGTGCCCTCCGGACAGCCCAGCTATGGAACCCAGAGTGACACTCTTACAGACAGAGGGGCTCCGTTCCAGTAGCTGCAACCTGGCCAGGATGTCCTCCTCGTCCCAGCTGTACCACCAGGTGTCCCTGGACTGCTCCCACCTCTCCCCCCATCCAAAGCGGTGCCGCTGTTGCCGGCACCAGCAGAAAGTCCCAGGCAGCCCCTGTCCCAGCCTGCATTCGATGACAGGCAGCCCCCACCCTGATTGCTCCTCAGAGACCACCAGAACCGCCCGTGGCTGCAGCCCCTCCCACGTGCCCTCCTGCCACGACACCGTGCACTGCCATTGGCTGCAGGGATCACATGAAGGCGGCGCCCACCACCCGCTGCAACACCATGTAGTAACAGTCAGGTGTGAAATGTATCATGTGCATGATTTACATCTATTGTACACAATTAAGACTGAAAAGTAATGTAACAGACTAACTGTGTTCATGCCTGTTGTTTCATTTTAGCCACGAAGGGATATACAGGATTCCAAGAAGGTCAGTGTTTCACACAACAAACATATCAATCATCTTCTTCATGAGGCATTATCACATATGTTCTGTGTTTAGACCCAAAAAGTCATATGAGCTTTAGCTGAACTGGACCCATTTAAAATTCTGAGCTGCATAGTTCATCCTCTGAAGAACACATGCCCAGTCGTTATTCCGGAAAGCTCTCCGGTTGCCAGCAAGCAGGCTGAAATGAATTTAAGTCGCAGAAAACCCTGCTTTTTCCAGAGCACGTGTCTGCTTGGGGAAGAAGGGGGGGGGAAAGACCTGACACTCATCTTGCAGTCACAATGTGGAAGCCATTAAGCTGTCAGTTCTGTAATTGCATCTCTCTAATAAAATCATGCACACTGCCCCCTCCCCCCATTGCTTGCCAGCTACTCCCAGCTTATAGTGGAGTTCCCCGTGGCGGTCCTCATCAGCTGCACCATCGCTCTTCTGGGATGCTCCTTAGCCGGGATCCTGATTGGTCCGCTGCCAGACTTCTCTGACCCCTTATTGGTGGGTTGCCATGCTTTCCTTTCTCCTGCTGCTAACCCAGCCAATGGGGGCACTCGTTTGCAAGCAGTGCTTTCTCAACTCTCTCTTACCAATTCATCAGTGTAAGTGGAACAGTCCACCCTCCCCCATATCCCCATGTGAATAAAGTTCAAATCTAAAATAATTTTAGGTTCCTTTTTCCGCCTAGACGTCAAGTTGGGAATTGGATGATGCAAGCTGGTCATTGTGCTCCTGCAAGAGTCCTGCCAGTGGCTCAGTGCCCGTCTCTGAATTACGATTGGGGGGGAGGGGCAGCTTTTCACCTGTTCCCCCACCTCAGAAGCTCCATTTGCACAAATAACTGTCATCCACTGCATAAAAATGATTTAACTCCAGGACACTGATAATATTCAGGATTTTATCAGAACCATTTACTTACGAATAGAGATTCTGTCTAAATGGTGGATATTTACAGTAGAAAGAACCTGAGGTGTTAAAGCGATGAAGCACAATGTTAGCATTTCCCTCTTTATGTAAACATTATAATAAAACAGTCCTAATAATGTTTTTCATAGAAGTCAGCACTTCCTATTTGGTCATGTTCCCCCCTTGACAACTGTCAGTCCCGTGACAACACTGACTGGTTACCGTGACAATTGGGTACTCATTCCGCAGGGGTTGGAACCACGTGGGACAGACATCGGGAACCGGCTCGCTGCCTGGGCCAAGCTGCAGGAGAACACGGGCCCGGGGAAGCCACTCTCTCTGTTACCGCAGAATCTCGCCGGAAAGTCGGCTAGCGGGTAAGAACGGCTCCTGGGGCCCTGAAGTAGGGCGCCTCGCAGACCTCGTGACATCGTGGATCTGTTAATTATGTCTCACTCTACTTTCCCAGTCAATGAGTCCAATCATTCATCTGTTGCTGAAGCAGACTGTGTTCAATATAGATTTCAAATAATAATTCAGGGCTGGTCTCTTGGTCAGTTTCATTATACGATAGTAATATGGGAGAGTAGTCAGGGAAGATCTGGTAGATTTGGCTTTAAAATAAATATGACTGAAAATTGACTGTACGTCTGGGAACCACCATGACTATTTAAAGTTCAGACTAGTAATGTTACATTGATGAACAATCCAATCGTTTTCAACAGCTCTTTGGTTTGAGCAAAGGGAACCCAGTTCTCTCGGAGAGCCATTTTTTTTGTTTAATCATTGTGCCCAAATTTCTAGTGAACAGTGAAAACCAGCCAGTAACAATATGTAGACATTGTTAGGTCCCTACAAGGCAGAATGAGCAGTAGTAAATTCACTGACAAAGCAGGGGGATATGGGGAAGAATAGTTGGAGAATATTTATAAGGCAGATTGCTGACATTAGGGGGGGTGTTGCTTAGCCAGATAACTGGTTGGATTTAAAGCAGTCTGGGCTAAATGTACATGAACGAAGATAATGTCCATTTAAACTGGGGTACCTTAAAACCTTAACCTTAAATCAGCTAAGCAAGAAAATCTGCTTTGATACAGGCTCTAGGTCTGGCAATATGAGTAATGTAGTGGTGAAATGAAATTATATTGGTGGGAAGTCTGAATCTGATCCATGTCTTACTCTGTTATTATTCTAGCAATTATTTTGCAGATAAACCTAGTAATCAGTGACTCACACCCCTAAAAAACAAAGAAAACAGAACAATGAGCCACTCTTTTAAATGGCTCGTGGAAAGGAAGGGAGCCATAAGATCTGAGTCACTATTCCAATCTCTTGCTCAGACCCCCATGGGAGGTCGCATTTCTTTACTTCTGTTCCAGAAACACACCTGCAATATGAGCTTTGCTCCAGCACAGTGTTTCTCAATCTGGGCCTCGGAAACCCACAGTCAGTCCACATTTTCGCTCCCTAACAAAAACATGGACTGTCTGGCGGGGAGCTAGGAGGGAGCAGAACATGGACTGTCTGGCAGGGAGCTGGGAGGGAGCAAAAACATGGACTGTCTGGCAGGGAGCTGGGAGAGAGCAAAAATATGGACTGACTGTCAGGGAGCTGGGAGGGAGCAGAAACATGGACTGACTGTGGATCCCTGAGGACTGCATTGGGAAACATTGCTCTAAAATAAACCAACCTAACTACAACAGACAGAAAGGCTGTTTGAAGGTAGTGCGGCTGGAGGTTGTGTGTCGTATCTAGTCCTGTTTCCCTGTTCCATGAAGCTTTGGTCACGGTGGTGGGCAGGACACCAGCCGGGGCGTGGGGCGGCACCAGCGACGTTCCCGTAGAATGCTGGATTGGGCATTCGCTCAGGAATCCTTCTTCTGCGACTCCCCAGGTGGGAATCCCTGCTTCCTGGGCTCTTTGGTGGGGCATCCCCATAATGGATTTAGCTTTCAGTTTGCCCATTCGGCCTACACCGTTTTTCATTCTTGTGACTGGATGAATCATGCATTCTTCTTTGAACAAGTTCTGAAGTTTCAGTAGTAACCATACCTTGCGTTTTTTTGTGGGGGGGGGGGGGGG
>JABFEB020000026.1:4012158-4025208 GCA_019775895.2 Stomatorhinus ivindoensis
ATAAATATCGAGGGCGCGCGCACAAAGTGAGACTATGCAACTCTGCCTTGAATAAGCCTCGATTAATTAAAACTGAGGTACGTTCGTGGAACGACACGAGGCTTAATTTGGAGATGCCGCTAATTTGAGTCTCACTTTTTCGCGCAAGTCTGGCTTTATTTAGCCACTTTCATGGAATACCCCCCAGGTGTACCTAATCAACTAGCCGCTTGGTGTATTAAACAGAGGCCTTTAATTGTAATTAGAACTTGAATTCACTGATACCTTTGGAGTGTTTCCACCGTTATGAGTTAACACTTATTTTAGCACCAAAATAAAAAGAGAAAAAAACACATACTAGCTGCCTAAGCATTTTATGTATGATGTTTTTTAAGAGGGAGTTTTTCAACAGTTTGTTTTTGATATAATAATGCTTTAACTGAACTGTCAAAATAAATGGCATTTGTTTTCCTGCAGCTTGATTTAAGTGTAATTTTTTTGTTAAATATTGGAATTTTGCTTATTAGTCACCAATAGCAATTTGACAACTTGTTGCCTAAAATAAAATATTAAACAAAATCCAACTTATTTATTCAAAACAGAAAGGCAGGGAAAATATACAGTCTTAAAAACAAAGAAAAGGGGCTGTGAATGACCCCAGGAATTAGACTGCAGTGTTTTCCATTTAGAGCCCATATTGCTATTAATGTATTTCTGGGTAATTCCAGAGATTTGGTTCCTAAACATAAAACCTCTACAGAGCCTCTCAGACCACGGCATATGCCAGGGACAGTGTGGGTCCTGCTCAGTCCTGCTCCCAGTCTTCTCTGGCCCAGTCTGGCAGGCATGTGGAGAATTCAAAATCGGGACCTTTATATCGTAGTGCGTGGAGATACATTATCAGTTCCTTCTCAGTGGGATCTGCCCGCACAATCTTACACTCGCTACACAAAGGATCTTTCACAGTTGACACAGAGCCAACAGGGCTAGTGTCCCGGCCAGGTTCTGCAGGTCCAAGGGTGGTAGTTTCTTTGGCTGGCTCTGCCGTTACATTTCCAGCAACGCATGCTGTGGGAAGTGTGCCCGCAGGCACTGCCGTTTTACTGCCGTCACCGTTCGACTTGCATGCAGGCAGGCTCGTGTTTACTGATCCATCTTCAGCTTTCTTCAGATCATGAGAATCAAAATCAGGGGAGTTTGAATCAGAACATCCCTTGCTTGTCTCTTTCACATTGCAGGTATTTAAAGCATCGCTTTTCCCACAGGCGTCATTGTCCGGGGGCAAAGTAGCAGAAGATCCATCCCTTATACCAGAGTCAGGGTCAAGCAATTGCTCAACGCTCTTACCAGTGGGCAGCACTTCGTCCGGAAGGTCCAGGAGATGCAGGCTCTCCTTGGAGCGATGCTCTTCCACCAGGGCTCGGAGCAGCTCCTCATCAGTCTTGCCCACCAGCCCCCCCTTAGCCCGGTGGGGCCCCCAGGCATCAGAGCCGTAGATGGGGTCATTCACGATGGGGTAACCCAAGAACTGCAGGTGGACGCGGATCTGGTGTGTGCGGCCCGTGAGAGGCTGGCAGCGCACCACACTGGACCGACCGTTCCAGCTGAGCCTCTGGAACACCGTCCGACATGGCTTCCCCTTGGGGTCAACCCGGCACACGCCCACCTTGAAGGAGACTACCAGGATGGGCTCCTCACACACCAGCTCGCCCTCTGGGAACTCTCCAGTCACACGGCACACATACTCCTTCTCCACCTGTAGGATGTATAAAGGTGTGATTATGTTACTGAGTGTGCGTCCTGCTATGTCTTTCATGGGACATGCTCATTGCAACCCTGTACTGGATAAGCAGAAGTTGGGTTCTTAATATTTGACAGCTTATTTTTGCTCATCAGTCGCAGCCCAGGTGAATATGACAGTATTCCAGTAAGACCAGTGGTGACTGCTGAGTAACACTTACACAGAATTGTCCTATAGTAACTATCCTGGTGATCAACACGTGGCCAGCCTTACCTGTCTGTCACGCACGAGTTGGTCTAACTTCTTTGACACCTCCAGAGTGCGCGCAAAGAGCAGCACCCCTGAGGTGAGGCGATCGAGTCTGTGGACTGTGTGGAGGCCACATACTCCAAACTCCTTGCCCAGGATGAAGATGACTGTGTTGTGACGAAAGCGACCACAGGGATGGACTGGCAGTGAGGACGGCTTGTCCACTACCAGCATCTCCCCATTGTCCTCCAGGATTTCCAAAGGTTGGCTGCTCACAGGAGGTTCATGCCGGTGGACTGTGTTCCTCAGGAAGTCATTGTTCTAGTGGAGAGAAGACCCCAAATTTGATCACAGGAAAAACACACCTTTAGGTAATCAAACTGAAAACACACTTCATGGAAAGCATACACTTTGCATTTTGACCTCAAAAATACAGCATGTTGATATTCAGACCTCATATTTCATTAATACCTGAAAGACTAAGTGGAGTGTAAGATCTAATATCATACCTTTAAAGTGATATCAAGGTCGTACACGGGTGTCTCGTTAAGACGAATGCGTCCTTGAAGGGCAGCCTGCTTGTAGTAATCCAGTGACTCCGCCCGGAACTCACTGCTGAAAACCTCCATGAGGGTTTTCCCGATCCAGCGGCCCTTGCAGTAAGTTTTAAAATCGAAGTAATACGGGCGCACTTTGCGGAGGCCACCCTCGAAGTAGTAAGTGGTCTCCCGAAAATGCTCCTCGCCGAAGCTAATGCCGGGGTTTAATTTCTGAGGTGGAGGTACGTATCTTTCCCCCGGACGAAGGTTTTTACCTCCCCCTCCTCTTCTCCTCTTTCCACGGCCGTTTTTCCCCGGCTCATCAGTCTCGTCGCTTTTACGTTTCTCACCGCTCTCCTTTACACTCAGACTGCTTCCAGTATGTTCTGATGCAGCGTTACTTTCAGTTAACGCCTTTGGTACTTCATTAGATTCCATCTCCCCTGATCGAAAACCTGAGTGTCTGCCAGCATACAGTTGTCCGATATGCCGACCGGATCCCAGAATATTACAGCACGTCGTTAAACCAAGTTTGAGATTTGTCTTCCACCGGCTAAGTGATTTATTTGCCTTAATGCATCTGACTTGGCTGTTGTCAGCACCGATAGCTTCTGTAATCAGTCTGTTTCTGTTATTCCTCACTCCATCGTACAATAAATGGCCGGCAATTTTCTTAGCATAATTTACAGAGAACACACTGGCTGCTTCCACCAGTGAAAACCACATGAAACTTTTGCACGCCAGTTAACACAGGGTCCTTTCTCATTTAATGTCGCGGCATAGTTGCGTCACCAGACTCTTCTTCTGTAGAAATGTCAATTACTGTTTTGTGGCTAGTTGCTGCCACCTGCAGCATTGACAATGAATAGTAAATACTAGCATGAACAATCGATCTAACTGGTAAATACTGTATGTAAATTTTTACATGTAGTTATAAACACAGTTATAACAGCTGTAAATAAGCACGAATATACGTAAATCTGCCCCGCCCCCCATCACAATCCAATCGATTTTAAATCCTACCCTGAAAATTTCTACGGCTCCATTATTCTGTGTAACCATGCTTCTAAACATCTTTCAGTTAGAAGGAAACTTTCAAGACTGTACTTTGAGTATCTGGAGGTCTTCCTGTCCTAAGTGTCTTTCCATTTGAACCCCCAGCCATGAAGGGGAGATTTTCAAAAGTTTATTTTGCCTTTGTACAATTCTCATATGCTTCCTGGAATCAAAGTCGACTCTCACAGTTGTTTTGGTCATTTGTGGACACCCTTATTCACACAGGAAGTACACATAACTACCAGATCCCAAGCATCACAATATACATCCCATGTGGTACCCATGACGGATAATTACCCATAATGCCATTTTCTTACCCCAGTTATGGTTTAAGTATATTTGGAGTAGCTGCCCTCAACCTTACCAGCATCTATGAGGTCATATTCACTCTGCAGCAATGAAAACATCCAACTACTTGTGTGGCACGCTATCATGAGGAGTTTGGAGTCTCCAGTTCTTCTAATCACACAGGTTTTCACTCCACACACAGGATTAAAATCCCCAGCCTTGGAAATACGAGCCCAGATACCAGCCATGCACTTATATCCATCTTCTATCTGCTGACCGCTTGGTCATGAGATGGGGATCAAGAGCCAATCCCAGGAAACACGGGGCACAATATTCCCAGCAGATCCTACAGGGGTTGGACATTGAAACTAAAACACTGCAACATAGTGTTTGAGGTTTCACACTTGTATGTGTGCAGCCTCGTGGCCAATTTTCACTGATCGCACATTCCATCAATAAGAGCAGAGTGTGAATGTTGAATTAACAGAGCAATAGCACAACTGTATATAAAATATTGCCCACCAGACAACATAAAAGGAGACAGATTAGAGTTAAAAAGAGGACAGCAAGTCTTTGTGGTGCATTGAGAGCCATGGTATCCAGGGTAATGTCGGCACACCACCACGAAGGATGGATCACATCCAACAGGAGACATTTTGGACGCGAGAGGAAACTGTCTGAAAGGCATGTCTGGGCACTAACCTGGATTATACACAAATAACATAAATTGACAGATGCACAACTCAGTGTAGAATTAAATGCACAACCCAACTCTCCTGGTTACACTAAAACTGTTCGTTGGGAGCTCAATAAGTTCCATATTCATGGTCAAGCTGCTGGACATAAACTTTTGTCACTTGTGCTAATGCCAAACGTCAGTTTCAATCGTGTCAGCAGCACAAATCTTGGGTTGTGGACACTGCAAAACATGTGTTGTTCTCTGATGAGTCCACTTTCACTGTCTTTCCCACGTCCGGGAGAGTTACGGTAGGGAGAAGCTCCAAAGAGGCCAACCACCCTGACAGTGTAGAGCACTGAGGCAGATCAGTGATCGTTTGGGCTGCAATATAATGGCATTCTCTAGACCCAATACTTGTTCTAGATGGACATCTCCCATGGGCTGCACTGTCACCAGATCTGAATATTAATGAGCCATTTTGGGGAATTTTGGAGAAGTGAGTCAGGAAACGATTTACATCCACTAGTATTGCATGATGCAGTGACCTGGCCACTTTTTAAAAAATAAATTAAAATAAATGACTGTGGTCTAAAACAAGGTGTTTCAGTTTCAATGTCCCGTCCTGTTTATCTTCAGTATATTTCTCAGTCTTGACTAGGGACTAGTGAAGTTAGCGGTTTCCAGTATTTGGACAGTATCATGGGCAACAGTCATTAATAAAATGAAGTCACATTTACATAAAATGTCACTATGGCACCAGTCCTAGTGAACCAAACAAACAGACAGTTAGGTTTTGGGCATTTGAAGAAATGAAGCACAAAATAGATGTTTAGCAAATACTTAATTTTATTATTCACATTATTAATCACATCACCATTTAATTTACAAATCGTTTCAGGGTATGCAGCATCAATGTTCTGGCAAATTTAGAGTTCTTTTCTACGAGTTACCAGTACTTTATGATTATAGACATTGGTCTGCTATGTTCAGAGTGTTAAGATAATATTGCTTTTGAGTAGCAAACATTTTAACTTGCAGTGATAGTCCTAGTTCAATGTCAAGTTCTCTGGATAAGTTCTAGTGATATTCAGATTTCTTTTCAGAAAAACTGGGGCATTCAAGCTTCTCAAAATATTCTGTAGATAATTCAATTTCAACATTAAATGGAAGTTCCATACTATTTACACCATACTAGACATACAATGGGTAAAAAATCCATGACAGTAGATATTGTCAATTTACGATTTTACTGTGATACTGTGAACTGTTTGCTGGTTTATATACAAAATACATTTCTAAATGAGGTCCAAAAGCTATGCCTTCATTCTCTCTCTGCAAAAATACAAACATTTTTCATTCTGTGTATAATGTGTCATACCAAAACCTCAATGACGGCAAAGGGCTGATTAATTGCAGCCTGTTAAAATACGGATGATAAAGCTTTGTGGGCAGGTAGGCGCTCTCACACGTGTTGCTAGGCAGCAGGTCAAGACAGTGGTGAAGCACCCCCCCCCCCCTTGGATTACATGGGACTCAAGAACTGCAGCAAGGGCGCCACCTCCTGCAGGGGCAATGACACTGCAGTCAGAGCTCACCTCTGGGTGGGGGGGCCGGGATGGAGGAAACAAACACAGCGTTGATCAGCACTGAAACTTTCAGACCGGAAGTTGGAAATATTAAATCAAACATATTTGCTTAAAACTGATTTCAAATGATTAAAAACTAAATTGAAGACAATGCAAGGTTTTATAGACCTGCGTCCCCAGAGACGTCCCTTCCAGGGGATGACCCTGTCTTATGTTTACTGGGAGACGACTGAGGAAACTCTGCAATCTTTTCCACATTTAAAGCATCTGAGATGGAACTAAGCCTTAAATGTGAAAATCCTGGTGCACAATCATAAATGAGTAACCACAAGAAGCATTATTCTTTAATGCATTAAGTTAATTTTATAATAAAAGTAATCAAATTTTCCCCAAGGTGAAAATCCGGTGTCTCTGGGGGATTACCTGGGCCACTGGTGGTTCTTGTCAGTGAGGGGAACGTAGATCACACCCATGAGGGCTTTCCTGGAGAACGTACCATTGCTTTGGCGGTCATACTGCTCTAGAACCTGACTCCCTCCCTCCGGGCCGACGGGCAGCACCAGCCTGCCACCAGGCTTCAGCTGGTCCAGGAGCTGCGGGAGGGACACAGCCAGGGGTGAAGAAACGCTCTGTCCTGACGGCGGGTCGCCGGCAGCTTGGCGAATGGGACTGGAAACGCTCAACTTTAAGATGGCCGCATGCAGTCTGCTTACATAAACATGTTTATTTTCATTAAGTGGTATGCTATCTGTCAAAGTCACACAAATGTATCCACTACAGACCAGGAAGCCAGATTTTGGTTGGTAGTTTTAGTTCTCATCAACTTGTTACTTAACCAATCTACTCATATCTTCTGGGGGGGTCAAATTTAGGTCAATCACTCCACAGCATTACAGTCCTTGAGAACATCTCAAATCTGATCTGTGCCACTTGAGAGATGACCCTGCTCTTTCTGAAAGGATGTCTAATCGTAAAGCCGCGCCACATATTTTGCTGTGGACTTAATAATCCCCAGGTTTACACCCAGCCCGTCTCATACGGCTTTGGGGACAGTAGGTGCGGCAGCTCCGACGTGGATGGCATCATACGGGGCGTCATCTGGGAACCCGAGCCTCCCGTCACCCACTGAGAAAAGACAGATGTAGAGGAACATACAGTCACACACAGTCCTCACTCTACGCTAACAGAGCACTACCTGAACTACTGTAGAAACAGACTTGCTCAAATGCAATGTTCCCCATAATGCTTATCAAGCACAGAGTGACGGTGAACCTGCATCCACTCTCTGGAAATTATGGGGTACGAGTAGATGTGGAAAGTTCAGGTCCAGAAAGTACAAATCCGAACCAAGAAAAACAGCAATACAATAGAAATTATATATTTTTTAAATTGCCAACCCCAACAGCGTGTCATTGCCCGGTGTGAGAGAGTTTACTGGCAGAGAAATGACAGAAAAACAAAAATCTGGCACATCAGCTAGACGCTTCGGCTAAGTGACTCACCGATCAGTTTGACACGTCCTGAATCGAGCAGCTCAGGGTCGTCGGCACGCAGGTTCTGCAGGGAAGCCTGCACCAGCTCCGGTATGTGGTCAATACCCACCACCGTTCCCGTGGGTCCGACCTGCAAGCATAGGTAAGGGTTCAGGAAGTAGTCAAAGGTGACATTTAAAACAAAAGCACTTTGTATTATCCAAATACAATTCTGAATGTGCTCCATTTTGTTTATACAGCGTAAATTATGTTTTTATTTTATGTTTAACATAATTTTGATGTAGCTGTAGTAAAAGTTGTTCAAGTATTCACTCATCCTATTACATACAGCAGTGTTTCCCAGTCTGGTCTTCAGGGACCCAGTCTGTCCAGGTTTTTGTTCTCTCCAAGCTTTCTGCAACAGTCCACATTTTTGCTCCCTACCAGAGGAGCAAAAAACATGGACTGTCTGTGGGTCCGCAAGATCCGGACTGGGAAACACTGATATAGGGTCTGTGAACATTTTAACCGACCTACCATCCTGGCAAAGCAGGCAGTGAGATAGCCGCTCCCTGATCCCACATCCAAGGCCGAGGACCCCTCAGTTAGCTTGTCACTCAGTACTTCCATGGCGTGGGCATGCTAAACACAAACAGACAGGCAAAATTTTGACATCTGCCCAGTCTTTTAGAACCAATGGGAATTTAGCAGGCATATTAATTCCAATATAAGTTTATTAGCAGGTATATGACAGATCATCTGGCTACCTTAATGGCCATACTGCTCTCTGCCTGTGTTACCAGAACTAAAAAGCTCTGGTCATGAAACCCAAACATAAAGACAGTCACTTAGCTGTATTTATTGTGAAGTATTATAATGATAAGCAAAGCTAAGCGAATCATTTATGAGAACAGCCAGACTCCAGAACTGAGCTGCCTGCAAAACCCTAGGAAACATATCCCAATTAATGCATCTGCAAAACTGTGTGCGAATATCTATACATTTTTTAAGTTTCCAGTATAGATATGGACACGGTGCACAGCTCCCTAACCTAATCCAGTAAAAAATATTGTATATATTACTTTATTTTTAAGCAAATTTTATTAAATCAAACTTTGTATCAGTCTCACCATATGAGGGGCACTGATAGTAGCCTGGTAGCCTGCAATAAACAAATAATAAACCTGCATTACTAATAAAAACCTAAGCAGGGTATCATTGGGCTATGCGTCTACCTTAATATCGAGAAGCGGGTCATGAGGAGATTTACCTATGGTCTGTGGGGAATCCTCGTAGGAGTGCTCCTTGGAGTAGAATCCTCGGTCAGTGGCCAACATGGCCTCAAAAACACGGTCTGATTTGATAACTCCGTTATCTTTAAATAAACAACATTTGAAAATGTTAACAAGTCACTGGGAAAAATATGGAAAACCTTCATTTCGTCATTGGCCTTTTGACAGTAATGAGCCTCAAACTCGTTATTTAACAGAATTAATTTGTGTATAATTAGATAGATTAAGATAGACAGATGGCACAGTGATTAGCACTGATGGAGTCTCCACCATGGCTCCGTGTGTGTGAGTTTGCATGTTCTCCCGCGTCGTCATGGCGTTTCCTCCTGGCCCTACGGTTTCTCCAAGAAAGTCCAAGACAATGCTGAGGTTAACTGGAGTTACCAAACTGCCTGTAGATGTGCATGTGTGAGTGTGCCCTGTGACGGGTTGGCACCCCATCCTGGCTTGTTTTCTGCTCCCGTAGACCCCCCACAACCATGAACAGTAAATGCTGTTACAGAAAATGAAAATTAGATAGATAGATAGATAGATAGATAGATCATTTTAAAGCACATACGGTTTATGACTGACCTCTCAGGCGGCTGACCAGTTCTGGATGTGTTCTCCCACTGGACATCCACGCCATGGTCCTCGATAGCAGCACACCCATGGGGAACGCCACCGCAGCCAATCCGAACAGAGCTCTCATCTCCCGAACCTGATACCCTGTCAACAAAGTGCAGTAAATTTAACATTAACCAATTTCGTTTTGAGCTGCAAGAGGAAGCCCCTTTATTTATAACACAGTTCAAGTGTGTAATCGGATTAATAAGAACGAACGGGACAGTGCAATGTCAGAGAAATGTTGACGATGTGATATTCGACACATCAATTATGTACATATATTTGGGTTATTATGCTGGGTTATCATGACGCACTAGATGTCGAAGCATTAACATGTTTGCATTATATCCTTTATATTGTTATTCAGACCTCCATGTCATGCGCCGAGAACGCAATCAGCAGTTTAAAATAAAAATGTCATTCCTACGTAGAAGAAAAAGTAATAGTAGGAGGGAATATTTTAAGATTAAGCAAAAGAAATAAAAGATAACGCAGTATTCACTGAAACACTATGATTAAGAACAGCAATTTTTGCTTCAAACAAATGTGAAATAGTTTAAATGGTCGTGAGTACTCGTAAGAGGAAAAAAAGGACAATTTAAGTGATTACAGTGCAAACGCCACATTAACTGCAGTCACCACAACTTACCTACAGGTAATCTTCGTCACACGAAATTTACAATATTTTACCTCGCTTTACGGCAGTGCACTCACGTGACACGCGTGGAACTAAAGACAGAATATTGTCCAATAACATTTCGTACGAGTTGACATTTACTCCAATAGAATCGCGAGTGTCTTTGAATGACAATTTGATTATCGAATCACGTTTTGCCAGTGTATTCCAGCGCTAACCTATAGGTTCGAGAAATTATCTGTCATCCTCTTCGTCCAGCTTCAGTGTAAATAAACGAAAAATAACACTTAAATCGTGTGTCACATATTGTTTTATAAAAGTACATTGACTTTTTGGGGGCCGCGTTAGCGTAAGGTAAGACAAGTTAAGATATTTCTCAATATGCAATATATTATGCCTTTAAATATATCTCTTTACCTAGAAATAGTATTCAGGTTTGTATTGCCATTGCGAGGTTACGACGACTGAAGTCGCTCAATACATTTTCAAACCAGGATATGTATTAAGATGTTGCTAAAATATTACTACAACTTACATTACAAACTTAAGATACTGGTCTCCGTACAGTGTCCTCTAACATGCGACACTAACCCATTTGCTTTGTAGTAGAACATCACATACTAGTTCTCTTATGAAAAATGTCTTGCTATGACGTCGGCTACGTCCTCCAGTTAAGTAATTTAGACAATGGACCTGATTTAGGCTAGACTAATTTAACTCAGTATGCGGAAGCACTCTAAACACCTTTACTTATGCCGTTATAATAAAAAATAACAGGATGTGTATTAATGCATGTGTAGTGGTTCAGGTAAGTCAAGTATTTTAAGTAATTTTTTTCACATTGCCATATTTGCAGTGAAAACATGTGAATTCCAGATGTAAGTTTTCTATCATATAAAATGTATATTAAATAATAATGCCCCTGTAGTTTCATGCATTCCAAATGTCTAGTATTATCCCTCTTCTCCTTCTGACTGTCCTGAAGGTATGGTCGATGATTTGGAGAGCCAGGAAGCTCGTTCCAGCAATGAGCTATGGTCAGAAATCTGCCCAGGGCTGGGCAGCCAGCAGCCCCAAGGGCAAGACGCTGAAGAATTCACGGATTCCTTTCAGCCGCCATTAGAAGAGACAGGACTGGGAAGTGGGCAGTACAGTGTCCCTCTAAATTCCCCCCTCAACCCCTGGGCGCCGATGGCCGACTCAGACGTGTACATTGCCAGTTTAGGTACCATTCAGCCTGGGTGCTTCACACTCGATCTGCTTTTACTTTTGTCACCTGAGACGTCAGATTTGTATACCCATTGCCAAGTTCCTTTTCTCCCTCCCAGAAAACCGGTTAAGGAGAATCAAGGGCCAGTCTCAGGAAGTGACATCACGGGAGATGCTTCGCACCTTATCACAGGCGAAAAAGGAATGCTGGGATAGATTTCTTCATGATTCACCAGCATCAGATCCCTTTCAAGATGGGAGTGATTTTGATCAGAGGTAAAGTCACACAGTGTCATGCCATATATTTTTACAGAGGGGATACAGTTTCTCATAGTACCAATGGTGTCTAGTGGTTAAAACCTGTTTACGGTATTACTTGTCCTATAATTATGATGTTCAGCTGTGACTTTGAGGGCTTGTATATTCTCCTGAGCTACTGACCAGTACGGATAACTATGCATTAATTGCATTACTTTTCAGAAATGTTGCAGTTCACTATACTTTGAATTAAAATAAATAGTTTGTAATAAATTTTTACTCTGGTTGTTCAGGATGTCAAGTTTTAAATATCAAAGGATTGGATGAAGATTTTACAAAAAACGATTCACGTTGAATTAGCACAATATAATAAATTTCACGATTGTATTGAAAAAATAAAGTCACTGAACAGGAGTGAGAGGAGGTTAATGCGGAATGGGTGTGGTGCCCCTCTTCTGCCCCCCCCCCCAGTGCTCTGGAACACCTTAAGCGCTGGCTGCAGCCGGAGAAGGTGGCTGTCAGCGCTGAGGAGCTGGAGTACCTCCTCCTGCCCAAGAGGGGGCAGCAGACGACGTCAGAGGGATCGCAGCCCGGTGCGGACCCTGCAGCACAGGCCGGGGAGGAGGAGAGCCAGACACCAGAGAAATAGAGCCTATGGACCCAACATACGATCACCAAAACGCATCAGCTTAGCGGACCTCCCTGTGATGTCACAGCCCTCCTCAGGAGCTTTCTGTTTGGGTTTGCAGGTCATGAAATTTACAATTTAACATTTCGTACATTAATTTTCTAGTTGCTATAAATCGAATGTATCAGTTAGAGGACTGGTAGATCTCCATATATCCAAGCCGCTTTAATGTAACCCCAACAACACAATGCAAATTTAGCTAAAGGAGTTTGTTTCAAGGTGTTCTTTCAGAAATCTTGTAGTCATGGCAACACCTTCCTGTAACTCTGATTGGATGTTATGCCTATTGAGCTTAATTTACTATATCTTTAGTTACAATGTAGGGGTAGCAAGTGACCTACTAAAAATACTCGGGGAAATCCCAACTTTACAACTGTGGTCTTGTTTTTCAGTTTATAACCCATCAGATCTGGTGTGAGTGATGGACAGTCTATAAAACAAGCAAAATCGATTTTTAGCAATAAAATGATTTTTCGACAGTATTTGTACTTGAAGACAGTGCTATTTATAAATAAGAAGTGGACTGAGTTCCATGCTAGTTCAGCGTGGAATGTCATACATGTAAGAAAATCACACTTGAGAAATTTTGGGTAACACTGTGGTTTCTTCCTAGATTTTGTTTAATTAAATGGGTGTTTATCAACCCAGTCCTTGGGGACCCTGAGAAAGTCCATGTTTTTGCTACCTACCAGCTCAAAAATGTGGACTGTCTGGCAGGGAGCTGGGAGGGAGCAAAAATGTGGACTGTCTGGCAGGGAGCTGGGAGGGAGC
>JABFEB020000026.1:4032648-4050649 GCA_019775895.2 Stomatorhinus ivindoensis
TAGACTGGTACCTCTTCCGGTGTGCTCTGCGATAGACTGGCACCTCTTCCGGTGTGCTCTGCGATAGACTATAGCCCCTCTTCCGGTGTGCTCTGCGATAGACTATAGCCCCTCTTCCGGTGTGCTCTGCGATAGACTATAGCCCCTCTTCTGGTGTGCTCTGCAATAGACTATAGCCCCTCTTCCGGTGTGCTCTGCAATAGACTATAGCCCCTCTTCTGGTGTGCTCTGCGATAGACTATAGCCCCTCTTCTGGTGTGCTCTGCGATAGACTATAGCCCCTCTTCCGGTGTGCTCTGTGCTTTCTGGGACATGGAACATGTGGGACTTTCATTGCTCATGGGAAATGAGAGGATAGAGAGTCCTGTGTTTTAAGTTTCTCCCATCCCATACTTCCCACAAGCCTTTGATGTTAACAAGAAGTCCAGTGATCTCCCAGTGCTCAATGGAAAATTTGTTGCTTTTCACTATTATATCATCAACAAAACCTTTTTGCTTTTATGTTATTACTTACAAAAGCAAAGCATGTACTGTATATTTGGTTTAGAGTAAGTAGGGAGTGTGGAGTTCACAGTGTCAGTATCACTCCAGAGGACAGTAAAGATATGTGTGATCACACCTGACTGTGCTTGAGTGGATATGCAGAGATGAACTCGCAACACTCTGCACAAAACTTAGCCGAGGGCTACCCTGATGAGGCCGACTCTGTCTGACATAGCTTATCTCTTTTCTCCCCTCTTCCTCTTGCCCAAGTAAAGTGTTTGTAAGTGTCAGCCAGCTATGCAAAGGATTTCCTGCAAGAAAAGAAAAATATCATTGAGCATGTTTTTCCTGATTTCAGATGATACTCAGTTCCATGTGTTGTGCTGACGTAACATGATGTAGCTGCCAAATGCTAGCCAACGCCAAAAGTGAAATGCTTGTGGAAAATCGAGCTATTGAATGTTATCAACTGCTGTTTTGAATTTTTTTGAGCCCGTCGCAAGCAATTTTGAACATTCTGAAGTCCTACCTGAGAAAGATTGGTCGCCCTAGGATATATATGATTACCTTTGCAAATGGAGGGGAACTGAATTTCACATATTGTGGTTTTATGTGAATTCCCCCCTGAGGAAATCACAAGAACCGAATCAAAATCAAACCTTCACTCTTCCTTCGATATGGTAATGCACATGCTGCATTTATATTCCTTTTTCTGCATGAAAATAAAATGTAGCTTTTTCCCTGGAGGATGCAGGGCCTAATATTATGTTTCATGACTGATGCAGTCACTATACACCTTATTCACAAAAATTGGTTACAAGCACCTGCCTTTGAATGCAAAATAAAAGCTGCACATTTAGGTATAAACAGGTACATTCACAAATTTTATTAGTGTCATAGAAAATCAAAGACTAAACATTAACAGAACTTTATAGTTTTTAAATTTGGGAATCTTTGAAAGAAAGGAGGAAAAACTTAAAATGACAGTACGTTCTTTTCACTCTGTAATAATATTAACCAAAATTAGAGATATTTAGAGGAATAATAGCCAAACACCTGTATGTGAGGTCTCAGTTAAAAGTAACATAAAAGTTTCTTTTGGTTAATTTTGACTTCTTTCTGTCATTAGGCATGGTGATTGCTGAAATGTTACCCCCAGGAGGAGGGAGGTTGTGGTAGTAGGGGATTCAATTATCAGAGGTGTAGATAGTTATGTGTGCACCCATGACAGAGGGTACCGTACAGTGTCTTGCCTGCCTTGTGCTCAGGTAGGGGACCTTCCGCATCGTGTGGACAGGTTTCTGGTCTCAGCCAGGGAGAATCCAGTGGTCGTGGTGCATGTTGGCACCAATGACAAAGGCAGGGGCAGGAGGGCTGTTCTGCAGGATAAATTTATAGAAGTCGCAGATAAGCAGAACATCCATGGTGGTATTCTCTGGAATACTTCCTGTACCACGTGCAAGCCAGGCTAAGGTAGCTGAGATAAGGGGATTAAATGCGTGGCTAAAAGGGTGGTGTAGGAAAGGGGGGTTCAGGTTTATGGGGCACTGGACGACCCTATGGAACAGGTGGGACCAGTTCAAGCCGGATGGGTTGCATCTGAACCAGAGGGAAACTGGTATATTGGGGAGGCATATGTGTAGATTAGTTAAGGAATGTTTAAAGGGGGGCAGTGTAAAAGGACTACCTTTTGTGGTCTGTATTTAAATGCTAGGAGTACTAGATACAAAATTCATGATTTAGAGGCTTTAATTTCATCAGACACTCACAACATTATAGGAGTAACAGAAACATGAATGAGTGACAATGAGGGAGATGAATATAATATGGATGGTTACACGCTGTTCTGTACAGACCGAATAGGCAAGAAGGGAGGTGGTGTTGCAGTATACGTAAAAGAATACTTGCAGGCAAGCGAGCTCACTGATAAAAATAAAAGTACAGAAGCTGTATTTATAAAACTAGATGCTAAAATCACAAATGGCCTAATTGTTGGTATTTCCTATAGAGCACCTAATGTAGCTGCAGAGGAAAGCAGAATAATCTTGCTTGATCTTGTTGATCGTGCAAGTACATGTGATTCAGCGCTGTATTGGACTTGGGTACTAATATATAAATCGCTTCAGAACAGACTTATTATTGCGGTAATGTTAAGTCCAGCGTGCGGGCAAGCAGACGAGAGAGCCGTAAATAGGACGAAATGGGGTGTATTTAGAGTGGACAGGACAAAGGAGAGCACACGGCAAACTACGTCAATGACAGACCTGAGGAAACAGACTTGAACGTGGACTAAATACACAAGCCAAGCAGAAAATAACGGGCAACGGGTGATCACAATCGGGGTAGCGCGTAGGTAATGAGGGGCGTGGCACACACGAGGATCGGACGAGCAGGTCATGACAGGTAATTTAAGGTATGCACAATGGTGAAAATATTGAAAAAGCACTCATATACAAACTGAAATCATTTCAGGAAGTATTATATCGAAAACTACAAGCAGAAGTAGCAACACTGTGCATTTTTTGTTTGTATAAACGGTAAAATAATAACATAGCCAATACCGTATATTAACATACGAAAAACATTAAATGTACGTTAATTAACATAAAAAAATCTCTGGGGGGGCTGCCAATTACACAAACCCACATCGGATGCTGTGCTTGTGCACTTTGGTCTGCGATACTTTTGCTATGCTAGATGATATTAATCGTGAGTTTTTCAAACCGCGGTAATCAGTAATGGTTATAATGATAATTAAAATTTGAAACTTTAATACTAGTTGTCGGGAAACTTACCCTGAAACTGGTAACCATGACATCCTTATTTATGAGATGGGTTTATCCTTAAACATTCCCAATGAACGCTGGACATGGTTTTGTACAGTTATGCGCCAGGTAAGACTAAGAGAGACTGAGACCCAATCTACTCGAGTCCCTACACACTCTGCCTCAGCGCTCGGCTTCGTTTGCATATTGAGGTGTGTCTCAAAGCAGCAAAGGCTAAGGGGGAGTGGTCCATTATGCCCCCATGAAGCAAGTCAGCAGTGATGACGGCTCACACAGCCGCATTTCCACTTCAATATCCCAAAACTAAAAATAAAACAGCATGAAAAAATTGAGGATGATGTACTGCCATAAAAATGTCAGAACACAATTACACATAAAAATGTAAGTCAGTTTTAAGTTAATACTACTGAATGTTTAAACACACATACATTTTGAATGTTACATTTCTTACAATAAGAGGCATTATAACAATATTCACTATAATGTACCTGAAAATTACGTTATATATACAGTAGTGTCCACGGAGGGTTCGCTTTTTTCTGTGGTTTCAGTCATCTGTGGCAGGTCTTGGACCTGTCACCTGCAAATACCGGGCGAGTACTGTGCATGTGAGTCACTACACACTTTGGTGACATATGTTGATGTAAAACTCAAAGTATGCAAGTGCATGTGAAGAGTCCAAGTGCAAGGGAATTTCTTGAAAGCAATGGGACACACCTGAAAAGGTAGAGGTAAATAAAGGACACACTACTAACAACTATCATTTGTGTTAGTTGCGTTTGGGGTTGTCCTTCACTTTAGCCTGGACTATGTAATCAGACATTATACAACTTTGCGCAGTCTAAATGAAACTTCTTCGGAGGCATGCTGGACCCCTATTTAGCTGGCAGACTTCCTTGTGTTCGATGTAAACCTGAGTTGTCACTCATACGGTGTATTGTAGTCTATATACTTCACCAAAGATCCCTTCCATGCATTATTTGCCAAAGTGTGGATAGAGTGCACATTAAGCACACCGCACACTTGGCTATTTGAGGGACAGGGCACCCTTGGATACTTGCATTAAGCTCATGAATGCCCCTGCCAAGTGGTACTGCATGAGTGTGTACTTGGTGGGGCAAATGAGACAAAAGCTTGGACAAAAGACAGATGCAATACTCCATTTTATTTTATTTTATTTTAGATTCAAAGAAAGCTATCATGTCTTCTTGCAAATACATATTGATGCATTACATTTCTTTAAAGAAATTCCTAAGCTGATATGATGATTAAAAATCACTCCTTGTTACTCCTCCGAGTGCAAGAATAATCCTGCAAACTAACTGAATGATGACTCAGTGCTTCACAGGACCACAATGCATCCTTGAAGGCAGACCTCAGCCCATACTTGTATTGTCCATGATTAGCTTAATATGTTATTTATGGATCCCACGGAGATAGACAGCTCCAAGAGAGAGCAGGGGTCTGTTCGGAGGATAAGTGCCTATTCACAGGAATTATCCAGCACCCTTGAGGCAAACAAAAGACATGAGTGACTCATTTTGGGGAAATAATTGTACTATTTTTTATTATTATTAGGATACTATTATTTTATGCCGATGCCGTACAGCTACACTCATTTTATATGTGAAGACCCAACTACTCTTCAAAATGAGTAATAATTATATACTGTATATTTTTATTTTCAGGATAGTGTATTAAATCTAGGGTGCACCCCAGACAATACATCACTCTGTCACAGGACACTCACACGCATGGACACTGACTCGGGTGGTTCTGGCAAGAGGACGAGTGATGGTGCAGACAGAGAGGTGGGCAACCCGCTGGCGACTCTCAGGACAACAAGGGTTTATTAACAGAACTGAAGATGCAGGAAAACACTGCAAAACCAAATCAGACCAGGAGGGGTCAAAAGTAAAAGGGGATTAAAAAGACTAAATACAAATGGGTCTGAGCAACAAGGGGCAGGTCGGCAAGTAGAATACAAATAATACAACATCCAACATCACTGGCATACAGACATTCAATGACCCTCTGGAGATCTCAACTAAGATAGCAACTTAAATACAGAAAGTGAAACACGTAACAACACAAGGAGTGAGACATAAAACAATCAACCATTCAGAAACTAACCTGGGAACTAAGAACTGGCAAAGAAACAAGGAAACAGAAACTAAACACTGGGAAAATAACAGAGGCAGGTAAAACAGAACAAAGGCAGAGCAAAAAACCCAAACTGAAAAACAATCCGCAGAATTACAGGAATGACAAAAGTGATAAATGGGATAGGTGAACAAAATACAGAAACAGAGGAGGCGAGATTAAAACACACAACAGAGGAGATTACAGGCAGCTGCATGCTCAGCCAATTCAGCCATGCAGCCACTCAAGGAGTAGGGGAAACACGCTAAATACTTTAACAGGGAGGACAGGATGTGCGGTAACACCTGCTGGTGAAACGGGGAAAAGACGCGAAAGACTGAGACAAACAGGTGCTAGCAATGACATAGGGTACTTTATGTATCAGTATATAAAATTAATTTGTGCTATAAATATATTGTTTGCACTAACGTTTAACAAGCACTAGGATGCCGTAGCTGTGGAGTGCTAATGAGTAATGAACTAATGTAAGTAGTTTCTCACCTTAGACACATTTATTCACATTAGCATATGGCTAATCAAACATTTAAGCTTGTGTTGATAGAAAATCATTATAGGCAGAGAATCAGGCTGGAAAGGTTAATAGTCTTATTAGTAGGGCATGGGGGCAGTCAGACTGACAGATGTGTTGTTTTGGTCAAAGCTTTGACATGACCTTGGTAAAGCTTTAGCGATGTACAGTACACCACACGAGTGACTGACTCATTGGTTCAGCACTTTGGTTGTTCATTTTGGAGGTGAAGGAAGGAGAATGTATCACCATTGCTTCTGTACCGAGTCCAATTCAAGTGTCTATTAATAAAAGACTGTTACAGTGTCGTGTGGAGTCACCACTTTGGCAGCAAAGTGGACAATCTGCGGGTCATAAGATTTTATCCTCTTTGTCCCTCTTTGCTGTTGTAATTCTTTGTTTTTTTAACATTTTTACTATAAAGCTTGGAGAGAATGAACCAGTCATGTGTCACCAAGGTTACCATCCACGATCCTTAGTAATCAGATTTCTTCACGCCATCCTTCTTGCAAGACTCGCATTTTAATAACTGGCTCTTCGTATTCTTCTCATTTTACAACACGATGGCAGTTCCAGTGTTTAGAGCCCAGGGATTCTTGTTTGGCTTTCTGTGAGTGTAGCGCCACTTACTGGCAGAGATGGGGAGGCGCAATGACTCTGCTGGGTAATTAGTTAACTGAGGATGTGTGAAATTATTAGCAGTGACCTTCTTGCTAGGTGTAGGTGTCATGGATGTATACACTCAAAATAGGGCGACCAGGATGCCATCACACATAGTCGAGTGGAGACAGAAAGAGGGGGACAGGATATATTCTCAGACTGCGACTCCACTTTCATTATGGCGGGGGAAAAAAACAAGAATCGATAAATACATTTTAAAAATCAATCCCCTGAAAACATTTGCTGAACACTCACTGCTCACCTCCAAATGTTTCACTGCTATTTTTAACATCGCCAACATGCGCTGTAGAAACCGATGGACCCGGACGAGGCTTCCCTGAAAGAAATCTATAGCGCCTTTCTGCATGATAAAGACAGCAAGAATGAACTCAATGAACGACTGAACAACAAAACATTAGCCTCCAACAAAAGTATGAGGACAACTGAAATGTTTAGAAAGCAAACGAAGACTTTGGATTGGCATTTGGCTTGACTGTTGAAGTCATTCAAATATGGACAAATTTCATACATTCATTTAGAAATAAATGCGACATTCAGTTGTAAATTTGTAAAATAAATATGGCCAGAGGAGATACTTGGCAATATTACGTTAGTATTATAATAATACAATGCTGTTGTTTGATTTATATTCCTGTTTGAACCTTGTGATATGTATGTGAACCTTAAAACTTTTGATACACTCCAGTGCTCCATTGCTAAAGCTGACATTTAGCCAAGCCAAGTTATCGCCTGTATCTGCCGTAATACTGGCATGGCCTATGGTCTCAGTGACTCTATTAGTGTCTCTGATTCGGGTTATGGATATTTTAATGGAGTTGATAGCAGTGGCCTTTTCAAATGCTAAAATTTGTTTGCAACAAATTTGTGTTTCTTAAGTATGAGCTTGCACACCTGAATTAATGGAATATCTATGTTTTTGTGTTTTTTTTGTACTATAAATATGCATAAGGAATGCATAAGTTTAATGGCTGCAGGTTTATATAATCATTTAGTTGAACCCTTAAGATCCTGGATATCTGTAAAACGTTTGTGCATCCACAGCGGTTGATTTAGTGATTCTTTAGTGATTTTAGCACTGACAAAACCCTTTATACTCGGATTGAGTTCACTTCCTCTCCTGATGTATGATTAGATATGTAGATTGTGAGATCTTCATAATAACTGTCTTTTTCTTATTGTTTTATAGGAGTTACTGCATCACATCTGGGCCTGCAGAAATACCTTCTGTTATGATGGATAAGAGGTTCTTTCCAAATGGATCCTGGGAAAACATCTCCACTGCGCCCTCGATCTCCTCCTCTTCATCTTTCACAGGCCTGGACCTTCTCTTCGACCTGAAGCCGCTCTTCATCCCTCTTTATGCCATGCTGGTGATCGTGGCCTGCTGCGGCAACCTTCTGCTGCTCCTCCTCATTGTTTTTAACAAAAAACTCCACAGCACCACCAACTTCCTGATCGGCAACTTGGCGCTGGCCGACCTGGTCATGTGTGTCTTCTGCGTGCCCCTGACGGCCTCCTACGCCTTCGACCTCAAGGGCTGGGTCTTTGGCCGCCTCATGTGTCACTTCGTCACCCTCATGCAGGCCGCCACCGTCTTCGTGGCCGTGCTCTCGCTCACCGCCATCGCCGTGGACCGCTACGTCGTGGTGGCGTACCCCATCAGGCGCCGACTGGGTCGTCGCTTCTGCTGGAGCCTAGTGGTCGGCATTTGGGTCTGCGCCCTGGCTCTCTCTGTCCCGACCGCCCTACACACGGCCTATCTCGACCTGAGCGAGGCGGGTCACCACATGGCCATCTGTGAGGAATTCTGGCAGGGCCAGGAGCGGGGCCGGCTGGTCTACTCCTGCGCTGTCCTGCTGCTCTCCTACTTCGTGCCGCTGGCGGCCGTGTCCGTCTCCTACTGTGCCATCTCCCACCACCTGCGGCGCCGGAGCATGCCGGGAGCAGTGGCGGCCTCCAGCCGCGCGAAGTGGGGCCGCAAAAAACGCAAAACGTTCCAGCTGCTGCTGGTGTCGGTGCTCTGCTTCGCCTTTTCCTGGCTTCCCCTGCAGGTGGTAAACCTCATCCGTGACTTGGATGCCGACTTCTCCATTCTTGGGAAGAACCATGTCAATGTGATCCAGGTCTCCTGCCACCTGCTGGCTATGAGCTCAGCCTGTTACAACCCTTTCATCTATGCCTCCCTTCATGACAAGTTTCGGTCCTACCTGGGACGCCATCTCTTCCCTCCGCGCAGACTAAGACAGGGTCGGAGCAGCTTCACTCCCTCCCACCGCATCCCCCGTCTCCACACTTCTTCCACGCTGGCTGATTTTCCCATGGGGGTGGAAAAACTACCATTGGAGGCCCGCTCTTCTTTCAACTGAGGCATCATTCTGTGGTAAAATTTTAGAAAAACAAGGTTTTTGGAGGTGGGGCCTAAAGATTGTAGCTTCATGGGTGTGTCTTTAAAGGGTGTGGCTTCAGATGGTCAGTGACATGTTTTGGGGGGGGGGTGTATCCTTAAGGGATGTGGCCTCAGGGGTTTGGCTTAAGATCTAAAATCAGTGCAGAACTTGTTGGCCTGTAAAGTCCACCCAGTGTTACTATACAGGGAAAAGAAATGTGAGGTGGGTCATCACTGTTTGGATGGGGTAAATAAGCTTATCTGCTATTTCACCTGTCAATGTTGCTCTGCAAAGGCTACAATTATCTTTAAATAAAAAAGGTCTGAAGAAGATGGAAATCAGCCTTCTGAAATTACAGTGTTGCAAGACGTTAAGTGACAAAAACATAAAAAAAAAAACTTGATAAACTGTCATCTTTCCCCCAAAAGGTTTAATAGAAGTTACTGAGCCGTGAAACACAAGGAGGGGAATCTTCAAAGAAATGTAGCATGTTGCTGCTATTCTATATAATGTGCTGTGGCTAAAGTTAGCAACAGCTGAACGGCATAAGCCTCTCCCTTCAAGCAGATGGTGAATGGTGCCTTATTAGCAGTGAATGGAGGTACATGTTAAAGGTATATGTAAAAAGGCAGGAAGAAAGTCAGAAGCAAGTGCAGTGGGTAATAGGTAGAATCCATCTGAGGGGGTCTAATATGTCCCACACATTCATATAGAGTGTATTACATTAATGCAACCATGAAGAGAAGTCAAGGGGCTGTGTTCTGGATACTTAGGGGTGATGTGTCACAGAGACGTGGAGAGGGGTAGGGGGTGGCTCAGGGTGTCTGAAAGTGCCCCCCATATTGGGTTGTAAGTGCTCCTTTTTGGTAACTGACGATCACACAAAATTAACCGAGTCAGCAAAACATACAGAAATACCAACAGGGCCCCCTGCCCCAACCCCCTGCTCAACAAAATGTACCCTTCCACAACTAACCCCCCCCCCTCCCCTCCATCCCAACACTTGCTCCTTAAAAAGTCTCTGCATATCACTGATGTGGGTCTGGGGGGGTTCAGGATTTGCTTATTAATTCTTCAGTCTGTACTTCTACATGGTACGAGAAAGGATTCAGTACAAACATGCAACATATTGATGCTGCGTATCGTCTATGATAGCTGAAGTATCTGTGAATAACTAATTGATGCTCCCAGCTATGTGTTTATGCCACATCATGGTAATCATGGAAATATATTTGAAGTACTGCATGTTTTATGATCTCAGTCTTATACCTGTTATTCAACACTGACTGTAAATGTATAATTTATCAAACAAGGTTAACATTATTAGATTTTATTTATTTAGCAGATGCTTTGGTACAGAGGAACATACTAGTGAGGATCACTTAGGGTTAGTTAAGGGTTTCACTCTGAGCAAACCATGGGATTTGAACTGGTGACCTTCTGATCGTGAGTCCTAACCCACAGAGCGAAACACTATCCCACAGATCATTACCGTAACATTGGCTTGGCCTAATGCTTTTAATGACATTTTAAATGTCCCAGGCAGAGGTGAGTGGGAGAGATTTCAGACAGAGAACATTGGCATGACACAATGTTCTCAGCAGAAATGAGTGGCTGACTCTGCTGTTTACCTGGGTCTCCTCTGAAGACTTTGCACAACATGCACAAAATTGAGGATTCCTCGCTGAATTGTCAACAGAATGCAGTCACACTTCTCTCAGACAGTGATTTAGAGAAGGCAACAACAGGAGAACAGACGCCACAGGACCCTAGACCGGACATCACGTTCTCTGTTATGCAGGAAACATCACGGCATGATAACCCTTTCCTGTCTCCTCACAACCGCAGCCAAGAGCAATTCTCCCGATGCAGATCAGCTCTGCCCTTAAAATATCCAGGACACCGGGTGGAAAGGGACAAATGAAATTCATGGTCTCCTTCAGTATGTCTCATTATTTGCTCTCGCCTGCATCCTTGGAACAAGACACCAGCACAAGCCTTGGCTCTGAGTTGATGTTGTTACCATGTGTGCATCTCCCTGGATGCAGGGCTGGACCGGCATTAAAAATCAGCCCTGGATTTTGTGGTGCCAGCTAACAAACCCGTCAGCCCAGCTATCTAAAATGCCCTGCACACCAAGAGGCTCTCCAGCCCTTCCTGTATCTCAAGCTTGTCAGAAATTCCATGCTTGTATTTCACCTGAAGCTGACTCCTACTTTATGACGTTTTAAATCTTAACTCTTACAGTTTTTCAAGATTGCCCCCTCCCAGATAATTTATCTACTTTAATGGAACTCTATGGCTCAATCCAGGTCTGGCAGAGACACTTGCATGGCTGGCCGCTGTCAGGCATCCTTCCAGAAAGAGTCGTACAAGGATCCAGCTGAGAAACTGGCACTTCATGAAAACTGACAGACAGTCCACCGTGAGCCTCGGCCCCTGCCAGGCCTTTCTATTCTCTCCTGCCTAATAGGGATCTGGTGGGGGGGGCGGAGTACTAACCCAGGGCTGCAGACATCCTGATGCGGGGTCAAGCAGACTTTTCATTTTACCCATGCAGCTGGGGATGACTTACATTCCCGGCTGGAGACGATGGTCAAACTGTGGAGACTTAGTCTATGTGTTGGAGTCTAACTCCGCTGGGGATCATTAGTATATAGTCTTATGTAAAATAAGTACTTTGTCTGAATTATTCCCATCCTCACTTGGAAGAGAGGGAATAGAATATTGAATTAATGAGCCCTACACTTCGGAGAATTACAGCGCATCATTAAAGAAAAACGATCGGTCTTACTGTTCGCATGGTTTAATCCTCAAGTGGACAGTAATTTGTCGCATTTCGTCCCCTGGAATTTCCACTGATGGCGGTTATTAGCATAATGTAAGTGCAGGAGCTGCTCAGCCGTGGATGAAGGGGCCAACGTCGCCCCCACTGCTCATGTCTAGGCAGAAGCACCACTGCAGGCTTATGGAAAGGGCGGCTGGGGGGGGTCATTTATTTGGGGGGCAAGAGAACGTTTGAGAAGGGGCTAAAGCCCCCCTAAAACAGCCCTGATGCCAGCTGGCTGTAACACGTACATTCCTGTTTATAGTCTGTATATAGTCTGTATATAGTCTGCTTTCTAGGCTTACGCTGTGAGCCACATTCGCTGTGAAAATGTTTTCCTTTTATTAAAAAACACTGTGCATGATCTAATTATTTTGAAGCTGTGAAATAAATATTTAAATGTCAGTATTTTAAGTATGTCAACATGATTTTAAATAAGCTTGTCTGTGAACATGGGACAGGATCACCTCACATTTACTTATCAGTTATGTCAGTGTTCTCTCTAATTTTCATTGTATTGGATTCAGAGTTATTGTCATCAGTCCCAAAGAATTTATTTGTGATTTGTCGTGCATTGTTAAATCGAAGGACATGTAGGTGTTACATGTCATGTGGTAAACCTTGTAAATTTGAAATAAATTCTCCTATTTCTGAATTTGAGATTGAATCATTTGATTGTAAGAAATTGAATGAGAAAAACAAATACATGTTTTGGATTCAAAAACATTGTAAAATATGGTACTGAAATGTTCTTGCCGTTTTCATAATTTAACATGCCCTGTTGCCCTTTAAGGTCGCCAAAGTTGCGCCTGCAGTTTTATTCACTTTTGGCCAGAGACATTTCCCAGGTACGGTGTGACCTCAGCCCCCGTTTCGGTCTACGGGTCAGAAGCCATTCAGGAAACGTTGTCTTCTTTAGGGGGCTTTATGAGCAGGCAAAATGAAAGCGTTTGTCATTCCTTTCTGATTAGTATGTGTGTCTGGAGTTTAAATCCCACTCTGCTGCATGTGTATGTGTGTGTGTGTGCGTGTGTGTGTGGGGGGGTGTCCGGATATACCTTACCTTGTGGGGGCCAATGATGAATACAAATTTTTTGCCCTTATGAGGACCAGTTTCCTTGTATTTCGTTTGGTTACTTAAGGTTAAGGTTAGGGCTGGATGGGGGTGAGGTTGTCGTAGGTAGCATTAGCATTTTTCCCATTTAAATGAATGCACGGTCCCCAGAAAGATACGATTACAGGTCTGTGTGTGTGTGTGTGTGTGTGTGTGTGTGTGTGTATACACCTTGCTTTGGACTGTTATCCCATCCAGCAGATCCCTGCCTTAAAGCCTGCACTCTGGGTGACAGATACCAGGCTTCTCACAAACCCTAATTGAGTAAGCAGTTGGGAGATGGTTTGATATTATGCAGAGGTGTATCGTTCAGGTCCAGAAAGTAAAAATACATGTTTTTGTGTCAACCACCTGAGTACTCTGTGACTTTATTAACGACTGGTTGGTCTGCACCTGAACTTACCGCCTCTGGTTATCAACATCTTTCTCTGTGACATGACGATACCACACTTGAATTCACCAAGCTCTTCATAACAACCCATTCTTTCACAATGTTTGTAAACCAGTCTCCATGGCTCAGTGCTGTATTTTACACACCTGTGGCAATGGGTCTCAAAGACATCGAGGTGTCCCAGTACTTTTGTCCATCTAGTGCAGGTTGGCAACCGTTTTAAAGCAAAGAGTCACTTTGTCCTAAATGTCTGACACAAGATTTACAAAGAGCCGCAACAGATAGAGAAGAGGGTTTGAGATACTATATGTAAGATAAGATAAATCTTTATTGTCATTGTCACTTGACAATGAAATTGAAATCTATGCATTTAACACAAAAATAAAACTTCACGTACTTACAAAAAAATAAAGAAAAACAATTTGGAGGGGGGGGGGGGACTCTCAGTTTTAAATAACTCGGACGCGTAACGGCACAAAGGTGACTAATATCACAATATTGTTGAGTTCTGTAGTGATAGTCTTCACCCTCACCCCTTCTTTCTGAGTAAAGTTCGTTTAGCTCTCAAGTTCATTGGCCTTCACTCTCCACTTTATTACTTATAACTACGCTGATTGAGCAGTGAAAATGTCCTCACCACTCCGAACTCAGCTGGCTATAATATATAAATCGGAGAAAATATAATAATTTTACGTCTTTGGAAGTCTTGGTGATGATTTACAAAAAATAGTATATGACAGAATTAGGAATCTCTCGGACACTGAAGAAAACTCCGGAAAGCATACCATTTGACCGGAGATCATGTAATCTCATAGAGAATGATTTTGATGTAAGATGTAAATTATGCAGTGAAGACATCACAGAAACGCGCGACGGACCGGCCTCATTCACATATAGCTAAAGAAATACCTAAATGAAAAACAACAATATAAACCCATAAACAAATTATTTATATTTGCAAAAGTATTATAATATGTTAAGACATGAAAATGTGAACTCATCTATCATGCTAAGAAGAGCCGCAGCCTTGTGCTGAAAGAGCCGTATGTGTCTCGCGAGTCGCAAGGTTGCCGCCCCCTGATCCAGTCTATATACAGGTGAGAGCAAGTTCTGGATCAGAACACAGTTTGTGTCAGCACCCCTGTAAGTTAAGGGCCTTTTTTAAGGGCCCACTGGTGACCTCACTCTGCTGGCTACTAGATTAAAACTGACAGCCTTCTGACCAACGAGCACAGAGCCTGAACCAGCAGTGCCGCTGTGCTCCCAGAACTGAGAATCAAACCATGGCAGTGAGCACATTAAATCCTGACCACCAGGGATATTTTTGCAAAGCATTCGTAACATTTTCTGCTAATTATTCCTAGACTGAAACTAACATTTTAAGCTGAGATTTTACAGGCTATGCATTTCTTTGATAATAATGTTGCATGACCCCCTACCTCAAGAAAACAGCCAGTGAGAAGGCAATAATGAAACGTGGAGGCTTTTGCCTCACCAGGCAGACACGGACAATAAACGCTCACCAGCGTGATTTTCCCCGCTCTAGGAGATTGGTCCCAAAGCAGGCAGACTAAATCCGACGTGCAATTAAGAGGAAGCGCTGTGCCCAGAGCCATTTATTTTACTTTTAAAAACAGCTGTGAAACAGTATTAATGAAAAAGAATTTATGAGTTCCGACACGTAATGATTTTAGCACCACCATTGTTCCTGCAAGGATTATAATTAAGAAAAGGCTGAGCAACACTTTCTATCCAGGCTATGACCCTATTTGTCATTTGTCTATTGGGACAGTTAGAAGACCATCAGAGCATGACTGTCTGTCACTTCGGTTGCTAATGGGATTGTGCTTTCATAGCTTTATAAGCATTTTCATCTTAATGTGGACCTTCTCATGTAGTCATAAATTGCAATTGAAAGATTGAAATTAAATATTTGCACATTTGCTGTGTTTCAGAATCGCTTCTCCTCTGTCACATATATTTTTTGTAACATGTTGTTTACTGTCCACTGAAGCAGCCTGAAAGCTTTAAAGCGTTTGCACAGTGTTGACAGAAAAATACACTCAAAAGGCACTCAGAGCCACACGTAACATAATCAGCTCATCCGCCACTTTGATGGTACTCCCCGAAAAATGTGACGTGCTGTTTGTGGAACATCTCCAGGAAAAGGACAGCAGAAGAATGAAAATATGAGACATGACAGCATGGGGTGAATCTTTAGGCAACAAGTGGGTGGAGGAAATGGATGGATGGACGGATGCAATAATGGATGTTCCTCACTATTCCTGTTTTGGTTGAGTGTTTACTCTTGATTTAATCATAAAGAGCATTGACCTTCTAAAACGACATTGAAGAATGTACCCAGAGCCTTAATGGGCCAATCAGTTTGGCACATTCTTTCAATTTAAAATTTTTCACAAATCAAAATAAGCAGAAATCTAAAGATGCAAAACATTCCTTTTATATTCACAGGTTAAAAAGCCGGGGAAATTGCAAAAAATATCGCTTAGGCTCAGTATGGGCTGCTCAGGCACGTCAAACAGTACCAGCTCCCACCACAGCAACCCATCTTATGCAGTATCTGAAGGAGAACGCTGCCTGTATCCGGCACGACCGCAGAGCATCCCACAAATTAGGCTCATTACAAAATCTTTTGTTCAAAAACAGCCATAGGTCATCCGGAGATCTCCATGTGATATCTATATTATTCACAACGCCCTCAAATATGGCTTATTGTCTGGCAAATGAAGGATCTGTGCCATGACTCCTATACAAAGAAATCCTGATTAGTTCCCATGGACAATGAGCCGTGGATGCAATATTTAACATTCCCATAGCCTTCAGAAGCTGCAGTAATATTCGACATTCAGGTTGAGAGGCAAATAGTTCAGGTCCAGAAAGTAAACATCCAGGCTAAGATTTTGTTTCAAGCAATCAGTTGAGTGCTCAACTGGTTGGTTGAAACAATATCTTGGTCTGGATTTTTGTTTTCTGGACCTGAACTATCTATCTCTGTACAGGTCTCTTCTCAATGTCTTTTAGGCAAATACAACTCAATTTATCTTCAGGTCAGTTTACTCACTCTCAGGAAAAAAATGGGTTAGATTCCTACAGTCTAGACTGGGCTAGTCAGCAAAAAAAGATAAATTGCTTCTTCTCTAATACTTTCTACTGAAATAAAGAGGGGAAATTCTGGCTGTGAAACAGATCTGGGACAAAAAGTTCTTAAACAGTATTAAGGCGAAGATACTATTGTAGAAATAAAATCTTTGTTTTGTTATTCTCTGCCAGGACAAATATGCTCTGTTTCTTTGTAAATGACAACAGCGAAGTATAATGGATGCTGACCAGGCACATGACCAAGGATGCACCTGAGATGGGAGTGCAGGCACATACACAATTTCCCGGGGAATGTGTCTGCAAAGAGGCAGCTGTCCCCTCAGGGTGGACATGCTTCAGGCTGTTTTTCACGGGGACAGAGAAAGCACAAGCACATTACTTACCTTTTACTCTCTCTCCCCAACCTTTAAGGTTTCACGTTACACTGGGGAAGGCCATCCTGCCCTCTGGCAGGAGCTATTAGCCGCCAACTGTGTCCTGTTAACCTTCCTCACAGGACGTGTTGGGGCAGGGCGCCCTGCATGGTGCGGAATGAGGCCTGCGGGTGTTTGGCAGGTTCCTGGTGAGCCATCCGGTCAGGGCATTAATCTGACACACTTCATGTCAAGGTGAAGCTATCAGCATATAGGATTTTAGACACTCTTCACACAACGATAAAAGTGCCTATGAATCTGGAGTGAAATGCAGAGTTAACCTTAGCGGCAGCAGATACACTCTGGGGCTCCTGTTGTCCATGGTGCAGTGAAGGAGCGTTCGATACCACAAAATAATTTCTGTTGACGGTGGCGTAAGTGCTTATTTAATGTACGGAAGAACCATTGTGCACTTGTATTTAAAATGACAATTATAGATTTACAGAAATTGTATGTTATTTAGTTGCCATTTATCAGTCATGAAAATATGACAGAAAACAGACAATCAGACCGGGAAGATTCTCATCATGGAACTGTAATGTCTGACCTATAGATAAATTTCCAGCAGAAATATTTCCCTTATTGCCCTCTCGGCCTTTTCCAGGTCCGTGTAATAATAGGGTGCCTTGTATCCTCTAGTGAGACATTTCCACACATAGTTGTTTGGCTTATGTCAATCCAGTGACTGGTAAACAATATTTTTTAAAAATGCAAAAACTAGTTCTGTCTTCAAAGACTGGGTTTCTTTGTCTGTCAGTGGCAGTTGAAATTACTACTGGGACCAGAAGACATTTTCATGTGGGTTTAACCACTTTACTTATTGTTAATTACATGTCTTTTACAGGTCTGCTAGTCAGCTTAGCCTCTTCATCTACAAGAGAAAGGCATAAATCCCTTAGCGTTTCGTCCTGTTTGCATAAGAAAAAAACCCAAAGTTTATCTGTCACACACACACCATTATACTTAGTGTACTTTGCAGCAAAAAGCATATTGCTGAGCTCCAGACTGTGAGCAGGGGACAAACGTATAAGGGAGAGGTATAAAGGGGACTTAAATGGACAGAACATTAGACAGTAAGCAAAAAACATAATGTAGCGCGGGGGGGGGGGGGGGGTTTTAAATGCCCTG
>JABFEB020000026.1:4082577-4094256 GCA_019775895.2 Stomatorhinus ivindoensis
ACTGTATATTTAAAAACCCGCGAAGTCGTGAATCCGCGATAAGTGAACCGCGAAGTAGCGAGGGATCACTGTATTTTTTTGGGGCCAGGAACAAATTAATTGGTTTTCCATTATTTCTTATGGGGAAAATTTGATCACAACTCGAGTTCTGAACGGATTAAATTCGAGTTCTGAAGTACCACTGTATTAGGTATGGGTTTTTTTGCTCAGCTCAGAGAAACAATATAGAAGTTAGGAAAAAAAAGATTCACCAAACTTGTGCCATGGCATGTTTTTGAACATTTTCATGGTTGAATAAAATGCATTATCTGGAAGGAGAAAACCATTAAAAAGAATATGCTTAGATACTTTACAACATAGCTTTGATTGTCTTGAAAAAGACCTGCACTTTTGCCTAATGTAAATTGTTCTTTGAAGTAGTTCCATTTCCAAATGATTATGATCCAATAAATGCATTAAGAAGTATCTGAGCAGATCATCCTGAATTTGGATGTGGCAGACCAAATTCAATATGATTTTACAAAGCATTGCAAATTATGCAAAAAGCATCTTCATAATTGTAGTGTTATTGTCCTATTTGCATATTTTTAATAATTCCATGTTTTACCTGAGACTTACAGGAATAAAACTATGAGGATGCAAATTGTTGCTGCTGCGACCAGCTGCCTGCTTCCAACTGGGGGCATTTATATCAGAAGCGTGCCCCCCAGGCATCCAGGAGCCAGTGCCTATTTCCTGGAGACCTTCCTGAGAAGTTCTCAGTGCCCACACCTATTTGAAAGTTGACATTGTGGGGGGGGGGGGGGGGGTCCTTTTCCTCAAAATTCATTACAGACCTTGAAGCTTAGCTCCTTCCCATGCTGAACTTTAGACACACCCATCACCAGCTCGCTGTTTTCCCATTGGTCAGCCTTTGTAAGCCCCACCTCTTAGCTGTCCCCCTGGCTGCTTCTATCCCTATGTCCCTTAATGATGGACCTGTTACCGTAATTAACACAGCTGAATTTAGCACTTACTTGCCTCATTTCATGCATTTTTGGAACATTTGACTTAAAAAAGACGTTCGGCAAATTACGTGCCATTCAGTAGCCAGATTTCTGCTGCCACAAAACGAACGTTCTCTGGTGAAGCTTTCTGTACCTTACATTCCTGTTGACGTTTCATTATGCCTTGTTGGTGTGGTGTGACTTCTCCAGCTGTTGCTGTTGTAAACCCACGTGATATATTTCTGAAATGTTACTGTAGTGCAGGTAGCATTAAACGAAATGGCAAAGGTATTTTGACATCTTGTTAACAGATAACTACGGGTACATTTTAAGGGATGTTCATTCCTCAAATGTAATTAATATTTAACCTAAATATGAGACATCTGAACTCTGCATCTGCCCTGCATCCGGGGTCGTAGGCTGACCTGCCCCAGTTCTCTTAAGTATTTCCTGGTATGCTTCTGTGTGCTGTGTGACATACTCTTTGTGTAGTGCGGCAGATGACAAGGGATTTGTGCAGAGATAGCAAAATAATATACTTACATAAAAATCTAATTATTAGTATATTATTATTAACTGAGTTCAAATGATGGAGGCAGAGTTGTCATAATGGGAGGTAAGCTCAGGTAATTTATTTTAAATTTTATTAGAAGGGAGAGGGTGTTCTAGGGCATAGTCCCTCCTTCTCACACAGATTAATTTCTGTCAGGTCACACAATAACTCACACACTCATATACACCCCATAATAGTCACCTATTTACACTTGATTCAGTCCATTGATAACCAGCTCCATCTCTTTCAATAAATGTTTCAATAAACAACCCATCTACATATTAATGGCAGCTAATTAAGGGCATTTTAGACAGAACTTCCTTGATGCAAGCAGCTGGAATGGTGACACCCCCCCCACACACACAGACACACCCTCATCCTCACTGCGACCCTGTGCGGCCTGGGACAGGATCTGGGCTCACTGAGCCTGTGCCGGATATGCAGCTGGATGATTGATGGAATGCCGAGGGAACAGATACAGTGATTTGCAGAACAGTAGCAGTTCTTTCGGGGCTATTCAGAAAGCCTACTGTGACAACTCGTGCCCACCAGGAAACGGTCTCCTGATGGGGAAAAAGAAACGAGGAGTGGAGAGGAGATTGGAACAATCCAGTAGGCGCTGGAGCTGGAAGCCCAACAGAGACACAGCTCCCGTCTAGGAGGCGGGTCCCTCGGAAAGGTCTCTTGCCAAGCCCTGTGTGACGCTGCCGCAGGCCACCGCCTTCTGCCTTGATTGTAAGCGGCAGGACGAAGTCTCCACAGGCTTTTCTGCAGGGCTAGCTTAGGACCGTGGCGCCCAATCAGACAAAAGCTTTTATTTTATCAGCCTGCTGTGAAGTCTTTCTGGCACAAACAAATTAAATAACAGAATCGTGCAACACAAGCCGAAATAAAGCAGGCTTTTGTGACTGGGATGTCAATTGAGCCATCGTAGAGGTAGAACGGGAAAATCGGGGTCAGCCCAGGCTGGGCAGGTCATTTTAATTGCTATTAAGAGATGAAGAGCATTTTGAGGATATCATTCTGGGTGTCCATTCTTCATAATCACTAATCCAGGGTGGGTTTGCATGGAACCTAAAGCCTATTCCAGAAAGTATGGCAGGGGCTGCTTGGATGAATAGCAGTTCATTGTAGTGGATTCACTCTCATGCACACGATCACACAGTACTGGCAGCCCAGAGCCCTCCCAGTCTCAGCCAAGCACATGTTTTGAGATTGTAGAAGTAAACAAGAGTGTCTGCAGAAAAACTGTGCCTACAGGAAGGGTGCACAACCCCCCCACACACACACATACACAATGAGCTGGGGGCAGGAATGTAGCCTACAGCCCCTGTGGTATGGAGGAACAGTACCAACCGGTTTCTCTAAATTGTCAGTGGTGCATGTGAGTTTTACGATATGCGAGCTCACATTCGCTGGATGAGTGATCATGGATGCATGGAAGGATCGACATGCTTTCCTTACATTTTTTGCATCTGATATCTTTCCATGGCCCTTTGTCATGCACTGTCTTTCACATATTTCAAAATGTATTCAGAAATATTAGTCATATGTATTACATATATAAGAGAATTTTGTTCCCATGAAAGACCGAGAAAACATCTATTACGTAGACTGATTGATTTTTGGCTTGTGTCCTATCGCTGATAAATTCACCAGGAGAAATCAATATAGAGGAACTGTGAACGGACGGCTCAAAATAAAACAAGATTATTTCTGTATCGATATCCAGATTAATCTAGCGATACAGGCCGTTTAATTGTCATAGTGCAGAGTGGCCGTCGGTATCCCAATAAAGATAATAAAGATCGTATAAGTGGATTAGTGCATCTCTCTGTATTATCAGATGCATCTTTGGATATTTATAGCTACCCTCAGAGGTCAGTGGCTCGTTCACTTTCCTAGATTCTAGAACGTCTTTTAACACTAATGTTTGTGTAATAGTGGTGTCACCAGGGCTGGCCCAGCCTGTCCTATAGATGACATGCAATCCCCTAAGGCACCATATGAGTAGGGCGTGCAAGAGAACAAGGATAAATCTGAATACTTCGTGTGTCATTGGTATCATTCTGTAACATTACAGTTAGTTTCAATAGTTTTAATATTTCCCTGCTTTTCTTGTGAAACGGAAAATAGTTTTGACAGACCTTGTTTCCTGATGCTCTGTGGTGGGGGGTGGATCAGCAGAAGTGCCTAATGTATGGTTCCTGGTGCCCTGTGCTCTGCGGGGGGGTGGATCTCCCCGAGCAGAGCAGGTGCTCTACACAGTTAGAGTCAGAGAAGATCCACGATTCTCTGACTAGAGTGTGACTGCGTCCTGTCCAGGGTTGGAGTTATGCCCGTCTTATGCCCTGCGCTGACTGGGGTGGGATCCCAGGTGGAAGATGAATGCATGTTTGTTTAATTTGGCATTAATGAGTTAGCAAAATTATTGGCATGCTATACAATTATGAAAACACTTTACATTTTCTATTACTCTTTTTTGTGAAACTGACGAAAGCACGGTGGCCATCCTTATGCCATAAGATATGTTAGGGCGCCGATAAATATGACCACTACTGCCATTCATGTGAAGGATTGATGCATTTACAGGACCCCTCTCAAAAATATCATTTCCAGTTACAGTAACAGCACAGACACCCCAGTATTGCTGCCTTAGAAGCTTTATTGGTTTTATGTCACTGGCGGCCTCGTCTCAATAAGGGGTTTAGGAAACAGCCGGATGGTTTTATGCTCTCGCAGTAAAGGCATTTATGTGCTCTATAAAACACTCCCGCTGTGATACGGCAGTCAGAGTTCACACATAATACAAGCGAAATAAAGCTCAACCATCAGATGGGGAAAAAAGTCTGCAGGTGAGACCAATTAAGCACTTAAAGAGTGGGCATGTGACACCTGCCTGTTTGTGGTTTTGCAATAATTATCCTCGCAAAGCTGACCTGTTTTCGCATATTTCCGCACCCCGCTGGGGGGAGCCCTCCTCTTCCAGATGTAGGGCCAGGGTTTAATTTGCACCGGACGCCACGGTGACGGGACCCCGTGCTTCTCGCACAATAAATGAATGATAAACAGACATGATGGGAACCAAATGCAGTGCGGTGGGTGTGTGTGCGCTGATTGGCCGAGCTGCCAGTGATGCAAATGAAGGAATGGCTGGTTCACTGTGATTCGTGCACTCGAGTACGGCATCACTTCACGCACATTTGGCCGCGGCGCTCTCTCATGCTCCGACGCTCGTGGCAATAGCACACTTCACAGACGGAGCACTCATGGATAGCAGGGGTGTTACTCGTGAACCCTGACATTTTGTCAACCGAAATTAACAAACGGCTCGATTTAGCCGCAGAACCGCGACAGCCGGGACGCACGTACGCAGAAGGACGTAGGTGGCTGGCCTCTTTCAGGCTACCAGGAAAAACAGTGTGCCTCCATGTTTCTGCCATTCCTCACACGGCATGTGGCAGCCAGGAGGGGGTAAAGTGTGAGTGGGGGGTGGAGCATAAATTGCAGCAACACTGAGGTGTGTCGGCCGTGGCGAGAGAGGCCTTGCTCTGCTCGCCTGCTGGTGACCTCGCCGCTTTTCTCTAAGGTGCCGACACCTTGGGCAGGTAGCAGCTTAGTGCTGTGTGGCCCCTCCCCAACTGCAGGCACCTCCACCCTAATTCACCCCCATCTAAGCCAAAATGGCCACACAGACTTAATGTTCAACGAGGAATAATGGACCAGCGGGGGGCCCAACGCCAAATCGGTCATTCGGGAACGGAAGGGGGAGGCAGGAGGGGAAGTCACAAAACGGGGGGCCACTTTGGCAGAGCTACTGGGATGCGGCCCGTCTCGGGATCACTACGAAGCGGTTCCCCGTCATCTTTGGTTAATGAGTAATCACGCGGAGCGATGCTACATTTTGCATCCACTGCTTAAGTGATAACGACTAAAACGGCCTTGAGCCCTTATGTCAGGAAAGAACATTGCAAAAATCTGCCAAAGCATAATAGGGGCCGCTGGCTTCATTTAACATGGTGTTCGTAGTTATGTGCTGGTCATGCCTAAGGCTGACGTTACAAAAGGAGGTTTAAAAGGAATTAGGAGAGAGGTAAACAGTTATGATATCATACATGATTATAATTATAGACTGTACTGTATAGTTATCTTCCATTTCTCTGTTGGTTTCTTCGCCTGTATAATTTGCTTTTACAGCTGATTTTTTTAAATCTAAAATCAGTTTATAGTTCGCCCTTTAATCCAGGGGTGTATGATTTCCCCAAGACCAAGAGGTAAAAGTTTTTGCTAGAAGCTAAAACTGGGGCTGAATCTAGTGAAAGCCTTGAATCTGGTTCACTTCTTTAGGCCGATACAGGGAAACCCCAGAGCGACACCCCAGCCTTGTATGCTGCTTCCAGGAGCGAAAGGGCATCTGTACAGAACAGGGACGCCGATGGCCCAGGGGTAGCTGTCAGCATCGGGGGGGAAGCGGGAAAAATGGCTAATGGCTTCCAGTGTGGCCCATTGACGCTTTGTTCTGAATGTGTTGGGGGGGGGAGGGTGCCTGTGTGTATTAATTACACTTAAAGAGAGAGCCGCCTGCACCAGCATGCTCTGTGTTTAATGAGTCATTTCACTACATTAATGATTGTTGTCCTTTGTAATTTTTACCTTTATGCCCCATATCATCTGCTCTCGTTATTACAAGTTGATGTCATCATTCAATCATCATTAGAAAGTGGCTATCCGCCTGAGAGGGTGCTGCTCTGCAGCCGTGTTCACCTGTACTGCACTGATCCAGCATCGCTCATTCCTTCCACAGTCCAAAGGCAGAGCCGACTCATTTTCAGCCTGTTGTGTGAGGTTGCAGACGCGAGTGTGTGGTCCGGCGTCCAGAGCATTCTCCGTCTCACTCCCTGGGATTCCTGGGATGAGCTCCAGGGTCAATGTGACCCTGCACAGGATAAGCAGTCATGGGAAACAGATGGTGGGGTGATTAAGAACCTGTTCTGGAAAACCCTGGAGACAAGGCAGGGTGCAGCTCCCACATGGCTGCATCAGGATCTGCACGCAGTCAGAAACACAGGTGTACACCAGGTCAGTGTTCCCCAACCCAATCCTCAGGGACCCACAGACGGTCCACATTTTTGCTCCTTCCTGCTCCTAGCAGCAAAAATGTGGGCTGTCTGCAGATACTCAATGACTGAATAGGGAAACACTACAGTAGATCATTCAACTGAGGTCTCATGACCTTGGGGAGAAGACATTGTCAGGGCATGTGACCAAGGAGAACCTGTGTCCATTACAACTCTTCAGTTTTCTTTCTAAGAAGGTCCGTATTAAATTAGAGCAAAGCTACATTTTAGATCATAATCAACACTGGATTTGCACATAAAACACCAGGTAGCTAAATACCACTTAATTGGAGTAATGAAGAGGACACAGCTCCGTGTCAAGGCGTCTGTCTGGAACCAGAATATAAAACTTCCTGCAGGCTATAATAGTTTCTGCACCAAGATGTATGAATGAGCACATCATGGAAACCAGACTTTTTTTTTTCTTAATAATCAGGAAGGAAATTTCTACCAAGAAAATGAGACGCAAATGTAATTAGCACGCAAACTGTTCATGTGGACACATTAAATATGGAAGATTCCTCGGTAAACACGTTTGTCTCGTGGATCTTCTCTGACTAAGCACTTAGCTCAATTAGGGCCTGGCTGGGTGATGCGGCGGCTGTGACTGGATGTGTCATAAATTGATTTTGGCAGCAGCCACCTGAAGCTAATGAGTTCATTTGATGCCTGGGTTGGGGAGCGCACATTAGGAGATGGTGATGAGGAGGTAAAGGAAAGAAAGTGTTGCATATGTTTTTTTTCCCTTGCTTATAAGTAATATGCTGTTTTTTAAAATATGTCTTTTAACTCGAGGCTGAACTGAAGCGATGTTTACGGAAAAGCTGTTTACCCACGGAGCTGTTGGCCTAAAGCAATGAGATGCAGTGTTGCATTCTGGGATAAATATACTCAAAATCACATGCTTCAGAATCTGGGAATTAAAAAAGGCCAGTGCATAAGATGTCTGTAAGTGCCAAGATGTGCCATTTTATGGTTGAAAACTTAGCCCGGCAACTGTAAGTAACTATGGCAACAATCCCTGGCCATTTTTTTTTTTTTTTTTCCCCCATTCTAATGGACTTACATCTGTGGAAACCTTTTCACCAGGAAAGCTTTTTTGGAAGCCTCGGACAGCTGGTGGGCGAGTATGGGAGAAGCCCGCCAGCCTCCTACTTTAATCTTCTGCCTTTGTTTTGGCTCTTACTAACCCTGCTCCCGCTCACGTCAGGCCTGGCCCCTCTTGTATCTGAATTTCAAATGCCACCGTCGCACATGGAGCTCTCGGGCTACGTCATTCTCCCAAACCCGCCGTCCATGGGGGCAAAAGCCCAAACTGACTGGGCTCCGTTTCTGCTCCCACCAGCTGTTTCAAGCAATTAATATGACATTGCATAGTCATTCCGTATTGAAGACATCACCGAACAAAGTGCACGGCCATATGCAGGACTCACACCTGGCTATTCAGGCAAGGTAGCTAGTGCTGTGCGGAAAGTCCTCACCCATTATCGGCGATAAAGTGAAGAGTTATGTCGCAGCCTAAACCACAAACGCATCTATCCATCCACTTTCCATAACCGCTCACTCACTGAGGAGCGAGGACACCATCCTGGGCATATAGACCAGCAACTGTTTTGGCGCCTCGGGCTCCGCATCTCCTTTCTGGACAATTTAGGATGCAGGTAGTACATTTAGTAGAGCTGCTTGATTTATGACAAAAAAAATCATAACAATAATTTTGGTAGATTCTGAGATTGCAATTATTTATCCCGATTACTCATTCACTGTGAAAATGTCATACATTTATTGAACTTTTTCCCAATACTATTTAACAGTGGATTTCCTTGACTTCTAAATATAGAGAATCAAATAAAAAGGGGCTGGAAAGCAAGACAAAACAGGATCATCACTGAACTAAATGTGGCACGATAATTGTTTTATCTCCGTTGTTTTGTTCTGTTAAGTGTTGCAAGCCAAAATCATAATTGAAATTAAAATGTGATTAATTGCCCAGCTTTAACATTTAGGCAGATGTAGAGTTCAGTCTGATTTAGAGTTCAGTCATCCATCACTTGAGGCACCTGAACAGCCCATGGTGTCAAACTGATATTCTATTAACAAGGCAGGAGAGGGATGCAGCCTGCAGTGTTTGTTCCCAGAAGAGCAATTTACACGCATTTAGAATGAAGGAAACACAATTAGAGGCTATCTATAAAGACACACAAAGCAAACGTGCACAGTTCACAGCAGCTGGACCGGCTCTTGTTCACGTCGCTGCTAATGACATGGGGGGGGCAGCTCTGTGTATGTGTATGTATGTGTGTGTGTGTCACTAAAGTGCGTTGCGACAGCTTGGTGTAAATTGGTGTCATGGGACTTGCAGCATCCTCTGAAGTGCTGAAGATGCTGAAAACATCCTCAAGAGGGTGAGAGGCGGAGCCCAGTAGGCGGATGGGAGTGATGAGGTCGGCCTATCGCCAGGGGCCACGGCAAGGCTACATGACTACATTATTGCATTAGGAGAATACGCATCCTCTTATATTAAATCGGCCACATGGGGCACCTCACACCCGTGGCCCAAATCATTGATCACCCCCAGTGATAATCATGAAGATACCTACCTCAGCTGCCCCCTCTACCCACAGCTTTCACCTTGTGTTTCAGAGATAAATGACCACGGTAACTGAATTTAGACTGCAACTGCCCAAGGCATCAACGCGCAGTGAGGTGCCACAAGCCCATTAACACTAACTTAATAGCTTGTGTTTTATTACTTATTGCCGTTTAATTGCCCTGTTGGTGCCACAGATTCTCACAAAGCAAAAGGCGTTTCCAGTTGAAGTGGCTGAACTCTGGATTATAATAAAATTTCACTCAAATTTATTGCCTCCTACCTGTCGAGTAGGAATGATTTTTCCGGGACATCAGCTCATGTTGTGAATAGTTTAGTATTAATTAGTCAAACAAAACTGAATAAGCAGGCAGTTTACAGGGATAAATTGAGTAATAAATAAAGTTGATAAAATGGAAAAGAAATTACTGCAAATCTTCACAATCACACAATATTTCATTCATCTATTCATCCATTCATTCATCCACCCATCCATCCAACCATCCACCCATGGACTTCTTTGCCATCTATGGCAGTGGAGTGGTTATATCATCTCAGTACTAATTGAGCAACAGGTGCAGCTTATGTTTTTCTGCTCTGTTATTAATACTGGAATATAATTGCACATATTTCTCATATTTCACTGCAAATTAGGCCAGATGAACCCAGCAATGTAGGGACTTAAAATGTTGTTTCATGGTCACCATCATCACCAAATGGCTGGAGATAATGTAAACAAGTTACCCTACCTGTCTCCCAGAGGAGCCCAGTGATTATTGATCCCCATCCTGCCCTTTCTCTGCCACAGGACTCACCTTCTCCTCCCAGTTGCCAAACCCTCATGTGACTCTCTGCAGTCCCTGGCACCAATCTACACTTCCCAACACAACACTTGTCTATTATCTCTATCGCACGTTTAGAATTATTTACTTGTCGATTTTTCAACTTGACAAAGCTATGTACACCAGTGTAGTATTTATGCATTTCTCAATGTGTGAGACGAACACCAGGAAATTCCATGGTGAATAGAAGTGATGCTGTTTCTAATTATGGTTTCCATGATCATCAATGCAGCCATCTCCTCAGCAGTTCCCTAGCACTGGGCTGTGGTGAACCTGGAGCCGATTCCAGGCAGCTGTGGGGGGGGTTGGGGCTGCCAGAATACTTGCTGCCACATTTTGCCCAAACAATTGGAAGTGCCCCCCCCCCCCCTTTTGAGGTTCTAAGCGTCCCACGCACTGATCCCCACCATACAAAAAAAGTTATCTAAGAAATTAGTTAGCATGAGCCTGAAGGTCCACAGCCCACCTATCTCTGTGAACTTTGACATCCCGAAGATCTGTGAAGCTTAATGCATTAAATTGTTCCAATTGAGTGAATGTTCCAATGCAGAAATACTGTCTTTTTGTGAAGGTGGTCAGTAATTGGAAAAAGCCTTTCTGGAGCTGGAAAAAGAAAATTGCCATATTTTTAAAGCCAGATTAAGTCAGGTTGCTAACTGGCCATGGTATTTAGATTTTTCCAGCTTTCACTTTTTTTTTTCATTGGAATGTCATCCCCTTGCCGTTTCTTGCTATAATTAAAACCGTGATTTTTTTTCCACTAGGATGGATTAGATCACCTCACGTGATGTCAGCTTATGGGAAACACCTACACCCACAGTGCTGGGAAAATGGAGTTGAGCAGCTGCCCAATGTGTAGCCATCGAATCAGCCGTGATTCCAAGAAATCTCTGGATGGATGGATGGATGGATGGATGGATGGATGAATGAATGAGGGACAGATGAATAATGGGGTCAGTGGAAAAAGTATGACACAACAAAAGATCTTTTAAAAAAATGTGTCAGTTTGGCCAAGGCTACTGCATTCATGCCCCAGCTTCTGCTCTGATACAGTTCTGCACACTGAGATACAAAAAGCAGCTTGTGTAGGTTCACAACTGAATTGTCACATACACACATTCACACTGTTCCTATCAAACACATCAGCCCACTCAAGATCCAAACGTGTAACTGTGACATTTAAAACTCACAGGCTGATCTTCCTGCTCCATAACCGCATAAATGTTCATAGTTTCCGCTTATTCTAAAGACGGCAACAATGCAGAAAGGGACTATTTTCCCAGAACACATTGCGTCACAAAGATACAAGTCTGGCACTGAATGAAATGATGGGTTCAATGTTCTCTGCACATCCAAACAAACCGAAATAAGCATTTCTGAATAATTGGTGCCTAAAGTCCTGGTTGGCTTCTATCTGAGAAATACTGGCCTGTCAATCCATAGTTTGAACACCAGAGAAAAAAGGCGTGTAGAGGTTAAACTCTGGTGGTCCAGATAGGGTCGTAAAAATTGTGTCACATTCTATTATCACCTATAATTTTAAATTTCATTTTTTTAAATGATGAGAAGACATATTAAATATCATTTCATT
>JABFEB020000026.1:4114588-4129310 GCA_019775895.2 Stomatorhinus ivindoensis
CCTGGTATGGCCCTGGTTAGTCAGCCCCCCCCCTTCCTGGTATGGCCCAGGTTAGTCAGGTCCACCATTACCCGCAGTCTGACACCCTTTTGGTCCTTGGTGAGCAACCAGAAAAGAGTGTGATTCAGAAAACCTCCATGAAGCAAGGAAGAAGCCCTTAATGAGAAACAGGGAAGAGCCAGGCTGGGGTTTGCAAAAAAAATATTATTCACAGACGCAGACCGTTAAATTCAGAAATGAGCGAAACAAAAAATTATGTTCTGCTCTTTTAATGTTTTCCGTGGCTGTGTACACGTACGTACGTATACGTATACACACACACACACACACACACACACACATACAAAATGATAATGATCACACTTTATTGATCCTTTGTGGTGAAATCGCATGCCCCATCTTGCTCTCCATGACACACAGGCCCAGACATTTTGGTGAGAGCAAGTTTGGCAGCGACCCTCATGGACCTGAGTGTGAAGGACCTTGCTAAAGGGCCCCAGACATGATTATTGTGTCGAAGCTGGGCTCAAATCAGGCACCTTCCAATCACGGGCAGAGGGGTTTAACCCGCCAAGCCACGCACTGCCCCCTTAACAAAAAAAATCTTTTTAAATAATAAAAGAACATCAGGGGAACACGGGAACACAGCCTCCCATTACCAGACGTTATGCAGTGGAGATTCCCACATTTGGGGAATTCGCAGAGGTCAGCATAGCTGCAGTGCAAAGGCTGGAGCCCCTTCACGATTTCGGTATCACATTCGCCAGCTTATCTGTACGACCCGACTGATATAATCCCATTACGGACACTACACTTTTGTCATTTTTAACCACTTCACTGTATTTTACTTTCTAGTAGTAAGGATCGTATCCAAAACAAAAATGACAGACATGGGCATCAGCTGCGGCTTGGAGGACCACTGTGTGTACTTGAGAAATGTAAACGATAATAACAAAGGGCCATCCCATAATGCACAGGCAGGAACCATCATCTGTTCTGTCCTTAGCTTCCCAAAAGACATACTTGAGATGTAGGGCTGGGCAATATGACCTCAAATCAATATCATGATTAACTGAACATTTTACTTCAATTAAGACTAATGAACATTTTTGTTTGTTTTGTCCTCATATTTCATTGACAGGGTTTTAAGATTCAAGCTGGGATATTTTTCTAATGAAAGACTGTATATGTTTATGGTTTTAAAATAACTGAAGGAAACACACACAGATGAACCATTTACGGTTATTTTTTCGAATATTTCGAACAACTGAAATCAAAACAGAAATTGAATATCTTATGAAAAAGGTCACATTTTAGTTTTAATGTAAAAAGCAGGTTCCATAAAAAAGTAGAAAAAATTTGCATGTCTTGTAAACAAAATAAACCAGTGGTCACATGTGTCTGCATGAAATTGATCATTATAACATTTTTTCTTTGAGTCTCAAGCAGATTACCATCTAATTGACATTTGTATATTTATTTCATGACTATAAGGTTAAAAAATGGACAGCATGGCAATTTACTGAATTTTACTGACTTTCAAAATACAGTACAGGAGTTTCAAATGCTTTTCAAATTACAGTACTGCACATATTAAAGTAATGAATGGTGTATAATTCAAATATGTGATTATATAGTACAGTACCGTATATAAAATATAGCTCATTGCAATTTTGCTACTGCATCTTGTTGGCAGTTTATTGTAAACTTTGACGAGTCTATATTCGTAATTTAGAGGAAATTCTTTTTCCAGTCAAGTTTTCTGTGACCGCAGCATTAGCCTCAGGTAGCTATACAGAAACAGACAGGTTACTGCAAGGTAAAGTAAGGAAGTATGAAAAAGAAGAATTACCATAATTTTCCCCATATTTTTATGTATAAAAAGACCCAAATTTACACTCAAAACATATTACTTGATTACTATAAATGAATTATTTAAACAGTATTTGTACAGGATTTATTCTGTCCAAAGCTTTTCCATATAAGTGGTTGATCACTATAACCGTGATCACTTTAAGTGATCTCCACTATATTTTAAATATTGCTAATGCTGAAACAGATTGGTGGTGTGACCATTGGTAGCTGAAACTATTTTTCGGCAGTGTGTACAATTAACCTCTTTTTTGTTCAGTGTTGTCTTCACTAAAGCCACAATGTGTCCAAATGACAGACATGGCATTAGTCTTAGTTTCCTCCATGTTGCAGACCGAACGTGGTAGAGTCAGGTAACATTACATGCTGTAGTGTGTTTTTAAGAGGGCACTACATGAAGACACTGGGGAAAGTATTAATAGATTTTTTTAAAGCATTAACAGAATTAATTTTTGATTAATTGCCCAGCCCTATTGTGACAGCATCTGAGTAGGAGAGTTCATTTCTGAGAACCGAAACTCCACCCTTGCTGATTACTTAATTTGACAGCCTTGTTGCAAATGGTAATCTAAATACCATGAAACAATTGCTGCAAAAACACACTAAAAACATTTGAGAAAATGTTTCGGAATTTAGTGAGTTAACACATAAAACGGAGGAGTGACTGCTACATTACTGGTAGCTATACTTACCATAAAATGTAGCGAAAAGATAATGACAACATTTTCTTATAATGCACAAAGAAAACAGCTGCCTTGCATTTTCTGGAACAAAAGCTAGTACCAGAGAATGGGCGACAGGAAAGTAACACTGTTCAGAGATAGCTGAATTTATATGAAGGCATGTACAGGGTCCACTGCCACGAAAGATGTTGCTTACAACAGCATTATAATTATATTGTAAAATTTATAACCTGCTGTGTTACCTTCCAGCAAAGTTTTTTTTTTTTTTATAGAAATTTCTGGAACTAACCCATGACTGGGCACAAGGCTGCACGAGATCACACTGAAATCATGTGACACAGATCCAGTAATAAGCTTTAAATGCCCGGATGCCGAATTTTTGGTACGGCCAAAAAAAATTAATAGGTAATAAAAATAAGTAATCTGTATAAATTAGGTGCATCCTTAAATTTAATAAATTTTAAACATTTTCAAAAGATGTGGCTGCTGATCTGCCCCTTTCTTCACTGCCACTTCTGTGCTTATTGCGTCCATGGTATACAAAAGCAGAATTATGTGGCATGCTCTGTTATACCAAATTTAACAAACAAGAATATGTCCAATTTATACAGATTACTAACTTTTTTTTTTTTTTAATTATGGAACTAAGTAAGCATCCGTATAGTACCATATAGCCCGCTTCTGTACAAATGTATACACTTGTTAGCTCTGGAGATTGTTGTACATGTGTCATAGAATCGGGATTGTACCATCAAGTGTAGTGCAGCCCTAATACAAAGTGTTTATTGTTTTTTAATGTAAAGAGCATTTTTTTTTTGTGTTTGACAGATCAGTTTCATGACCTTCCACAGCGTGTATCATAGCAAAAACGGTCAAAAACTTCCATCAGAAAATATATCATCCTGTCCCATTCATAACTAAACAAGCAACACACAGCTATGTAGATAAGACAGGAATTCCTACACGAAGGTATAGACTATAGTGTTTGGTGCGGTGCTTTATATTACTGTGTAAAAAAAAAAAAGTATATTGTCCACAGTCGATGGCCTCAGCTGACTCCATCGCTCCTGGATGACACATCCAGTGCATGAGAGACTGCGCTCACTTGCAGCGCTGGATGCTGGGATGGCGAGAATAGATCTCGCAATATGAGCAATATTGGGAAACAAACGCTCATGCTCTCCACTAAGACATCAAAAGAGTTATTTTCGTTATCCGAGATAATGCCGAAATTCTCCCACACATCGGACCTGATTTTAGCGGAGGTATTGGCCACAACTGTAAACTCTAGACTTGCTAATTTTCTTTTCAACTCATCAGCATCCATTTCGAACAACTGCAGTAGATCGCATGTGGTTTTTTTTTATGAAATTGGGAGAGATTTCTGGGAATGCACGTGCTAGCAGAAACTGATATGGAGTTCACGTTTTATCATCTTGAATGCAGGGATTTTTTTGTGTGTCACTAAAATATAGCCTGCTTACCTACAGTTTACAAAACCAACCTGTGTTTTTAATACAAGATAAAACCAGGGAAGTTACCTGCAATGTTTTCATATTTTTTTCTATAATTGCAGATTTGCACAACAAATATATTCTAGGTTTCACGACTACTTTGAAATGTGTTAACAGTTTATTACACAACTTCCTGCTTCAATGCCTTTGCTATGGACATATTACCCTTTAAAGAAAACAGTTATATTGAAATTTATATATCAAATTATATACCGCAATATATACCGTCTATGGTTCAAATTATACAACAATATTTTATGCCATATCTATGTTGTTAAATTAGTGCCAAAACTTGCGGGCGTATTCGCTCGCGAGCAGAAAACCCATCCTCTCTGTGCTGGCCTTTGCTGCACCCTCTCTCCGCGCTCACGTCTGTACGGCACTCGCTCGCTCACTCGCTCCACAGGATGAATTTTGACACTTTGGAGGCCTGAGCAGTGGCTAATATCTCCGCTCCTTTGATTGTTTTTTAAAAATATTGACTACAATTGGCTATTTGCTTTGGTAGAAGATGAAGATTACTTGTCACTGACCACGGTTAAGTTAGCCTCATATTAGATATTCAGCTTTATGGCTTTAATAACTTAACAGAAGTAAGGTGGGCCGTTTTTAATGACAGAATTGTGATGTCCAGTACATAGACAACGATGCACTCCAGTTATTTTTGCGCTTCAAACCAAATCGTGTTAATAGCTAATATTATATGTTCTTTCAGCTGTAATGACATGGTGGTTTAGCATTTTGGGATCATGGCGACTGTTACACACCCCTTTGTTTCCCAGATTACTTCACGTACGAATTTTAATTTCTTAATGTTCGAATGTATCCATATAATGTGCAATGGGACAATACATGAATGGGTTAGTAACTTTAAAACTAGACAAGACAGGCACATCTAGTGAAGTGTGCTTTGATCAGTGGACTACAGGGAACAATGCACACCCCTTGGATTTCCAGAATGACTTTCTTTCTAACAGTTAACACATTGCATGCATATTACATGTCATTGCTCCATTTCATCCATATTGACAGTTAATTGATAGCTGGGTTCACGGTCCTTTCGATGTGGCAAATCCATGTGCATGAAATGCCAGGTCAATTTTAACAACGCACTTTGTGCAAGCTTTGTGCAAGTGCTGAGGGCGGCAGTGTCACAGCGGCTCATGCTGTTGTTACACACCGCCACTGAGTGCAGAGGTTGCAGCTTCACCCCGTGTGGGCGTGGCTTCTTGGCAGATTCTCTAGTTTCCTTCCATTGTCCAGAATCATATAACTTAAATGAACTCCAGTGCCTACACTGACCGTGTGTGGCTGAGTCTGCACTGCGCGAAACAGCTAACACCAACAGCCGTATAACATAACTACATTATATTAAATATAAACAATTTCTTGATGAATCATCAGATTGAAATTGGTAAATTACTCAATTAGTGATATAATTGAGAGTTATGGCAGAAATACAAAGCAACTACTAATGTAATAGATATTCACCCTTGTTGAAATGGAGTACGAGTCATCGCAATACAATGCAATACGTCGGACACACGTGTAACACACAACGAGAGACTTGCGAAGAGCTGGAGATAAAAGACAGTGCCTGAGAAACAGTGGGGGGGGTCAATCTAAATATAAAATTATTGGTCATCAGTTATTTGTCACATTTCTAAATAATAATTTTTATCATTATATAATAAATCAGACTTTACTGATGCAAAGATCATCCCAAATTGCATTTAGAGCACAGTTTTTTAAGCTGTGAGCTTTTATGCTGGTGCACCGATGTGATTTAGTGCATATTACCATCCCTACAGACACAACCAACACAGTACCATATAATTATGAATAGCGATAATACAATTTCTGTATTACTATCCCTGCTCTCGCTCTCTCTCTCGCTCTCACACACACACACACACAAGGTATCTATATCTTTAAGGGGACCATTCACTCACTCGCCAAACTCCCCAAACTATACATCACTACATTTGCGAGGATTCAGCATTTGGCAAACTCAAGCTTTGCTTTTTGGAACTTCTCTGGATTTTCTTCCTTGAAAATGTTTATTTCTGTGGTTGGTTGAATCCATGGACACAAAACTTGCAAATACGCTGGTTTGCTTGTATATCGTGGCTGTAAGGATTTAGGTGGTAAAATCAAACTGATTAATGCCACAAAAATAATCTGGTTTTCCATATGCTGATTTTTAAAAGATTGGCCTATTATATAAATTTTATACCAATTCTATGAACAAAATAATATATAAATGGTTTTATAGGCTGTTTTACAGTATTTGGGTTGTTTAAAAATGGAATCTTCATAAATTCCCCCACCCCTGCATTAAATATCATAGTTAAAAACAGCCACAATAGCCATGCAAAGCATTTCTAGATATATCAAGCAAAACAGTCACTTATAAAATAGGCCACTTGACAGTTTCTGTTCAATGTTTTTAGATGAGCCAATATTATGACAAAAGAAAAAACGTAGCTTAAAAAAGCACCGTTTAACTACTTCTTACACTTACTACAGTATGTAAGTATCTTTGTGAAAGAATACGAAGCCTGGGTTTCTCAATAGTGCTATTAGCAGAGACACCAATTCTGTCAGTGGTCTTCTGGAAACAGACCAATTAGATTTTCATTAATAGCAGGGTAGCAGTTGGGTGCAGTAGGATGTTCTGTAAATTGAAAAAAACGATGCATGCAAATGATCAACTTCCACACCAGCTAGACAGTCGTCACAGAAGCTAAAAATTAATTAACGGGCATAAGGTACAGTTTTTTTGGTATATAAATTCACACACGGCCGCATACCACATATACAAACAATACATCGCTCATTAGCTAGGGGCAACCAGAGAAAATATGAACTGCAGCTTTCGGAGACTTACTCAATTCCCAGCCCCCCCCATTTCAGATAAGTACAATCTGTCACCTAGACTTGGCAGCTTACTACCACCCGCACTGCTGCCAGAAAGGCCAAAAGCAGGCAGCATGCGGTCCCCTACTTCACATCCCGCTAAGCTTGTGTGCGTGTGTGGGGGAGGGGGGGGGGGCATGCGAGTGTTGGCTTGGAAGAATGATTCGCCACTCACACCTGGCAACCAGTATCTCACACACGAGTCCCACAGACCACCGGCGCCGAGCGAAGGCAGCGCGAGCCAAACCCGGGGCAGGCGCCGTCCCCCAGCCCCTTCAGACCCACCACCTTTGCGGATCGAAGCCAATTTGTTGCACCGCTGGCGGCTTCCAGGCGGCGTCAGCAGACAACACGACCCCGATTCACACCACGGCCCGGGAGGCAGAATCCAGCCCACGGCGCCTCCCCATCTGCTCTCCTTTGTAGCGGTTCGGCGTAGATCTCCACGTTACAAACAGTCACCCTAAGAGACTGCTTCTCACTCGGTCCTCTCTACCAAGCGTGTCAGAGTGTGCAGGCCACTCAGAGAACGGTCCACAACACTCGTGCCACCCGAAGCCTTTGCTGCGGTTCGAGGCTGAAAGAGCTACACACAGCTAGCGGCGCCATCTAAGGCACCTCTTCCCAACCTTTTTCCTGAAACCGCACGCATTCCATACGGCAGCGTATTTGTGCTGCTAGATACCAGTTGAAAAACGCTGGTCTAATTAACGTCGAAAGCTTAAATGTGCAGCACCCAGCACCTTGAGTCTAAGTGACATCACAAGCACAGCTGATGCACTATGCAACTGTGGTGAAATGTCCTCAGATCATTGGTCCTTCAGTTCGACCTGGAAAGACTCACGGAATGGTGATCTACAAACTTGATGCCTCATTTAAGGCCAACATTTCAATAATGTCCCAGATCCATCTTTGGTCCAAAAAGAAGAGGATTTCAGCAGAATTGTCACTGCCAACCAGTCAAGCTGCGACACCACGTTGCTGAAGACACCATCTCCCAGGACAACAGTTGACCAAGCCACCATACCATAAACATTTAATAGTCTTCCTATAATGTTCAAAGTAATCAAATCTTAAAAATATACACTACTAATCATGCTGTTGCAAAGTCAAAGGCGACACTTTCAGTTAACAAAGGTCACTTCATACATGAAAGCTAACAAAGCACAATGGTCATAGAAGAGCTCATTTGCTTGAATTGTTAACAAGGCATTGTTGTGTGGGGGGGGGGGGTTATTTCAGTCTTAAAACCATGCCAGTCAAAAAAAAAATCTAGCTTCATGTAGGACCACAATGTCCAAGAATGACTCGTGAGAAAAACTGATCTAAGGAAAGAAATCACAGTTTCACACAATCAGAACTCACTGCCTGGTCAGCTACACCTAGCAGTTCTATAGGCAGAAAACAACAAGGTAAGCAATGAGTACAATAGAGTAAGAGCTGGTCAGTCAGTCATTAAAAAGGAAGAGAAAAAATACATGGCAACCTAGTTGGTGAAATGTACTCAAGCATTACTTCCTTACTCCTAGTTATAAACTTACAAACTCAAACCTTGTTTTAAGAGTATTTTTTTCCATGTCAGGGCAAGGTTTCATTCTACTGGAGGATCCCATTGCATTTGAAGCACATGGAGCTAATACAGAAGATTTAGCGGCCACAAATCATCAGCCATAATTTACTGAAGCCAAATCCTCTCATGGGGAGTTCAGCCTGTTTTACTACTTCAAGCACGAGACAGTGAAAGCATTTCACCATGCAAAGATCATTTTCCCCCAGCCCAGGTAGTCGCAGCCATAATATGTAGCTTAGAGTCACTTCACTTCTTTACTGCCTTCTCCTTCTATGTAAATTCCACTCCATTTACCATTTTGGTAAAATGTTTACAATTCTGACATTGTCAGTCGAGTAGATTAAAGGACCAGTCCAGTGCAAATGCAGCAAAGAATTCCTCGTTCTTTCAGAAGCTACTCAGCATTTTAAGGTTCCCAAAATGCAAGTGGAAATCCTGTGGGTTTGCCCAAGTAAATCAGCATATACATACAATTGCCTCTTGCCATGTGCCAAGTGTTTTCCAAGGTGCAAGGGGGTGGAAAATTGCCAGAAACTTTCCATTCCATGGGAAGTTAAGCTGGAGAATTTTGGAAATATTGCAAGTTGGAAACTTTCCATGGGAATTAATGGGAAAATTCCCAGAATTTTGCAACCCTATCTATTAGTGTAACTGGTAAGTGATTTGTCCTTCAAATGTCATTTTCTAAACAACTATAGTCATTCCTACATTTGAAATTAACTGATGCTTCTAAACAAGACACACAGAAAGGCAGAACTGCCTTTTGTCAACTTTCCTGGATGATAATCAGCCACCAAGATGGAATCACACTCACTACAGGCTAAATCCAGAGAGACTTATAGCTTTACCCATTTATCTGACATTATACAAGAAAGGCTCAGGTTAAATGGCCTTGCAGTAGGACCCCCCTCCCCCCCGGGACATGAATGCACGCCCCATGAGAGTCCCCCAGGTCTTTAACCAACATTGTATCAGCTGCCCATCCGACACTCATTAAACACCCATTAAATGAAATGGGTAACTGGTATCTCATATTCATGGGACGTCTCTGCGCTGGAATCATTCGCTTCAAAGTGCTTTTCATATGCCAGTTATTAGCCATCGCGCTACACTGCAGCCATCTGTCTGAAGCCATTTCTTTATTCGCTCTGTCCCATTGACAGACAGACAGATTTTAAATGGTAACCGGTCGAATAAAGCGTAACAATTTACCTAATTGTCCATGAGCCATTTAATTAGCAGTGAGATTTTCATTTATTTTATTTTTTTTACATTGTGGTAGGTTTGACGGGCAGACAAAATGTCCGATCATATGGCTAGATGATTCAGAAGGTGCACAAACAACCGATGGAAAAATTAGCCACCACGACAGAAGCATCTAAACACAGCAGCCATACAATCAAATGGGGAACAACTGGGAGTTACAGGGAAAACAGAAGCAGAGCCACAGAAGAGGAGGAAGGCACTTCACCAGGCAGATCATAAACCCTGTAAGCTTTAGAGGTGCCAAACGCGCTGACAGCTGGCAAACACCTGTGCATCACAAATACATCTGACGATGTCTACGCGCCACTCACTACGGCTAAATTGAGTAAGTCGATTTAAAAAAAAAAAGTTTTAGAGATTTTGGCAGTCAGTGGTGCTAAACGTGGCTGTAAGGAGAGGCCGCTTTAAGCATAAGATAACTGTCCATCTGTCGCCGACATCCTTAGGGAACTGCAATACACACCCGACAAACGAGACCTTGCGCCTTGTTTTTGAAGTTAATGTGTCGGCCTCTGATGTCATCTAAGGGTATTCCAGTTCTGGTTTATTTTTGTTAGATCTATGATTATATATATGCAGCTCCCATACGGTACACACTTATTCGTGGGAGATTCCTACTGTAATGAAAATACGGGATGACATGATGGAGTGAAAAACCACTCAGCCACAAAATCGCATGGAACAAGCATGAGCATCCTCTGCCGAGACCCCTTACCTGATTTTATTTTGTGGGCGCACCCTGAGCAACTGGAGCTGTAGGAGCACCTCCTACTGGCAAGAGGCTGAACTGCCCTGTAGGCGTAGCCGCCGACGCCGCAGGCCTCGCCGAAGCAGGGCGATGCGACTGAGCCGCAGAAGGCTGGGTGGGGGATTCCTGAGGGGTGGGGGTTGGGCACCCCGCTGGGGCACAGCTTGAGGGGCGGCATTGTGGGGGCCGGGTATGGCATGGGGCTAGTGCTAATGGGGGTCAGCGAGGCCCCCTGATGCGGGATGTGGACGTAGAAGCAGGAGAGGCAGGGGTAGGAATGGCCGTCGGCCGTGTACGCCGTGTGCGCCAGGGGGTGGTGCCGGGGGCGGAACTCCTGCTTGACGGAAGAGGCAGAGCGCTCCTCAGGGTCGCCGTAGGCCTGCGGGCCCAGGAACAGAGCCAGTCTGTGGTAATCCATGATCTTCTCCTGGGTGCAGCAGTAGTAGGGGATCACCTCCGTCTCCGTCTGCTCCTCCTTGACGGCCTTCATGGGGTAGCCGAGCACCGTCCGGCACTGGTAGCCCGGTTTGGGGAAGCCGCCGCCCACCGCGGTCCCCGCCCACTCCGCCTCAGGCTGCAGAACCTCACGGCTGCACAGCGCACATCCGCCCCCCGGCAGCGCCGGCTGTGGGTGCACGTGCGGCCGGGGCCGCTGCTTGCGCGATTTAGGGTGGAGCGGCTTGCCCCGGGTGCCCCTGCATGCCTCCCTGCAGTCGGCTTTTAGCCTCCGCTTGCCGCCCGCAGAGGTGCTCGTCAGCTTCAGCAGGGCAGCGGCATTGAGCCCCGCCAGGCGCCTGGGGGCCGGCTCGTCCAGGCTGAGCCCCGCCAGACCGTCACCGTCCACTCTGGCCTTTTTGGCCGGCTTGGGGCTTCCACTCCACTCAGCTTTCTGGGGGCCTTTGTGGCCGTCCTGGCCCTTGCGGGGGGCCCCCTCATCCCTGAATGGCTCGGAGGGGGCCCCGCATTCCCCGCTGTGCCGCTGGCCCTGCTGCTGCTGCTGCTGCTGCTTTTTGGCGTTGCGGGCAGCCTGCTGTGGGTCCTCCAGGAGCAGACTGTTGACCGCCTCTGCGTTCAGCGAGGCCACCCTGCGCTTTCGGGGCTCGGGGGGTGGGGGGCTGTGGTCCGATTCCTCCGCCTTGGCTTTGAACTCTGGCGCCGGCGGTTGGGCTCGTCCCGAGATTTTGCCACAGCCCTGATGCCCCATCCTCCGCTGGCCAGGCCGGCACCCCCGCTCCTCCGCGCTGCCTGACGGAGTCATGTGACCCACCTCCTGCTCCTCGTCGCTTGGCACCGTGCCCCCAGATTCCAGGCGGGTGAGCAGCACGTGGCAGTTCCGGGTGCCCACCTCGGGCATACCCATCCTGCCCCTGAGTGGGTACAGTTTCCTGTCTTTGTCTACACTCTGATCCTTGACGTCCTTAGCTCCGCCTCTCTTGGCCGCGCCCTGCTTGGTCCTGCTGCCTCGCACAGGGCACTCTGGCCAGGCTCCGCCCATTGTCTCACCATGCGGCCCACCCCCCACCTGGTCCCGGGCTTCGCTCTGGTACTGGCTCAGGGAATCTTTTTGCCTCGCGTGGGTCATCACATAATTCCACACAGAGCCTGCAGAAAGAAACAGAGCAGCAATTAAACTCTACAACTTTCTACAACTTCATCTTAGACTAGGTCTTCTGCAATCATTTTAAGCAGGGATCTCTTAAACAAATTATGATTTTTACATAAATGTTACCCCATAGTAAGAGACATCCTTGAATTATTCCTACATAATATAAATCTCCACACACACACACACACACACACACACATCCAGTCTCCTGATTGGATCTTTCTCCGATCACTCTGAGATGGACATACAGACAGACACGCATTTCCTCTGGGGGGCACCGCAAGCTGGGGAGGTCGCCGATCACGCATGTGGCACTAAGCCCATCAGACACACTCAGGTGTCATACCCTCGGCCATCTGAGACACAGCGTAATCTGTCACGGCAGAGTGGGGAGATCGACACTGCCAAGAATGGGTGGCACTCTGAAGCTAGTCTTGTCTCAATCGTTATCACAAGAATCCAACGCCTGTATAGCATCACAATACAGCAAACAAACGCAACATCCAAACACAGCAACCAAATGCAGTTCCCGCTATCAAAGAATTCATCCAACCGTTATCCATGACCGCTTATCCAAGCAGCATCATGGCGAGTCTGGAGCACATCCCAGGAAGCACTGGGGCACGAGGCAGGGGACGCCCTGGATGGGAAGGTAGCCCATCACACAGTGCAGAGTCACATGATACTGCCAAGTCACATGATACTGCCAGGTCACATGATACTGCCAATGTAGAATCATCCGCTTGGCTGGCAGTATGCTTTTGAGGCAGAGGACCCACAACACGGGAGAACATGCGGATTCCACACGCAGACTGTGAGAACAGAGCCCTCAAACCAGGAAGTGTGGGGCTAACCGACGTGCTACCACACCACCAGCCAGCACAATGGCATAAAAACACAGAGCACTTTGATGAAAGTGTTGAAAGGCACATCTAAACGTGCAGGGTGCTTCATCTAACCGCTCTAACCACCACGTGACACGTAGCTTAACATTCGTCTCGAACCCGAAAAGCGGTGCGATGATTTAGACGCCCAGTTCTAACATGCCGTCATCCTCTCCGTCGCACCCCGGCAGCCTATCCAGGCGCCGTGTCTCCTAGCAACCCCTCTAACGCACGTCTTCCACGCAAGTGGGTGTCGCGCAGCCACGGAGAAGGCTCACAAATATTTAGAGGAGTGATTCCGGAAAATAGGCGTGACGTCCACATCCTTATGGGTGGGGATCTGTTAGCGGTCCCATTCCAAAAGAAAAAAAATAAAATAGTTGACATATCACCAACTGTGACACCGTGTACATCAACAACGGATAGGAGATGAGCAGCGTGAACCATCTTGCAGATCCTGTCACCATGTTCTGGAACATTACCACCTCAAAGCCACGCGGATGTCTGGTAGACACAACACACCAGACAGTGCTGGGAAAATCTCTAGCGTAAAGCATTAAAACTGCTGACTCTCCAAATATACCATTAAACTGGGTTTTTTTTAATACACCATCATACTGAAGAGTGAGTAAAATTACCATTGAGGTAAGGCGGTAAGGGATTACGCCATTTAATGATGATGGACAGAAGAATACCCTGAACTTACTCTTCTATTTAAAGAAATATGTGCAGGTGTCAAATTCAAATCAAACTTTAAAATCCACTTCAAGGAGGATAGTCAAAGGTCTCACACGCAACAACCTGTGGCTTCAGACACAGGAAGCCCGTCAAGGTCTGAAGAGCTAATGCAGCACCTGATGGCTCACTGAGCCACTGCGCAAGATCGAGCACCCTGTGCTCAGAAAAGCACAATTTCCAGACATGTCGCCTTAACACTCTAGCCATGAGTATGCTGACTGGACTGTGTTTTGTGCTCAGTAAATTCACATCTAATCAGAATCCATGCGTGTTCTGTAGCCGCTTGTCTATCCTGGAAGCTATGGGCGCAAGGAAGGGAACAACCCAGGATGGGGCACACTTACATGCCATTCGTTCTCACATGCATACCTACGGGCAATTCGGTAAGACCAATTAACCTCAGCAAGGTTCCTGGACGGAAGGGGGGAACTGGAGTACCTGGAGGAAACCCCACAGTGACACAGGGAGAACATGCAATCTCCACACAGATAGAGCCATGGCAGAGACTCGAACCCTGGTCCCAGGGGTGTGAGGTGACAGTGCTAACTGTGCAAACTGCACCACCAATGCCGCCCTCTAATCAGTATCAAATCAGCGAAATACTTTCAGTGTCCTTTGCTGTTGGACCCACAGCAAGTAAAGCCTGTCGGTTCTGGATGGTAGAACCCCAGCTAGCTTCCCTGACAACACGGGAAACCTCAGCGCTGATCCCATTTAAATGCCAGGTCGCATCCGCCGCGCCTCCTCAAAATGCGGTCAGTTTGATCTGCAGGGCTAGGAGAACCATCCTCCGCAAAGGCAGTGCAGAAATGCAGCCCACCCACCCAAACCACACCCCCGCCACCCACAGACCATCGCGAAGCCTCACCCCGCCCAGGCACCCCTCTTGGGTGTGGTGCTGTTGACCCCTCACCCCAGCCCC
>JABFEB020000026.1:4132283-4145897 GCA_019775895.2 Stomatorhinus ivindoensis
GGCCACGCTGCCGTGAGGAAAGGCCACTACCCACGTCCTGTGGAGGCTTGCTAGAGAGTCCCGCCTTCGGGAACGCGTGAACACAGCACGACTCAGACCTGCGGGAAAACACACCCTGTCCTCGGGGCCCCTGAGAAGGGTACGGGCACATCGGGGAGGGAGGAGCCCGCATGGAATCAGAATCGCCGCGGATGGAAATCCAGGGGCTTTCATTTAGCACAAAAGCTGACTTGCTTTTCTTTTTTTAAACCTACGAGTTATCTATCTATCCATCCATCCATCCATCCATCCATCTCCTGACTGCTTATCCTGGGCAGATTCACAGGTATCTGGAGCCTGTCCCAGGCAGCAGGGGCACACCCTGGTCAGAATGCCAGTCCATCATAGGCACACTCACACCCACACAATCTAACGAGGCCAACCAGCCTGGACTCTTGAAACCAGAGCATCTGGAGAAAATTGACATAAGACGGGGAGAACATAGAATCCTATACACTCACACAGCCCTAACCCTATCCCTGAAGGTGTGAGGGAACAATGAATCCCAAAGAGTCACTATGACACTCCACCTGCAGTGACTGGCTCACTAATTTGCTTCATACTGGGTTTCAGTGGATAAATGTAATCAAATACGTGGAAGAAGCACCGTGTCACTGGGTACGATGCTGAGCTCTAACTTAAAAGGATAATCGAACAGAATAATAAAAACGATCATGATAAATATGGTCTGTTAGCAGAACTGACTCACGCAAAACTTCCACGGGAACTTTAAATTAACAAAAGGGGGGGGGGGGGGAAGACTTCCGAAGGAAATGTCTCTTATCCTGAACATCTCACATTTCCAGAGAGGTTTACAGCACAGCCTGATAAGCATCTGGACCAGTATGGCTCTTCAGTCCAACAACCAGGACTTGGCCACTCGAACAATTCAAACTCCCGGAAGAATCGCGTTTTCAGCGGAGGTATCACTTTATTGCCATGTGGACAGTTGCAGGAACAGTGCTTATGTCATCAGTACCACATTGCTGGGAGGGGGTTGAGGAGGGGACCAGTTGCCTGATTCCCATTTTACAAGGACAGCAAACAGCTGCACAGATAATTCAGCATTGAGGAAATAAAGTCTACTCTATACCGTGGTGTCTGCTTAAATTAAATTGAGCAACTCCCCATTGAATCAGAGTATAGCTTATTAAATATACTGTGGTTTCTGGACTGGATTGGAGTGGAATTTGCAATCCAAGCTTCGCATTTGAGGAAGGTACCAGTGCCTATGCCAATACTCAACAAATACAGGCACCAAGAGGCACACAGTATCACCGTAGTTACGGATCTATTCTGTTTGCTCATTCCACACATTGTGATTTAGAAGTGAAATTTCCATGTCTGCGCATAGAAACTCAGTACTTCCACCCAACAGCAATGGAAGCACCTAGTGGTGCCACCAGCTATCTCGAAGCCTCCACTACAGAACAGAATCTCCATCTCCCTCACTTGCTCTCCCTCACCCTCTCTCCCCAGTGGTGACAAACTTCAAAATGACTGAAGCGAAACACACTGAAAGCGCAGTTGAGACATGTTACCGAGCAGAGCCCCGGACAGATCCTGAATGGTACGCTTCTTAAGGAGGTGCTTGGAAAAAAAAATTTTAATCTATCATGACTGAAGAGGGAAAGAGGAAAATGGAGTTTAAATACCTTAACAAACCCAACTCATGGTTTCTGAAGGGAAAATTCTCACGGTGCCACCATGTAAATAAATCATTTACAATACGCACCAGCTGAAAGTAGTGCGGAAATAAAAACCAGGAGGTTCTGGTTTTATATGACACTAACTAGCAGAGAACGTCTACATAAAATGATTTAGCATCTTCAACCAACAGCAGAATCACCTCCACAATTAAATCACACCCACCCACGCACCCATCAATAGAAAAGCAGACGTGACTGTAACCGTAACTGCTTGTAATGTTTTTACCTTTAATTTTCTATTTAAACCTACTAGCTGAACTGCATTGCTATTCACTTGAAAAGTTATGTGAAGTGTTTCAATCATACCTATTCTTCACTTAATCTGAAATGTGAACTTTCTGTGTGGATTTTTATCTATCAACCATTGTCACTACATCCTTGATAAAATATAAACAAACAAGTTTTAAACAGAGTCGAAAAATATATTTCGGAAGGCAAGACACATTTGCTTTTGAAAGTTCCTTCTGAATGTAAATTCTTGATTTTCATTCACACAGGGATTATGCAACAAACGTAACCAGCCAAACAATATTTGGCTTGGAAAATTGTGGAATTCTGTCAAATTTTAATGCTCCATTGTTTTTTAAGAAATGTTGGCTTAATGAAGCAGGAAAACAAGATTCAAAAAGGAAAGGCACATTTGTAATTAATGAAGGTTAAGGACATGCCAAATGTAATGCTTTCTATATGGAAATACCAAAGCAAACTGTTTCACTACAAGACAAAATTCTGCTATTTGACATACCATTTCACTGAACACACTTTAAACTTGAGGCAACTATGATAAAATACAAAAAAAAAAATCAGTGGAATCTTACTTACGAACTTAAGCAATAATCTTAAAAATCGGACTTCACCGCTTAAACCCCACAAAGAACGAAGTATCTAAATAACAGTAACAAAAATAACACCTTAAAACAAACTTCCGCTTCAAATCGCTGAATCACTAACGCCTCATTTACTCCATCAATAAAATAATAATAATCACCAATATGGGTTACTAACATCCACAGGTATAGCTCTATGCCTCCTACAACAGCAACCCTTTTTAAGTCGAAAAACAAAAACCAGGGAAAATGCAAGGGACGAACGTTAAGAGAAAATAGTTCACCAATAGTTAAACAACTTTACATTGATTACTCTTTGAAGCCGAAAAAAAGTAAAGAACAATCATACAAGTTTAATTTTAATTGGCGGATAATATTTATTGATCGATTCGAATATAGGTTAAACGCCTTTAACCACCAGATTACATAAAAATAAACATGTCCGACAATAAGTTAAGAAAATCAGTGCAATAATGCAATATCATAATTAATAACAACATGACACACCAAAAACAGCGTGCCGCACATTTTCCCGTAAAAAACAAAGAGTGCATTAGCTACGAAACAATCAGATTAGACCCTTTCTGCGCCTTCAGATAAACCATTGGAATAAATAACTAATCGCCTCTGAGCAGCAATACGCATGTGCTTAGTGTCGTCCTTTTACTCAGTAGGTGGGAGGCTCGAGTCCCGGTGATGAGGGGGGTTGGGAGACGATCCTGTGTACATGTACAGACTGCTATAGAGCTGCTCGTTCCCGAAACATCACTCTAAATTCACCCCAAAGCACACGGATACCCATACGTAAGGAAATAAAACACAATAAATCACGATCATGAACGTGCGTTTACAATACACCACTAACAGTTATAGAAATCAGTTGCATTCGTATTGTCAATGCAATTATCTCCATATCGTTTCCTTTTACTGCCCATTCAAGTAGCAGGATTTCAGTTCTGGAAAGAGAGGTAGTTACCCATCATTTCGATGTTGCTGAGCAACATTCCCAGAGTCTAAAGTCGGCCACAAGCTGATGCAAGCGCAGCTCTTATACCAAGATAAAATATTTAAAGTAACTCGATCCACGTCGTTGAGGTGGATCTGCCTTACCGCGAATTAATGCTACGCATAATCCAGCGCCTTTTACTTTCTGACAATGACACTGAAAAGTCAAAAAAGCATCTATCTAACCGGATCGCGATCATCAACTACCTCCCCCCACGTCAAGGGAATAATAATTTAAAAAATCAACCTGCGGAAGTTCGCATCGGGGAATAAACCCTGCTGACGGGATACTCTTCATCGTGACAGATTTACCGTGACATTAACTAGCGTTGAAAAAAAAATCTCACAACTGACAAGAAGACATGTTAAAACGGTGACCTACTTCCGAAGTAGCATGCTGAAGATAATATTCATGCGCTGTATTGGCGAGGTTGCAGCCTTTATATTTTATAATGAGCGACTAAAATCATGTAACACGGGACACGATGGCTGGCCACGCATTCGAGACGTCAAAGACGAAATACGTAAGTGCATCTGCTTTAATCACGTTGTTGTCTCCATTAAATCTCACAAGCGACTTGCCCGTTTCATATCCACTGGCTAGCTAAGCTAAGACATTAGCTACCTTCCGAAAAAATATTTTGCATTCCCCTTGAACATCGGAATTTCCTGTGCTACATAACGAGCGTTGCCCGGATCCATGATTTCAAATAGGCGATTATCAAAATGTGCAACTTACTCCGTCCATCAAGGAGGAAAAACTTGGCGAGGCGGCTGAATTGATACGTTTTATGTCAATATTAAGCCGAAAGTTGCGTGCAGCCGAGAAGCACAGCAGGCAGCTCGAGACCTTCTTCCTGATTCGGCTCCAATCGGAACTGCTCCGCTTTTAATAAAACTTAATGTCAGCCAATTGCGACGCAGACGCGCCCTATCTGACACCCCCATCGTCCAATCAAAACAAACGCTCATACTTCTTTTGCTTCTTTTTAATACAAGTTATTTCAGAATTCACCCTCCTCCCAAAGCTATCCCGTGTTCTATCCACCGTCTGTTACAGTCGACGCATGATGAAGACCTGCTCGCCTATGTCTTCATAACTGCCTCTCATCTCAATTTAAACAAGAACTCAATAGAGGCAGGCTATAAAAAGTGAGTATTTGGTTTGATACACAAATATCATTAAGTGCAAGGAATGCCAATAACTCACTAATACATTCTCCTGTTTATATAAAACAACAGAATGCAGCAAAAGTGCACCGCGATCATGCAGTTCAGAAATTCAATAATCAATGGATTAAACATTAGCGGAACACAAATCATGGTATTATGGCTGTTTATCTTCAGACTGTACTCTGCTAACCCCGTATTTTCTAAACTATGCATCCACACTCCTAATTTTGTTTCATTTGCATATCTAACAAATATTGAATGCGACATATATACGAATATATATAGCGCTCATTCCATCCTACATACACTAGACAACTGAACAGCTACCATTTTTAAGTCATTGTACGTTATTTTGAAAAGAATGGCCAAAACTTCAAAGATATATTCGAATGTACGTGTTTAGAAAGATTCCTATATTGGTATTAATATTTAATCAAAGGTAAACACTGTCGGAATAACAATTACATTTCCCTCAAAACTACCATGCTGGTGACGATCACAATATGACTGAAACGTGGACAGGCTATGCAAAAAGTCCAGGTATTACATTGTGGTAGAATTCACATAAAGGCCTGGACGACCATAAAATTTTTATAGAAAAAAGAACAATACGCAGGACAGAGTTCGGCAATTGAAGGAAAAAATGATGGGACAACATTTCAATTTGTCGGGTTTTACAGTTCATTTTAAATAGTTGGACTTGTAATAATGTAAAAACGTAGATTCAAAATTAGAAGTAAAACAGTAGCCGACCATATAACTTAAATGAAGTGACAGTTCTATCATTATATCATATAAAGTGGGGTGTTAAAATCGGCTAAGCAATCTAGAAAGTACACATACGATTTCCACAACGCCTGCAAGAAAATGAATATTTTGCGCCGCAATCAGGAAAAAACGTAATTTATAAGATGTTCTTTCATATACACATAGGTAGCATTAACACCTGAAAAGGTAACTACATTGGTTTATTGGGAAAGAGTCAAATTAGATTTAATTCATTCTTAAATAACATCTTAATAGTATTCAACAGAAAACCGTGGAAAAAATCTCATTCGTATCTGAATGCAACAACGTTTTTCTGATGGGAGGCATCGGGACCGGTGCGTTTCACACTGCAGCCCATATTTAATTCATCCCAGAATCACTTGCAATGCAATCAAAACACCTTTGCTATGACAAATTTTTAAAACCCGAAAATAAGACTTGATAATATATTAAAATGACAAGCGGTGTTATACTTTTTGAACTGCCGTATATATTCGCATGATATGTTAATTGGATAGTTTATTGAATATTGCGGTGGATAAGAAGTAGGCCTACAAGACTATTCTGGGCTCACCTACATAGTGAATGTAAATCCTTCCAGGGGGACTTAAATGTGCAGACAAAAGGAGACCCTTCGATAAGCAGTGCCTAGGTCATATCAAAGACTACGATTAAAACTAGCTTCTGAAGATCGGTTTTGACATATTTACGAACCATAAAGTAAAAGCTCACACGGCAAAGTCTTAAGTATAAATGAAATCCATTGGGAAATACGTGCGGGGATACCGTACAGCTTTGGTGTTTTCTTTTAGTTTTGCCGTTTATTTCCAGCCTTTGGATTATTATATTGGTCTAGAGATTAATGCGTTGATTTAGCACTTGCACTCGGCTTGACATAAGATCATAATGGTAGATGATAAAATTATCACCAAATGCTCACTATAATAACGCTTGAATAATTTTGTCATTTTATTGTCTGGCTAGCCTTAACAACTTACTATTGTTGTAACAAACTAAAGTCGGAATTTTGTCGAAAAAAGAAACGAAATCGACATATAGGCGCTTAATTTAACCAAAAATGTAGTCGTGTATTGAAAATATCGAGGAAAAGCCAAGCCTGACTTCAAATGACTGCAAAATTGGGAGCGAAACTCAAAAGTTCAGAAAGTATACTTGATATCAGTGTTTACATCAGAAATATTTAAATTCACCAAATAGATTACAGTAACTTTGTGAATATCTTCCAGATTAATCCCTAGGACATAATGCGTGTATATTAGCCTAGTAACTAAAAACAGCATCGGCGCCCTGATCGGTGTATAACTGAAGTTTCCATGTGACCGTGTGTTATTTTGTATTATTAATTGTTAAATTTCAGTCGCTGACCGTGGTGTAAACTTTCTGATAATTATGATATAAATTACACCGATGTTCCCCTGCAGACACACTTTACAACACGTTAAAAATTAAGGTCAAGCTGTCTGAAAACTGCACAGGAACATGACTCACTGCCATTTCCCAGAAAATAATGACACTCTTTCCAAACTGACTGGGGGAATGCAACAGCTATAAGTCGTGTTTCTGTTCAGAGATGTGGTTTCATCCAGTAACATCACCCAGAAGTAATGGCCATTTTCTCAACCTCTCCAGAACAATGCCACTCAGCCACAAATTAAGAACTCGCGATGTATCAGAAGGCTGGTGACATTTTATTGTGAGCTGACGTCCTCGGGCTAGGAGGGTCCTGTGATTTTCCAATAAATCATTTATAAATAGTGAAAAAGTGCACCTGGAAGCAACATGGACGTATCAGAGAACTCTATATTAAATGCTTTGTAGAGGAATTAAGTTTTTTTTTTTTTCCCCTACATTCACTTCATCATTAACCCCGAGTCGGTGATAAACCCATGCAGAAACCCTTCAGAAACCATGAGTTGGGTTTGTTAAAAAAAAACTGGTGGAACAAGTGGTTTCCAACAGTCCCCAAAGAGAAGCCAGGTTCCACAAATTTTACAGTTCAAATCTATGGAAGTATCAATTAAAATCATTTACAGGACAGATGCAGACTCCCACAAAAAATAAATCCTAAACAATTCTAATTGTTACATATTCAAGGAAAGTTTGCGGACTCAATTTTCTTGAGAAGAAAAAAAAAAAAACTTTGCCTCGGATAAGGAAAAAAAACTGGATGTGCATTTTAAAACTACCTGAAAATGCATCAATAAAATCATCCATCCTGTCTATGACTGGACGGTGTGACAATAAGGCCCGCTTGATGACACTGAGCTGTGATCTTGGGTGGTAGGGCATCTGGTATGGGGGCGGGGGCAGGGCATTCCTGCTATCTTCAGATAATGTTGTTCTTTTGACTTCTGAACTGGACCTCCAGCACAACTTCAGCAGTTTGATGCCAAATGAGATGCTGTGGGGAGGGGAATCAGCTCATGGTACTCCCTCAGTAGAGTGGATTGCTCTGAGGGGGGAGATTCTGCCCTTTGTGAAGGAGTTTAAGCACCTCAGGATCTTACTCTTGAGTGATGGTATGAGGGAATGTGAGATTAACAAGTGAATGGGAACAGGTCTGTAGTGCTGAAGTGTGAACCTAGTTGTTAGGCGAGACTCACGGATTATCCATCAATCTATGTCCTAATCTTCACCTATGGCACTGAACTGTGGGCAATAATGGAAAAAGGGGGCTGAAATAAGGCTTGTCTGCAGGGTCAGCTGATCTCGCGCCCTACAGCAGGGGGAGGAGGGCTGACGGGATGCTCAGAGAGACAGACAGGAGTCAGCTGGCTCGGGCATCTCACAAGCGTGCCACCTGGTCAGCTCCCAAGAGAGCTGCTTCAAGCAAGTCTCAGGGCAGACCAGAGTGTTAATATCTCCCAGCAGACTTGGGAACATCTGCAGATCCCCCCACAACAAGTGTGATTGTGTGGCCTCAGGGAGAATGGCCTCACCTGACCTGCTCGGCATGGTGCCACTGTGACCCTCACCACAAAAAGTGCCATGATGATGTCAAACATCAATCCATTCATCCACCCTCCAATCAGTTATCTAGCAGAGGGACACAGGGCCATGTTAAATCACACGTTTAAAATTTAAACATAGCTTATTTTGGAAAATGTGCCACATGCATTTTCTACATTAAACATTTTAAACACATATTACATTCATTTGTTCAACACACAACAATGTTCCATCTAAATTTAGTTGTTCTTTGCATCTGAAGTTAACTTGAGACTTACAGAGTTTATAAGATGCCGTGTTGGGTTTCATTTGACAGCTTCACCTTCACGCGGCCCTGGTTATCATCTCTCCACGCAATATGTGCTGTCTTCAGAAAATATCACCTTTCACCTTCTATACTCTGAGAAAAACACTCTTTTTCACCCCATCATCAAACTGTCTGCCACACCTGACATCATCCAGGCTGTATTTATTTATTCATATAATTATTTCTTTTTCGAAATCACTGTTCATTTAATCAGATGAGACACTCAAAGTCAATACAGCTCTTCTGCTAACCATAGATGGCCCTTATGGGGAAGTGCATGTTTCTAGGTGCCAAAACGCAACTGACAGCTGTCCATCCAGGCAGAAATATACCAATAAGCCTGACAGAGGCCTGCTGGATGTTGACAGATGTCAAATAGGGACACACACTATTGCTTATCACATTCACCTCACATACGAAAGGTCCTTGGGTCCAAACCAAGTGGAGACACACTGCTATTGGGGTGGTGTGGCTTCACGGGTTAAGCTGTGATCAAAATGTCTCTGGTTTGAATCCCATGGTCAGCAGAGTAAGCACGCCACCTAACCCCAAATGCTCAAGGAACTGACCCTGGTCACTTTGGATAAGTTCTTGCAGGAGTGCCATGCTGGTGCAGTGGTTAGCACTGTTGCCGCACACCTCTGGGAGCAGGGTTCAAGTCTCTGTCCTGGCTCTGTGTGTGGAGCTTGCATGTTCTCCCTGTGTTGCCACGAGATGTTCTCCAAGCACTTCAGTTTTCCCCGACAAATCCCAAAAGATGCTGAGGTTAACTGGAGTTACCAAATTGCCCATAGGTGTGTGTGGGCCCTGTGATGGGTTGGTGCCCCATCCTGGGTTGTTCCCTACCTTGTACCCATAGGCTCTGGACCCCCTGCGACCTTGAATAGGATTACTGGTTACAGAAGATGGATAACTTCTAGAGTGCATTGTTATGATATACAACAGGCAAAGAAAACCTAAGTATGGAATAAGATTTTGTAAAATTCATGAAAACAAAATTTTTCATCCAACATATTAAAGCATTTAGGGTTTATGAACAAGGGAGCTTGACTGGTGATTCAAGCATGACAACTGAGTTTTAAAATATCCACCAATAACTCACCTAATCCTAACCAAGAATAATGCTTGTGCACCGAGCTCAATTTTATATTACATTGAGTTTAAATCCCAACCCAACCTCACGGCAGAGGATTTACAACTTATATAGTCAAAAGTAATACACTATTCACACATGCTACACCAAGGGCTGCAATCAGAAGGCTTTCCCTAGCTGTTGTAAGTGATAAGCTACAATATATTTGTATCATGTACAGCTTATATGAAACTCAATTACGTGAAATGTGAACAATGGATCTTTATTTTGGCATGTGAATTGTGACATCAGGTGGCCTTTGTGACAATGGAGTTCCACTGAGGAACGTCACACCTTGATTCGCACGAGTGCCAGCATCTGCTGAACAGCTATGATCAAGTGCACAATCTTGTTTGTCGATAATTTCTCAGCACTGAGGGAATCGCTTCACGCTGCGTGAAAATCCTCGCTGCACTTTATCTGTTCATTAAATTGCCAGGCAGAAGCTAGCCCAGCCTATCCTTTGGCATCATATGTACTCAAAGCTACTTCTAAAGAGATGGGCATCTTCACATTTGATTAATATTCAGATCTGAAATTCCCCGTGTTTGGCTACCATACACCAGCCACATGACAGGCGATCTTCATCTGAGAAGCCCATTTAAATTGAAGTCACCTTCTCCATATCTTACAACTGTCTCCATGAACTTCATAATGAAGTATTTATAATCCTGCTTCTGGATTTAACGTCACAGATGCCGTTGGCATGACAGACACTGAAAAAGACAAAGAGGCAAAGATGTGTCCTCAGGTATCCTTCTAAAGTTACACACAGATCACTACATGTCAGACTGCATTGTAGGACACACACACAGAGCATATGGTATAGAAATCTGTCTAGGAACTTCATGTTATTTACATGTGTAACTATGAAGAACTGCTAAATATTGGGAGATTACTACCACTACTAAGATACTTATTACTTATAAAAATGTTTGAATAAAGGTAGGAATGCACCGATACTTATACCGGCATTGGGGATTGGGCTGATACTGCACTCATACACTGATACTCGTACTCGTAAAAATTGTCCGATACCAAGGACCGATACGATTTAATTGCAACATTACGCTAAAACTCAAAGCTGCGGTATTTTTTCAGACTGTAAGGTGTGTTATGCTAAAGTGTGAAGAGGAAGAAGGGACAGCGCGCCACTGAATTAACACAAGCAATTAGATCAAACGACGCACCATAGTGCAAAGTACACGGAATTTGCTAATGCTAGCAGAGAAAGACCACAAAACAAACTTTAGTGCAAATTATGGAAAAGCGAGAGAAAATGTAACCGAAGCATTATTTATATCAAACATTAAATAAGTTTAGTTATTTGATGTTAGCTATAACTACTGCTTCAGGTTCATTCACAAAAATAAGTACAGATGGGTGTATTTTGTCTTCATTCTTATAAAAAAAAACAAACGCTACCAAGCTTATCAATCACAGCTCTTGCGGTCTGCATCACCTCAACCTGAAGTTACATTTCTGGGGGGGTGCACATCAGGCAATGCCGTAGGTCCATGGCTATGTCGTACTTACAGCGTTGATTTGACTTAGAATTATAAGCCAGCCTTTACAGTCACACATGATAAATGTATCACATGCATGTATACATGGTTTTCGTTAAGTCTGATGTTGCCTTACATGTAAAAGAATGATCACAGTGTCTTCCACGCAGTGAGGCAATAGGCAGCAGCTTATTAAACACTGGTATCGGACAGGTACTCAGTATCGGCCAATACCCAAAGCGCAAGTATCGGTATTGGTATCGGGACAGAAAAAGTGGGACTGGTGCATCCCTAAATAAAAGATAATAGATTAAATTTGATTTTAGTGCTATGAGTTTCAATTCAAAACAATTCAGACACGGATTTTATATACAGCTCTGGAAAATATTAATAGACCACTGTTTTTGATAATAACGGCATTTTTAAATCCTGGTTTAATCTGGTTCTGCTGGCATTTGCCTACACTGCGAGGCAGGATGCTTTCAGGCTCAAAGTTTCTAAGACAGCAGTACATAAGAACAAGGTGAAGCAGGAGATACTGGCAATGACCAAAAACCAGCCAGGTAAAGGGCAGAAGCGACATTCTAATGCTAGAGATTACTGTCAACTTATCCAGCAGTGCCTCTTAAATCACAGGGTGACCTCAAGTGATCTTCAAAAAGAATGGGAAACATTAAGTGCAGGTGTGAAGTGCACTGCTAAGACAGTTTCATTAATGAGCCCTTTATTAATGAGAAGCAGGGAAGAGCTAGGCTGGAGTAAAATGTAAATTTTATAAAGGCACATTCCCACTAATTGTGAAATGAGTAACTGAAAATTTTGCTGTGGTCTCTTAATTTTTCCCAGAGCTGGTCCACACACACACACACTTATACATACATACATGCACACACACACACACTTATACATACATACATGCACACACATACACACTTATACATACATACATGCACACACACACACACTTATACATACATACATGCACACACATACACGCTGAACTATTCTGGAATCCTCAGAGCACTGGGTCAGCATTAGGTGGAAGATGAAGCTATTTTCCAAGCAGAAACACAATACAGACATTGAAAGAATATCAAGCAGGAAAACACCAGGAGGCTAGAATGATGTCCAGTGTCCTGGGTGAACTTCATCATATGTATCAATAGCTGGGGCATAAGAATAATTCACTGAAGTGTGTCATATTTCACAATTCAAAAACACAAGTAAAAAGATGAAAAGATTCAAGAAGGAGAGAAAAAATAAACAAATCTAGACATTATGACAGTTAGGGCAAGCTGGATATGTAAAAAATTAAGGGGAGAAACATGATTTAGATGTCAGAAAATCAGTATGAAACAAGTCTCTGGGCGGAGGAAGACCTCAAGAGCAAACATTAACAGGAAGATGAAACAGAAGACAATGATGAATTATGAACTCTCCAAATGAATTATGGAATGCTCCGGAACACGCAGATTTGTCAAGAGTTCCGTGTCTGCCGCGGCTTTGGCGCCTCCTCTCACACGGAGAGAGCGGAGCTGCTCCCCCGGGCAGTACCTTTCCCCATAACTCTCCGGGTTCAGGCAGCACCCCCACGCAGCGTGGCCTCGGGGGAAGAGCGCGCGCACCAGGATGTGCCCTTATAGGTAGGTGTGTAATGAGCTCTTCCTGCTAGAGGCACTGACCCTTTCCAGTAAGTCCAGGCGACAGGAGAGTTTCCTGCTTTCCTGAGAAATGGGAACAGGCTGTCTGAGATCTGCTGTCTGCGATGGAGTGACTGCATCCGAGGGGGAGGCTGAAGCGAGGCTGCATTACATGGTTGTTACTCAGCTTTATATATATCATTTTTGTTTTAAGATGGATGTCCTTCTAGCCGGAAAATTACTTTGCAGAACTTCAACCTCCAACAGTTAGAAAACTGGAGGGCATTTGGTTTAACGGGCAACACTGAGCTGGAACGGAAGACATCTGACCAAAGTGCAGGTTCGGTTTCTCAGTCTGAAATAAACCCAACACTGCATTCCATTACATTAACTTTACGGCACAGCTGGACTAAAGGCTGCGTACGGGGGGGGTCGGGGCCCCTCGAAATATGGATCCCTTGTCTGGTCCAAGTTCCACAAAATGATTTTTACACAAAGTCACTGTACAGTCCTTTGGGGGGGGGGGGGGGGGGGGGACA
>JABFEB020000026.1:4145997-4162779 GCA_019775895.2 Stomatorhinus ivindoensis
CCCCCCCCCCCCCCCCCCCCCCCCCCCCCCCCCCCCCCCCCCCCCCCCCCCCCCCCCCCCCCCCCCCCCCCCACATAGGGTGAGTTAAAGCTGAGCCAGGCCGCATAAAAACATTTCCATTCATAATTAAGGCATTTCTCTGCATCCCTGACAAGGACACACATTTAGGAAGGTGGATTTTTCGGGTGCATGGATTGATTGGTGGATGGAGGCAGCTGAGATGAGACACTTCACAGTGCCAGGCAATCGGAAAAAGCCAACTCCTCAAGTTCAACACTCTAAAGGAATCGATTTTTCATTACGCCCATATGAGAGCTACCAGGGAGTTATTCATTTATGCCTTTTGGCTTTTGTTCAGTTTAATATGTATTTTTATATCCTATTCTTAAATAGTCTTCCATTATTATGATGCAGTTAATTGTAGAGTGCAACTGATCGATAGGTATACAGACAGTGATTATCAGTGTTGGGCCGTTTTCGAATGGTTGGCCTGCTGGGGTCTATGGGATCGATAAACGCCGACACCACTCGCCTAGTTTTTTAAATCATCCTCTTAACATGACCCTCACCTGGACAGACGATAAAAATACAGAGGGGAAAATGAATGGATCGGACGAGTGACAGCACTAGAGTGAACGAAATCTCACATATACGTAATAGAACCATTATATTTCAACCGTATCCTTAAATGGTCTCTCGATAGTCTGAATAACACTTCTGTTTCTAAAGAGGTTTCTACAGACTGAACAGGACATTTGTTTTTCCATTCTGAGAAAGAACCCAGAATGAGATACTGCTCTCGCTCTGAAAGAGGGCAGAGTCATTGTCCAAGCACATGGTGTTATTAAAGCACAAAGACAGTGTATGTCTTATTCCATCTTAACTGAATTCTTAACTAGTGTTTTTACCCAAAAGGATCTTATTACTATATGACTTACTTAGAAATCTGTATCACCCAGGCAGCAGAATGGTCAGCCGACTCCGGACAGTCCACTGAAGAGTGGCACACATCTCATCACCGAGCTCCTGTCCTAAAGACGACGCCCACTCCTGTACGCATCACTCGTACTTCTCTGCATCCTAGAGCGCACAGACTGGCCATCGCTCCCTCCACTCCAAAGACCCAGGGCCTCACGACTTCTTTCCTAGTCCCCGACTGCCTGGCGAATAATCTGCCCCCTCCCTCAAGTAGTGATGATTGCCAATGCGAACCGACGTACAGGTCTGAAGCTCTACCCATTCAGGCAGACTCAGACCTAACAGGAAACTTCAGGAAGTACAGCGATGGACACTGTGCACGTTATTAGAATTAGCTACCATGATCCAGAAGGATGAGGCTTGAAAAAGAATGACTCAGCTGAAGGAGGAGGGATTAACACACTTAAACACTGTGCATTTTATCCTTTCTCTCCAAAGTCAGCACACCCCGGCACAGCCTGAGGTCAGACATCAAACACGTGGCTGCACTTTTACATGCCCTGTGCTAATCCCCAGCTGTCTCCCCCCACTCTGCTCCTACGAGGCTCTGCCCCCACACGACACGCCCATCATCCACCTCACCCCCCTGAAACACATGAAGCTCCCTGGGAGGGAAGAGGGTCAGGGGGGTGAGCCTCCACATTCCTGCATGTTTCAGACTACCCTGGAGTTCAAGCTCGCAGAGCTGGATGCTGCGCCGCTTACAGTCATGCGAAATGAAGGAAGCTGTCTCATTGCTTTGCTCCAGCGAATGTACTGCAGTGACAGTTCATCCATCACATACTGGCTCTTCCTCAGACTTCCCTTCTTTTCCACAGATTATAACAGCGGCGTGGCACAAGCTTTACAGTCGATTCTGTAGAGTTTATAGACTTACAGGCTTAACAGTCAGTTGCTCAACAAAGCCAGAACAGATTACAGACCGAAAAAAGACGTATTTCATATGTAGAGAATACACACTAAAAGATGGAATACGCACATGGAGAATGTTCCAGTTTACACAAATTTAATTATCCCTAATTGAATAAGCATGATGAGTGCAGCATGTTGAAGGTGGCCTGTTCCCACGGCTTTCAGAACATCGTCTACCATCTACGCACCGCCTGCGGTTTGCTGGATGAGCGAAACACTCGGAGCAGAGGCGACAGCGCATGCTAGCAGGAAAAAAAAATGGGTAGAAAAGGTCCCTCGCAGTTGCCGGCACCTCCGAATGCAGCCAGTCGCTCGCCTCACTGCAGAAATGCACACCACCCTGTGTTTCCACGCTGTTATCAGCACGGAACTGGGTCTGCAGCTGACAGTTTACCACCTCAGATCTAATGTGAGATAACAGGAAGACGCACCTGCACTGCTCCAGAGACGCTAGAGGCACGCACTCACCTCACAGAACGGGCTAAAGGCAAGCCGGTCACCTGTCCCTGTCAGGGAAATGCCATCTGAAGTCTTTGCTACCTTAGTTCCTCAGTTTCTTCAGTGAGAGTCTGGAAGATTTGTTTGTTAGTTTTGTTTTCACCTGCCTTAGGTTAATTTTGCTGGTGGCCATTTTGAGTGGAGAGACAAACAGGATTTCCCATGTGGTGCCACATAATCGCTTACGGAACACACACGTTCTATTCTTTTTAATGTTTTGCTCTAGTTGACGGCCATTAATCCAGAACAAGTCTTTTGCATAAATAAATAGCGTTCATCACTTTGATGAACATTTGTCAGAATCGTGACTAGAGTTAATGTTCACTCCCTCCCTCCCTTAACATTCGCAAATCTACAAGCGGCTGACTCTGCTTTCAGCTGCCTTTTCTCCCCCTCTCTCCGAAAACATGAGCGAGTTTTACAGTTATGGCTTTGGCAGCAGTCCAGGTCGAGTCCCGTGTGCCAGGGGCCGCTTGCAGCGTGTAACACGCTTCACACCGGCCAGCTGCACGTCAGGGTGATACCCGCCAGTGAGCAGTAAAGGAGCAAAAGACAGGCCGGCAGGGCGATTACTTCAATGGACCTTCACAGCCATGCCGCTCAGAGAGCTTTGTGTACATTGCATGGGAGTATATGGCCTTGCTCCAGGGAGTGTTTGGTTTTCCAGACACAGGTATAAAAATACTTTCCCCCCCACTTTTAAGTTTTCTTCATATACTATCCCAAAGATTTACCATCTGTCAGCTAGAAGGTATGGGAGCAGGCGAAACATTTTACAGGCGACAGGCGTGCACAGGTTCCAAATTCCTGACCGTAAATGAGCATAACTATACAGGAACACACAGTCCTTCAGAAAGTCTTCTCTGTGCATCAGAACATCCCAGTCACCGTGTTGTGCGATGATGAAACAGCAGACTCTTTAAAGGTTGTATCACGAGAATCCTCCCCTCCAACACCTTCCACCTCCTCACTCCCTCTCCTCTCTGCCATGTTGCTCAACACCAGCTGGCCCAATCTGTGCAAGTGACAGACCCTCTGCTGGCCACCAGTTCTGTTCTTACGGGATCGACTTTTATACACAGTGATTTGGGCTCATTTGTCGTTATTGTACACGTCACAAAACTAATTCACCCATGAATCGCACATGTTCTTAGCAGGTCTGGATTAACCACACACCATCTCATCAACTCTGCCTATAAGAATGTAGAAGAATTCTTATTCCTAAACAAAAATGCTTAGGTTTCACTTCATAAATCTCTAACTCGTCACTCAGCTGTGATGTTATATATGATGACTGAAGATTATTCCAACAACAACAACTGAATTTGCATTTCAAGATCTGGAATTCACATGGTAATTTGTATACAAATTTAATCATACAATTTCAAATTCATATTTTATATCTGACCTTAAAAAGATTAAAATGTACGTACAAATATTTGCAGGTGTTCATAATGGGAATGCAACTTCGTTTGACACACATACAGTATTCCATCCAACATTATCTGAAACCACTTATCCTGTCCAGGGTCATGGAGGGTCTGGAGCTCATCCCAGAGACTATGGGCACAAGGTAGGGAACAACTTAGGATGGAGCCCAACCCACTGCAGGGCACACTCACACACCATTCACTCACATACCATTCACTCACACAGGCACACCTAAGGGAAATTTGGCAGCTTCAATTAGCCTCAGCCTGTTTTTTGACTGTGGGGGGAATCTGGAGTACCCAGAGGAAGTCCCATGATGACAAGGGGAGCACACACACATTCCATAATTTTCTTTTGTTCAGGATTCTGTTAGGATACCTTTTTATTTGTTTGCACTACGTATACATGCTTGCGCTACTTGTACTGTCTTTGCATGGTCTGGATTTGTACTTTCTGAACATGAACTTTCCACGCCTGATAGGATGAGATTGCAAAACGTAATAATCTGCCAATGGTTGTTTAACCCCATTGGGGGCTGGATGTCACATTTAAGAATTTGAGTGCTCATTCATCAGACAATGGTTCACATGTATACAGTGTGATCTAACATTTAGTAAGACAAAGCCCATAATGTCGCTAGGTCAGGGGTGTCAAACTCTCCGGAGCCCTGGGTTGCTTTGTTCATTCCCTGTTCCACCACAAATGATTCAGTTCAAGAGCTGTGTGGGAATTAGCACAAGGAGGTGTAAGGAGCTGAATCAGGTGTGTTAAATGAGGGTAAACCCAAAAATATGTAGGGCTTTGGCCCCCCAGGACTGGAGTTTGACACCCCTGTGCTAGATACAATGTGTTCATGCGTGTCTAAAACAAAGGGTTTGAATTTCTTTATTTCAATGTATGGGTATTTAAAGAGCTAAATAAACAGAACAAAGGCTGAAAGAAAAAAATTTCATGCACTGAAGTTCACATTTTAGAAAGGCTGATATTAGAGTTGAAAAAAACCAAACCCTAAATCTGACATCCTTTAAATTACTTCTCACATTAATCTCACACTATAACCAATACACTTTTTTGATTAGTCATTTAATAATACAATGCAGCGATGTCAAATTCCAGTCCTGGGGGGCCGGAGCCCTGTGTAGCTTAGTTCTTTCCTGGTTCCACCACAAATGATTCAGCTCCTGAGCTATGTGGTAATTAGCACAAGGAGGTGAATCAGGTGTGTTAAATGAGGGGAAACAAAAATGTGCAGGGCTCTGGCCCCCCAGGACTGGAGTGTGACACACCTTATATAATGTCTTTAACAACCTTTTTATCTATGAACAATTTTCATTATTAAATACTTTCAACATCCCCAACAGCAATAAATAATATATTATTAATATTATTGTAGTAGCAGTAGGTCACAATAGCAGAGGCCATAAACCATAATGGGACAAGCAGGTAAGTTCAGTCACTTCATCATTCTAATAGTTTTTGTTTCGTTATTGCTTTTGTTCTTTATAACCAGGTAAAGAACCAAGAGTCCACATTAATGTACTGACATGTCAGCAAAGGAGAGACAAGGCGCACCCTGCTGCATCCGCTAGATGGTTTTGTAATGATCCGCTGGACCCTCCCCACCACACACACACACACACACACACACCCCTTGTCCTCACACACAATACCTCCTTCTATGGCGCAGCAGGCCAAACGCCGCTTAAAGGATTCTGAATGAGCTTAATTATATACAATCTTCCACGTACGCGGTCATTGGGATGCAGTGTCTGTCTCTCAGCGCTGCGCGGGCGCCGCCGCCAATAGACAGCTGCTTATTTGCAAACCCTGCACTCCGGGATGGGGGGGGAGGCGCAAACAATGGGCCTCTCTGACCCGACCTCTCCCCCCATTTGCATGGTCACCGCGAGAAAACAAACAGCGGCGGCCCGATAGGTGCCGCCCGCCTCGGCGCCGTCCCTCGGTCCTCCCTGCCCTCGCCGGCCCCCTCTCCTCCTCCCACGACCCTGCAGAACCACAGCGGCCTGCCCACGCCACAAAGGCGCAGCTCAAAAATGCGAGTCGCGGTGCGAATGCTTCCCACGTGGCCTCAAAAAAATAATAAAATAAAGTCTTCCACGCCGACAAAACATTCAGCTAATCAATCGGCGGTATTATTTTGTGGTTCCTGGACGCCTGCCGAGTCGCCCCCAGAAGGGCTCTCGACGGCGCAGAACCAATTCACATCTAATAGCCGTTACTCTGAAAAATCCAGTTTCCGAATATATTACCGGTACTGCAATTATTCTAGTTAATCTTTCCGAAGAGGCGAAAGTAGCGTGAACATATTAGAGCCACCTCTGAACTAAACGTTCACAGTTTCAGTTCAAGAAGCGACGCCACCACGGAACTCCCAGCGATATTAAGGCTGGCTTTCAGTGCGGCATAGCCGCGGACCCCCACCAAGCCGTAGGAACCCGCCCCCTCTTCTCCCCATCCTCCGTCCACCTCTTTCGTGTCCGCAAAACCCACTTACGTTTTATCGGGCTCATCTGAATCCCTCCCCGGCGGGAGGAAACCTGGCGGCCGCCGGGTGAAAAGGAGCGGCTCGGCCACCCCCGGCGCACACGGCGGCGGGAGAGAGCCGCCACTGCAGCGGCCGCGTGACGGAAACCACAGCGCCGGGAAAAACCCGCCACGAGCGCTTCTAATAGCCAAATGCATCGTTTTAATCCATTCCAAACAAATATTATATATTAAGGAACGAGAAATACGGTGATTTGTCATTCATTTTATCCGTAAGCAGCTCAAAAAAAGATTCGTTTTACTCAGTATTCAAGGGCATTAATGAAATGTAATACATTTCCCCTGTATTCACCATTTTATTCAGACTACCAGTTTATCAGTTTGATGTTGTGCTCTAATTAATGGCACGGAAAGTCCCGCACTTTTTTAACAGCTTATTAACTCGGCGAGTCGTTAGGAAACGCCTTCAGAATAAGGACCTGGGGAACAGAACAAGTCAAACTGTTCATATAAAACTTACACCTTAAAAAAAAGAAATGATATATATTAACTACTGTGTAGATTCAATGTGTTATAACCTGCATAAAATAAACCTGTTACTTACTCCAGAAAATCCTTCCGCTTCTGGAATACATTACTGTGTCACAGGGAATCCATCATTTTTAAGCATAAGCTTATAGCTAGGATATAGTATTTCTTACCAATACCCTTTACATATGGTGGCTTCAGTCTGTTCAGAAATATCTATAATAGGCTAACAACACTTCATAAAAATCAACAGAAATCCCAGAGCAAACTCTAGGAAAAGGGAAGATTCGGTCATGGGGAGTGCTCTTCACAAACAGCTTGGATAAGCTCAGGGCAAAACAGAAATAAACGCACAAACTCGCAGGGAGAAATGAATGTGATCATTTCAGGCTCAGTGATGCTGTCGCTATGTTTCCTCCATTGGTATCAGACTATTTAACCCAATGACCCTCTATGAATTTATCATCAGTCAAACCCCCGTCCCTTTAAATCCACGCCCCAAAATGCGGTACAGGGTGGTGAGAGCGTTGGCGGAAAATCCCAAGCGGGACCCGCAGGTCGGCCCTGCAGCCTCCTGCTCACAGCCAGGATAGCCTGCAGGCAGCCCCTAAGCGGCTGATGGATGTAAAAAATAAAGGACAAACAGGATGCAGGGTCTTTAGATAATTACACGCTGACCTTTGGACACGGCAGCGAAGCTCATCCAGCGACGTCAGGCCCAGCGTGCCCGGTACGCGAGAGCCCCCTCCGTTCGGCACAGCCCGAAGCCTTCGCCTGCAGCTATCAAAATAATGACATAACATCACAGCTGGCAGTTTCCACATACCCCCCCCCAGCCTGTTAAACACCCCCTCAAAGCAACAAAAGCCAGCTGATCATCACCAGCCTGCCTCAAGCGAATCACACAAGTTGAAAGCATATCTTTCAAAACACGCATCACATCTCCTTAAACACAGATGATAATGAAATGTTAGCTACCTCAGTAAGACAAAAAAAACACACGCAAAAAAAATAACAATGTCACGATATCTGCTGACCATTATGGTTTCAAGATGATTTTTTTGGTTACTCTATAGCCCACACACCAAAGAACTACATGCACTGCAGACTATTTGGCAAGATGTGACTGCATTCAGGCCCATCTTCCAACCTGGTCAGATTTTCGGGGTTCATGGAATCTATTCCATGCATCACAGGTATAAGTCAAGAGTACAACCTGCAACTCTGCACGGATGCGAGTCCATGACAGGGTCATACGATATGGGTAATTGAGAGAATTCATTTACCCTATGACTGATTTACATTTCTGTGCCAAGCCTGCGCAGAGCTTAAGCTGTGGTGTAGGTCGTTGTGAGCACATACACTTGAGCACTGGTGTATCTGCGTTGCTCTGATCTGCTAGGTGGGAGAGCATGGGTGGTAAGGTTCACTAAAACATTTTTACTCTGTCATAGGAAACAAAACTTATCAAGCTTTGCAATTTTAATTATTGTTCTTTTTCAAGATTATCTAGCATACCTTTAAAAATCACTACGAAGCATGAGCTCTGTATGTGCTCTCCAAATCAATCATCCTTGCTGTAACTTAGACGAATTTGTGAGAAATGTATTCTAAACTCCCTTTTTGCTTTATAAACATCGGAATATATATCACAAAAAAATCACATCACGATACCTGAAATTTTCCAATTGCGTGCACCCCTAGTGTGAATGACTGCAACAGTGTTTTTTTTTTTTTTACAGGGTGAACGGCTGTAACCGTGGCAAAAACAGCAGGCTAGCAATGAGCTAAACAACTTGTTCCACACTAAAATCCGCCCAGCTGGAAACAAAGAACAACTAAACAGTTGCGTAGGAGGAAGAGTGATGCTACCAAGTGGACCAAAAGCTGCACGCTCAGAAATACAAATCAGCCTTCAGGGTAACTGATGTCTCCAAATTGCCCAAAGCGAATGATCCCGTGATGGATTGGCATTCCATGCAGGGAGCAGGTTGCACCCTTGTCTTATACCCTGTGATGCATGGAACAGATTCCATGAACCCTGGAAGCCTGACCAGGATAAGAAGCTGGAAGATGGATGGAGGACTGCAGATTAACCTCAGAAATCCAAGACTTCTTCCACTTGCCACTCATACCTGAAGTAATAAACCCACTTAACATGATTCAGGTTTGCTGTGCTTCAGCAGATGGGGATCACAGCTGTAGAAATATGCACTAAACACTTTTCTTCATAATTAACATCTATAATTACTTACAGTAAAGATATACCGTTTTAACATCTATCCACTTTCACAGCTAGCAAAATACCATGTCTGTCAATAGATTCAAAATAATAAAGATACATTATTTTATGACTTATTAATATTAAAGCTAGGTAGAATGGGTGCACAAGTTAGCTTGTTCATAGTGCAGCAATATTTATGAATGGCCACCAGTCCTCACAAATTTACATTTAAAACTAGAGATTCAATTCCTAATTTAGACTCCACAGATGAACGCCGGCTTTAAATAAAGCTTAATACCCACTTGCTGCAGCCCTTTTCAGCAAGAATCACGTTGATTTAAAGACTCCCTTCCACTACATCAAGTTCATCTCAACTCTGTTTCCTTGCCAAGGCAGCTGCTAGATTCCAGCCAGCATCTATCAATGAGTTCACTATATTATACATTTTATGAATATATACACACTGACCCCAAAAACAATGTTATCAGGCCATTATATACTATGATCAGACTGGTTTTTAACCTTACATAAGTAATTATAGACAATAATATTAACAAATTGACTACACACTTTGGCAAAAAAGGAATCTTTGAAAACAAAGGACTTTCTACTAGAGAGTACAGCATAGCCAAAGTAAACATAACCTTGCCAGGAATTCATGTATTCTACGGTGCTGAAAGCCTTACACAGGAATACCTGTGGCCATTGGCAACTTTTCGGTGAAACTTGATCACCTAAGATTGGCCTAATGAATGACACGGTGAAGATCACTGAAAAGAGCCTCACAGCTATGTTTATATCCAATTAAGCTGCATTACCCATTGTTAAAAGGCATATGAGATTTACAATGGCATTACATACAGTGCCGATTATCAGAGTCAAGAAGGTAAACGGCTTTGGCGAGCTGCGCTCACAGCCTGACCGCTCTACGATCTCACAGCTGGTACCCGCTTACCTGAAGAGGCCACATCTCGACTCACGCTCCTGGGATTCCTCTCTGGGGGGCCGTTTGCTAGTGAGCAGCACCAGTGGAGCAGAGACACTCGCTAAGCTGCGCACAAAGGCTACACAGACACGCCATTTGGGCGTTATGGATGGCGGCGATGATCAGATCATTCTACATTACCGCTCCGACGATAAATGAGGCTCAACGCATCGCTGCCATATGGCCGTCTGTCCACACGGGGCTGTTATTTTATTTCAATTGAGCAATGAACCAAATTGTCTCGACTGGAGAATGTAATGCAGACTAACCTCTGACTAGCTAGAGCACCAAAATCAAAGTCACATACAACGAACAATTTAAAAGGGTTTTCATTTTTTCTTTGGAAGCTCTGACAGCTGAGAAATCTCTAATTGCCTCTGCAACATTTAGTAGGATTTACCTCATTTAGCACACAGCCAGTGCAAATAGACTTCTCTGCTGTCAATTCATAACCCAAAGGTTCTTGAGCTTATTGAGGTTCTGCCCTGATGTCGTGGCTCGGTTACACCTCCTAAGTGTTTGGTTTAATGGTATTTTTCTGGAGAAGTTCAGAACATAGTTTGTGCATCTCTCAGACGCTTAGCTGCAAAAAAGCAAGCAAAACAACATATGCCTGGTAGCAAAGGTCCTGTACATTCTCCATGTCCACGTGGCTTACTTCTGTGAAAACAGCCAAAGCATTCTTCATTCCCGAGAAGAATAAGCCAATTAGGAAAAGACATCGAAACAAAGACGGCTAATCAGGAAAGGGTCACAAACTAAGTACAAACCAATCAAAGCTCACTGATGTAGGCATAGCAAAATGAAAGAAAGATTAGTTGTCAGAGAGTAGTGGAAATTTCTCTCTGTTTCTGGGGGAAAAGAAACGATCCAAAAACGAAAACGGATTTGTGCAGACGAGCCCTTAGCAGGGAGCACTATTGAAATACTCCTCCAGGGATGTGGGTCCAATTCACACCTCTGGCTCCCTCTGCCCTGTGGCCATGCCAGCTTTCCCCTGCAGCCCAAAGGTGAACTGGTGTCTTTAAACTGCCTATTGTGACTGGGGATACTATGCCGGTCCGGGGCGTCCAGTCTCATGTCCTCATGGGATTAACTCCAATACGGGCTCACTGCCACCATTTGAATAATCAGATGCAAGACAGAGAGAAAGAGAGCAAGAGAGTGAGAAAGAAAGAGACAGACAGATAGAAAAAGAGACAGACAGAAAAAAATCAAAGGAAAGAAAGGCTGCATGTTATTCCTCTGCTTCCATAATCCCATTAGTACTGTTAGTTCCTTAACATATCATTCAAACAAAAGTGTGAATTAATTGCAAATCCAGACAAGTTCTTCAGAGAGTGGCATTGGCACTCGAGTTATTGTATTGCCCTTCATCTAGATAAGGTAAATAGGCCCTCATTGCTTGTTACGTATTGCCTGCCTTATATACCATTTTGGACAAAAGCGCCTGGTAGATAGATAGATGTACATATGGAAAGGCCAAATAAATTGACAAGAATCATGACCATAAATACAAGTGACCCTGGGTACACAGTGCCAACGACTATAACGAAATTCTGAGCAGGAAATGAGGAACATGTAATACTGAGCCAAACTGACAGTGTGATAATTAGCATATAACGAAGCTCCAGCAGAGGTTACATTCCTATGCCTATTGTTCAGGGGCAGGAGTGAAGGCCCACTTATGGGCGCTCTCATCTTTTATGGCATCATATCCCAGCCTAACTAAACATTCATGTAATGATGGCTGGAGCTGTAGGTTCTCATAGTTACAGCGTGACACAGATATTGACCCTTTGGCTTACAGAACGCAGCAAGTATGCGATACCGGTTCTGTATACAATCTTTTAATAATGCATGACTTGCGCACAAAATTAGCTATCCAGTATCTATGCAACCAACAACTAAAGGGCTGGCAAAATAACAGACAGCATCTTGTTAAAAGTCAGCTAATAAGTCACCTCTCTTAAAGGCCTTATTTGAGAATTTGCACAAATAACTGCTTATCTTTGATCGATGTGACCATGGCCACACTAATATGAGCTGTTCCACAGCAGATGCCACAGTACACTGGATAATTAAGATCCAAGTACCAGATTGGTTACTGCGTGCTGTGATAATTTGCAAATCCAAAACCCCAATAATGTGCAACTAATACTAATTATCAATGAGCATGACTACAATTCTCTTTGACATTATTTCTTTACACAAGGTCTCCTGTGGTCACACAGCGCTGTGTCGGCTCTGTGCGGAAAGTGGGGACTCTCACTCTGCAAGCGACTCAATAAATGTTCATTAGCTGGTGAGTTAAGCCTCGACAAACCCCACACTACACACCACGAGGAATCAGCCGGTGCAGCTCAGCGGGTCAGAGATCTGTGGCCTTGTCACAAAGGTTATGGGGTCAAATCCCATAGTCAGCAGAGCCATTATATCAGTTGGGCCCTTTAGCAAGGCCCTTAGGCCCAGCTTCTCCAGGGACACCGGCCGACCCTGATCTCTGATCCTGCTTGGAAATTGCTTTGAATAAAAGCGTCTACTAAATAAATGTAAAATTCCCACGATTTAACAGGGTGTTCATTCATAAAGTGAATTGAATTTATGAATAGCATTGTATGATGAAATGTAAACAGACACTAGATGTAAATTCAGCTTGCTTTTGATACACCACCAAGCATTTTTAAAGGACACTAACGTTATAAATGAAAGGTGCTTAAAAAGACCTTCCCTTTACATATTTATTTACCTAGATAATGTATTTAATAACAAAATATACGACTCCTGAGGCCTATATACACATAAATGTCGTCAGGGACTTTGCACCTCTAGGCCAGACAAATTTATGCAAGTGTTCCAGGATGGAGGAGGGCAGAGAGAAAGCTGACCTCTGTCTGTCATTGCTGAGAGGGGGGAAAAGAAAGAGAGTCACCAGCCTCCAGCAAACATCACAGAACAACTGTACCAGTGAACGTCAGAGTCGCTGCCAGTTTAACACGCAGCAGACAGAATCCTGACAGACGGTCCCTTGCGGCTGCCAGGAAAGGAGAGGGAGGGAACAGGCAGGCGAGGCTGGAGTCCTCGAGCGCTGCCGCAGTAGCTCCGCCGCGTCTCTTAAGCGGACGCGTGATGTTACTCAGCTGCCTCCTTCGTACGAAGCCGCTTAAAACTCCCATCCGCCTGTACAACTGCGGATTCTCAGGGGAGTGAGGCAGGTCAAGGAGCCTTGCTCAAGGGTATAATAGCCAGGTCAGTCTTGGGGCTATGACCTCAGTATCCGAGTCCATGTCTTTATAATCAGCCAAATGTCTAACAGTCAGGTGACACTCACAGCCAGAGAATACCGTAGTAATCAAGAGAATTTTGAAATCCGCAAATGAATTTAAAAAAGGTAGAAGGGCACAGATTAATTTCCTCCAGAATAATGAGTTTTATAACAAAAAAGCAGTTCTATGGTACATTCCCTTCACATTTCTACATTCCTCTCTACAGAGAGAGATGTGGCATGTGACTTGAACCCCCAGTGATTATTATGGTCTTTAAGTTAAACTGATAAGCTTGTTACTTTAGACTATTTGCACAAATGCAATTCAAGCACCTCTTGAAAGTGATGAAATATTACACGCTCACGGTAGTGGGATTAGATGCTGATTTTCTGGTTCCAGTTTATTAAAGACAATAGGGCAGCGCAGTGGTACATCGGGCAGCACTGTGGTCTCGAAGCCCGGGGGTTGTTGGTTCGATTCTTCCCTTGGCGTGTGTGGTTGCATGTCAGCACTCTGAATATCTCCCTGGTTGCCTCCCGATTACAAAGATGTGGTTTATGCGAACTGGAGCTTTGTGTGTGCGTGTGTGTGTCCCGGGACAGACTCACTAGATCCCTGGAGCGGATAAGTGACTCTGAAAACTGGATGGTATAAATCAGACTAGCAGTCCTCAACCCATGGGTCATGACCCAAAAGGTGGGACAGTGTTGTGAGGCAGAGTTGGAAATATACACATTTTAAAATCAGCGAGCTCCTATGCTGATCCACAATCAGATTTCCTAGCCCCAACATTAGAATTAACCCACATAAACGGGTCTTCGATCTGCAACTACTTAGTGCAAAACTAGTGAACTCACAACCAATCCAAGAGGCCAAACCACAGATGCTTGATTTAAAATTCATTCAATTGATTGATGTAAATAGCAGAGTGCACCGTGTGCTTGATCATATCGTTAATTTAAACAACACTTGATATAGGCCCAAACTCTTCAAATCGGGTCCTTGGTTCCAAATCCAGGCCTTGTTTTCAGTTCTCCCAGGTAGTTCGTTTAATAATTACTGATTCTGATTGGTCAGAGGCTTCACACCGGGCTCACAGGTAAAGGAAGGCTGAAAAACCAGCAGGGCTCGGACCTCGAGGACCGTGATTTGAAAATCCCTGATATAGGGTCACGACTGAGCAGACATGGTAAAAATTGGGTCGCGCTGCAAAAAAGGTTGAGAATCACTGAACAACATGACTTCAATCGTGTATGCAAGGGGAGCTATGCACTGCAAACAAATGGAGGATAAAGGAGTTTACACTTCTGCACTGGAGTTACAATCCAAAGAGCCACCCCCTGTTCATGGTACCCTTTGAGTAAGTACATCATTAGAAGATTTACTTATGACTAATAAATTCTGTGATCCAGCCTCATTTAGATTCCTATCAGTTGATGCCAAGTGAGACAATACTACAAATTATATTGGATTCACCGAATATTATAGCAATACACATGAAAATAACCTACAACTAAAAAAAAAGCAAATCAAATCAAAAGCGTAACATGACTTAGGTTGAGCAGAAATTGATGTCTTTTTGAATTAAACAGTGAACATATTTCTTTAGAATTAATTAAAATCCTGAGCAATTTCCTTCCAGAAGAGCTGTGTTTAGGGCGATGTGAAGAAGACTGAGACGAAGAAAAATGACACCTTAGTCATAGCGAATGGAGTTAATTTGGCAAATCATCAGTTCCTTATGGGAAAATCTCATCTGCGAGCATTGGGAGCCCCTTAGGCAATGTCACACAGCTCTGAGTAATCAAGACTGTTCTTCACCTTTCTGTAACACCCAGAACTCATGGAAGGAAGATTCAGGTGAGAACCAGGAGACGGTGGCAGGGATCAGGCTGGAGGCATCGACAGGCCGGGGATGGGGAATTCACTTGGGTGATCACGGGGGAAATGAGATCCCAGAGTGCACGGACCTCACACTCCGGAGACTTCCAGCTGAACCGACGCCCGCAAAGTGAAGCGGCGAGTTCTCAGCACGTGGCGTGGAGTGGCGTGGAGTGACGCGGTAACCCACTCCCAGCGCAGCACGATCCACAGAGGGTGTCGGCTTCAGGCGGGGCCGCCCCTTTACCCGCGGGAGAGGCGAGCTGCCACCAGGTTCCTAAGGAATCGCGGACATGCGTGTGGGTTTTGTTGATGCGGCGGAGGGTGTGACAGCAAGTGTCACCTCTGAAAAGAATGCCCCCCAGGAATCATGCGAGTGCCATTACATAACAAGCAGCCTTGTCTGATAACAAGGACGGACATACTGTAAGCAAATACTCGACACAACATGCCTACGGCACTATAGCTTTAAAAAGTGACCTAATATGCTCCATATTACTCCATTGAACTCCATTCAGCAGGATGTGTAGATGTTTCATTTATACAGTACAATATTAATTATAAAGCTATTGGTCAATTAGCACTAAAAAGCGACGAGAAACTTACTTACTACCAATGAATAATCATGACTTCCAACAATTAATATCATTACAGCATTGGGTCCACAGGTGCAAGAGCAAGTGAAGGCAGTCTCTTTATTTTTTTTGCAAAGAAGCAGTTTCTGATTTTTAAGGTCTGTGAACTGACAAGCCTGGCAGAGGCCAGGATCTGCGAGAACCTCAGCTATCTGGAAGGACCAGCCACGTGTTCAAGCAGCTACCCAGCAAAATGCTCAGAGTTCACATGCTCCGCTGTGCCCTTGGGCCTTGGGGTCTTCCGGCTTCCGCCTGTCATTCAACGCCATCTCTGAATCAGCCAGTGTCAGCTAGCCTGTGTGAGCATTGGCCTCAGTGAAGAAGCGCCATTCTCTCCAGGGTGCCGCCGCTCCTGTGCTCCTTATAACCCCAGAATAGGCTAAATGGCGAAACACAAGTCTGTCCTGGAAAAGAGACTGGAAGCCACCTGGGTAATATATAACGCGGAGGCTTTATAGACCATACCAGATAAGTCGCAGATAAATCTGAGAAAATAAACCAAGTGAGGCCTCATATTTCATAATGAATCCCCTGTAAAATGATGTTACAGACACCCATAAAGTAAAGGCGTCCCAAGAAATAAGGGAAGCCAGTTAACAGGAAATGATGCTTTACGAGGGGGTGCTCAGTGCGAGGTGAGGGAAGACGGTCTCTTTACCGATTCAACATGGCCTACATCCGTGGAAGCGCTCCCGTGGAGACGACAAGGTCAAAAAAGCCCCAGTCTGCCTCCAAATTTATCGTTAGAGCCACAGAACACCCAGCAGCTGACAGGTTACCCCGCGCGGGGGTAGGGGGGTGGGCTCGGCGAGACGGCAGCTTAATTACAATAAAAAAGGCATTGGGGGCATCCCACTAGCTGCGCCCCCTCCTACCATTCCCCTTGTTAGCACATCTCTCACCCCCCCCCCCCCCCCCCCCGCCGGCCCCGCCCCCGGG
>JABFEB020000026.1:4164153-4175986 GCA_019775895.2 Stomatorhinus ivindoensis
GGGGCGGGCCCCACCCCACCCCACCATCTGAAAATCATAACCTACATACGGATGGTGACAATCTGATGGGAAAGGAGGTAGACAGCAGATGAATTACCCACATTAATCCTATTTAGTGACCTTTGGAGTCTTGGAAGGTATTTTATTGAGCATGTGCATCAGATCTGACATCTTAAACATAATTTGACGTAGTCACAAGGCCTATGACATCACAATAATTGTGCCCACGTTTCCCCAAAATTAACCCCAACACTGACAATGGCCATGATGTAGAAGTCATTACTGCTGAAGTTACATACTACTGGGAAGCTTTGCCGACTGTCAGCAATACATTCGAATTTGAATCTACAATTCCATTATTTACGTTTTCTTTATTTAACAGATGCTCTTATCTAAAGCGACACACAACTGAAAGGATAAGGGCTCAACTGTGAAATACCTGGGATTTGAACCAGCGACCTTCTGATTATAGGCTCAGCTTCCTAACTGAGCCCCCCACGGTACAGCACTGTCGGGGTATTGGGATGCTGTCCAGGAGGCCCCCTTGCCCTGTACCCTCTGCTTATTGGGACTGACTACAGGCTCAGCGGAGTCCTCTACAAGGGGGAGAGTTATGGATGATTGATGGGGCTTTGATGAACAACAGCAGAGTCACTGCAAAACCTGTGTAAGATATACAGCTGCTCTTGGTCCTTTGATCTGGGGGCGGGGGTGTGATAAATATTTATCAGTAAATGCGTTTGGGGATTTTAAAGCCGGTATTTCATCAGGGGGAACGACAGCACCTACACCTCATCCTTACGTCAGAAGAAGTGGGATCTGCATAAATGTTTGTAAAGTGCATGGTTTGAAACGCTAACCTTTCTGGAACTGCACTAAACAGGTGCAAATCTTTTATAACACCGACTGAACCAACAACATCCGGATATATATATATATAGAATAAGTAAGCAAATCTACTAGTTAACTAGTACAAAACAAGCAAATCTGAGTTGTAATGGTTATCAAACTATATTCACTCACTTATTTGGGACGAGGCTTTCACATTTGTGCTCCATATAATTACTAAAATTAGTGTCTTAACTGAAATGTTGGCATCATTTAACCAGCAAAACACTACTGAGCTGTCAGCTAATTTCTGCCTAATTCACAGCATGAAAAGGTACTTCAGTGACATTTTTGAAGGTGTAATTGTACTTTTAACACAGAAAGAGTATCCCTTCATTTCTGCCTCTTGAAAAGAAAGAATGTCAAACATAACTGTGAATTCACTACTTCACAGTTTAATTACTTCATAGACTCTGAAGTTTAAAATGTAATCTATGCTACTTAAGTTTAATAATCAGCACTACCGTACTAGGTTTCAAAAAGAAGATCAGAGGTGATGCATTCCCCCCCCCCCTCCTTGTTATTCTCCAAAAAGAGGAAACTTAACTTGACCTAGAGGGCTTATGGCTTTGAGTGTTTAGTACATGAAACATGGAGCACAATGATTAATTAGTGCAACATGTGTAGATTGTTAAGAGGCCAAAAGGAGCCAAATCCAACACACACAAGGGCAGAAGCAGATATTACTTAAATCACATCTTTAGCATTATCCAGATGGGCTGGGTGTAGCATTACTTAAACAATAATTACACTTTACATGCATCCATAACCGTTTATGAGTCTATCCCAGCCAACACAGAGTATGAGACACATATACTCAAGCACAACAGGCATACTATGGTTTTACCATGAGACACTAATTGACTTAATCTCAGCCAGATACAAGGATAATGGAGATGAGGGCAGGATTCATACCCACATCCCTAGATATGTGAGGCTCAAATGATAAATGGACTGCATTTATATAGCGCTTTTTTCCAAAGCGCTTTACAATAATGCCTCACATTCACCCATTCACACACCGGTAGCAGAGGCTGCCATGCAAGGCACCAACCTGTATACCGGGAGCAATTGGGGGTTCAGTGTCTTGCTCAAGGACACTTTGATGGGGTCAGGAGGAACCAGGGCTCGAACCTGTAACCCTACAGTTGCCGAACGATACTGCTACCTCCTGCACCTCCATCTTCCACCGATAAATGATAAACAACACAGACACACAGCACAACCAACAACAAATAACCAAAGTACAGGAACCACATCATTGGTGGTTAATCAGATATCAGAAACTTATAAGGACTCTTTTATTCTCAAAGCACAAAAGAGACTTTCATCATAATATTCAGACACATTTCAATAAACTGGCACTGACAAATGCAGAACTCACAGAATTGATAGATACCATGAGATTTAACCTCCTCAACCACCAGGACACCTAGGGATCAACTAGAAACCTTATTTATTTACATGTTAGTTCCCAGCTAATGTTTCCTTAACAAACCCTTTAGAGATTCTGCAACGAAACTTATTCTCTCTTCTCCACTCATCACTGTCAAAACCAAGGCAGATACGTACCGGGAAACCTAATCTCAAAACGGTCCCAAAAATAGTTGTTCACAAACACTTTTAATACAAACCAAATATGAAACGGCAATCCCACCAAAACACTCATATTGACTTAAGTTATTAATCAGTTCTTTCTGTTACACCATGACATTGATAAGGCATGCAGATGATAAGGCACACAGCAAATAAAAACCCTTTATTACATGCATTTCGTGCATGAAAGAAATCGAAGATGAAACTTAGATTTCGTTTCCATTATGACACGTTGAGTCTTCGACAAGGATGATACCGTTTTAACCACTCAAGCCCCCAAACAGCATTTATGTACTTAACCGTGTGGCAAGGATATAAGTGGAGCATCAAGACAAAAAGTATTTTCAAACTGATTCAAATGTGTAAATGCTACGATTTCAGGGGACTTATTGAATACGTAACGGTCACTAAGCACCATACCTACAAATCTAATATTCAAATTTTCTGCTTTGTTAATTACCGGGAATTTAGAAAGGCTAGTTCAAACTTGGGATATTTAAAATAAAAATGTTCGGTAATGTGTTTACCCAATCTGTCCACAAGCCCTTGGCCACCGCCGAAAAAGGACACTGCATTCGTTTAAATGCCTTCATAAATTCACTCCTTCTTCTGTCAACGTTTTCCAATTTTCCTTCACAGAAAAAAAACTTTTAAATATGTTAAAGTTGAAAGAACCAACCGACTGCACAAAAACAGGTTCTGTGATTCATACATTAAATTTCCACGGAATGACACCCACGTTTAATAACATGCAACTATCTTTCCCCGGGTTTAATTTTAGACATAAGTGAACACGGATGCATGTTCTATAAAAACCGCATCACTAACATCAGATGTATAAAAACACATTAGTTCATTTTTAAACACTAATCAGCTCTTCTGGATCGCAAGAAATCCGCCGATCGCTGCCATTCGGACCTGCCCGTCGGTGGTGTGGATCACGCACACATTTCTGCACCCCACTTCCCTTCGCACGTCAAGGGCTAGACAATATAATGTAGTCCAACACAAAAACACACCGAAGGTTGTTATTTATGGTTAAAATCTACCATCTACCCACCACACAATGTTTCAATGACCGATTCCTAGCAACGTATTAACATTATCTCATGTTTCTTATTCCCAGCCCGAATGTGACATTATAACACGACCACCAAATAAACTTGAAATATTTCCGACCAAAGATCCATGTATACGTATGAGTAATCGACCTAGCATTTTCCACAACACTGGAACACAGTAAATTACACGACCCAAAACAGACAACATCTACCTCCCAGAAGCCATCTACTTAGGCAGCTCTCACACACAAACCACTCCTTCGCACATCTTGTCAAATTAGTTGCTCCGATCACAAGTACGTAGCTCCGAGTAGCGTGGAAAACATCACAGAGACATAGACCACCAAAGACAATGCAAAGACATCAAAACGCATTTAAAAAGTTCAAACACAGTAACTAGGACCACAAACGGGTGGACTCACCCTGATCGAAGCTCAGTGATAGCAACGATCACTTCCCGTTCAGTGATCTATGGTTCACAGTAGCCAAGGCCAGTTTATGAAACCAGTCAAGTCCGCTCCTGTTGTTCTCCTTCGCCGAATCGTGTGATATTGTCGGCGATCGCACCGCTCTGTCTCTTCCGTTACGCCAAGTGAAAATATTCCCAAAATTAGGAGGAAAAATAAGGAATGCTTGATCCTCGCAGAGGTGTAATTCACTAATTATGTAAAAGTGAATTTAATCCATAGGCAAGCCAGTTGCTGGCTACTCACCGCGCCGAGCGACCGGATAGTTAGTTACATTGCAGCAGGTACCGAATGCATTAGATATTTTCTATCACATATATAGTAGCATGTGCGTAACTGCTATATCAGCCCTCTGAAAAAAACTACCGATCTATTCCAGATCGCCGCGTCCCTTACAGATCCTAACGCCCTGGGATCTATAGGGGAAGATCGAAATATATATATATGCCGCGTAGTTAAGAGTGAACCACACTAAAGTACGAGCACTTTCTTTTCACGCTGCTTTTTTACATAACAGCATCATCCTCTCTGTGTTGTCGCATCACATGCTAGGAAAACATGGAGTTTCTTAAAGGGCCACTAACCTTCCCGACACACGCGTTACCTTGTCAGTGTAGACAAAAATAGGGAGTGAGTATCTGAAACGTATACCTGAGCGTAAGTTTTAATTACACTGCTCACACTAAATGTTCACACTAAATTATTCGTCGACTGTAAACGCGGACAAAATGCATCTCTTCACACGGGTGAATCATTATTACACGTATGGCAGAAGACCCACTTCAAGGAAAGGGGAACCAATGTTTGCCTGACGAAAAATGACGATATGAATAGTCATGGGTGGTCGCCGCGATCTTTTTCTCCTTTAGAGACTTCTGGAAAGTTCGCATTGGCTTTTAATGGCTCATCTGACAATGACAACACTGCGTATATTTAGGTGGGCGGATGCGTGCCAATATGTTTTGGTGGCACCGGGAACCTATGCCCTGCCACATGGGCGTGGCACTAACAATTTCAGCAGAGCCATTGCAATTGGCAAACATCGAGCTCTCTTTTGAGTCATCAAGCCCTGGGTTGTATTTAACTATTGCCCACATTGTTCAAACTCACTGTGAACCCTATATGAAATCAAAAGAACCAGTAAATCAAGCATCTCGTGGATTCTTGTGGTAATATAGATGTTACACAAGTTGTCTAGAATCGAGTTATCTATATTTGTTCAGTTCTGTAAAGGAATAATGCTGTATCCATCAACAAGAAGAACGACAATAATAATAATGATTAAATTAATAACAATCATGCTTCTAATAATAATAACGATAGAAATATTTTGACCTAGCGGGTCGTCACCTCAAGAGAGTATACCTGAGTTATCCAGTTTACGTTACGAAGTCTTATCTATGAGACCCAATAATAATGCTTATAAATCGCAGCCTGACACGGTTCTGTTGTCAAATGTGCGTGAAACAAACGGGAAAAATTGTGAAAAATCTGGTTTAATGTGCTTGCCGCTAGTGATAACAAACCGAATCAATTTATTTGAAAGGGGTGGTTGAATCCATCTCCATATTAATGTGTCCACAGATACCGCTATCAGTTACATCTCCGGTCTTTAGGACTGATAGCGGGCACTCGCATAGTTCAAATATTCTTTGCAGGGACTTCAGAAGTGAAGGGTTGTGGGTTTGAATTCCATGTGTATGTGGAGTTTGCATGTTCCCCACATTTACCGTGAGTTCCCTCCCCTAGGATAAAGACGTGCCGTTAAATACATTGCTCATAGTGTGTGGGTGTACGTTCCCTGCAGTGTATTGGCACCCAGTCCTGGGTCTGCCCCTGCCTTGTGCCCTGTGCTGCTGGGGAAAGGCTACAGATGACCTAAATAAGCAACCGGAAGGTGGAGGAAAAATGGAGGTTCGATTCAATTACCATATTGATATACATACTTGCTCTATTAGATTTTGATTCCATTTCCTTCAGCTTGACCACACTTATGGTTTACCAAGCCATTTGATTATTTGCCCTTTATAGAATAGCTGGGGCACTGCTATAGCTCAAATGGAATTGAGATCATTTACAGGCTGTCCTTCAGCATTAAGTGCAGACTACTGCACCTGTTATAGGCTAAACGAAAACCTTGGACAGTACGTGCAATATCTGGTTCTTCAATGGAATAATTCTATGCATAGACTTAATCAGATTACAGAGGGAAAGTGCATTATTACGAGGTTAAACAAATGAATATAATTTGAGCTCTATGGGCTGCTATAGTTGATTACCTCTACTGGGTAATTGGACTAACAACTCTGAGGATGCTTTGTAAAATATTATATTAGGTGTGAGGCAGGCACTGGGTGAGAGTGCATTTGCACCAATTACCAAAGCAGGTTTCGGTCAGATTTATGGCAGAAATGTCATAATGTTAGAATGCGGTTGAATTTACAAATCATAAACATTACAGTGTGAGCATTTGGCTTCAGGCTCCATTTTGATGCACACCTATTCCCCTAATTCGCATCATCTACCCTGCTATATTAAACAGCGACAACGTCATGCATTGTTTTATTATAAAAATGATACCTTTACATTATATGCGGCACATACGCACTGTAGCAAGCATGAAGCCAATGTTACGCTAGTTAGCTCACTAACGAAAAGCGGGGTTTTCATTGCTCTGTTATCACGGTACAAAGAAACTTCAGAACATGGACCTCCACCCCTTTAAGCTGTAAATAGCAGGCTATCCCTAGCCACTAACAGCAAGCCTCACTTGACAGTCTGTAATTAGCTCCTGTAAGCCCTGTCTTCACATGTCAGAAGGCACTTCTTTATGACTTCCTTTCATAGTTACACAGTATTAAGAGAGCATATACATAATAATCTTTCTTCTGAAAAAAGAACGAATTTATACGAACGTGTTAGAGTAGAATGTTTCATAGCACTTTATCTGCAGGGTGTCCACTGCCTTGTGCTCTGTGCTGCCTGAGATTGACTCTAGGTTTGCATTGGCTCTGCACCAGATAAGCAGTCAGAAGATGCTTGAATGAATGTGGTTTTACAGAAGCCAAACAGAAGAGTGTTGCCTCAGGCCTCCAGAATTGTGGGTTTAGCTATAGGCTCCCTGCTCTGACTTTCTGTGTTTTTGCTTTTTCTCACACCCGTAAATACATGGGTTTTCTTCATGGTCTTCAGTTCCCTTAAGTGATTGCGAGCCCCCCTCTTAGAGTCAGCGCGTCCAAACGCTCCAAGCTGATCCCGTCCAGCGTGCATCCCAGGATCACAGTGACGCCTCACGGAAAAGTGAATTCTGGAAAGGGAGCGCACACAGGCCACGGTTTAACAGCAGAGGGGCGGCGGAAGAGCTGATTCAGCAACACAGTTCTACCTTGCAGGTGTGCAGGAGGGACACTGTAGATGTGCAACAGCGTAGGCGGGAAGATGATCACGGGGATGCCTGTTGAAAGAGCAAGGTCGTTTGGAGATTTATTGAATACTTGCGTAGGAAATAAACTCAATGGCAAGTTAGAAAAAGAGTGAGTAATACTGAGAAAGCCATTAAAATGAGTGGTGGGTCTTTTCATCCGAGCACTCAGAGAATCAAAAAGGCAGCACTGCGTGAATAGGGGAGAAACAAATTGTGCCAGAGAGATCTCAAAACCTGAGTCAGGGTTAAAAGGCAGGCACATATTTATGTATTTATATTTTCTGGCACTTGAGTCTCCTTCAGTAGAGCTGAGCATTCTTAAACAGCACTGTGGTGTTTCATCAGAGCGAAACAGAGAGACACTGAATTCTGATAGCGGAGAGACAGGAAGGCTGCCATACTCAGGCATTCTGTGTCTGCAATGCAGCTTGCCAAGAAAAGCACAAAAGAGCAGTTACTGCATTTAAAAAAAAGGGATGTCAATGTAAGAGATGTAGAGGAAAGGACAGAGGACAAAGGATAGACAGATCGGCTATAATTAAAATGAAAAAATGCCCAGGATAATTTGGCCAAATGTACACATGGCTGCACCAGGTAGGGGTACGTTTGCAGCTTCTGGGGGCTCCTGTACAGGCTCAGGCTGCATCTTTGCCCCGCAGAGTGACTCCCAACCCCAGAAATTGATTTGCTGGGTCACTTCCTGTGACACACAGCTTCGTGTTAATTAACGCTGGTCTCGCACACCAGCTCACTGTCCACCCCCTCCCCCGCAGTACTCGGTCGATGTAACGGACTGAATGCGTCAGACGCCAATACCAGGCTGAGTCAGTCTAACGTCAGTCAGTCATTACCTGTGTCATAGAAACTCACCGTTACGTGACCAGTGCAGAACCACCATGCTGAGTAAGATAAACAGTGTGAATATGTAGAAATTACCATTAAGCAAATGCAAAGAGAACACACAGAGACAATATTACTTGTAATTAGACATCCATTCCCTCCCCATTACTAATTATGCTTTCATTTTACCGTTACCGTTCTCATAAATTACCAGTAAAATTCCCACAGACATTTAATTAGTATAAACTATTCAAAAAACATTGCCCTGTGCCAATGCAGATTAATTATTAATATTCCATTATTAAGTATGGGGAAATTTCCCACGGAGCCATATACAAACATATTTATCAGTGCAGATTAGTGAAAGGCCAGGGGCTCTTACAGCACGTACTATTGATGCAAGTGAAGAGTTCTGGATATTCTGCATAGCTAGACATTGCTCTTGTGTACTAGACTGTACTGTCCTATCTTTTATTAGTTGGTACATTATATTGTGCATTCATTAGTCTGTTTATTCCCTTCTAGGAATCATTTTAGTTCTGTTCTTCCACTCCCTCAGATGTCTGTCATAATGAATAACAAGGCTATATTACCCACCACAATGGCAGATTTGGGACTAAAATATCAGAGCCCTACTGTTCCAAAGTCTTGACACTTTCACACTTATATATAGTATGTGTGTCACACATATATAATACATATATATATCCACTAAAAATAGCCACGACTGTGACTCATTTTTTAAAAACCTTACTTTATGTGAAGCAGGAAAAAACCCAAAATTTTAAACAATAATTCTTTCAAAATAAAATTCTGTAGCTTAGTACTGGGAAGTAATACAGAAGAAACAGGCAGAAACAGAAGTGGAGGGTTTATCTTTCACAGCGTTCTGATACCCCATAATATCAGTGCTCTCAGTGATGGGGGGGGGGGGAGGGTCAGCTGAAATTGCAGGGCAGCCAAGCGGTAATTAAAGGTCTGCGCTTTGACATGCAGGGCTTTGCTGAGCCGTACGGCAGCCCAGCTTTGGCGACACGAGAGCCCCGCCCACTGAGAGGGACGTCATCTGACCGACAGGGGGGGTTGCCAGGGAGGTGTTAGTACTCAGAGAAATGAGGTATGCAGCTGTGCGCTAATGAAGCGTGTACCTTCCCCCCACCCAGAGTCATTTGCTGCAAGAGAATAAGCATATGTGTACGGAAACACAGACGCTGAGCGGGCACTATTTAATATATTCTGTGTGTGGAGGACTGGTAAGGGAATCCACCACCCAGTGCTTCCTGGGATGGACTACATGCTACCCACAATCCTTTGCTGCATAAGCAGTATGAAAATGGATAAACTGGATGGGCAGAGGTTTCACCAAATTCAGCATCTATAACATTACACTGTTGTTCGCCTTAAGAGCGATAACCTTATAACCCGCTTTCAACAACAATTACAGCTTAACGGCAGAAGGATAAGGGCCATGCTTTTTCCAAAATGAATCTCAATTACTCAGAACACTTGTTGGCCGTGTGATGAATAATTCAAATTATTCTGTCCACGTTTTCCAGCATGCTTGGAGTTTCTGAAAACATCAAGACGACAACAAGAAGTGTACATTTCAGGTTTTATTGGGACTCAACTATTTATTATTATTATTGTTTTCCTTGTACACGCACACGGGGAAACGAGGAGCCTCAGCACCCAACTAAAAATTATGCTACAGAAGCTGCACATCAAATCAGGATGTGGTTTTTAAACCTATAATGACACATCATCTTAGTGCTTGTGAGGTACAAATATCCATTAATTGCTCTGGAAGCTCTGCTGGTTCATTTACGGCTAGATTTTACAGTTGCACAAAAGAAATATTTCTTCAAGGGCTTCCCATCATTGATGGAGGCGGCCGCACTTCCTCATTACAGGGAAAAACCTGTGAACCAAACCACCGAGCATATAAAGTGATGTGTCCTTGTTTATATTGAGGTCAGATGGGTTTCACAAAGAGAGCAACTATACTTAAATACCAAACAACAGTGTGTAAAATTTAAGTGTTCCTAGAAAAGAAACCATGTGGAGATGTCAGAAGGCAGGCTGTTCACGGATTATCTTTGCAGGACCTATTTAGGAGGAAGCCACTTTTCAATGTGAGCAAACTCCCGTCCGTGGTGGACGATGGCGAGGGGTGAAAGCGGGGGTGTAGCATACCACCCAACTTTGACGGGAACTGCCCGAGGAAGCCGTTCCCACTCCTGAACAGCTGCCCCCCCTTCTCTTTGCTGTAGACGAGGGGGCTCCCTCCCACCCTTCAGAGTCATACCGATATCATAGGAAGCCCACAGCTGTCCAAGTCTCAGCTGAAGTACCCCTCGGGAAAAAGTAACTGAGGCCTCAGAGTTTAATTTGACCCCGCCCCCTCCCCCAAAACCCAGGGTGGTTTATTTGTACATGGCGTTGAAGGCCCGGCCAATGACCATTCGGCGGATCTCGCTGGTGCCGGCCCCGATCTCGTACAGCTTGGCGTCACGCAGGAAGCGCCCCATGGGGTAGTCGTTAATGTAGCCGTTGCCCCCTGTTGGCAAAAAAAGAAGCATAGATAAATATATCATTATCATTACAATAATCATTGTATTTGGCTTGGGCCGGATGCTCCTGTTCTTACAGTTCCTCGTCTCCTCCACTCATGCCAGAAACACCACAGAACATCCACTCTGATCCATAATGTGATCAAAAGGCCCTAATGTGATTCTGCAGGCCATATGTGCTGTGCTGGATTATTGCATTACGTTTATGGTCTACAAGAAATGATTCGGCGGTTTTCCACGGTTTTCTTTACGCACGTCAGCCATTAGTGGAGGGCACGCCGCCCAAACCACGTGCTATATTTTGCTTTCAAAGGCAACTTCTTTCACCATTATGCAGCAGGTTGGTTAAGAAAGTTGGCTGAAGGTTATGGTGCAGCCCAGCCAAGCAGGTGGCTGAGCAGGAGGAGCTGCGTTTGCTAACGATTACTGCTTTGCAGTGACATACGCCGACGAAACCCTCGCAGGCTGGAACCACTTGGTATGATTAGGGGCCTTAATAATTAAAGTGTGTTCCTGGGCTGCTCTTTAGTCCAGGGTCTCCGAACAGGGTCCAGGGCTGAACTCCTCCATGAGAATGGACTTCACTGGAGGTCAGTTCTGGCACTACAGGTTAAAGGGGGAGGGTTTGTTCATTCTTGTAAAGTTCAAGAGAGAAAATTATGAGTGGAAAAGATCCCAGTTATAAATTACTGAGCGTAACTGACATGAGAGAGTCTACAGTCCACACTGTGAGGCGGTAACAAATGTCCACAGTCCACACTGCGAGGCGGTAACAAATGCAGAGGCTACACTGTGAGGCGGCAACAAATGCAGAGGCCACACTGCGAGGCGGTAACAAATGCAGAGGCCACACTGTGAGGCGGTAACAAATGCAGAGGCCACACTGTGAGGCGGTAACAAATGCAGAGTTCACACTGTGAGGCGGCAACAAATGCAGAGGCCACACTGTGAGGCGGCAACAAATGCAGAGGCCACACTGTGAGGCGG
>JABFEB020000026.1:4182383-4196160 GCA_019775895.2 Stomatorhinus ivindoensis
CCCACCCCCCGACGGAACGCTAGCAGGATAAAATGACAGGGAAATGCTGCTACCTTCCTCGACCGGAACTCGAGCCTGGTGCGGGAGCGTAGCTAATTTGACGAACAAACAATAAGAAAGATGACGCAAGAGACGAGTCCAGCGTAATCACACGGAATACAATAAATTAGATGGAAGGAGAGAAAAAGCAAGCATGCACACATGAAAAGCAAAATGAGATAAGGCCTCACTGACACCGCCCGTACGAAAAGGACACTGCCTTTGGTTTCTATAAATATCACAGGTTGTCGCTCTACAGTAAATGAATAAGCAGGCCTTGCTTGCCGACAAAGACAGTATGAGGAATCTCCACTTCAGTAATGATTCCATAGTGTCGTTTCTCCATGTGTGATGCAAACAAAAACAGGGTTTATATGCTTACGCAACACAAAAACAGTGGCAGGCAGGCAGGGGGAGCAGGGGATGGGGCGCCGGGCCGCGGGGTTCCCTTCTGGCGAAGCTGCTGCTTCTCACAGTTCAAAGGAACCGCCGTCTTTCCATTATGCTTCCTTCATACCGCCATTTCCCGCGGTCCCAAAAAGATTAAAGCTATTTTTATTTGCCAGTTGTCCTCTCACCTTGTGAACCGTGATAAGACGACACGCAAACGCGGTCTCCGTTAATTACAGGAGGTGGTGACTTCAGCCTTACCCATTCCCAGGGCTAAATTTAACATCTGGGTCTCCTTTTCCATTTTAACCACGCATGGAAGCCTATGAAATTTATAGTACGATTGAAAAGGTTAAGTACAAGTTCTCTTTGCGCACAGAAAAAAATCACGATTAGGGAGCCGGCTGTTAAAATGTCATATTAAACTAAGATCTTCCACATCTGAGGACAGTACAGTGTTTCTGTGGGCAGCACTGCAGTCACGCTTCCAGGACTGCAGGTTTGAGTCCCTCCCCAGCCCTGTGGGCGCCCTTCGCATGCTACCCCTTTGTCTGACCATCCCTGCCTCTGGGGATCCAGTTTCGTTTTGTAGCCCAAAAACATGCAGTTACTTGAATTTGTGAGTCTAACACGCCTGCATTGTGTGTGACTGTGACCCGTGATAGAGTGTACGGGGGCCCAGTGCATTCTGGGATAGGCTCCAGAATCATAAAGACGCGCCGCTGGATAAACGAAAATGGACAATTTCCTACATCTCATTACACATGTACATTTTTTTATATTATACAGCATTATAATAAACACAGAGCCAACACTGCTGAGTGTTACACTTGAAGCAAACTATGATTATACAAAATATTTAGAAGTGGTCAACAGAAGCCCCATGGAAATACTAACTACATGTATATATTTTTAAATTTTATTAATGAGCCCAACCAACACTCCTCCCTATACAAAACTGGAGTGTCATTTGCTAACCACAGCCCTAATTAGGAAAGAGCAGGATAAATCGCTCTTCGAACTCAAAACACAGGTAGAAGTAAACAAAATTGATAGGCTTCGCCTTTATTGAATCTTTAAGATGTTCCACAATTACTAGCCCAGGAGGTCATTTAAAGCAGTTTAGCACAGTGGCTGTCTCACTGGTCAGGAGTCGCCTATGCGGCTGCCGGACTATTCCGAGTCTGAACTGACCCCAGCCGCGAGCACAGCTGGGCTCCGCGCACTTGGTGTAGCTGCCCTTTGACGTCAGAGCAGGTGTTCCCACTCACCCCAGCAACAGCATCCTAATCGGTAGGAAGGAGGGGCGTAAGGATGCATCGATGCATCGTGATGAATCGATTGTTAAGGTGGCAATTCAGTTGCATTGATCTGTAATGTCAGAATTGATTTTTGGGGGCAAAATCTTCCTTCTGTGCTCTTACGTTCACACGCTGTACAAAGATGCATAAAATAACAGTGCCAGCATGTGAATTTCCGAAATGTAGAATGACGGAACTGTTCATTAATGTAAAGGAAGAGTTATGATGCCTTTGCTAACCTCACCCGTTTTGTAAAGCTGAACGCTCTTTAAAATAGTTAATATGTTTTTGCGAAATGACTTCTTTGTGCTAAAAAGTGAGGTTTTTCTCCCTAGCTACAGTAGTAATGATCAAGGGAGCTATCTAGCTAGCTATATAAAAATAATTTATATAAATGAAATATAATTTAGAAATATAATTAAATAAAAATTAAGTATAATTAAACATAATTTATAAAAAAAAATAAATTATAAAAATAAATAGCCTTTTGATATATTGGTTAACATATCGATATCAGTCAATATTCATCAAAAATCAAGATATTGGCATCGGTCTAATGTGTTAGTCTTGGTCGATATTGTCGACCAATATTTAAACTCTTAATATTAACTATTAATATTCAAAATTAGCATGCACCAGAGCTGAAGACAACTACTGAAATAAGGGACAAAACTGCATAGGACGACCAGCCATTCAATGTAACTGAGATACAAAAATAATTCCATCTGCTCAAATTTTATTCCAGTACTACTAATTCTATTACCTGCACTTCTGAGTAACTTCCAAGTTAGTGCTGGTGCTTGTGGTCAACCAATCGGCAAGCTTATCGCTGTAAGGCCCACCCCAGTGGTTTGTGGTTGAACAAAAATACCTAGTACAGAGTAAGGACTAAAAAAGGTTCTGGAACTACTTCTGAGGAAGTACAAAGAGTTCCTGTGTTGGGAATACGACAGTAGTTTCTTGTTCTAGAAAAAAGTTCCTGCAACGTGAAAGTGCCTAAAATGAACTCTTAAAATAATCAAATCAGATATATTAAACATATTGTATATACAATTATTTTAATTAGAATATTTAAAAACAAGTATATTTAAAAGGTTCTCTACTGTCAAATAACAAAGAACTAGAAAATAATAAGAGGGCCAATCTATAACGCTGAACTTTCACTATAGTGCTCAATGTTCATTAGCATTTACCTTGTTATACAAGAACAACAAATTGCCAAATAATATGGGCCTTGTGATTTTCAATGGACCCCTGACTACAGCAGTCTGCCGGGCTGCAGAAAGACACTTTTCAGTTTGACCTGGGCATACATGCTCCTGTCTAAATACAGCAGGCGTTGAAAACACAGAGTTTCCTTTATTGTGTCCTGGGGAAGCAGATTCCTTCTCCTGTCGCACGGCCCAATGAACTTGCTTAGGACAACAAGCCACTGTACAGAGGGTCATTCGTTAAAATCCCAAATAACCTACGAAGAAAAAGGCATATTTCATACTTCAGCTATTCGGTGTGTTTGCTAAGAGACATAGGAGCAGCAGGAAGTAACGTGGAGATCGGTAACATACCCCAAATATTACCCGCTTGTTTAATCAGAAGCGCCTTCTATGCTCAACTTATTAGGTGTAAAAACATTTGCTGGCTATTCACTTCAAAAAAAAAAAAAAGTGACTGACCCAAGAATAACCGCTGAATACTCTAGGCTTTTTACATGCATGGTGAACCAGGGATCAGAATAGCAATGTAGCTCTTCAATATTTCATAGCTGTATTACTATATACCTTCTACATTACGATGAGGGAAGGGCTTAATTTTAGAGTTCAGTTCAAGATGACGTCCCTCCCATATAAATTTTCTTAATGGACATGGAGAAAGTTCACTGCAACAATAATATTTGAAGTTTTTTTTTTTTTTTAAACTGTAGCTCCTGTGAGGTCGCGATGATGTTGTTTAACTGGATACCGCTTCCACTCCAATTAGTAAAAAGCTCACAGATTATGTACAGTACTATGCAAAAGTCTTAGGCAGTCAAAAGTAAAGTTTAAAGCTATTTATCTATTTATGATTTTTGCACGGTACTGTACATTTTATCTGGAACCTTCAAAGATCTATTTCTGCTTTGATTCACATATTCATGGGTGCATACAAGGTGTACCAGAAATTTCACAAGTAAAGGTTATGAAGAACCTCAAAAGTGTAAATGAACCAAAATGCATTTAACAGCAGCAACAGAAGCCTTTTGAAGCATCACAAGCTGCCATCTTCTTTGTTACTCTGCTCATTTTGGTTCATGTCCATTATATACGAAAAGATATCATAAAAAAAGCATTCTGGCAAACTACCTTCAGCATCCCCATCATCCAATCAGGGCGCAGGAACCCACAGTCACTCCACTATTAAGGGAAGCTGTCGTTGCCAATCTACAGCCCTTTGTGATAAATCTGGCCACACCTTAGTTGTCACTGTCCACTTATAAACATAAACTGCAGTTCACATGACCTACAAGTCCAGTGTCAGCTTGGTAAATTATAGGGTTCCAGGCTGACCATCCATCTAGAGTTCCCGGGCAGGGAGGGGGATTAGCTAGAGCATATGTAGGGTAATACTCAGGATTCAGAGCCGTCTTGGGCAAAATACTGTTGGATTGATACAACAGCTACAACAGTATTTTCAGAATGTGCTTAGATGCCACTACAAATGTGAAATCAGACCTATATGGATCAAAAACCACGATTTAATCAGAATCTCTGCTCAAACAGGGGACTGCTACCCGACGCAAGATCAAGAAGGGCCGTTTAAGACAGAGAGGCAACACGGGGACAGCATCTCACTCACACAAACCGTGGGATAGGGGAGGGCAGGCACAAGGCCATGAGGCAGCGTCAACACAGAGGCCTCCCTAATCCTTTTACATTTTATGCTTGCTTTATGCTTCCTGGCTGAACCGCACTGGAGTGGCACTTAAATTCAGACTGGGAATTCCAGCTGAACCCAAGACATTCCCTTAGTCCAATGCAATCATGTCCCTTTTCATGGCAGGTTTCTGAAGTGCTGAACTCGTCTGAATTACTCACCAGTATATCAACTGGTAGTATGTATAACACATTATACCCAGTTGGGCATATTAGAATAATGAGCCTCTTTTTCATTAACCCTTAGCCAACAAAGGGCTGCAATCACCCAGTTTTATAAAGACTGGGTAACTTAATCTCCTCCTATCCGAGGAAGTGCTGAGCACAAGGTAGGAGATGCTCCGTGTGGAATGCCATTGCATCAAGGGGCACAAACTCTCGCACACAAATCTTACAAAACTTGAGGGGTGAAACTTAGAGACACCAATCACTATATATACCGTATGTCTTTGGACTGAGAAGAACCCTCAGTGGTCACAGGAAAGACATGGAGAGAGCTACCCACTAAGTCACTGTGCCACCCGCATCAGACCAACTGTCCCAAAAAGCTGTCCAAAACTAGCTGGAAAAAAACAACAGGAAAATTCCACTGGAATTTCACTAGGGGTCTCGAGGATGCTCAGTGGTTTCCGTGGACTCTGAGCAAACACCCCTCTTAACTGCCTGATGAGTCTGTAAGTACACCCTCAACCCCTCAACCTCAGTGGACAAGCATCAACAATGACCATAAAAATAACTCAATAAATCGCAGAATCGGACACCCTTATTTTTACACTGTTGCCAGGCAGAATTACAGGACCATGAAAAAAAGAAACTTTTTTTTTTTTTTGCCATCGCAAGCCCTGGTGTCAATGAGGGTGACATTATCTGGGATGACGATACTGACAAAACTCAGCAAAGGGACAGCAGTGACGGAGGCAGAGATGCATACAAATGACCAAAACTTAGCAATGGCTCCAAAACCATGCAGATTACAGAAACAAATAAATTTGATAATTTTTTTGCCCTACAGCTAGTATATATTTATTCAAAAGTGATGTCACACCTCTCAAAAAAATGGTGCATGTTAAAATCTAGAATATATTAGATGATACAGTACTTCAGTCGACATGGTGAATGCAAAAGAAATTGGCAGGGATTATGATCTGAGTGACGCTGCCAAGAGCCAAATCATTATGGTCAGACGACTGGGTCAGATCATCTCCGAAATGGCGAGGCTTATGGGGAGCCCATGGTCAGCTTTGGTCAGTACCCATGAGAGTGGGAGTGGTCCTAGGAGAGAAAAACCAGGAACCTCCAACAAGGTGTTGGGTGGCCAAGACTCATTGACGCAAGATGTGATTGAAGGCCATGGCGTGTGGTACAAAGAAAGAAGCGATGGTGTGTGGCTTAGCAGGGTGCCCCTGCCTTCTAGTCATTTCAGAAAAATCATAAATACCAGATGAGAGCACATGAGCATCACTAAAAAGTCGTATTTACCAGTGGGGAAACTCAGGATTTTCTTTAAGCTCAGAGTTCCTGAGTTGGGGGCATGTCATTACAATAGTCAGGGCGGACGCAATGGATACTTCCACTGTGTGACGCAAATTATTTTGAAAGCAGTAAATTTTACATAGCGTGTCATTGCAAAACTGTTTTGAATTGTTTTGAATGTTGAGGATATTGTTATTAAATGGTGCATCGTTAAAAAAATATATATAGAAGTTTTCGTCTCAATATTTGATACATAGCTGGTCAGCGACCTGCTGTTTGAGCAAGGGGCGTAAAGTCAATTAATGCTACAAATTGGAGGAACGAAAGATACAGCAAGACAAAAAGCGGCTTTCTTCTCACCTCCATTTGGCGCCGACTAGAAGCACCTGGATAGTGCCATGTCATAATTCTGATTTTCCTACTCCCTAGTCGGACCTTCAGAGTTGGACTTGAAGGCAGCATAAGCCTCTGTGACTGCCACTGGAAGATGGTCTATGCAAGACCCAGCCTTAACAGAATAACCACATCCGCGGACCCCGGAGTAAGGCCCCTAACCCCCAGGCGGACCCCGGAGTAAGGCCCCTAACCCCCAGGTGGGCCTCCGAGTAAGGCCCCTAACCCCCAGGTGGGCCCCCAAGTAAGGCCCCTAACTCCCAGGTGGGCCCCCGAGTAAGGCCCCTAACACCCAGGTGGGCCCGCGAGTAAGGCCCCTAACTCCCAGGTGGGCCCCCGAGTAATGCCCCTAACTCCCAGGTGGGCCCCCGAGTAAGGCCCCTAACTCCCAGGAGAGCCTCCGAATAAGGCCCCTAACTCCCAGGAGAGCCTCCGACTAAGGCCCCTAACTCCCAGGTGGGCCCTAGAGCAAGGCCCCTAACCCACAGGTGGGCCCTCGATTAAGGCCCATAACTCCAGCTCCAGGGACACTGCACACTCCCTGACCCTCTGCTGTGACCCCCGACTTGTTCTCACCTGTATGTGTGCTTGTGTGTCACTATTCTAGTGATTCAGAAGGGCTACTTGTGGCAGAGACGTCAGTTAATTGTGATGAGAGTGATGTCACAACACACAGTGCACCAAACACCCTCTGCTATCCTCATTAGCTGGTGTACTTTCTGCCCTGCATGTTAAACTGCGCAGTGTGGCTGCTGGAGTCTTTTCCCACACCGCACCAAAACTCTGGAACTCTTCTCCCCTCATATTCGTGCACTCTATAAAACTATTTAAAACCGCCGTTAAAACTCATTCTATTAGGCTTGCATATACACCTCGAGTCCATCTACTTGAAAGCTCACAATTTATGGTTTTATCATGCCCGAATTTATTGGAGTTACTGTGTTGCTTTTATTCCGTGTGAGATGACCTCAAGTGAGAAAGGTACCTTTAAATAGAACGTATTATTATTATTATTATTATGAAGCAGATGGAGAGCATCAACATGCGTCCATGTTAAGCTGAAAAGCTACGATACAGGTGAGAGAAATGAAAACACCTTGCGTTCAATGTAACACGAGCACAAGTACTTTGCTTACATGTTATAGCCCATGGAGCCAATTGTTTGACCAGGGTGCAGTCTAGACACTGCTTATGTTTACGCCTTGAGCTTAAAAAAAAAAAAAAAAAAAACTTTAACTCCTGCCACTACAATAGCTTGGCTTGTTTTCCTGTTACTTCCTTGAGCTAGTCCTGTGTGTCCTTGGAATTCATTCATTCCTGAGTCCATAACAGACAGGGCAGCAACTCAAAAAGGAAGATAAACTGTATTCAGTATTATTAAGGGAAACAAGTGAGAAGTCAAATTTAAGAAGCATTGGCTGGTTCCATACCTGGAGCTGTGACACCCAGGATTCCCAAATCACCCATCTTCTTCCAAAACTCCTGCACAACAAACAGATAAACCACAGCTCAGCAAATTCACTGCAGTCCAGTTAATATTCACACAGCCCTTTCTCAGTGAAATCGGACGGTCACGGATAAAGGGATAAATGCTATGGGAAAATACATTTTTTTGGTGGTCCAGTTAACAAATTGGTCATGACAAATGTCACAGAAAGAGGACTTCCTGGCTCCCCGTGTGCACTATCACTTAATCACCCTGGTGCTAGGTGGGTGTCCTCCCCAGGCAACTAATCACATGCACCACTAGGCTGCCCCTTGATTTTTGCTCTCACAAAAATTTTAGCAGTCAATCACCAAAGACTTAATGGAGCCTGTTTCAAACCACATGTTTAACAGTCATTCAATTGTAGCAGACGCCTAAGTATATAATTAAATTAGCATGCATGAGAACACTGACGGCAAAACTAATGACCCCTGATGCTTTTCATGTGTTGGACTCATCTACTGGACGGGTGATTCTCAAACTGCCCCAACCCCTCAATTAATTTCGGATATGCTATGTTCCACCAGTAGCACATCTGATTCAGCTAATAATGGGTTTGATGAGCAGTTAATCACTGCAATCGTGTACTCTGGTGGCAAAACTTAAATACAGTTAAACCTCAGATTACGAGCAACATGGTTTGTGAGTGTTTTGCAAGACGAGCAAAATTTTTAAAAATTTAACTTGCTAAACGAGCGAGGTCTTGCAATACGAGTATTACATTTTGAGGGATTTCCCTAGTTAATTTGTAGTTATTTAGTTGTTCATTTAGTTCATTAATTTATAGCTTTCATATTTCTTATTATTATATTTCTTTCTGTCCTTGCTACTCGCTCATCATGTTCTTTGTCTCATACAACATACTCTCACCAAGGCCATCTGACCCCCTGGCTCCAGGAGTCTGTACAAAGACCATAGATAAAGGACCTGCTACCCTCAGTGGGGGCAGAATCAGGCAGAAACAGACACTGAACCAGCCGTGTAAAACATCTTTCTGTAACATCTTCATTCTGTCTTAATAAACTGCTTAAGCTTAAGGAACCTGCCTTATCATTCAACTAAAAGAACCTGAGGTTTCATTGAAGAAATCTATCATTTGGCGTCACCAACAGGATCGGTGAGAGACAAGGCCGAGAGACTAATTAATGCTGGGTGACTAAAGACAACAATTAAGCGCGCAAATCAACGGAGGTAAGATCTTCCTCCTGTCTTTGGCTGAAGGTTGAACATAGCCTCTCTCCTGCTCAAACACCCAATCAGAGAGTTGTTTGATGATAAGTGAATGTAACTAATTGTGAGATATCTGTATTTGTCGCGAGCTCAAAAAAAAGAAAAGAAGTTTTTTCGTTGCTGTAATGGGATAGAAACAGTATTTTCTTACAAGAGTTTTTCTGTTTTACTGTTGGGGAAAAACAGCCATTTACTATTCAGGAAAAAAATGAGTTTACAGCTCATAATCTGTGGCTGTTCCATCAAAAATGGCCTTATCTAGGAAATTTGGCAGTAGAATTAATGTTTCTGCAAGGCCGACTACTGAGAAGGGAGGAATGGAGCCTCCAGATGTTGATGTGGAGTATATGATGAAAAATCTCAGTGAATATCTGGACACAGCTTGGTGTTTGAAGTCGACAGCTGCTGGCGTCCGTGAGAAGTATGCTATCAATACAGATTCAGGTGGCATTTGGTCTTCGGATGACATGCGAAGAGCATGGGGAAAAGCACAGCGCATCGGAGATGGGAAAAAATGATTGCAGTGGACACTTGTGTGCTGGGTCAGATTCGTCATCGGAAAGGCGTGATTACAAAAACTAATGCTGGCCAAGAACAGAAAAGTTTGCATGAGCAAGTGTTCCCAATTGCTTCCACTTTGTTATAATACCACTAACAGTTGACCATGGAATTTTTAGTAGTGAGGAAACTTCATGAATGGACTTATTGCACTGGTGGCATCTTATCATGGTACTCACTGAGCTCCTGAGAGTGACCCATTCTTTCGTAAATGTTTGTAGAAGCAATCTGTATGCATGGGTGCTGGATTTTACACATCTGTGTCTATGGAAGTGATTGGAACACCTGACTTCAATAATTTGGAGGGTTGTCCCAATACTTTTGGCAATATAGTGTATGGATCATGCTTGTCCAAGACAATCAAATCAAATCAGCACAATAAATGTATAGTTTGTAATTCATAAGCAGTAACAGACCTGATAAAATCATTCAAAGCGTATCTGTCTTCCACTGCACGTGTTCGTGCAGATTAACAGCAATCTGACTTTTAACCCATTTAACTAGTCCACCATCACATGCTTAGTCACGTGACCTTTCCGATTCTCAAACGAGGGACACCTTCAGGAAAAGTGCTGAAATGCAGCTTGATGTTTTGATTACAACATAGTCAAGGGGGGAAAAACAGTAAAGTGAAAAAAACAGTAGACACCATCATAGTAAAAAGTGAGATCCAATTATCTTACCCGCATTCCTTTAAATTCATTGCTCTTATCAATTTCATCTGCATGGGGGGCCAGTTCTTCCAGGAAAAACCGTCGCACCGTCTGTCTGAGCTGAAGGAAAAAAAGGCAGGAATCTGCATTTCTTGTTTCTCGTTCATCTTATCTTCTCAATTTCAAATACAAACAACAGTGTCCATTGGTGTAATATGTCTGTTCTGTCCATATTTAAACTTACATACTATAGATTCTGTTTATTACTATGCAGTATTATTGACTTGAACTGTGATAGTCAATACTGAAGCTACCACTTTGAGTGCCTATTAACCTAGGTCACATGTATGCAAATTCAGTCATATAAAAGGAAGAATACACACCATATAAGACAGTAATTCTATGGGAATTACCATCTTACATCATAAATGTGCATTTTATAACTTAATCTGAACTTTTGAATTTTCCAGATAGTACTATGTACAACACAGGAAGTGAAGGGAAAGATGTGCATTTTTACGTAATCGTGTAACTCATCTTTCTATATAACACCATTTCAGAATCCGATGTTTAAAAATAATACAACCTGCATATCTATTTTTCTTTTGCTTCCCACTCTTTTATGCATAGAACCTTCTATTTTTAAATTCGCATATTGTATACAGAGATTCAAATTTAACTTCAAAGTATAACAATAGAACTTCCCCGGGGACTTGGACCCATGCAGGTCAATCAGTATGCTAACCTTCTTTAATCTATATGCCACCCGCTATCCCTAAATTTATAATGCATTATTTTAAGTGCCGCCTTAGCCGACAATTGATTGACTATGTGCATACAAACACGTTTTCATTCACCCAGTGACAAAGCTGCAGTTTTCATCTACATGTGATTAAACAACAACAATTTCTGAGTGGCACTACAGTCCTTAATTTAAATAATAATAATATAGAAAAAACCTTTCCGATTAGAAAAAAAATCCATTTTATGTTTTGTGACTCAACTTTCAATATATAGGCTACTTAACTAGTAATAATAAATATACTATTAACACCTAAATTATCTAAATCATAATTAAAAACCTTACAGTTATTTTCAAGTTAAGGAGTCGGGGATATTGCAGTCTGCTAAACACCAACCCAGGAAAGCTTCCGGTGCCCAATCTAAAAATGACATACGGGTAACCTTTCAACTTTGTGGCGCTATTATAACTTTTATATAAATGTCGGTAATAAATGTATTAGCTAATTAAAACTTTCACAGTAACCGTGGTTTTAATACATTTATGCGAATCTTTTTTAAAGCCGCGGCAAAAACAAGTTAAGCTTAAGTGTTTATTTTATTTTGATGTAGTGTCGCTGTTCGCAAGGTCAGCGCTAAGTGATCTGCAAATATTCACAAAAAGTAAAGATCATTTAGTTTCTAGTTGTACATAGGGCATCAGTTTTGAGCCGGAAGCTGATAGGGATTAAACGGTAACACTTTGCTTGACGGGGCACAAATACTTAGTAACAACGTTACTATTGAAAAACATGAACAAATACAGTCGGTACTTAAGATAAAAGATGTTACGATTCATTAGTGATAAACAAACATGAGATCAGAATTTCACTTGTGTTTTTTTCATAACTTGTTCCTTCACACGATTAACAGACAGAAAAAATGTAGTAACTACTTGGGATAAAATATGGTTCGGGATTCATTAATGACGAACAAACATGAAACTAATTAACTTGTGTTATTCGTGACGTGTTTACAGAATTAACATAAACAAATATTGCAACTCATTGAGATAAAACATGCGTCATGATTTATTAATGATGAATTAACAAGAGATCGGTATAACTAAGACTCATTTGTGGTTAATTAATACAGAAGTAATAGCATTATACTATATTATCTATGCCCGGTCAAGCAGTGTTACCGATTAAATTAAATTAAACCGCACTGCAGAAACAATATTAGTCGTTTTCTGTGCTTATGTGTATTTTCTAAGAATTGCAGGCGATGGCGCAACGACTCAAAACATAGAATCAATATTTCCCGTGCAACTTTCATTATTAATCTTTAGTTACCATGTGATTTTCAAACAGGCGCAAAAAAGCCTTGCTTGGTTTTACATAAAGATATACTAATGGTAGTATTATTGATGAGGTGTATACAGTGAGTTAAAGTATAAATCGTGCATCAATACTATAATGTGGACAGTCTGGCACTTTTTTTCGGTCTGCGTCGCAGATCCTTTAGCTACCTGTATTTGCTCGTCGGTCAACCCATTGACAACATCGTCCACGGGCACCGCACTGGCACAACCGCGTCTCGGCAGCGCGCTCAACCTGATCCCGAACTGCAAGACTCTTCGCGCCGCCAGCATCATACCGAACACTCCACGAGCTCAAAAACAGCACAGACACGTAAAGGATCGCAGCGGAAGGTCACGGTGAAGGAAAACGGCAGCGGTCGTGTCACGCGTGGAACAAGTCGGGCGCCATTCTGAGAAGGGAAATAAAGGACCATTTAAAGGCGCCGCGCTCAGTTTCACTTTCTGCTCAAAAACACTCGATCTCCACCCCCGCCTGGGATGAACACAGTTTTATTCAACTCAGTCGCTCTATTGTTCAGAATAACCCGTCGACCTACCGCGCGCAATTTATAAGTAAATTGGCACGTACTGTATTTAATGTGTATCTGGTTTTTCATGGTTAAATATATTTTTGTATCTATTCTGACCAATCATACATAAATTATACATATTCTTCGTAAATGTACAGCTGCAAATATTTATGACAAGGTTTTTTTAAAGCTTCTTTACACCCATAAACTAAAACATTATGTTGATTATCTAGTAAAATCGGTGTTTGTCAAGGTCTGGGATATATTAGATGGTAAATAAGCTAACATTCAGCACTCGTCGTCATGCTGAATGCATAAGAAATGGATAAGGATGAAGATCTGAGTGACTTTGACAAGGGCCAAGTCATTATGGACAGACTACTGGATCAGAGCATCTCATGCTGACGACCATGAATCATGAACCTTCGATAGGGTGGCGGCCGGCCAGCACTCGTCAATGTAGGACGTGAACACTGGCTATTCCGTCTTGTACAAGCCAACAGAAGGGCTACTGTGATGGCACATTTGATGACAGTCATGGGAGTGATCTGTCACGGCACACAGGGCACTGAGAGGTACAGTGATCCCTCGCTACTTCGTGGTTCACTTATCGCGGATTCATGACTTCGCGGGTTTTTAAATATACAGTAGTATGTCCTAATCTAAGAACAACATAAGTTTAGTGATCGGTCCAATTTTGCAACAAGATCGACGATGTCATGACCGCCTACA
>JABFEB020000026.1:4217322-4232321 GCA_019775895.2 Stomatorhinus ivindoensis
ACCTTTTCTACTTCGTGATATTTCACCCTGACAGCAGTGGTGTAGTTAAAGTATTTCATGTTGCAGGGGATGGTTCTTCTGGCTCTGGCCCCCCCAGCGAAGCCCTGAACCCTGACTGAGCCCGATAATTTGCTGACCCCGTGCTTGGACCGGAACCATCATCCTCACATGTATCTCAGAAGGCAAGACTGTATATGTGACAAGCAAAGAACTCCTATATACCTCTACATATCCTTAGAAGAACAGAAAATAACAGCATCTGAATGTTTAAGTAGTGGGGGTGGACTTTGCATGCACTCCCTGCGTTGTGTGGGTGTCCTCCTACAGTCCAAAGACTTTCATTTAGGTTCAGTGGTGTCTGTAAAATGCCTGTAGTGTATAATGTGCATGTGTGTGTTTGCAATGCAATGGACCGGCATCCCCTCTAGGGTGTAGCCCAGCCGAATGCCCTGTGCAGCCTGGGGTAGGTTAGAAGACGCCTGGATGTATACTTTATGAGGATATAAGAGCACTGAAGTCTGCTTATGCTCCACACATGGAGGTAAATGATGAAAAGCAAGCCCAATTGAAGTATACGCTCCTCAGCCACTTCATTAGGTGCAGATGCTTGTTAGTGCAAACAGACTGGTTCTCTAAACAACCAGTGATGCGGCTGTAGGAATTGGAACGGCTCCAGAGGTTCAGTTGCCATGTGGCTGAGCATCAGAATGACCAAGATGTGTGACTCGAGCAACACTGAACTCGATGTCATCGTCGGGGATGGATTTCCAGCGTCTCAGGAACGGCCGCATTCCAGAGACTTTCAAATGCTAACTGAAGCGTAATTTAGCAACAGTGTGTGTGCAGGAAGACTTATCTGAAGAACAGCTCGCTTATCCTCGAAGCAGTTATGGAGGCAAGTGTTGCTCCTACCCAGTAGTTGCTTGGTATACCTAATAAAGTGGCCAGTGAATGTACTTTTGATTGACAGCTTCCTGCATTGAACCGAAGATCCTACCTGTGAATAAAATTGCAGCAGTATGCAATTGTTCAGTTGTAATTATAATAAATCCATCTGTTTTTAGTAACCCATTAATTCATATTAGCATCGATATAAATAATGGAAACATTGTTTTCTGAAAAGCAGTTGGGAAGTTTTCTATGAAATAATAAAATGTAGGTCGAATGCTAGTACTTTATGTTGCCAGTTTGGACTTTCTGATCAAGCATGAAGACGCTGTTTTTGGCCACGCCCACATTCATGCGGGCGAGTCACGTTTCCGAGGGGATGCCAAGGGAAGTGATGGGACACATGCCGATTAGTGACCTTGGTGACAGCGTGGCCTCCCACCGTCCAGGCGGCGATCACTGATTGCACATCTTGAAGGTGTAACCTGTGGTACATTTAACGTCATGAAAGCACAAACTGCGGTAAACTCACTGATGAAGGAGGAGGACATGACAGGCCACAGTCATGGGAGTAGAAAACATTCTGACCATAAAGGAGAAGAGGTTACCGAGTTCCTAATACCGATGAGCCTTAGGAGTAAGCCTGCCTGTGGTTCTCTCTATGCACAGTTATGAGAAAGTGCTGGCGAGATTCTGCCGATTTACTCACCGTGGTGCTGATGCGGGTGTAAACGGACGGGACGTGTAAAAAAACGTGGGCAGCAGAGAGCCGGCATTACTGTCTGGCTCAGTTTTGGAACACAGAAAAACTGAGAGCGTCAGTTGCTACGAACAGATTCCTAACCACTCAAACAGGCTTACAACTTCAGGGGACTGCTTGCTCTGTTTTGAGCAGTGTTCAAAGTAACTGGAAGCTATGGAACTGCTGCAAATGAGATGTGCTGCTTATGTTTTCCAAATGACTGGCAAATCTTCCCATTTCACAGTCTCACTGATTCCCTGGAAGTGAGTTGCCGTTAATCTCCTCAAGCAACAGGCAAGCAGGCATTGACTAAATGCAGTGTTGCCCTGACTTCCCCTGATTTGTAATAGCTGTCTAGCTGATACACTATAGGCCGCCCAGTTTCTGAAACACACACACACACACACACACACACACACACACGCACACACACACACACACACAAGCCTCTTCATAAGGTCATTGTCGTGGCCGGGCTTCAGACACACCAGAGCTCACAGGAAACCCTTCCACGATGCTTGTTTGTCTGAACAGCAGTTCCAAACCCTGCACTGGCTGCCTGCCGTGTGCTGTGTTATTGATCTGCTCGTAGTGTGAACCTGCACGTTTAAGCTGTGATCTACTGCATTTCCTCAATATTGGCCAACACAAAGGGCCATCACTGTCATGTTGGCCATTCGAGTCCAGCTATGAAATGAATGCGAGGCATTTTATTGTTTGTGTTTCTCATGCAATGCAAGTGGAACAGCAGTGAGGGTTTCTATAAGTGTCTTTACTTTCCATGGAGGACTTACTTATGCACGGAATGCAGTGGTACGTTGGGGCAGTTCAACTTTGGCTCAGAAATCTGTGTAGCTACAAAACAGGCCCTTGGAGATGGGCCAGTCAAAAAAAACAGGCCTGCAAGCCCCTTGGGCAATTTTTTCATGCTTCTTCGAGGCTTTCCTTGACTCAGCTTGCTTGTCCTGTTTCCTTCAGCAAAACAGATCCTGGTCGAAGATTAAGAGCCTCGTCCACTGGCCATTCATTTCGCACCGCAAGCGACTGTCCTGGATTCAGCTCGCCGGACACAAAGGTGAGGCCTCCTTCCTCGCTCTTCTATGATCACCTGAAGTCACAAAATGATGTGCATAAGCCAAAGGGTTCCCATTGACTCGTGTTAAGGAGTTATTGTGTCTCCTGGCTGGACAATAAGTAGAAATGTGCACCGGACCCCACAGGCAGCTTCAAGGCTGGCGAGGAGGGCACCATTCTGAAGAAGTTCTCGGAGAACGAGAAGCTGTGCTTCGAGCGGCTGAGAGGGGAACGCCTACAAGACTTTGTGCCCAAATACCATGGCGTGACAGAGCGTGACGGCGAAGCCTACCTGCAGCTGACAGACCTGTTGTATGATTTCGACGGACCCAGTGTCATGGATTGCAAAATGGGCGTGAGGTATAACGTGTGGTGGGGGTGTTCGCACTGGAAAACTCGTGCATTAAAAATGCAGCACTCTGTGTAGATGGATTACCTTTACAAACAGCTAGCAGGCCCCCACCAGCACTAACCGCACTGTTTTTCTGCAGAGTTTATATTGATCTAAGATAAGGGCCTTGGGGAACACCTACATAAATGGAGGGGGCCATTTAGCTGGGGAGGGTTTGAGTTCAACCTCTTAAAGAGAGACTTTTAAAGGGGCCAGAATGCATGACTCAAACCATGAGTGCAGAGGAAGGTTTCAGCAGGTGTAACACCACTAAACTCCCATCAGTCTGTCACCCCTGATATCTGAGAAGATGCAATGAGTATGTTGTAGGGGTGCCTGCACGATTTAACGAGGCAGACGGAGAGCTTGGAGGTGGGCAAGCTCGCTGTCATTTGCCCCCAGTGAATGTTTCTGATTATCAGTGAGGCCAAGGGAACTGGCAGTTGTTTTTTTCTCGTAATTGAACACCTGTCCTCTCAGAGGCCTTGTGATTACTTCCTGCCCCCTGAGGGCAGGGCGGCATGGTGAATGGGTCTTATTTTGCCGACTGCACAGCCATGTTTCCTGTGTGGAGGGAGAATGGGTTCAGGCAAGCATTCACACACACACACAGACACACACACAGACACATACACACATACTCGCTCTCTCACACACACACACACACACACAGAAACACGGTTGCAGTTACGGGGTGTCCCTTTAGACTTGTTTTCACGCCACACACGCACACAAACCCACACGTGTCACCACACTCATACGCTTATGCACACACAGGAAAAGAAATGTCAACTTAAAGAAGGCTTCCCTCACGCTCCTGGTCTTTCACACACAGTCACACTGGGCACACATGCACACACACAAACACACACGCACACACCCATGTGTTTACATAGGCAGGCAGTAGGATATAAGGAGAGAACTGCACACAGACGCACAGAGCCGCTTCTATTCATATACACACACTAAGGCAAACTGGGTCCCCTGTTACGTTTCCTTCTTTGACATACAGGAAGCTGGTAGGGTTCAGTGGAGACAGTGAAACTGAAGAAAAACAAACAGTTGAGCGGTGCGTGTCTTTTGTAACAGGAAGGCCGTAACAGAGAGTCTGTTTGCGTGGCTGAAATTAGGAGTTTAATTTAATGATGCTTTATTGATCCCACATGGGGTCATTCTTTTTGCCTATCCTAGCTTGCTCTCCATGATGCACACGTAGGTGAGAGCATGTTTGGCAGCAAGGGGCAGCCACCTGCCACCTTTTTTAAAGGCCTAGCTGAAGGGTCTATAGGCGTGACTTTTCTGCCGAGGCCGAACTGCCAATCAGCGGCACAGAGACCCGGCCCACTGAGGCACAAGCACAGAGGGAGCGACGGCTCACGGTCCGAGCCAATGCGGCAAGCCAGCACACCCCGTGCGTTAACTTTGGCTTCAGTTCTTAGAGCTGAACTCCAGCGGCGCTTCGCATTCTTGCAACTGGCTGCAACATGTTGGCACCTCAGATCAAGTGGGTGGGGCGGGGAACCAAATGTTCTGTGGCGAAACACAATCAAAGTTAAAGGTCATTTAGGTTTATTTTGGTGTGAGGGGGGGGGGGGGGGGGGAAGGCAAACTTCTCCACCCACCCTCATCTCACTCAATCCCAGAGCAACTGAAAGCACCCTAAGTAGTGCATGGCTACATGCTAGCATGGGGCAGGTACCTTGAGTATCCCTGAGTGCATGAGTTTGCCCTGATCTTTGCCGGCTTTGGCTGACGTGGTCCTGCAGGACGTACCTGGAGGAGGAGTTGGTGCGAGCCCGGGAGAGGCCGAAGCTGCGCAAAGACATGTACGACAAGATGCTGGAGGTAGACAGGGACGCCCCCACGGCAGAGGAGCACCAGCAGAAGGCCGTCACCAAACCACGCTACATGCAGTGGCGCGAGACCCTGAGCTCCACCCACACACTGGGTTTCCGCATCGAAGGCGTCAAGGTGAGGCCTGATGGACTGTGCTGATGTTGCAAAGTGAGCAGAGGGTACAGTTGCACAACTGTCTTTAAGCTACGTAGCTCACAGCGTGGGCGTGAACAAAAAAAAAGCACTTTTTCCAAATTCAGATAAACTTTAGAGATTTCACTAGTGAGAATCACTTTGGTCCCAGTTGATAATACCTCTCTAAACTCAGCTGACCAAGACTGACTCAATGCCGCTTCTAGAAACCAGATGGTACCTGTAGCACAGACTTCAAGAAGACCCGGTCGAAGGAAGAGGTGACGCAGGTCTTCAATGATTTCGTGGCTGGGAACAAAAACATTATCGTAAGTTCCATTTTCACAACAGTTGTGTTGAGTCAGGATTTGTACCTTTCATTGTCACCTTAGAATTTGTGCCTTTTTTGTCACCCAATCAGAGGTCCTATCTGAGCAAACTGGAGCAGATACAGAGAGTTCTAGAGGATTCTAAATTCTTCACGCAGCATGAGGTAGGATGAAATACTGGAAGTCTTTCGTTTTACAGACAGTACAGCTGTCATTGTCCCCAGCAGTTTTTTCTTCTAATTCAGGCAAAATTCTGTCGCCCTTTTCTGAGGCAATCTTCAGCATGGTAGTAAACAGAGTATGTCACTTCTCAGAATAACTGCAAAAATGAATTATATGAATCAGTCTTGGTAGCATTGTAGCCTAACACTTCTGGGCAAAGGGCTGATGTTTGCATAATGACTTATGGTGGAGAGAAGGGTTTCGACTTTATGTGTGCCTCCTGGCATTTGAACCTGCGACCTCTGCACCGTTACTATACTATATTTAAAACAACCAATCTATCAAAAATAAAACAAATAACCTTGTATTGAAATGGAGCACAGGTGCATCAAATTATAATACATTCATTTCATTTCACATTGACTTCTGTAGCAGTCAATAATATAATATCTTCCAGTAATGTAATAATATGCCAATAGTGAGATAAATTTCTCAGTAATTAGTGTAATAAAAGTCAATAATGTAATAACTGGCCAATAACGTAATAGCTTTTTACATTATTGGCAAAACGTTATGATGTTATTGGTTCAGAAAATACACTGCCCAGCAAAAAAAAAAGTCACCATTTGAATTTATATCAGCAAATACTTAAGAGTCAATGACTGGATCATTATTAAAGTTCAGCAAGGTTATGCAGCAATAAAGTAGTAAGCTGAGTTCCCGAATCTACTGCACGGTTACATCTCCATCCTTCATAAATGGATTTTTTTTTCCCTGTTGGCACGGGCATATTTCAGGATAGGAATGCCAAGATTCATTGAGTTCGAATTATCAAAGAGTGGTTCAGGGAGCACGAGGAATTATTTTCACTCATAACTTGGTCACCGCAGAGTTGTGACATTAACCTCATTGAAGGTCTTTGGGATGTGCGGAAGGAGGCTTTATGGAGTGGTTCAATTCACTTGTCAGTACAGGATCTCGGTGAGAAATGAATGCAAATCTGGATGAAAATAAAGGGTGAGATGTTGCATAAGCCTGTGGAAACAATGCCATGAGAAATGTGCAGCGTAATCAAAGCTAAAGGCGGTCCAACTAAAAATTCAAATGGAGCCTTTTTTTTTTGGTCGGGCAGTGTATATGACATTATTTGCCAATTATTTCATTATCGACTTTTATTGCATTAAGAATGGGAAAATTATGACCATATTGGCAGTTACTATATTGCTGGCAGTTATTACATTATGGGCTTGTACAACTTCTCACTGGTCGCGCAGTATGGTTCAGCGGGCTGCTGTTGGCCTGGCGAGCTGCAGCCTTCACTCGGCAATGGCAAGGAAACCGTGTGAGTGTCAGATGGCAGCACACGTCTGACAGCCGTCCTTCCTCCACTCCTCCAAGGTCATCGGGAGCTCTCTGCTCTTCATCCACGATCGCACCGAGCGGGCAGAAGTGTGGCTCATTGACTTCGGCAAGACTACTGCGCTGCCAGAGGGAGAAGAACTAAACCACCGCATCCCATGGCAGGAGGGCAACCGGGAGGATGGCTACCTGTTGGGACTCGACAACCTGCTCCAGCTACTAACGTCTTTGATGGAACCATGACATCCAGCTATTGTCTATCCTTTTTATTATTTGGAGAAGAGTAGAGTTACTAGAAGGAAAGTCTTGGGTAGTGGTGGTTTTTAAAGGGCTGCATTTCACACATCCTGAAGGGAGACCATAGAGACATGTACTACATGGCCACTAGAGGGCACTGTTTGCATTTTACGAAAGTTGTCAGATTGCATCTGTTGAACTTTAGGCCTCCTATTGCCAAATAGTCAATGTGTTTCCATCTGTTACTGAAAAAAAGATAATGCTGTCAGAAAAGTGTTTATGACATTTAAATGTTCCATATGAATTAGAGGTCAACTTTACAATTTTATACAATACTCTCTAATTTTATTTTCCAAAGTGTATTTATATATTTTGGTTTACAGGATAAAATCTGAAAGAGCTGTGTTCACAAGTAAAGCATTTGGCAACAACAGTACACTGCAGTAGTATATCTGTAATCATTAACAGCTGTCTGAATGCACATGGTAACTGTAACTGTGTAATAATATGTCAAACCTGCAATTATCCAGCCTTGAAATTATTGGACCAAAAAAAATGATAAGTGACCCTTGTACCTAAGAGGCCAAGCTAAGTGTCATGTTTACGGGACTGTTTGAAAATATTACCTTTGTGCCAACTTTTTCCTCTAGAAAATAGACAGAAGAAAATCTTTAAACGCTACGTTAATGACCACGCTGAAAAAGTAATTACGGGCAGCTGACCGAGTACGAGGACACCCTCCGTGCGAATGGCATGGGCTCACGCTGGCTGCCCCCGCGAACGTGGGGGGACATGGGGGACCCAGAGTGAGTGGCCATTTCGGCAGTGCTGCCCAATCAAGTGGCTCCAGAGCGGTCCAGGTGGTACTGGCATGTTTCCAAGACGACGTGTCTATTTTATGCCAAAAAAGAGGTCTCTATTTTCAGGCAGCAAAAAAAAAAACAGCAAATCATGATATTGCATAATATTGTGAAAGAATATGACATTTACGGTGGATTGCAAAGGAGTGCCAATCTGCTCCAGTGTATATACTTGTTAAAATCAGATACTGTACATAAAGAATTTTATGTTTACAACCCGCAACACTACATTTTACTTCCTTGTAACCTGTCTGATTGCTTCTTTACCAAAGACTCAGTTTCCAGTTTTGTACCATGTTTGTAAATATTTTAAGCTGAAATAATTGACCTGTCGATCTTACAGGTATTGAAGGGATTTTTTTTAATGACTGACTAAATATGTATTTATGGGGAAAGGAAAAATAATATATTACAATTTTCCTGATTGGATCATCTCTGAAAAGCCGCACTTTGAGGAAACATTTACAGGCTAGACAAATATTTAATATATTTCGAATATACTTTCTGTGGCCTATAATGCCATGTAATATACAGATACGATCATTGTGTATGGTTGCCCAGCTTCTACAATGACCCAAAAAGTGAATACAATCATGATATACCTATAAAACATTTTGAAAATGCCTTTTTACAGATGTTTTTAATACGGTTTATGGAATTTAAGGCTATTTGTATGTAACTTTTATTTTCCATCCCAATCTGTGTAACTAAGGGCTGGACACTTATGTTAGTAGGGTTATTGCTAGTTAACTGGTAAACACTAAATACTGTTGTACTGGCTTGACAATCATAGCAGGGACTCTGTGTCTTTATGTTTTGTTCTTCAACCTTTTCTGTAGTAAAAAAACCATTTGAATCAATTTGTGCTCCTTGTTTTTTATTTTGCATCATAAAAAATGTAACCAATCATATACCAGCAAATTTGATATCCTTAGTCAAAATACTGTACTGAGATTGAATACATAATTAATGAGGCATATCAGTAAGGAAATATTATTAAAATGTACAGGTCATCATGAGATAATTTTAAATAATTTTATTTCCAAAATCAAATTTTTCTTTAACTCACATATAACACATTTGATAAAATTTTGTACTGCCAGTATTTTGAAACATTAAGCACATTTATAGCATATGGAAAATACTACTAGATTTTAACTAAAGCAGCCAGTCTGTCAAAACTAGCAAAGATCTAAGGCTGAACTAAAGACTATCAGAATTGGCGAGTTATATGACTTTTTTCATTAAACAAAGTGACAAATGCTGACAACAGTAAAAATGACCCTTACTGAACTGGAGATAAAATGTAGTTTAAAAAAAATGTCAATTTACTCCGCTTCTGGTCAGGTCCGTTCTGCCCGTATTGTTTGTCCATCCCATGATGCCCAGATGTTTGCGTTTTACTAGATTCTATTGGATCATACTGGGTTTTGCGACATTACAGTGAGAGAAAAAGAGCAGTGTTCAGGACACTGTTGGGCGGCAGGCTACACTCATCTTTTATGTCCCACTGACCGACTTTTATAATAAAAGTAAAAGAGGATAATTCAAATTGCTCCCAGGCAACTAGGAGAGCAGCTGTGAGCTTTGCTGCTTAAAGACAGAACACACAGCAGTTAAAAGACCAAATGGGATATGACCTAATTACTGAAGTGCCCCAGTCTTTCCATTAGTCTGGCTTTATCTTGTGTTACAGAAGAAAGATGCGTGTACTGTAATCGCCAGAGTGTGAAATGGCACCATGGCACTTAAAATGAAGTATCGATTAGCGTTAACAACATTCTGCCTGGTGGGATAGCTTCAGATGGTATTTTTTTATTTTTACTTTTCCTCGCTAACAGTTTCCTCACTAACAAATTAAACAGTAAACTCTTTAATCTACTGGCCTGCCACTGAATAAGGGAATACAAGGTGGATGGAGAGATGGATGGATGGATGGATGTACCACATCGCCATCCACAGTACGACAATGGTGGTCCTGGACCCACGCTGATGAAATGTAGCCCCGCCCACTGAGCGCTCACAGCGAGCGGTACAGTACGATAAAACGATTGTGCCTGACAGGTATGTGTCTGTGTGGTGAGACCAATCGCAGGAAATGTGATGCTGAGAGATAAATAGATTTTTATTTCTCTTTGTTAATTTGGTCTTAGTAATGCCACAGGTAATTTCCAAACAGATAAAAATATATAGGAGAGTCTGTAGTGTGATTTTGTCACCAAGTGAATTGTTATAGGTCTGGTCCACCTATGATCACTGGCTCTGCTGTAGAGATAGACTGATGGATGGATGCAGATTTAATTTTCCTGTCAACTGTCCCAATTACAATACACAATATCTGCATCACTAAAATAACATACACGGCCTCAGAAAAAAATGACACCGTTTTGTTTCACTCATTTGTTTCAATGTGTGTCTGTGAATAACATATATGTTTCTGCAAACCCCAGCCTGGCTCTTCCCTGATTCACATTAATGAAGGGCTTCTTCCTTGCTTTATGGGACCTCAGTCCTGCTTGTAGGAGTCTGATACTAACTGTCCTAGCAGTGCACTTCACAGCTGCACTTAATGTTTCCCATTCCTTCTGAAGGTCACTTGATGTCATCCTACGATTCATGAGAAACTATCTGATAAGTTAACAGATAAGAATGCCGCTTCCGCCCTTTATCTGGCTGGTTTCTGGTCATTGCCGGTGTCTCCTGCTTCACCTTATTCTTCTGTACTGCTGTCTTAGAAGTTTTGAGCCTGGAAGCAGCCTGCTGCTCAGCCTAACCTTCTGCCAGCAGAAACACGATTAAACCAGGATTTAAAAAGGCATATATATTTAAAATGATAGAGTGGTCTCTTCATTTTTTCTGCTGCTGTATTTCATCTAAAAAAAAAAAACATTACCAAGAAAGCATTATTTATTATTATTTTTTTTTTAAATGTGTTTGGCAGACATCAAAGAAAGCACAAAGCAATGCTGTAGAGTAAGTCAATTGTGAATCCTGCCCCCTGGTGAATGAACTGCAGTACTGTAGTACCCCAGACCTCTTCCATAAGGCGAGTTTCGGAATCAATGGTGATCTGTGGGGCACAGATTACCAAAACCTGCATAAATACACAATATAAATATGAGAGAATAGGATAACTACCAGGGCAACACAGATAATGAGTGCATTTTGGGGTCTGGGGGGGGCTTATTGTTTTTTCCTGTTCTATAATATAGATTTAGGATTATTGCTATGCTATAGCTGCTTTTTGCAATTCAGAATTTTCAAAAATTCTATATAAAACACTAATAAAACTAAACATATTAATGCTGGACAAACACAGATGATGATTATATCACTGTCATCAATGTTGGAGATTCATCGTCAACATAACACATGTTGAAAAAGTAATAAATCTACAGCTGTTTGTTATACCACAACATAAATCCCCTTTTACACTGTGTTCCTAAACCAGAACTGCCTCCTGCAGTTTCGACATCATCACTCCTCTATCCAATTCTTTTGACTTCTTAAATCAGTTACTAAATCAGTGTCCGTAAAATGTTTTAAAATGGGAGTAAGATGCATTAAAATTAATGAATTTTGCCAAACGGAGCTGTCATCAGGTTGCACAGTGTCTCTGTGCCTTGATTGCACTGCTCCTTCATTAGCAAGGAAACATACCACTGCTGCACCTGAACCATAAATGATTACTACTCACTCAAGCTCTTTTGGAAAACAGGGGCTGTCGAAGTATATCTGCAACTTACACAATGATCACATAAAAACAAGATGGAATATATTTAAGAAATAAAGAGTTTGTGCTATAAAAACTGTTCATAAAGGGGTATTAAAATACACCAATTGCTTCAAAATTTATCAAGCATATTTATGAAAATCTTTTATCAGAGCAATTGATGCGTAGACCCTGTGTTGTAACCGAAAACAGACATTGGAATTTTCCTATCTTAATTACAGGGGATGATAATCAGAACTACTTTGGGGTACTGATGAAAAATTCACACTTTATGGGAGTCACAAGTACACCAGAACTTCATGTATTTGCAATGTGGGAGAAAACACATAGTAAAGCAAGGAGAATGCGCACATTGGTCAGGGGAAAACACTACTCAGTCAGCCTCAGTTTAATGTCCAGGCTTCAAACTGAATATCGCAGTGTCCAATTTTTAGAAATGTTCATACTGCCAAGTAAATACTTCAGGTGCACGTAACACAACAAAGGAAAAATTTGTATTGTACTTATTCACAGAATACAGTGCCTTCTAAGAAGTCAGTCAGATCTTTTATCCCTGGATTTTATGCCGAGGTTAAATGAAATGATTCCCACTTGTAAACTCCCACAATCCTCCTGGGCATCTTCTCATTACAGGCCTTTTTATCCTCCTGCTGTGCAGTCTTCTATCCGCCCACATTCTTAAAACCTCCCCTTCGTTATTTACAGGGAATTAAAGACATGCTCTCCACCACAACAGGCCAAGAAACAAAACAGAACATGCTCTTTTTAAAACAGCACACAAATGACTGGTTAATCATTCAAGTTTTTAACTGCGTCTAAGCAAAACTCTTAAAAGTCAAACGGTTTCACAACAGAAACTTGTAGGTCTTTCTATGCATATTTTCTTGGCAACAACATCCCAGGGATCTTTCTCTTGTAACTTTCTGGTTTTACATGAAGTGGCTGGCTGGCCTCATGCCGTATGAAGGCTGCGGAGGAACCTTGTCCATGGACTCTGTTGGGGCTGGAGTCGTCACTTCCTCCATTCCATTCGCTGCTGGGGTTTTAGTGGAGACTCCTCTGCAGGATTCATATGATGACATGAGCAGCAAGCAAAACTGAAAGCTAACTCTGGAATTAGCCAGAACTTGTCGTTCTAACTCGCTCACGGGAGTATTACTTACACAAAACTGTTCCGAGGGCAGAAGGAAAAATTATTTTTTTTCTGGGAAATAACCAATCAGATTGTAGAGCAGGTGGGTCCAAGCAACTAGAGGAAGCAGGACCAACCAATCCGGTGTCCTCCTGTAGTTGCTTGGACCCACCTCTTCTATAATCTGATTGGTTATTTCTATTTTTACTATTGCCCCAGAACAATTTTGTGTATGTAAAACTCCCACAAGCTAGTGAGACTTCACTACCTCTACCATGGCCAGACCACCTGCATTCTACTTGACCAACCATCAGAAGCCTCCCATAGTCCAAAGAGATGCAGTTAGGCTCATAAGTATCTCTAAATTGCCTGTAGTGTATGACTGTGAGTGAGTGTGTGCTGGCATGTGCCCTGTGAATGAATGGCATGTCAATAATTCTACAAAAATGGCAGAAAAAAGTCATCCATGACTGATAAATAAGGCGACCAGGACCCATTGCAGCGTGAGGTGTTGGATGGATTCCAGTGTATTCCAGTATATTTAGTGTCATTCTGTGCCATTACACTGGAATGACGGTAAGGTCTTCAGAGAGGGAGAGGCCAGAGTCCCTGTCACGAGTAGGCTTCTCCGGCTTGGTGTACCGCTTGATGTCTTCATGTCCATAACTGGCGTGGCGCTTCACATGAGGCTTGGAGATCTTTGAAGCAGAGATACCTGACCAGGATATGGATGGACCAGGGTTTGAACTGGCTACTGGGGCTCTGGTGACCACCAGGGGGAGGTTGTTATAGTTCTGGTCCTCATAGGCGTAGTTTACAGTGCCACATGGAAAACTCTGTAACTTGGCCAGCTCCGCGCCAAAAGTGACATTGTTCTTGATTGGACTAGTGGTGGCAACTGAGCTGGTGGCAGCATTGGGACTGGAAGGAGGCAGTGATGAAGGGGAGGATGAGGAGGGGGAAGCCTGAGAACTGGTCGGGGATGAGCTTCCATTGCCATCAAATCCAGAGTCATCCCGTTCGGGGGCGGGGGTCGCTGATGGGCTGTTCGGGGTGCCAGACAAAGGCATGGACTGAGTCTGTGACAGAGCTGCTTTTCCCCGTCCAAAGCCATCCAGCCCCCAGGAACCATAGGTAGGGTTCCAGAGGTTCTTGGTCTTGTTCTTAAACTTCTGGACACCAGAGGAAGAAGCCGTGACAGGCAAGTGCTGCTCTGGGTGAAGCCAAGCTCCAGATCCGGCCCCTGGGGAAAGAAGAGGCTCCACCCAGGTTACCCCCAATGCCCCCGCTTGTGAGTGTGCCTCAGGCTGCCGTGGTAGAGCTTGCTGCAGAGACGCAGGTCTGCGGTCCTGAGGGAGTGGAGGGATGGTCCAGGGCTGGGAGGGCTCTGAGGTCAACAAAGGAGTCAAGGCTGCAGATCCCTCTGTCTGGGGGACAGTACTGACCTCCTTCTCTGCTAGGGGCCCATACTCTACCGGAAGGGAGGCATCGATGACGTCAGGGTCCTAGGAGATGGAAGGAAGAAACAGAATCCTGCGATGTCACAGATCCATAAAATACGCATATCCTATTATCGGAACTACTCTATGACAAGAATAATAGGGGCATGTATTATATTTGACAGGCTTGAGGTGACACTGGGACCATGATGTAAAAGGTGCTGTAGTGCGACATTGACAGGCAGTCAAAATTCCAGCTTACACTAATACGAACCGCTAGCTTATATGTTGGGTAACGCTTTACATTACCTTCATAATGCATTCATAGAACATTCATAAGCAGCAAGTACACTTTAACGTCTTAAAATCCCTTAACAGATTTAATTTACATTAATAACAAGCATTATATGATTATACAATTATAATTGTTTGTTATTATTATATAATATTCCTTATTAATGTACATTACAGCTGTTGAGGGATGTTAGGATGTTAAGGTATACATACATTATGAAGGTGTACTGAACGTTTTATGAATGCACTCTGGTTCTCGTCCCTGAGGGGGTTTGTTGTGTGGTGGGTGCGGCAAGGTGATGTCATGTGCAGCATGTGTGGTGGGTGCGGCAAGGTGATGTCATGTGCAGCATGTGTGGTGGGTGCGGCAAGGTGATGTCATGTGCAGCAT
>JABFEB020000026.1:4246200-4264406 GCA_019775895.2 Stomatorhinus ivindoensis
TGGGGGGGTCCTGGAGGATGGCCCAGAAGCTCCAGGCACAAGGGAATGTGACACATTCGCACACCGTTCTCTCTCACACACCCACACAACGTTCTTCCTAACACGCCTGCTCACCATTCTCTCTCACACACCCACGGGCATTTTGGTAGCTCCAGTTAACCTCAGCATGTTTTTCAATTGGGGGGGGGCGACTGAAAAACCCAGAGGAAACCCCACAATGACACAGGGAGAACATGCAGACATGGAGCTATGGTGGAGACTCAAATCCTGTTCCTGGAGGTGTGAGGTGACTGTGCTAACCACTGCGCCATTACACTGCCCAACTCTCCTCCTTAAAAGGTTATCCTTATTCCTCAGCTGATATGTATACCCAGAGCAAATTTCATCCCACTGAATACTGGAATTGAACAATTCATATTTAGTACCAGAACTGCTCAACTAGCAACCTTCAGGCAAATATTCAACCACTGTGTGAAACATAAAAGGTTATTCACATTAGATGTATAGTTACAGCTCATAGAAGCCCCCTTTCAACGAGGTGTCACCTTTAAAAAGCTGAAACGACAGTTTCAACTCAGACCTGTTTCTGGTGGGCTTTATTCAGCACGAGAGACAGTAGGACAAGATTTCAGATGTTTTATAGTGTCACATATGTTTGACTCTAACTGTTCAAGCAGCTGTGTAATGCAGGGGACATGTGCTGGGAGTTAAACTGATCAGTGCTCTCAATCTATGCTCCTAGTCTGCCATTTTTTGAAGAAGCAGTGATATTTTTATATTACACACCAGAAGCCACCCAATATTAAATCATATATAATTTCTAACAAGACCTCTTTTGTAATGATAGTGAATAAACAATAGATGGTGCTTTTGTTTCATATGTTCCAGTAAACAGCTTAATCATGTATAACAAGCTAAATAAAACCTATATACAGATGGTTTCTGTACAACATTATTCAGCAACAGCTTGGGATCTTGTGACAGTCACAACTCCAGCTATCAATTCTGGGCTGATTGGGAAAACAGGAAGTCAGAGACACCAGGAATGTCTACCGGCTTGTTAGCAGAACTAGTTGTTGTCTCATGTGAAAAGTGATAAAAACAGAAATGTGTAATAAAGCTAGAGGATGAGTCTACATTGATCATCAGAAGCTCTGAATGTTTACTCACTCTCCTGTCTTTAGTGTCTTAAAAAAAGTTCTTCACAAACATCACAGCAGCAGTCATAATTTTCATACAAATCAGATGGGTTCCATTGTATATCTGTAAAAACTAAAAATATGATTCTCTTCCATTGTTTCCTACCCCTCAGTAATATGTAAGATGTAAATACAACGTGCACGGAATAGTCTTCTCTAATTCCCTAGAGACTCCTTAAGGTTCTGAGCAGTCATGGAACAAAACAAGCACTACACACACACACACACACACACAATTCCGTTAGTTACAATGAAAAATAAAGGACTGGTAATGCAGAGTACATAAGCTGAGTTTGATAATGCAGAGTAAATAAGGTGAGTCTGATAATGCAGACTTCATAAGCTGAGTCTGATAATGCAGAGTAAATAAGGTGAGTCTGATAATGCAGACTTGATAAGGTGAGTCTGATAATGCAGAGTAAATAAGGTGAGTCTGATAATGCAGACTTGATAAGGTGAGTCTGATAATGCAGAGTAAATAAGGTGAGTCTGATAATGCAGACTTCATAAGCTGAGTCTGATAATGCAGAGTATATAAGCTGAGTTTGATAATGCAGAGTATATAAGCTGAGCTTGATAATGCAGAGTAAATAAGCTGAGTCTGATAATGCAGATTAAATTAGGTGAGTTTGATTTATGATGGCAGATTATTATGTCTGTACTTCATTCCCATCCTTAATTTTTTCCCACTCACACTTTCACAAAAGCCCCAAGATGCCTTTTAGTGCATGACATGCATCTCTAATGCAGCCATCACACCTTGACTTTGTCCCAAAGTGTAGGAGTGAAAAATGGTTTTGCCCTCATCTTGCCCCAGGTACGACATGACTTTTTAAAATTTCTGCAATTAATATCCACTCCCCCTCCAGAACGCTCCCATAAAACATTATTCAATCGTTGACATTTTGCCGTGATGTAATATTGCATACAAATCTTTGCCTTTATAGAAGCTCTAGTATCCAGTTTCCATCATCATTTTGAGTTTTCTCTAAGTGGTATCATTGATTTATTTAATAATAAATAAATAAAAACCCCATAATATTGCCAGAACTCTTCGATACTGGCACACTCCCTTTAAACACCTACAGCTTAATATTTCTCACCGCATGCAAATTAAACTAAAGCGAACAGGGCCAATCTTCTTTGAGAGCTGGTATGAAAACTACTGATCTTAAGAAAAATGTGACCAGAAAATCACTGTTTCCTTGAGGTCGATTTGGTATGTTGAGTAAAGACCACATGGTTTCACGGTTGTTCAAATGAAGACCAGAAATTTGCCTAGAAGGGAATGCTCCATTACTCTTTTCTCATTAAAAAGCCATAATAGTGACCTGCTATTGTCAAGCTGTGACATTAACTTAGAAGTTGTTTTTCTTTCCATCTCATTGCCTGGTCCAAAGTATGCAGGCTTGGATCACAGACTTCCTCTATGAAATACAGCAAAAACTGCATGAAATTGCAACCTAGAGGCTTGAAGCCTAGAAGAATGAGCAGACATGGGGGTATGAGGGCAGATGTTAAATGGTGGGGTGTGCGGGGGGGCTGGGCGTGTCTCAGAGCCGATGGAAGGTGGACGGGACAGAGGTCACGCAGAGCTGGAAGAGTCTCTTACTGAGTGTGAGGCTGGCGCAGGTCAAGATGATGACAGTCACCACTGTGGAGACCACAGCAGCCAAGACGAGCAGCAGAGATGGATGTCCTTGGAGAACGAGGCCTGGGGGGACTGCGAAATGTTAGAAGAGAAATGGCAACCGCCATATAGCTTCATCTGGAGGGTAGTAGAAGGTGGAAGAGAAGCCATAACAACAGGCAAATGAACATTATGAATCATCAACACTCATGCTAAACTGCTACATGCTAAGCCATCGCACCAGACTCTGTATAGAGCCTGTTTTGCGGCTCTTTTATAAATGATGGTGGTTGCCCATCATGCTCTGTGTGAAGCCCCCAGCATGACGCACACAATGCAAATCAGTGGGAAATATGCTGGGAAGTGGCAAATTCTGCCCGTGGGGGAAGAGGTGAGGGGGGCTCACCCACGCAGGTGACGTTGTCGCTGGTCAGCACCTCCCCGTGTGGGCAGAGGCAGACTGTGACCTTGGTGTCCTCATTCCTGTGGCAGCTCTGGGACTGACAGTGCGTGCAGTTCAGCTGCACCTTGATCTCCACCTCGCCGTGACTCTCCATGGCTTTCGATACAAGCAGGAAACATGCAAGCAATCAGCCTTTTCTTCTGTAATCCTGTCATTTAACAGTGGCAGGATAATGAATGTGAAGGGAATCGCTTCCATAAGATCCTCGTCTGGCTCTTCTCTCTGCCCCTAGTATTTTTACATTTCAGCAACTGATTACTCTCAGTACTGAAGAATAATGCTTTTGTGTGGCCCCTCATGTCAGAAAAATTTTCTTAAACAAAGAAAGCACATTACACTAGACAGATGGCCATTTAAAACTGCATGGCATTGCCACATGAGCTGCACTCACTATGAATCCCACATTGCCCGACTTACACAAAAATCAGGTCTGCCTCAGCGTCTCAGACCAATTAGACTCAGCTGGCAGCTGGATAAAAGTGGGCAAATTGAGGAATTAGCGGAGATCTCTTTGGGCCAGTGAGGTAAGGAAGCATCACCTGCTAACGGGAGGAGAAAGATCTCCCCACTGGGATGTATGTAGGAGACTCCTTCCAGGCCATCCGCAGTGATGTTATCAGTGAGGGATGTATCGCCACCTACGATGGGATGTGAGAGTGGAGCAGAGAGATGCTTCAGTAGTAAAAATGGACATAAAGTATCAATGTAATTTCATGCTGGTATTTCAGCAAAGCAGATTTCGAAGGACTTTGCTCAAAGCCTGAGCAGATGCTCTACAAAACTTGATATTTTCAGGGAGCTGGAGGTTTATGCACATTAAATAAAATGGAATTCATGTCTGAACAAGCAAATTTTTGAATATGATAACATTATACTGATCCTAAAGCCACACTGATGCACAGATGTTACTGAAATATCATGACAAAACGACACACAGTACCCAGTATTCACATTTAAATTCGGCTTCACTAGTGAGTAAAATCTGCTCTGATCCCCCTTACACCGACCTTTCTCAATAGACCCTTTTACGCTAACAGTTTTCATGATACTCCGAGCAGATCTGAGTCTCCTCCATTCTAATCAGATCCTTGAGAAGCTGTCCTGCTTGCAATCATGCCACTTATAAGATGACAAGAACGGCATCCAAAGAGCCGCATCCTAATTTGTTAATGGCGACAGCTGTGACCTATCCAGGTAGAGCAATTATCCAATTACCCAGAATGCATTTATTTCTGTGTGAGATATTTGTTCTGCTTACAGCAACCATCCAGAAAAATAAGACTCACAATTTAAAACAGTGAAAAAACTTTAACTATGTTTTAGCTTGGATTCCTCAGAGATACATTGAATCTTCTGCTATTAAAAAAACACCACGATGCATTTAGGTGAGCCTGGGGAATGGCTTTATTGGATTGATATTTTGGTATAATTCTAGATGTTCTTGAGGCATTGGGCCAGGAAATGAAATGTCTTCTTTTCTGGTCTGTGCCACTATGTGTTGCTCTGCTTTCTAGATGCACATTTTGATGTGACCAGAACACTGGGCAGGTCACCTCTGTATCCACCTCCTCCCCCTCCGGCAGTGCAAGCTCCTCCACCGCCTCCAAATCCTCCAGAGGTGGCCCAGGCGAGGCTAGACAAGGCATTGGGGCAAGATATACCCCCCTCCGCCCCCTCAAGAAGAGATTTTCCAGCCCTGGCAAAGTCTGACGCACCCATCCATCCTCCACCGCCCCCTGCAGGAGAAAAAGGAGCTGTTGTCTGTACATGCAACAAACAACAGAGCAAATCAACAAATGTTAATGGAAATCTTTGGGTCTAATGGGAATGGTCAAGGAGCTTTAAGGCATCACCTTTCACTGAGAGAGGGCCTCTTTTTATGCCTTGTGGTAGAAAATTCACTGAAGTCGGTTTGTTTAAGAGTATTTCTTTCGTAAAGCTTTGGGGAACAGACACTTAGCAGTCTTTCATGGTTCTGGTGTTCTGTTCCCTGAACAACAAGTGCAGACATCTTTTATAGCCAAAAACACGACAGTTTACAGACAGGAGAGGTCAGTTATCTGTAGATACCAGTCACTTCTGTTAAACTTGATCCATTATCAGGTAAGAAAAGGGTTATCCTTCTCGCAGTCTCTCTTGTGATTACATCACCCTGTTCAAACGAGTGTGTCTCACTTCCTCCTACGACCCTTTAGTTCTCTTTTCACGTAATCTTGACCCCCAATACTGACACTTTTCTTATAAATGTTTACTACAGCAGCCTTACTTCTCGGATCAGGTCTATACCTTGACCTTTTGCAAATCAAGGTCTTATGCCAAAACACGTTAGTACCTCTTACCTGAATGAAAAACAATTACTTAAGCGAGCTTGCATTATATGTTTAGTATATTAAATGTTTCAAGGCTGAAGCTAATCATTACAATCATTATATTTAAATCAACAGTATTATTTCATTTTTTATTTACTGATTAAATTAGTGGTGCAAATTTGCATAATCATGGATTTTTCTATCATACCCTTTCTGGCTTTTTTTCCAAAGACAAATCTGCTCCCTGGGAATCCGTGGGAATACATCTGTCTAATCCTGGCTGCCTGGCTACATTGCATTTTTCTGTTCTTCACAGCAGATCAGGGAAAACGCTTTTGATTAAACAGTGAATTTATGCAACCTCTCACTCACGCTGACAGAATAATGGGTTCAAGCCCTGCACTAAGCAGAATGACTGCTGGTGTTTTGGCAGAGGAGCGGATCCCTCAAAGGGGCAGTGATACGCAAGGATGAGCGCTCATCCGCTTGCCTCATCCCAGAATGACATCTGTGGCGGCATGGTCAAGGATACTGACCCAAAGTGATTATGCTTCATAAGTCTTACACATGGCTATCCTATTCTTTTTGAAGATGCCATTTCAAGCAGGGTGTTTGTATCTTGCAATTTATGCTCTATACCTACTCAATATACCCATTAAAGTAATTGAGGTATATTATTTTTGTTAAGGACTTGGATTTGAACCAGCACTTGTCAGGCTAAATGAACAATGTGTTGGCCAGATTATCCCCAGTTGCCACAATCATGGCCTGTCTGTCCTCTGGGCGATAACAGCACTCATCTAAGGTGCCACTTAAAGCAGAAAAGGAAGTCAGAAGCAATACATCTGTTGCATTGCATGACATTACAGTTATCTATGCTGGTTTTAATATTTCACTACTTTTCTTGTGAAACACAAGCTAGCTAGTTAACAGCCAAATACCCTGTGCTGCTGAAATGTCTTTAATATAAACGAATAGACCAAACTTGGCTTCTGCTGCTCGGGATGGGAGGGGGGGGTGCATTCAGCAGAATCTCACCTAAGATGCCAGAACACCAAGACCAGCACTAGCCCTAGAAACACAGTGAAATATATATGTTTTGGAAAATAGGTAAATAAAAGAATGCGATGAAAGAGGGTAGACCTGCAGCGCCAGTTTTGCCATTGGTCCCAGATGCGACGGTGTGGTTGTCGTACTGCTCCAGGTTGATGTGGTCCAGGCTGCTCTCGGGGTCTTCCAGGTAGGCATTCCCTCCCCCGCCTGCCGCAACGAGAAGGGGCACCATGACCCCATTCTCAGCCTGGGAGGGAAAGTTCACAGGCAAACTCACCAACTGCCAACGGAGAAACTTTGCTTGCTTGAAAGTTGACTTGTGAACCTTTGATACACTTTAATTCAATTTCAGTGCAAAGCTCTTGGACACATGCTATAGACCCAGGAGCATTAACCTGCTCACTTACATACCTGTCATAAGAAGAAATACAATGATTGATGGTTCCAGTTTGGTGCCATGTACAAATAAAGCACATCAAATATTTTTCCATTATTAAGAAACTTTCGATAGCAGAACCTTTCCAACCCCCTTCTCCAATGTGCTTTCAAGTAATCCTCGAACCTTCAACACCCTTAATCATGACACTACTGTCTTGAGTCTAGCTGTATTCTCCACTTCATTATAAAAATCATTTCAAGGGGTCTTAATATTAATATTAAATATGTTTGGGACAAAACAGGATGACTGTGACTGATTACATCGCCTCCATTTATAAAGAGTCTTACCCAGTAGATGAACGTGGCCCCTCCCCCTCCGCCTCCACCACCAGCCCATTCTCCTGCTATCTTTCCGTCTCTGACCCCATCCTCAATCATGGTGGACTCGCCCAAGCAGATCTTCTGCGAGAGATGTTTCCTCTGGGAGAAGACAAAAGGTGTTTCTCAATACCAAGAATGCAAAGATAGTACTTATGTTCTTGGTTAGAGGGTTCTTGCAAACTTGCCTCCCAAGGACGAACCTGGGATGAAATGAATCATGGGACTGTTCTTGTTAAAGAGGATGCAACTGAAGCATCCTTGATATTTGGGGCAGGGCAAGGACAACAGCCATGGATTTTTACTGTCCTCTGTACTTCTGTACATAGTATTGGAACTGCCATTGTATGGCTACGCGAGAACACAAGAACAGTGAAGTACACATATTGAAAAGCACCCAAAGACATGAATGGAAAAATGAGAACGACACAGGCAGGGAACACAAGAAAGAAGAACTGGAAGCAAAGATGGATACATAAAAAGTCAATGTCTCAGAGTTTGCAAATAACTGATAGCTATGGTGGCTGGATAGTCCATGTCATAGAGGACACTTTGAGCTCGGACAAGATTTGAAAACTACCAATTTATTTAAAGGGACCTGGATTTCACTTAAGCACTGAATTCTTGTTGTGTGCTTGTTGTGTCTCCTAAAATCATGCATGTGTCACGAATGTAATGTAAAACAACTGATTCAGTCTTTCAATAAAAGAAACAAACCAGCCAAAGCACAAGAAGAACTGAAGTATTTAGCCAAGGACAGGAGCCTTTCAGTTTTAAAGTAGTTTGTAAAACCTGAAGTAGCTCGAAGTGTCCGCCCTGATATGGATTATCTTGTCACCCAAATAATATATGTATGCATGAATGGAAAGATAGATCCTTATACAAGCAGTAGTAACAGTGTTAGTACTTGTAGGTGCTATTTGGTCAATATGCTTCAAGAGAATGGCATGGATCCCTTCTCATTCTAGTCTGGTACTTACCCCAGGACAGGCATCTTCTCCCTGTTGCCCCACCAGAATGTACAGGATGTTCCCCTTCTTTAGGGTGAAAGCAGCTGAGATGAAAACACCGTGGGATCGCCTGTTGTGGTTCTTGGCCCCCTTTCCTCCCGCTGCTCCATAAGCTGAGATCCTGAGGTTTGTGTGATGATGGAGAACAAAGGAAAAACAAAACTCAAAAATGATACGGGACAGAGCACAACACAAGAGGTTCCCTAAGAATAACACAATGCAGGTCCCCATGCAGAAAAAAACGACTAGAAATAATGCAAATCTAAAAGACTGCATGAAATTTATTCAAATAAATCTATCAAACCTTGAACATAAACCAAATAGCATTTATGGCAATCACGTAAAACATACCATCATCACTTTGCATTGCCGTTTAAAGGTATCAGGTCACATTTTTATATTTCCCAAGATGCAAAGGGAAACAAGCATCTAAAATCAAAGATTAGCCTTTACAAGCTGAATTTGACTTGCTCTTCTCGCATTGAGCTCATGGGCACCTTTCAGGTGCCACAGAGACTTACTGTGGTTTACTGTGACAGCAAGTTAGTAAAACATACAGCAAAACCAGAGGTGGATACTGAAGCCCAGAAAGTAAAAATCCAGGCCGGGATTTTGTTTCAACCAACCAGTGAAAGTGAGACTTTACACTAAACTGGCTACTGGGAGATAAATCTCCTACAGCACACCAGTTTCATCATATTTTCCCAGACTTATATACTTACAGGTAGCGGTTGGTAGCGGGCACCCTCCACATCTGCACCCCCTTGAATGCGCCCTCTTTGCCCACGATAACGCTGACGTTGGTGTTCCGGTAAGCGCTATCACACTGTGCCTGGGTGGGGCCTCGGGGTCCACTGGCTCCACAAGAGGTGAACCACCAGGTGGTTAAGGTCACCTCTGAGAACAAGCAGCATGGTAGAGAACAGAAGAATGGGCTTACTTAAAACAGGTTCCATTTAGTGTGAAGGTGATGTATGTTTCTCATGAAAGCAAACAGTATAGCAATGTTACAAGACCACATAACCTGAGCTCTTTACCTAAAGTGAGACTTCCATCCATCCATCACCATAATCACTTAATCCCAACCGGGGTCACGGAGCCTATCCTGGGAACCACCCCTGGGCGGTCACCAACACAACTCAGGGTCACACTTATGGGGTCAACTTAGATTGGCCAATTAACCTATCGCACATACTTTTGAACTGTGGGAGGAAATGTGGAGAGCAAGCGAACTCCACACAGGAAGGGTCTATGCCATTTTTGGACAAGACAACAGTAGCTGAAATAAACAATTATTTGAACTTTAAATGAACTGGAGGTATTTAAAATCAAATAATCAGATGCAAGTACCTGCAGCATCAGGATCGTTATAAGGGCTGAGAATGTCCAGGTCGCCAAAGCCATCCATCTCATGCAGAACACTGTGACTGAGAAACACGGGGTCAAAACCTTGGGTAGAAAAGAGGAAAAGGATACAATATTAGGCCTTAGAGATGGTCAGCACTACATGGGGAAAGAGAAAGCATATTGAGTTTGTGGGAGATGCTGATGAAGTCACTGCGATCGGAAAGAGGCCCATCAAGAACGGGACATGCGTCAGAAACAGGGAGGACAAGAAGTGTGAGCAGGGACAAAACCATTTCCGGGTCACGGCGTTTGTATCAAACGGAAAAAACTAAATCGGACATAAGCGCTCGTTATCCGTTTGTTCCATTTTTGATTTGAGCACAAAATGGGAAATCGGAAAATGAGCATTATCCGTTTTGTCGTTTTGGCTTTGGAAACAAAAACAGAAAATACGAGTGGTTTTCCATTTTTTGTTTTGGTTTATTATTGAAAAACGGATGAACGAATGAGACACCGATTTAATAGCTCAGAGGTGTTGAAATCTTATCTAGCTCAGATTTAAAGGAATACAGGGTTTTAGCCTGCGCTACTTGAACAAGAAGACAATTCCATACTCTAAGTACACGCTGTGCAAAAAAGTGTTTTCTCAAATTTAGTTTAAAATGTTCTCCCGCTAATTTCCACCTATGGCCACGAGTTCTAGTATTTAAACTTATATTGAAGTAGTCATTTCGCTGAACACCATCCAGACCTGTTAGAATCTTATATACCTGGATCATTCTTGTAGCCCTACGTTGCACCCTTTCCAAACAGCAATGTCCTTCTTAAGGTAAGGTGACCAAACCTGCACACAATATTCTAGGTGGGGTCTTACCACGGAATTATATGAATGTAACATCACCTAGAGATATAACTCAACATCCTACTGGCCTTTTTTATTGCTTCCCCACACTGGTGAGAGTGGGACATGGAAGCATCAACATACACACGAGATCTTTCTCATAATCAGCTACCTTTATTTCAGTGGAACTGAAAATCTGCCCATGGACAGCACTCCACAGGCGCCGTTGGTCTGAACTAATGAAAATGAGACGTGAACATAGTGTACACAAACTAGAAGATGCCCACTGGACGAGATCCCTTGGCCTTTTACCAAGCTCAATAAAAATCTACCAATAAAAATTTGCTGGGATGCAGCATCTGTTAGACAGAAGGACGAGATTTCCGAAATCGGCGCACAGTGCCTGCCATGATTGAGGATATAGTTTCTTGGAACTGTACTGAATGCATTGGAATCACTCCTGGCTGTTGAGATTTTATGGGAATTATGGGACTATGGGCAAGCGACAGTGGAGCCTCGTTTCAGAAGCAATCCGAAAGAGGCTCCATCACTGGACTGCCGGGGGAGCCATCTCGCCCCTGCCGGGGACGGCAGTTAAGCTTCAGAATCACACAAGCCATTCTCAATTTAACAAGCGCTCATCTTTGTCAGCCTTGTTGTTCCCAAGAAGGGGGTGGGATGCGTGAAGTGCTCCATTAGGCCTTCAGCTAAAATGTCTGCTTATGGCTTATGGATGACATGGCCTACTCATTTTCAGAGCCACCATGCCCAGCATGGAGAATCTTTAAAAAACATGCAGGTGAAAATAGTTAATGTGATATTTGATAAAAACCTTTTCATATGGTGCTCTCACAAAATCTTGGGATGCTTATATAATTCAGTGAAAATATTTCAGATGTATTGGCTTTATAAAAAAAATCTTTTTTTTTTGTTTCCGAAAACAAATAAAATAAATATATCACGTTAGAAATGATCAGTAGTTTTAGGTACAACATACATTTCAAGTAGTAATAAACTGAAACCAAAATTATTGTTCTAAAAGAGCTGTTCTAAGTTAAAAAGTTCATTGAAAAGCTATCTGTCATGCCCCACTCGTCCAATCCTCTAGTGTGTCACGCCCCCCTTGCTACCTCATGTGGAATCCCTGTGTATTTAAGTCCGCGTTAAAGTATATTTCCCCAGTTTGGTCATTGACGTTCGTCTCTTGCTTTGCCTCATGTTTCATGTTGTTAAATCCCTAGTCTACCCGATTCCTCAGCTCTGGCTCTTGCTTCCCCGCTCCAAAGTCAGGACACTGTCTCATTGGGTGCTTTTTAACTGGCAACACCACTGCAATAACATAAAACACCAGACATTTGTGTTTAGTATCAAATCAAAACTTGAATGGGATATCTTTGCTTAAAGCCATATACACAGTAGTATATGTGAAACTGTACAAATGCAAATTAATTGGCCAATTTTAAAAAGATCCATTAACAATGAATCCACATATCCATTCATCCATCCGTTTTCGAACAAACTATCCAGTGACTGATCACAGGGCCTGGAGAAGCAGGCAGCAGGACATGAGGTAGGGCAGCACCCTGGATTGGGTGCCAGTGCAATTCAAGGAGAAGGTGACTCATACCAATGTCAAAGCAGGAGATACCCAAGGTGATGTTGTCCAAAGCAATGTCAGCTACAGAGCCTGGGCTCCAGTGGGTCTCAACATGAAGCTGGAATCTGAAGGAATGTAAGACCATATAAGGCTCATTAGGCCAGAGAGATCAATCAGTGAGTTCTGGATGCACAGACCCTAGTGCCATCCCGGGGACCTGCAAACCACCATCTGCCTGTAAAAAGAGATGAGTCAGTCCTCAGAATGATACCGTCTTTCTTCATGCTTGTTACTATGCAATCATGTAAACTTCACTCATGCAAAGCAGAGGTGGAATTAAATGCCCAACCCGGGAGGTGAGAGAAAAGAGTTTTACCTGTTCAGTCACTGTGCCTGATTACCATCCACCCACCTTCTGTACCTGCTTGGCCTGGCCAGGGGTGTGAAGGGTCTGCAGCCCTCCCCAGAAGCAAGGCAAGGAATATCCCAGGTTGGGGCGCCAACTCATCACAGGGCACACTCACACACCAGTCACTCCTATGGGCAATTTGGTAACTCCAGTTTACCCTAGTACATTTTTGGGCTGTGGGGGGGGGGGGGAACCAGAGCACTTCAAGGAAACTCCACAACAATACAGGAAAACATGCAAACTCCACACACAGGGATCCATGGCAGAGACTCAAACCTCAGTCCCGGACATGTCAGGCAGCAGTGACAACCACTGTGCCACCGTGCCATCCATGCACAGTAACTGAAATGATTTATTTTGTATGTAAAACTCACGGGATGCAATAGCTCAGCAGACCTGGACCATACGCAGAGCTGAAAATAGACGGCAATAAGATGGTACGGTACCTGTTTTGGACATTGGGTAGTTTCAGCATAATGCTCATCCAGCTATCCACCCAATGGCCAGACCGTTCCCAAAGTGGTACTACTGCAGTACCGTTTCCCTCCACTGACAGCAACACTGTGCAGATGATGTCCCCATAGATGTAGAGGGAAAGGTGCATCTATACACAAGCAGAGCAGAGACAGATAGGAGAGAGGCAGGTGGGACTGTTGGAGCTGGTGAGCAACATTCAGTTTATACCTTCTAGAATAGCTAACTAAGCAGTCTTTGTTAATTGTTCAACAATTATGACCCCTATTACCAGGTCATACGGTCTAACTAGTTTTAGCTGTATACTGGTGTGTCAGGTGCACCTGTCAACTCATCTCACCAGGCATTCCACACTGCTGACCATCGATGGGAGCAAGGGACCGTGAAGAACTGCCTTGCCTCCAGCAAAGCTGCTCCTCACCCTCAAGAACAGGAAGTGATCTGTGAGGATGGTGACACAAAAAGCAGGATTGGACGAGCACCAGGCACCCGGCATAAATGGAGTTTTGTGCAAAAAATGGACGCGGGATTAAAAGGCCAAACTCCAAAGCACAGATTATCTTGTAAGAATAATAATAAAATCAGCAGGCCATACATTTTATGTAGGATATCTGACTCACAAATAAATATAGAGAAATTTATTTTGTAACTGAAGTACAGATTTTCTCAGCTACACTGTGTACTGTCATGTGGAGAGGTCATAAATCTCAAAGGGTAATAAAAAGAAAACATTTCAGCTTTTCAAGGTGTTTGATGAAAATGTTCCCGTTTTCTAAAAATAAATCCTTCAAAGACATTTAAGAATTAATGGCTAACGGGCTGCCATTTATTATGTTTGGCACATGAAATAAATTGAATGTAATATTATTTATAGCCTTTAAGTAGAGAGACAGAAGTTCACATTACTCTAATGTTAGATTGAACTTTTTTCAGTTGTGTAGAATAACACAGAAGCCAAAGACAGGTTAAGACAGCTATGGTGAAGCTCCCCAGCCCTCGGCACCACGGCCCAGTCACCCAGATCACAGGCCCGCTCGACATCCTACCACAGTACCTTTTGTTTTCTGAAGAGCAGTTCCCAACAGATCTTCAGCAGCCAGCTTTTCTCCACTGCTCAGAGTCCACGATGTGGGTCCAGTGGACATGGTCCATCCACAGAAACCAGCCTCAAAGGAGCAACGAGACCCCAAGGGCAGAGTGTCTGCACCGGCATAGGTCAAGCAGAAGATGCGAAAGGTTATTGGGCTCTCACCAGGAAGCCTAATATTCTTAGATAATGCCCTAATACAGGGTTTTCCCAACCCAGTGCTCGGGAACCCCCAGACGGTCCACGTTTCTGCTCCCTCCCAACTCCTGCTGTGGACTGTCTGGCAGTGAGTTGGGCGGGAGAAAAACTGTGGGTGGTCTGGGGGTGCTCAAGGACCGGCTGAGATAACACTGCCCTTATACCCTCTCACCAAGCTGAAAGGACCACACTCCAAATAATAAATGAGGTTGAAGGATGTCTAGGGAATGCATTTATGAGAAGTGGCTTATGATTTACAACAGCCGAAAAAGCTGAGTCACCCTAGTTCAACCACCATATTCATCCCTGCCAGTCACACCTTAACAAGCCACTGTGAGGGCATGGACATTACACAAAATATCCCCTTTGTGGCTAAAGGGGCAAATGGAGATGCAAGAGTACACATTCACTCATTGTTCAGCAGACCGCTTGGTGTGTCATTAGTCATGTGTAATCCCAACTATGCGTCAGGGTCAGCACCTGTCTGTCCCAGCCTTTCGTGACTCCTCCCCATTTGGCCAGCAGGTGTCATTGTACAATATCTATATCTGAATGTTATTTCAATGCAATGTACTTTTACCAGGAAATCTGGCCCATGTTTCTGGTTTTAGTTTTTTCCCTTTAGATGAGAGTTGGGCACCCCATCTAATAGCGCCACATGGTTCTGATCACTGTGCTGACAGTGACATCTTGAAGTCAGAATCTGTGCAGCCTGGGATGAAATACCTCCTTTCACTGATCTCTGTTCATCATTGCTGTCTTGGAGACATTTCTGACACTGCAAAGGCTGTGGTTTTTAGCAGGCTACTCCATTATAAGGTACATTAACAATTCATCACCCTTAAATATTTATGCGGCGAATGTTGGCATGTACTGTTCCATCATAGCACTATCCATCTTCTTATCAGAGTATTCAGTCATTAATTAGTCATTTGGATTTGTTCAAGTTCATGATTGTAAAATTTCTTTCCAACCGCAGCTTCAATACCATTGTAGATCAAAGTCTATCTTTTGAAATCTCTTTTTCGATTGATGTGGTATTATGAATGTGTTTAAATGTCATTTTTCTCAATAAAAAGTGTAGCTGAGTTGCCAACAAACATACAAAATTTATTCAAAATATATACACTATATTGCCAAATGTGTTGGGACACCCCCCGAAAATCATTGAATTGTTCCAATCACTTCCATATCCACAGGTGTATAAGGTCAAGCACCTAGGCATGCAGACTGCTGCAGATTTACAAAAGAATGGGTCACTCTCAGGAGCTCAGTGGATTCAAACGTGGTGCCGTGATAGGACACCACCAGTGCAATAATTCAGATGCAGTGGTGTAAAACATGCCGCCACTGGATTCTAGAGCAGTGGAGACGTCTTCTCTGGAGTAAAAAATCACACTTCTCTGTCTGGTAATCTGATGGATGAATCTGGATTTGACGGTTGCCAGGAGAACGGTACTTGTCTGACTGCATTGTGCCAACTGTAAAGTTAGGTGGAGGGGGAATTTTGGTCTGGGTTTTTCAGGGGTTTGGCTTGGACCCTTAGTTCCAGTGAAAGGAACATTTAATGCTTCAGTATTCAAAGCCATTTTGGACAATTTCATGCTCTCAACTTTGTGGGAACAGTTTGGGGACGGCCCCTTCCTGCTCCAACATGACTGTGCACCAGGGCACAAAGCAAGGTCCATAAGGACATGGATGAGCGAGTGTAGTCTGGAGGAACTTGACTGGCCTGCACAGAGCCCTGACCTCAACCCGACAGAACACCTTCGGGATGAATTAGAGTGAAGACTGTGAGCCAGGCCTTCTCATCCAACATCAGGGCCTGACCTCGCATATGTTCTCCAAGAAGAATGGTCAAAAAATTCCCACAAATGCACTCCTGAACCTTGTGGACAGCCGTCCCAGAAGAGTTGAAGCTGTTATAGCTGCAAAGGGTGGGCCAACTCCATATTAAAGCCTATATATTTAAAATGGGATGTCATTAAAGTTCATTTGTGTGTAAAGGCAGGTGTCCCAATATTTTTGGCAATATAGTATATAATTTCTGTTGGAAATGAGTGCCTCTAAACTACCCTTTAATAATTGTTAGTCCGTGTTTGTGTGTGTGTTCGGTGAGAGGTGTCATTGCCTGTACGGTGTGTCCTGCCTTGTGTCTTGAGGCTCTGGGTTCAGCCACAGTGCAATCCTGCTTCAGACAGGAGGTCATTAAAGATTAATAGATGCATGGATGGATGTTTGTAGACTTTTTAACAAGTTGATTTGTGAGTCAGTCTTCGAAAAATCTGCTTTACTACTTTACACTTTCCAGCATTTTTAGACTCACCACACACAGGACCCTCGTCTTCAGCCAAGGGACAGTCATTGTGGAAATCACACACTTTGCTTTTCTCTATGCAGTCCCCAAATTCGCAGTGGAAAGACATGTTCTCTGTGCAATCAACCATTAAGTTCCCTAAGGCAACAGTGTGGACGGGTAAGAAAAAGACAAAACATTGAATGCCCTGGAAAAGAATCTGGACTGTACATCAAATAGAACATTTGATGTTTCTTGTTCTTAATGCATCCTAGCATCTGAGACTTACCTGCATCACAGTATTTCAGCTGTAATGAATCGATGGCAAGTGAACTCCAGTTCTCCACACCGCAAGTAGAGTACAGCAATATCACTTGAAAGGGCTTTTCCTGTAGGCCAATATGGGCTTTAAGCACCTCCCACTGTTCTCTGCACCAATCAAAGAGCAACAGTCAGGTTGAGCTGTTTAATGCTGCACCAACCGTATGTTGTTATTCTAACGATTAAAGTACGCAGTCATCATTTCCCAGACCTGCAATTTGTGTGTCATCGTAAATGTGTGACTCCAACACTGAGTAACAATCTTGAAACACGTCGATTAATAACAACAATAATAATAAAGCGGAAATACTGATGAATGAAGCCAATGAATAATGAGGCCATTGAATTAGCTCAGCCACGGACATTGGCTCTGTCAATGTGAGAGGACACAGGCACACTGAGGTGGATTAGATGAAGTATTTACATTGCTGGTGCTGAAAATTTTGTGTATATGGACTGATTTACAGTACATCCATTAACAAGCCTGGAAGAGGCCTGTGAATATAGCTTTCATTTATCAATCATTTTTGGTGAGGCAGGGCAGCATGGATGTTGCCAATGGGAGCCAAGGACACAACATAACCACTATCCCACCCCAGCTTTGAGAATCATTTATCCTTTGCCTGTGAAGCCCTGGACATAACAAGAAATCGATAGTAACGACATTATCCCATCAAAGAGCACACAGGTAACACCTGGTGTGGTTTATCTCTTTCTGCCAGGTAATGTTATTCCAGAGGGGCTGACACCCTCCACCCTCATTACCGCGGACAACAGGGCTGATATTCAGGGTTACAAACTGTCTCTAGTCTGGGTGTGGCTAGACGGGAAATGAGTATGAGAAATGTGCATTGGTCTTATGCTGAACTGGCACTCATGTAGGAACTGGCTACACACTTGGTGTACTCTGCTTTCCAGACTTAAATCCTGATTACCATTGCCATAACTGGAAGCAATGGATGGACAACCAGTCTGTTCTAATAAGAGAATGTTATGAAAAAGATTCTTTTTGTTCGTCACAGATTAGTCATAAAAATTCATACAGCTGAAACGGTGTCTAAAACAAAATAAACTCTGCTTCAGATATTCATGTGACGCTCCAATACATGTGCAAACGATATCTGGAGCTCTTGAAAGTCATACTATCGGCAAACTGTCATCAGTGCCCTTTAAAACAAGCCAAAAGAGGAGACAGAGTAAAGGACTGCAGCTAACA
>JABFEB020000026.1:4264506-4276855 GCA_019775895.2 Stomatorhinus ivindoensis
CCCCCCCCCCCCCCCCCCCCCCCCCCCCCCCCCCCCCCCCCCCCCCCCCCCCCCCCCCCCCCCCCCCCCCCCGAAAGCATTCTTGAATCTGTAGAATTGGAGCAGATGTCCCTGAACTTACATACACAGGATGACCAGTCAAGTAATCCAATGGGCTATTAAACAGAGATGGAAAGTGTCATTTCAAATGGAATTCTCCTATCCACGTATCTAATGCGGGTACATGGTAACCCACAGCTCAGGCTGTGCACACACAGTCCACTAGAGGGCATCCTCTCTGCTGTAAATATTTTACCTGGCAGTGTGTTGCCCTTGGTGGCCAAGAAATGTTGAGCTTTCGGCTACATCAGAGTCCATCGGTTTGACCTGGACCGTCAGGTTCCCCAAAATGCCCGCAGTCTGGTACCGGGCAAGCTGCAGCTGACAGTGCGGCCCACTGCTGTGCAGCACTGGACTGGCTATGAAGAACTGGCAATGTCCCGCTGACTCTGCTGCAGTGGCCGTCAGCAGAAGGAGGTGCCCTAGTGGTGTGTGAAAGGTCTTCAGTCAACAGATTAAATTTGCAGCCAGAATAAAAGCATATGAAGGGGCGTGTGTCAAAAAATGTTTCTTCTCCGTGATACCAGAGAAAACATACTGCCATTGTTCAAATGGCAACAACGATCAATCAAAGCTCCATATTATGAAGGGTTCATCTGGAGTGACCCCCAGTCTCTCTTACCATCTGCATCTCCGACTGAGTGATCAGCAGGCGGCTCAGCCCTCCGCGTGCCAGTCATGCGCTGTTGTGCCTTCGTAATTTGCCAGTCCCCTCCATTGCTGTAGTTGGACCAAGTCCATGAACAAGGGGATTCCAAATCGCAGGAAGCTGCTGCAGAGAGAAGCAAAGACAATGAGTAATTACGATGGCGCGAGAGTGATTTTAGTTTGCCTTTTCCATGAAGTCTATGTAGAAACATATCCTAGTTAGTTATTCAGTGGAAAATGAAAGATCCATCTGCTGGCCAGATTAAATAAGAATCATAAGCATATATGTCGCCAATTATATAAAATAAATTGGCTAAATGGCTGTGTCCAATTTTGAGTGCGGTGCATTTCCCCAATACCTAACAAATAACTAACAAAACAACTCCGTTGTTTTGGCGTAATGGTGTAGTTTCATATGAAAATGTGAGAAGTTAATCTTCCATGCATTTAGAATAAAGGTCCCAGTTCCTGTGAAAACGACACAGGACAGTGGCCAGAAGCTTCAAAAGTATCAGGTCACGATGGCCCAGAAACTTGTAAACAGAGACCAGGTTCTGGAACTTAAGTGTGAAGGCGCCTATATTGCATTACCGCTGGTGAGGACGCTTGCAGTGGTACTCTGGATGAAGTATAGCCTGATTCATTCCCACTTTCTGAGCCATCTCAGTGGGTGAAGGCACTGATAGGCTTTCACGAGGAATGATCTGGTGTTCGCTGTCCAGCTCTGCATCTCTGAGTTCCCGAGGCTGAGGAATGCAGAACTGCTGATAGTGCCCCCCCCCCGGAGACTCGGAAGTGGTAATCGGTGTGTGACAATCCCGTCTCTTTGACTGATGTTCCGGGTGAGGTTATTGTTGTAGCACCGCTCTCCAAGCACCACCGGCTCAGTTCTGCATGAATTCTCCGTTATTGGTGGTGTGACCACATAGTGAGGTATCATCAGCAAACTTGGTGATGCAATCGCTTCTGCATTCGGTCACACAGATAAAGTGTAAAGAGGAGTACAGCCTTGGACTCAGGCAACAGACCTGGGCGGTCCCCATGTTTAACATCGGACGGGATGTGGAGTTATTCCTGGTGCTAATCTTAACGATCTTTGCCCAGTTATAAAGAAAATGCTGATTAATAAATGTATGGTGACATCCATCACAGAATAAATTGAAAAGTGGTACAATTCATAACATCAAAAAATAAATGACAGGATTAAAGGATGACTGCATTACATTTTTATGAAATCCAGTTGGAGTAAGTAAATTTTTGTGAACAAGAAGATATGGTGAGTGATGATCAGCTCATTACTAAATACCAGTGTTTCCCAATCTGGTCCTCAAGGACCCCCAGACAGGCCACATTTTTACTGTGGGAGCTGGAAGGGACAAAAATGTGAACTGTCTGGCAGGGAGCCGGGGGGGGGGGAGCAAAATGTGAACTGTTTGGCAGGAAGCTGGGGGGAGCAAAAACATGGACAGGCTGGGGGTCCCTGAGGACTGGGTTGGGAATCACTGCAATATACCAAATTCCCATCCAGGGGGACTCTCTCTCCTCAATCGATATTGTGCCTTCTTCCCTACAAATATCAGAATGAAGCATTAAACTTGCATTTCTTGCAAGATTTACTGTTTGCAATTGACCATCTAAAGTTATATAGCATTTTATTAATATGTATGGTATCTGCACTGTGACAGAAAATAAAAGAATAAAAAGGTCTTATCCCATAGTTTGTGAACTTTTAAAAAATACCATCAAAATAAATGTAATCGTCACAAGATAAGTCATCAAATAATCCAGTGGGCTATTACATGGAGGTTGAAATGAACTTTCAACTTTTTTCAAGTTTTCTTACGCACTTATCTACCCTACATCCACAGTGACCTTGGATCTCCGGTTCAAGTAAGACCCAGACTGGGCATGATAGCAATCACGAGATAAACTTTCACTTTTACTCATTAAAAGCAATTTCGACACACCAACCAACATATTTTTGAGCCACTGGAGGAGACCCACACTGGAGGAGATCCACACTGGAGGAGACCCACTGCTGAATGATTCTGATGACAATGCCTTTATACGGTGACTTACTGTATGACATTTTCCTTGGGTTCCATTGTTGATGTAATAGTTGGCCTTGGATGGTCTCATTCAGCAGTTTGTCCAACAATGCAAGACTGGAACTGGTGGCTATTGGGGAAAGAGAAGGTATCAAACAATTATCCCATATAAATCAATAATTGAAATTGTTATTATGAATTGGTGTTCAGTGGCATATGTAAAATTGTTTTTGATACTTCATGTTAGGATCTCAACATTTACACATTGCATTAAAAATACCCAAGTAGCGCAGTGATAGAGGAAGCAGGAACATTATCTATTTTTTAATGCTTATAATTATCTAAGTTATGATATCAAGAACATCAGGATGGAACACATCAGGCAGTCAGAATGGAACACATCGGGCACTCAGGATGGAACACATCAGGCAGTCAGGATGGAACACATCTCTACAGGGTTGCAGGATGAAAACAGGATAAAAAGTGAATCCGAAGTGCTTTATTTTGGACTGCTCACCCACGAATTTATCAGTTACAAGCAATCATTTGCTTAATAAATATGCAACAGTCCCCAGTAGCTGGACCATCACAGTGGGCATATGTGACATCGGTTATACATTGTGGTCCTGCCAGCTGAGGTCGGAGGGTATTTCATGCGAAAGCCCTTACAAATGCATGCAGCAGACGTCACTCCAAATTACTCCTGATTGGTTACTGATGTATTGAGTTCATTTACAGTGAGTTGGTTATTACAACAGCATTTAACTTGTATGTGTACCATGGATGGGAACGATTTAATGAGATAGAGAAATGTCAAGATTTGCCAAAGGATTTAACATCAGCCTAAACAAGGGAAGTTTAATAAGGCTTAATAAACAGGTAGCTTGCGAATCTCAAAATGCGAAATCAGAAGATAAGACCATAAGTAGCTGTGTGTCTCAGCCTCAGACAGGATGTGGAAAGACACACAGAAACATCAGTCAATGCCATGAAGTTCTTGAGTCCTGTATATGGAGCACTGGGAGAAACAATTTTGACAATCACTCAAATCAGGATAGCAACAGAACTGTGTTTAGATGGTAAACGCCAGAACTACTTATGCAAAAAATAGTCAGCATCCTAAAGTATTCGGTGCACACTCACAAAACGCTGGACACTGGACAGAGTCAGACTAAGTTTTAAAATTTGTTTGCAGCTTTGATTATTTCCGAACGCTATTGGCCTCATCTAGAGAGCCGGTGCGATACTGAGCCGCGTGTCAGGAGATGACGGCCTTTGGCTTACAAACGGGTCCGAGGCGGCCCTTGTTGTCCCACGGGCCCTGCACCCTGCACAGTAGCTCGGCAGAGAAGCACGTGCCTCAGAACCAGAGGCACCCAGCAAGCTAATTCCTGAAGTTGTCTTCCATCCTTCCCCACATTAGGTTGGCAGACACGTTTTGGAACATTAAATTCATTAATTAAATTTAATGAATTGGCTTTAACCTCCCCCTGAACTGCAAACAGGGTCTCTTTCGACTTGTTGTTGAAATCAGTGTCTGAAATTCGGCTGCTAATGAAAAGCAATGAAGAAGAAACGCGAACTGGCAGTCAACCACAGAGTTGGTTTACATTGGTTTACATTGTTCATTGCCACAACTTAAGTACAGCTGCCATTTGAGAGGATAATCTCATTTTGATCACAAAGGCATGCTTCGCAAAGCATTTTATATGGCATGTTTAAGTCTCAGAGAAGAAGTACGGGGCATAACTACAATGTAAATGTAACCCCTTAAAGACAATTGCAAATCATATGCAAAGGAAGTACAAATAAAAACCACATGATATAGTACTGAGGTATTATATTAAAAGTGCACTAGATTATGTAAATTGGTGTAAATGTGATAAAAATCTCCAGTTCAAAAGTTCTACATGAATCAACTTTACCCTCATTCCTCTCAAAACCAGTTACCTCAGGAACCACAGGTCAGTCTATTAACATGACTTATAGAACCATAATATAGGTGGTACAGTCATATAACACATATAAGAGTTACCAAGATTTATGTCATAAGGTATAAATGCAAGAATACATAATGCAGAAATATAGCTGTACTGCAATCTAATATAGACAGTCCCTGGGTTATGAATGTCTGACTTACAGACAACTTCTGCTTTCAAACAGGCTGCCATAAGGTCTATTATATTAAAATTTTGACTTAAATGCAAAGGTTCATAATAACTTAATCTGTGACATGCATGAAAACATAGCGTGGCTTCAGCGATTCCTCTGTCAAGGTACATTACAGTACCATATGAGGCTACTTTTATTATCACTATATTATTATTATTATTATTATTATTATTATTATTCCAACTTACCTACAAATTCCATCTAAAGACAGACTTAGGGAATCAAATTTCATTTGCAACTTGGGGACTGTCTGTAACTAGTTTTACAAAAACTGTATTGTAGGGTTTATTCAGGCATTATTGGGCAACATACAAACAGGATTCCAAATTGTCCATCTATCCATCTTGTAACAGCTGACAGGGGGGGGGGCCCTAAGGTCTCTTCCTGGTAACATAAGGGTGGGGTACCCCGGGCACAGCCACAAGACTCAGGTGGAATGTGCGGACCCCACATACGGAGAGCGGAGCTGGGATTCCCCAAACCAGGAAGGTGTGAAGTAACAGTGATACTCACTGAGCCATCATGCTGCCTGGTTCTAAAGTTTCTTTAAGGCAGTGTTTCCCAATCCCGTCCTTGGGGACCCGCAGACATCCATGTTTTTGCTCCCTCCCAGCTCCCAGTAGGAGCAAAAACACTGCCTGGGCTTCTCCAAGGACCGGGTTGGAAAACACTGCAATAAGGTATTGTGCTTCCACACCTGAAGCTTTTCTGCTTCCTCTTAATGCATGATATTTTTTTATTTAACTGCTATTAAATTATTGGTACAAAAATACAATCAAAAATGAGATATCAATGAATCACATGAGAAATAGCTGAAAGTTGCACATATGATCAATAGGTATGTAGTTAAGCACTTACAAGGAATTTTATCAATCCTGAATTGAAGAGAAAGTGAGAGCATCTCAAGGCCTGCAGAGATTTATGTTTTAAATCCTACAAGTTCTTCTGGGTGACATGAGACACCTAACAATAAATCTAATTTCATTCATCTAGTCACCATAAATAGATTGTTTCATACTATTTCACTAGTTTATTTCCTCCCCATGACATGCATGACTTTGAATTCAGATCTTTTTTTACAATCAAAACCATTGCAATGAAATTGGAAGCATACCACATCTGAGTAAGTTCTATTTGAATCCTTCTTATTTCCTTTCCAAACAAACACCCTGAAAGCACATTGAGCCTTTTAAAAGGCTCCAGTGAGTGTAGCCTCAGAAGCAGAAGCATGGAAATCAAGCCAGAACATCTTCTAATGGAGTGTCAGCTGCAGGCAGTCCACAGAGTCATGCTGATCCACAGCCATACACTGCAGATCCATACTTCTCAATGTCCATCTCGCATCTGGGCATAGTTTCCTGTACAGCATGCAGAGCATGACCAGAAGGATGTGATGTTCCTTCAAAGACCTCAGTGGTCCTTTGGACACTGACCCAGTGGACAAAGCGCAATTAGCCTGTATGTCATACCACACTTAAGGAACTTGGTGCAGCTCATTTTATTAACTCAAGTATCCGACAAAGTGTACAAACTAAAAGGATGTGGTGCATAGACTAGCATGAGATGAGGCAAACTAGAAACTGGACATGGAACAGGGAGCTAGAATCTGTGACTCTAGCAAACAGAACAGGCAGGACGGCAACATCTGTGGTACGTCACATTTTTCTTATTTAGCACCAGTCAGTCCCTTGAGTAACTGGGGGTTGAGAGTCTTGCTCAAGGATCCATGGTGAAATCATTGTGTCGACCCTAAATCCAGACCCACAGGGAGAACTTAACTTTGAGGGAGGGCTTGGGGGTTCAAACTCATTATTTAACTACCTGGTTGTGAGCAAATGTCATGTTAAAACCCATAATTTTAAGGCCTTCAAATCAGACACAGCATCCAAGCCTGCTGAGCTGCACCCCGCCCTCATTACAAGACTGTGGGACCCCCCAGCTGCTGTCAAACATTATTAAAGTACTAATTGCATATTCCACATGGCAGTAATCATGAAATCAACCTTTTGTCCTTGTGACACTTTCACATATCAGGGTGGGGGCTATGAGTTGGCTTAAGATCAGCGGTGAAAAGATGAATGAAGTATTTAGAGCAGATAATCAGGAATATCTGCATTACTGCTGAAATTATGGTTTAAAAATACTGATGATTTGTACTGTAGGCATTGCATATACTGATGGATAAAAGGGTGTTTCTGTGTTTTGCTTTGGAAAATAAGGGCATTTATCTACTTTTTTCATATTTATGCTGCCAGTTATGAAAGCAAATGTGAAACTCATTATCTTACCGAATGCCATTGGGTAAGGTGTTTCTCATTCATAACCCTAATCCCAGTCTCGATTTTCTAATGATATAGAAACAGAGTGAGCCAACATACACTCTCAGAAAAAAGGGTAAAAATGTGTACCTTTGCTTGTCACTGGGGCTTGTAATGGTACCTTTTAAGGTACCATTACAAGGTACCCTGGTTCCCACAGGAACAAACAGCATTAAATGTTCCACAGAGTCCTTTCCTGTGCCTTAAAAGGTACAATTACATACAGTAAGGGTACAATTGGCAGACCCTTGAAGGTACATTGGCAGCCCCAATGATAAGCAATAGTAGAAACTTTTACCCTTTTTTCTGAGAATATACATATAAAGTGTTAGTTGATCAAAAATTACTAGAATCATTCCTGCTTGAAGAAACACTTTGCCAAAAGTCTTATTTGTGCCATGATTCCGTAATTTCAGCCGAGCCCGATTAATACCCCTCTTGCAGTATGATGGCCGGATTTCTGAATGAGGGAAAGCGGGGAGGATGCTGGATCCTTTCAGCCCTAATAACCGGATCTTGCTTTCAAGAGAAGTGATTTGAAAAATAAATCCCAGACAATCAATTTTCTGGGCTCATATGTGAAACACATAACGTGATAGTGGAGCTGTGTCCTGCTAGATCACAGCCTTACCTTGGGCACCATTCTGCCATTGTGGAGACAGAAAGGTTTTAGACATAAACCAAAAAACTGGACTCTGATCCCTCTGTGTAGATGATAAGCAGGATCATAGCCAGACATTCTTGCTGCTGCAGGGCTTTGGGCAAAGCAGAGTGGAGCTAAAGGATGCAAACCACTCCAGCCTTGTCCCTGGAGAAAACGTGTATTCCCCAGGCTGAACACCAGGAGTGAAAAACCAGCCTGGAAGAATGAGACTTGGGGTAAAGGGTAAAAGAGACCCCATTCCTGTGATGTCATTGTCTAAATAAGGCCACATGATGTGATGGTCACGTTCAAAGATGCTGCCTTTCATAGTCTGCATGTTTGTCAATGAGCAGCAGAGGAAGTTTGAAGTTTATTTTTCTCACACTTACTTCTAAATAACCAGCTGTCTACCTGTCTGCCTGTCTGTCTGTCTGTCTGTCTGTCTGTCTGTCTGTCTTACATGTAATATTTTTCCCTAGAAGCCCTTGGGCTTATTACATTGCTGTTTATAAATTTGCCCAATTTATGGTTTAGGCAAAATGGTCAATAGCAGCTTTTATTAAGACAGACAATAATAAACATAGATTATTATAGAAAGCAAGCAGAAATAGCACAAAGGTCAAAGGTCTTCTCTCCAGGGGTCACCCCCAAAATTAGCGGGATGTTGTGTTCTATCTAGTGTTCAAAGCCCCCAAGAGTTAATATGGCAATCATGTGACTCCCATCTGGAGCCCAATTTCCCGCTGCATTTACAAATAAAGAAGTCAAAGAGCACCAGCGAACGGGTCCCTGAGCTACAGTGTAACAGATGAATGCAAAGGAAGGGAGGACGGTGAAAATGCTGATGGTAAAAATATGGTAACGTCACCAAGCAGAGCTGGTGGCTCCTTCAAAAGGCTGGAAAACAAATGATGGACTGTCTGCAGCCTGGAACTAAATCTGCTTTGATAAAACACGGTCACATTGCCATTGGAATTGAATTGAATTATCATTAGGAGCGCAACATATATAGACAAATAGAGACAGTTTACATTGAAAAGTAACCATTCAGGCACTCTGGCAGAAACATACACAAAACACAATAAATAAAATATGAAGCCATAATCAACAGCAAACCAAAGCAAACACAAATATTCTATTATAAATATTATAACTAAGGGTAAGTCTAGTCTGAATGCTGACCATTTGAGCTGGCAGAGGCTAATCGCAGGCTACAGAGGCAGTTCAGATTGTGGGGTTTCTCCTTTAGTTAGAAAGGTGTGATAGACACAGTATAGACATCCAAACAGATCCACTTGCCCCCCTACAAAACACTGGAATCTCCATAATATCAATTAAAATTACACTTTCACAACACTCTTCATTCACGTCAGCGTCTGGATGTCCTCAGAAGTGCCTTATGGTTTCCACAGCTGATTCACCTTCTTGGAAACCGCAACCATAGCACCAATTTTAATGAAAGTAACAACACTTCGAAATTACAGTGCAAAAACTTGCATCTGCCAAAGTGAACTGCACCATAAAAATGTCCGCGGCGGTACCTTCGTCTGAAGTCAGCAATCTATGTAAATCATTATGGCGATATTGGTATAATTATTGAAGAAATTGGAAACAAATCCAGGGAAAGGCAAGATGGAAATTTGCCCAGAGCAGTGACTTCGGAGCGGGCACTGACTTAGGAAACCATTGGAAAAAGTGGGAAGATTTTCACCCCCTCAGGTACTTGGCTTCGCCTGGAGAAGCATAGAAAAATAGGTGACCAAATCCAGACTGAGCCATAGGTAGTGTAAACCTAAATGGCCTTTAACCAGATGACTATCAGTTCTATACTCCAAGTTCTTTCTGCTGTAGCATCTTTGAACAAGAAACCAAGGTACTTTGATGCGAACTTCACAATGATGAAACAGTAAGATGAAACTTTGGGCAAAGTGCTCCAAAACGCCACCTGTACGAAGCCAAGAGCCTGAAGATAATCTTCAGCGTGCTCGAACGGATAAACTCTCAAAGCACTGCCGGGTTACACTCCGGGGGCTGCCTGCACAAGTGGCTCTCAATCTCTCCTAAGAGAGCCGACTCAGCCTCTGCTGTCGTCACACCTCATGCAATTCATCAATTCATCATCAGGCCTTTAATTAGCTAAACCAGATGGCCCTGATGGTGGGGAGAGAATAAATATATGGGATGACTGGCGGTCTCTAAGGAGACATTCGAGAATAAATATGAGGAACAAATTCCCTCGTTAAATATGTCAGCACGGAAGGGCCAAAGCTTTAAAATCGTACATTCTGCTGTAATAAAAATGTGAGAAAAATGATGAACATTAGAATTAGCTGAATCTTGCCTGGGGTGCCGGAACATCCAGGCCCGTCCCTGGTGGGAGACTTTCCTCTAAAAGCATCCTTGAGTTCTGTATTTAGGGGACAGGCAAAAATTCCCTGCTGCATAAAAAGTGTCCCAGTCAGCGAACATTTGCAACAGCAACGGCTATACTTTGTGGTTTTCTATCATTTATATTGCATTAATTAATCAGCTGTGAGTCCTGTGAGGCTCTCTGTGGCCTTTATAGGACACCATGTCCCCTGGTGCTACAGAAGGAGTCTCAGGGCACAAAATGCCCCCAGTGTGGGTATGGGTGAACCAGAGACAGACCAGATCTACACAATAAGCCAGTGCCCATGAATCGCCCTTTTAGTAACTGCAAAAAAGTCAAATAATTGAATCTTTATGTAATTGGTTGCAGCTAGAGCCAAATTAAGGCTTTAAGTCCCACCTTATGCTTATTTCTGTCTGTTTCCGTAAATCTCCTAGTGTACAACTAGACCCAGGCAGCCATCACTACTGAAGGGGACCAGTGGGCCCAGTTCTACCATACAAACCTCTGACTGGATGGACTGGTCTTATTTCCGTTTTTTCTACAAAGTTACATGGGAAGTGTTACAGGATCAATGGTTTGACATTTCTCTTCATATGAGGATTAATGAGTAAAAGGTGGGAAAAAAGGGCACATTTTATTCTGTTACACTGCAGCCTATAATTTTTGTTGCTGACATGTGTTGGCAGGGTGGACGCTAATGGTTTGCAAAACTGAGGCTTTGCAGCTAGAATCTCACATAAGAATCAAAAACCCAGGAGCTGCTAAAATCACAGAACATCATTATTCCATCATGTCAACGACACCAAAGTCAACATCAACTGCCATGATAGCATTTTTCCCTCAGACTTAATCGAGTGCTTTGTTGAGTATCCGAGGAGAGTCACATCCAGTGGTCATTTAAACTAAAGTTGCAACATAAAACAGGGGCTGAGAGGGTCATGTGATTAGCAATAACATCTCTGTGTATGGTCTTACTTATGGTCTTACTCCCTGGAAATGGCCCCGACACTGTCATACTCTGCCTTTTCTCTTAGGGATACACCAGTCCACGGCAAAAGGCAGTTAAAGCCAATTCTGATTAATAGCAATTCTCTGCTCAGATTCATAAACGGATAATCTATCAAGATCATTATTGGTTGCTTTCCAAATTCCCCGTATCATATACTCTTTTCCATACATTCAATAAAGAAAATATATAACCTGCATGTCTCCTATTTCATTAGATTATCTTCAGAGAGGATTTTCATGGTCAAAACAAAGCAGCGAGACAGCTCAATGACTGATTCACGTTCAGAATCTTCTTGGAGAAGTCATCATTTTAACTTTGGCATGATACCTCTACAAATATTACATGAGGCTCCTTTGCTACAGGAAAAGCAAAGACCAACAAGACACGTCCAATCACATCCACCCTTTCCTCCTGAAAAGCCAAAGCATACCACCTTCTACGAAGAAGACCAACTCTGTCCATGTGTTCTCTTTCCAGAAGCCCATAATTCTAATTGAGGAAATGGCAAGACTGCCTATGTCACCGACCTGTTATGGAAACATGGGGAGGGATTAATTACATGTATGCAGCCCAACATGTAAGTATGTAAGGGTCTTTTCCTGTGGCTCTGGTTTCAGTAAAAGCTGAGTCTGACATTGGGCGGCTGTGCTGCAGGACTCCTCGTTTGGTTAGTATGTAAGCAGGGGCGGCATGGTGGTTAGCATTGCTACTGCACACCTCTGGGACCAGGGTTCTGCCCTGGCTCCATGTGTGCCGTCATGGGGTTTCCAAATTGCCCATAGGAGTAAGTGGTGTGTGAATGTGCCCTGTGACGGGCTGGTGCCCCATCCTGGGCTGTTCCCTGCCTTGTGCTCTGTGACGGGCTGGTGCCCCATCCTGGGTTGTTCCCTGCCTTGTGCCCTGTGACGGGCTGGTGCCCCATCCTGGGTTGTTCCCTGCCTTGTGCCCTGTGACGGGCTGGTGCCCCATCCTGGGTTGTTCCCTGCCTTGTACCCTGTGATGGGTTGGTGCCCCATCCTGGGTTGTTCCCTGCCTTGT
>JABFEB020000026.1:4294003-4306328 GCA_019775895.2 Stomatorhinus ivindoensis
TTCTCTGTGGTAACACTGTCAATTGTGGTGCTAATATATTCCAGAACTGAGTGTGTATAATAGTCAATGTTTATTTGTGAGTCAAAGGTGGCCTGAGAGGCAAACATGCTCCAATCTGTGTCCTTAAACCTGTCCTGGAGTGTAGAGTCTACCCCCGCTGGCCACACTTTGATGGTTTTCACTGTTGGTTTCACACGGTTGATGAGTGGTGAGTATTTGGGGGTGAGAAACAAAGAAAGGTGATCAGACTGTCCCAGGTGGGGGAGGGGTGTCGCCGTGTAGGCTCCAACAATGTTTGTATAAACATGATCCAAGGTTTTTTCTCCTCTGGTATGGCAGGAGACATGTTGATGAAATTTAGGTAGCACCGTCTTTAGGTTGGAGTGATTAAAATCACCTGCTACAATAAATGCAGCCTCGGGGTGTGCAGATTGTTGTTTGCTAATGGCTGCATAGAGTTCTTTCATAGCAAGCTTAGCATTAGCATCCGGTGGGATATAGGCAGCTGTTATTATAGTGGAGGTGAACTCTCTCGGCAGATAGAATGGTCTACACTTAACCATGAGAAACTCAAGGTCAGCTGAGCAGTGTTTTCCAACAATGACAGAGTTTGTACACCAAGCCTTGTTAACATAAATGCACAATCCTCCACCTCTTGTCTTACCGGAATCACCAGCTGTTCTGTCTGCCCGGAAAGTGTGGCGTCCGGCTAGCTCCATAGCATCGTCCGGTATACCGCTGTGTAGCCATGTTTCTGTGAATATCATGACGTTGCAGTCCATTATTCTCCTATTGTCGGTGATCCAAAGTCGCAGCTCGTCCATTTTATTCACCAGTGACCGCGCATTAGCGAGGAAAATACTGGGTAAGGATAGCCGATGTGGTGTTAGCCTTAGCTTCGCTGTTAGCCCTCCGCGTTTCCCCCGCCTTTGTTTACGGTCTCTGCGCCGTCTTCGAGCACTTCCGGTCGGCCGAGTAGCCTGCGAAGCGTCGGGTGTTCTCCTTATCTCAGGGATGAGATGAAAGTTGCTAATAAAACAGTCGGAGTTGTGTAAATCTATATCCAAAAGCTCTTGTCGGGTATAAGATGTAAAAGCGAAGCTGTTCTGAACGAACAGACCCGAAATGAGCAGGAATAGCACTGCTATTTTGCAAAATCTGAAGAGACGCTGAGCCTCGCGTGACGCACGCGCCGCCATAGCTAGCCTGGCAAGTCTTAGGCTCTTTGAGTTTACAGTCCACTGTCCTTATTGACCTTGAGTGGACATAACTGGAAGCTGAAATGCTAACCTTGGGTTTTATCACAGTCAGTGAAGGAACAGTTCATTAGTGGAAAGACTCCTGTTTCACTTGAAACATACTTGCATATGGATCAAACCTTGATCTAACCATTACCCAAGACTCCACCACGCTCCAGCTTGCAACATTATATTTAGGGAAATGTGAAACATCATTTAATCTTGCAGTAATTATAATGACCATTTTCCCTCATTGCACTTTTTAAAACAACAATCAATAATGGCTCAAGGGAATGCTTTCAGTGGAAAAACTTTGATCAATGAAATGCTTTAATGTGTGTCATTTAGGATGGTTTCTCTGGCCATTGAAAGAATAATCAGTGATGTGAACATGAAAAAAGTTGAGTTAGGGATCACCGAGATAAAATAAAAACGCAAAAAGCAAGAAAAACAAACTTATTTGACCAGTTAGATTAAATACACATTAGTTCCATATTTTCATTGTTTATACCATAAATATAACAGTACAGTTTCAAAATAACATCTGAATTCTGGTGAAATATTTAATATGAAAACCTTCCCAAAGCAGTACATCACCTGCCATCATTAGAACATAACTGAGGATAAACTCACGGACATATAAATAACAGAGAGTTCACAAACATCGATCCATCACTTGTCAAAACACATAATTCGGTTTGAAGTTCCATTTATAATACTTGTGGCAGATACTATCAGGCACGTAAGTCAAGAAGGATTGATTTGTGTGAGTATTTTTGGAAGATTCTGCTTGCTCTCAATGGGCATTGAATGCTAGGATCCTAAGTCTGGGAGCAGCGAGTGACTAATTGAGGATGAGGAAGGAGCAATATCCTAAATTTGGCTTGTTCATCGCTATATCCCGAAATTTTTAAGCAATGACCATATTTACTACGAGTATTCACACAGGTTGTTACAAGTCTGAGATGGAAGGGAATTCAAAACCCATACAAGCTCACTTTGTCAGGCTTCTTCCATTTATTGCAGATAAATGATATCAAGATAAATTGGAAATGATATCAATTACTTGGATTTCCTCCAGAAGCCTGAAGTCAACGTGAGTCTCTACGTCGCCCTGTGTGATCCCACTGACATGGATCTAAGGTTACGGAAAATACATGCAGGAATAAAAAGCCTGGAGATAATGACATGTGACAAGCATTTCATGCGTGATGCAGCCCAGACCATCCCCAGCTCTGTCCAGGGTTAGCAGGGAGAAGCCTAATCCCTAGCTAAGTGCTGATTGTGCGTTACTCTAGTATTAGTACTTTTCCACATGAGCAAATCCTGATTTTAATTTGACCTTTTCCCACAGCAAAAAGAGTATATAAGAGTATAAATACATAGAGGAGGGGCGTTCAAAATTAATGAAACGTTACTTTCCAAACACCTCGGTATTCACAAATGAAACTTCAGCCGCAGACAAAGAAAAGTAACTAAGCTGCTAAATTATATCAAGCCTTTGGGCTGATAAGCGCTGACATAAAGTCTTATATACTGAATCATTGCAACAAAGGGCAAGTCTGAAGCACAGAATAAAGATTGTGGATAAATTGGAAAATGGCCAATGAAGGCCTTCACAATTTCCTGCTGGAAAGTCACCCATGGCCCCTGAACAGGTTCACTCAGACTGGAAGCAGCATGAGGCAAGACTTTACAGTAAACTATTACCAGGTACTAAAAAGCAATTTATAATGATCAGCTCGGCGATGTTACTCTCTAAAAATGAAATGATACTCTTCGGCTGTACTGCTGTCTGCCGAGTGGAGAACCACGAAGGAGAGGGAAATGTTTTATTTCTGATTGTTCAAAGACGGCGGCAGCATGTGCTTGTTACCCATCCAACCGAGTGACATGATGCATATCGAATAGATTGCAAAATTTGGGATTTCTGCAAATCAAGGGGGCAGATTCACAAATGAGTACTTTAGATTGGAATCATTGAGACTGGAATGATATGTAGGGATGAACCCTGGCAGGACTGTAGCAATTCAAAGGAGGATCAAACGGAAAACGAACATGTCAATCTTTCTTGAACACATTTTCCAAAAAACTCCACTGCCTCCTACTCCAATCAAAAAATACAGAACAGCATGACCTCACAAACAACGATGTCATCACCAAATGAGTCGTAATTACAAGTGTCACATTTGGTACTTAGAAGCTTTGCTTGGTGTCTTTCAATTATGTGTAAATACCACTAACTCAGGAGTCCAGAAAGGACGGCACCAACTCCTACACAAAATGGCTGAAAAAGAAGACAGGGAAATGGACAGCTACTGGGTGCAGCTAAACCGGCATCAGTGGCAACCATGTCCCATAATATCAATATACTGTTGTTTCAAATGTCAGACATACGTATTCGGTTTGCTGAGGATCATGAACTGACATAGCATGTAAAGGACCATAACATAGATTATATGCCTGTAATGTAATACAATGTAAAATGTAATTTTACTTATTAGATTAGCTATGGGATGCATTTGGATTATTTAAAATGGATCTAGATAAATATTACCATGTATATAAGAATTCTGGTGATGAAGAGAAACGTCTCCAAAACAAAGGCCAGTTAAAACATATTTTTGCCACACGGTAAGTATGACTCTGATTTTCTCGCTGCCTATGTCTGTCTTTGTGACAGAAGGACCTATATGAAATAATGAATAGTTCATGTAAGGCTAACAGACATGTTTCTTATTTTAATTATATATGACACATCATGTTTTTTATGTTTACTACAACTCAGTGTTTTTTCTTGCATGATTATGACCACATTCATATAAAAAAACATGTAAGGCACTCAAGGGAAAAGCCTGTAAGAAAAATATATAACTTTTACATTAACTTTTCATCATATATGATAACATATGACTTTAGTAGGACATACATGTTTTTGCTTGCTGTTTCTTGATAAAAATATATATTGCTTTTATATTATTGATATATATAATGAATAAATTAGACATTAGAAAATTCATGTTATATTCTCAGAACACATTGTAGATCAATCTGAATCTGGTCAGAGGGGGCATGAATGTAACAGTACATGCTTACTTAATGCATTAATTAACCAGTAACCAACTGTTAGTTATGTACTGATTCCATGGTTTATCAATCATGACAGTTCATGTATTCCATTCAGGCACTATGCTAGTTAACAGTTAACTAATTCGTTATTAATGGTAAGACCAGTTGTAGCATTTACTACTCAAGATCTAATATAGGTTTTTAAGAATTAATATAGGTTTTCCGATGAAATACATGAATTGTCATGATTTATTAATGATGAATGAACATGGGATCAGTACTTTACTTAGTCACTGGTTAATTAATGCATTAATTAAGCATGTACTACTACATTGCTCATGCCCTCAGGTAGAGTTACCTGTTGAACACACTTGACAAAACATGAATGTAATAAGTATTTTATATGAATAAAGAACATCTATGACTAATAACATACATTTAATATGGAATGTACATGAATGTAGGATGTTTAAAGGTACGTTAATTTGATATGTAATTTACCTCAATAAATATATATATATGTCTGATTAAAGGTTAAGTTAATATTGGTAGTAAATTTATTTTGAGTGTTATATAAAATGCTTTTATAATTTGGGTGTTATATGTTATTTTTTATAAACTTTTCCATATGACGGTTTCAGTGAGGTGCTTAGCTTTAGCATGGTCTGATCTCAGTTTTGGATCAAATAATGTTCATGGTAAACCTCGAGGAATTGGAAAAGAAATCCGAAATTTGTTTATGAAAATACCTCAGAATACAACAAAGTGTCACAATGAAGATTCGCAGGAGCCGTAGGCTTCTGATTTCAGACTACCACAGCCATCCATTAAAGTCTAGCTCACCTTTGAGTTCTATTCATCTGTCTTTCCATCTTTCATATCCACTTATCTAGAAGAAGGATCAGGAGGTAGGAGACCACATGTATGAGATGTGTTCATAAGTAGCTAAATGAGAGACTAATTTGACAAATAAGACTTGACCTGTATGTATTCATTAAGAAGATCTTCCACTGAAGCTCCTGTAGGTACACTGGGCAGACTGACAGAGAAAAGACTCAGAAGCCTTGACCAGCTACCTTCAATAAGCCATGCAACCCCAACAACCCTATTACAGCTGCACCCCCACTGTTTAAAGCTAGATTTAAATCATTACCAATTGGATCTGCTAAGTCAATGCTAACTTATTTTTAACCCACTTGACACATGTGGGTGCAATTATACTTGGCTTGCTGACTGCTGGAGGGGTCACACCTGGTTTTTAGGACAAGGTTATTAATCCAGTTGTTAGAACATCAGAAGCAGCAAACAGGGATGGAGAACAGGAGAAAAGGGAATGGGATCAAGGAGGAAGGTGAGCAATTCACCCATCTGGATGAAGCACCATTTTCCTGACAGTAAGATTCATATGAAAACTCCCTTGGGAACGTCTATAAGTTGAAACTTTAACAAAGTAAATAAATCTGCAGTAAAGGGGAAAAACAGTCATTGCTGGCAATGGTGAGTAGGATTAATGTAGCTATTCGTGTGTCTGCTTCATAGTTTTCAAGGTTTTGGGGGGAGGGTGACTCACTGGCACATTAAAGCTGTGCTTAATGAGACAGCTGTGCCTGCAGCCAGATGTGTCGCCACTGCAATGAGATGCCCCATTAAAGCCCCATGTTATCAGCAGCTGGGGGCTTTTTTCGTGAAACGGGAAAACACTCACAATGCCTGGCTGCGCACGCTCAGTGATCACAGCGTAAACAGGCAGAGTCATGCCTTTCTTAATGACAAGTGGTTGACATACAAAGGCATTCTTTTTGAAGGTCAGGACCTGGCTGTGTTGCATTATGGGTAACTGGTGAAGCATCGCTAAAAATAAGGACACATTAATGTGGAGACATCAATTGGACATTACCAAGACTTTGGGAGGGACCTTAACACAAGCTGCAGCTGGATACTTTAAACCCCTGCCCTCACACAGAATGCAAAATGTGGTAGTACTTACTAAATTACACTGTGTATTGCTGAATGTGTAAAGAACTCTCTGAAGTCAAGAAGCCAACCTTCCAAAAAATGTGAACTGGACCTTCTGAAAATAAGATTACAATATGTATATTGTATGATAAGATGACAAAAATACACAAGCAGTGTTTAAAAGGCCAATTTATGTGGGTGGATGATCCTCTCACTTCTGTTACATAGAAACTCTTCCCCCGACACACTACGACCTCCACCTGCCTGAGGGAGCAGTGTGCGATGTAGCCTCTCTCTAGCTAATAAAGAAGGTTCCAGTTTCTGAGCAACTTTATGGTGTTCCCCAAGTAAATACCAGACCTGGAGCTGTTTTTTGACGAGCTTCTTACTCATTCTTATGCCCTGACAGCAAACAGTGGGATGAGAATTTTCACTGACAGAAACGCTATGTACACCTGCGTTACCAGCCTTGCTATTTGAGCTATGGGGTTAACTAACCAAGCTAGTTGCACTTTGCACAATCAAATAAAATAATCAGGACGAGACAATTAAATTTCACCATCTCACATAGCATTTTATTTATTAACTGTTGGTTATGATACAAGGTCTTCACTGATTTTCGTTTTCATACAAGCCGTTCCGTGCTTCTCCGCTCACCGCTCTCTATGTCATCTCTACTCGCGGGTGTGAAAGTGACCTTCTGATGAGGACAAACCGTTACAACAGAGGGCAGGGCTTCTCCAAATAAAAACGGTAAGAAAAAAAACTTTAAAATATATAATGTGATATATTAGTTTTATGTGTTTTTTGGTAAACCATCATGGTAACCCACCCCTCAAATCCACGCCTATACCTATCTCGCACAGAATCCTACAATAATTATGTTCCTATGAGAAGTCACCTGACATGTGTCGGTGGGGTCAGTTTGACCCCAAGGTAGGTGTGAGCGATAGGAGTGTTTAAACTAACAACAACAATGCAGAGATTTTTGATGAAGCCATAATGCATGTGGGTGGAATTTTGGGCCGGTCAGATGTTTCTGTTCTGCTAACCATTATAATGTGTGTGATTTCAGTGATTTTAAACATATCAAAGTGTTTCTAAACTGTTGCCTCGGTCCTCTAGGCTTGGATCATGACACTAGAGTGGCCTGTCTGGTTTAAGGCCCTGAAATAGTATGGCGGAAAACGAAAAACATCTTGTTGCCTTGTTCCCAAGACCTCCCCACCAGTGTGTGCTGGAGGATGGATGGTGTCAATTACCTAGTGCTAATTTGGACCCTCAGTCCTTTAATTCTGAGAGCATGATCACTACACAGCCCCCCCGATAACCATGACAAGTCGAATCAATGATAAATTTAGCTTGGAGGAGAGGGTGTTGGGGGCGGGGGGGCGGAGTTGCAGTCTGCTAACACAGGCTTCACTCCTTACATCCCTAAATGCTGTTTGCTAATTCATTAGCCCTCATTATCTGGGCATTTTGCAGTTGAGGGCAGATTTCAGGGAGGCACTGATGACCTTAATGGCTTTATAGACATTGATCTGCATGCAGTGTGAATTATGGGAAGTGCCCCATGTTAGTTAATTCACATTTAATGCTTGTGTTAAGCGTTACCGCCCCGCCTCTCTGGTTTTAGTCAATGGTTTTTATGGGTCGATTGTGTCCCATTCAGTCTGCTGAAGTGTCTGTACTGACTAGGTTACGGTGTGCCTGACTGCATTACTATAACTTTGCTCATTTATTTATAAAGCTGCATCAAAGTAACACAATCAATGACTTTTACAGTGAAACAATCAGTGTATATTCCACATGCAATGGTTTTTTTCTTTTAGTTTGCCACTGTTATGGTTACGGAACAACACTAAACATGTTTTGCCTTTTGACAATGGATGCACCACGTTAATGTGTTTAACATTTACAATAAAAATTCAAATGTAAGCACAAGGAAAACTGTGAGCCTTTCAAACAGAAATAAAGGTAGATTCCCACTGCCAGTTAAATTGCCTCTGGGGAGTCTGTTTTGGGCTATGTGTGTTAATATTGATCTATTAATTAAGATCCAGTGTTGCTCTCCTTTCACGGGAGAAATTAAGCAACCATTGTGGAACAAGCAGGTTAAATCATTAAATCTTTTCTTTATTATAGTAAGATTATTATTAAGTGGAATCAATGCTGTCTGCTGTAGTTGACATTCCTGTCTTCAGTCTGGATCCTACACCAAAAATCCAGGTTAAATTTGATCTTCGCTTGTTTGTTTTCCATTGCAACGACAAAATCCAAGTATGTTAATATGGTTACACCACATTACGCATGAAGAAATAATGTTCTAATGCATAAAAAGCAAGTGTGGCCCATTGCAAATCTGTGTCTCCATTACAGAATGGGAAGACAGAAATGCCTTCTTTGTGAAAGCAGACAGAGGTCCTAGGGGCCAGATTCGAATGATAGGATGGATGTTCTGCTGAAATCATGAATTAGGGCCAGAGCTGAAAGGCAAACCCATTAGTTTGGGCCATCTTCAACAATGAGGGAAGTAAAAAGGAAACAATTCAGATGTGGGAAGACATCTAGCCAAGATATGACTGTGGCCTAACTGGGTATCAGATGATAAGTAGAGTATTAGAGGCATGTTAATGGGCGAAGGGAAAAGAGGACGGCAGATTTATTTGTAAATAGAGCTGTAGTCCAAGAGCTATAAGCATCAGTGCCATAGATGTCACTTCTCAGATATTATAAGCAGAGGTCAACAGGAGATTATCATGTATCTCACAGCATTGCTGAGCTTGCAGGGGTCAAACTGCTACACCTGGAGGTACCGCTTTAATGTAACCGCGTTCCAGCAACATCCAGCTGCCATCCAAAGGGTTTCCCTGTTTCAAAATTTACTACTTCAACATCAAAATCTCTCTGGAAGTGCTTGCCTATGCCCTTGAGTTAAATTCCCAGCTGTATAAAAGCAGAAAAAATATCATTTTGAGAAGAGAAATCGATAACCAAGAGACTAAAAATGAAAAAAGGAAAACCCCGCATATGTGGCTCAGTGCTTGTGCTTGGAAAATCACTGGTTTGAGTGCAGTCTCTTGGTAGAACAGTCACAAGCAAGGCCCTTTCACCTCCGGGTCCACTGCTAAGGGTGGCAGCCTCTCACTTTGATACCCCAGCCTGCACTTGTTTGTACATGTGTTATGGAGAGCAGGATCGGGTAAGAATAATTTCTCTATGGGTATTAACAAAGTATCATTCTATTCCAGGGATGGGGTAACTGTTCCACTGAAGGCTGGTGTCGGTTTCTGGAATGACCTCACAATCAGCATCAGCCAATAACAGTGGGTCCCCAGGAATAAATTGAGAACCACTGTTTTGTTATTGGCTGATTGTCATCCCCAAAACCCGCACTGTCCCTCCGTGGAACAGGTTTCAACCGCTGCTCCATTCTATGTTTGTACAGCTCTGTGTTTGATTACCACCATATAAATGTATCAGAAATGAAATGTAGATCAATGTTTTGCTCAGACTGCAAATCACATTAAAATAAAATCATTTGTGGCTTTTACGCAGCACAGCTGCCGTTTTGGCCCACAGGAACACAAGCCAGACACCCATCCTTCTGCTTTGATGCCGCAAACTGGCTCATGTCATGAAAGCGCATGCATTTTCAAGCATAAAAGATGAAAAACGAGGCTGGTGCCGCACATTCATTCCACGTCGAGCCCAGCAGCCGAGGATAGCAGGGTCATTTGAGAACCCTGCCTGTGAGCCCACTGCAGCATTATTCACTGGGACGTGTTTGCACACATTTTTCTTTCACTTCTCACCGAGGACAATTGCTACTCGTATCACCCTGAAATAGCTAGATCAGTTCAGAGCAGAAAAGCAGAGCACCCTATCAGGGATGAGAGATTACACAGCAGGGGATTCTGCATGGTAATAATGGCACAAAGTTTCAGATTCTGAAGTAGATACATCTATGGCTCCACAGCATGTTCTCAAGAGCTGTCTCGAAATTTGACATAGCATAAATTTATATCACAGCAGCACTTAAGAACATGAGATAAGAATTTAATTTCCTTTTGATTTCCTCTTGAACTAGGACTGTGCTATGGATGGGAAGAGAACCTTATGAAAGACGGCTGTAACACTTCAGCGACAGACAGGGGGAGTCTGAAGATGAAAGGAAAGGAGGAACTGTTTGATGGCAGGAAGAGTACACCGATGCAACACGAAAATCAACAAAGATGACCCCAGGTTAGTTCTTTTTCAGGATAGCTGGAATTGAGATCTTGAGGGTGGGATAAACGACAATCCCGTGACTATATCAGCCAAGCGCTTGTCCTGAGTTGTAAGGTGTTCTGGTTTTCGGAATTCTGTCAAAAGCCAGATTAAAGCCGTCCGTCTGAGAAAGAAGTTTAACCTACAGTACGTATTAATGGGTTATGCTACTGTGATAAGTAAGGAAAGAAAATTTGGAAAAAAAATATCAGTTTGCAACTTTATAATTTTTTAAACCTTGCAAGTGGGCAGATTTTTTTCCCTTGAGTGGCCTTTATTGAACTCCTCACATTCCATGAACGTCAACCATGCTGTTAATCAGTTTCTTAGAAGGACATTCCCAGTTATGCCTGCTTTCCTCAGTTTCGGTGCTTTTCCACTGGCATAGGAGAACCAGGCCATACCCAATCTGTATTGCTAGTTACACTTCCAGCTCCCTTCGGTTTTCCATCGCAAAGTCCAGATCCATTCTGCTCAGCTGTTCTATAATACTTTTTAAAGTAGGAGGTGGGAAATTCTTGGCAGTTATTGGCAATGCATCAATACACAGATGTCTGATACTAGTAAGATATCTAATAAGCTGTAATATATACAATATGCCCGTTTTCACCTGCAGATAAACCATGCATATCGACGCAGACCACTTGGTATCTCTATGCATTCAGGTGGTAGTGGCACAACCAAATTGGTTTAGTCATGCTTTCGACCTGCTAGTAAGTAGGGCTGTGTCCGTGTGGGTCCAGCTCAGGTGTGTCTTGCATAATTTCATGGAAATTCATCACTTCTCAGGTAAAGCGCGATCAAACTTTAATCAAAAAACAAATCCAAAAATGCAGACTGTGATGTTTGGCCACGATAGAATGAGCACCAGTCAGTTGCCAAGCAAGTTCCTCTGGTGAGAGCGACCGGAGGGTTCAACGAATAGCAGCTAAGGACTAACGAAGAAAATGCACCCTCTGACCCTGCAAAGCATTCTACAAGCAGATAATATTTTTTCTCCAAAATCAGACTAGTCATTCATTCTGCACTTAATTCTGATCCTCCTAATCTCCAGCCACACAGGATGAAGTCACGACAGTCATTAACGCATATCCATATGGATGAGATAGGATTATGGAAGGAAATCAAAAAGGTTTTTTTTTGGTCGTGTCTAATCTGTGAGCAATGAATATGGATCAGCTCATCACTGCAGATTATTTAGATTAACATGCAAATATGTACTTTCTAGTCATATGGGTCACTGAGAAATGCAGGGTGTTGAAACTTTAGGCAAAAATAATACAACTCAGAGTGGAATCATTCATATAAAAAGGTAAGAAATGGTATAAATGGTATAGCTGAACTTGATTTTCCAGTGTAAAAAATACTTTATTCAGGACCCTACGTTAAAACTTGGATTGGAAAATTAATCGCTATTTTGCATTAGTATTTTTAAATACAATTTAACTAGATAAGCACTAAGCAGCTCATCCAAGGGATGTTCTGTGTCACCTGCTGCCATTAGGCCAAGGGCTCACTGTAACCCGATACTAGACAAGCAGTCATGGAAGACAGACGGACAATATCAACACAAGTATTATCCAGTTTATTTATCAAGTTTCAGCAGTTTAGGATAGCAGGGTCATTTGAGAGCAGCGATTCACACTGGAATGTGTTTTTCTGCACTGAGCAGTTGGTGTGCAGCAATGGTGGTGGCAGCAGCAGAGGTGGCAGTGAGGGGCAGCGGCAGCAGTGGCAGCAGCAGAGGTGGCAGTGAGGGGCAGCGGCAGCAGTGGCAGCAGCAGAGGTGGCAG
>JABFEB020000026.1:4314814-4326482 GCA_019775895.2 Stomatorhinus ivindoensis
TATAGACACACACACAGATGGATCCTTCTTATATTAACAACTATCATTATAACCATATAGAGACTGTCAGGAGACAAAGGCCGTCTTCCCCAGAGCAGGAATACTTTCATTTGGTCACACTTCCCATCCCAAGGCACTCCCACTGCTTTCATCTGTGCGAGTCATGTTTTTTCTTCAAGGTCGGCACTGAATAACAAGTGGAATGTTTTTGATTCAAAAACAGGTGACGGGCTTTCATCTCTTCCACTTCTGCAGATGGAAGCACTGTTGGGCGTGTTATTTAGTCACAAAACTTAATTTAGGGAAACCTTCACTTTAACATTCTACAAAATAATCTAAGAGCCCTGATTCGTAAGACAACCTGCCGTGAGTCATCATTTAGAGACGATTTGCCTGATAGTTACTCCAGTCAGCTGGAAATGTTTCAGAACTGGTTTGAGTTACTGTAATGTGAGAAATTTCTCTTTCTTGTTTTTATAGTTTACCTCATATGGGCCAGTTTTGGAACCACATACATTTTTTAAACAGAGGACAGATGGATGTGAACGTCTCCTGCATCACTGTCGAGTCACCGTCCATGAGGCACTCACTGGCAAGGCCCCAGAACATCTCTGACCGACAGGAAGCGAAACGCATGCCACGGCAGAACAGCGCGAGACAGTCGGCAGAGACCGACCACCCATTTCCCTCCACACTGTAAATGGGTCATTCCCAGGTGCTAATCAATACCTAAAAAGATACAAACTTCTCCGATACGGTGTCGTCCATCTGCCTGAACTCTAACATGTGCAGAAGATGTTCTGAGGATCAACTGCCCACGCAGCTGCACACCAATAGACATGCTTAGGAAGGCTAAAAAAAGACAAGTAAGGATTTAACAACCAATAAGACACACGGCAGCAAATGTAAATCTACAAAAAAATGTATTTATTCCTGTTTGGTAGCTTGGGTTGACACTATAAAACCTTCAGGTCTGCAGAGCTCACTTATTGCTTCTAGACTAAGAGTCCAACAATTCCTCCCTGATGAGATGCGTGGGCTTGGGGCAGCGGCATCACGGGACACTGTCACATCCTTGGTGAGCCCCCTCGCCTTCAGCCTTTCCCATGTCCAGCACGCTCTCCAGCCTCCGGGCACGGGTAGGAGGTAGGCAGTCGTACATCTGGAAGCCAAGCTCATCCTGCTGAGAGGGCAGTTTGAAGAGAAGCAGATGGTCCTTCAGAACCTGGAACAAGAAGGCTGTGGTTAGTGGCAGGCAGAAGGGGTTTTTGGAGGCTTCATACTGATTTTGGGGGGAGGACCCACCTCATCTGTCAGGTAATATGTCTTCCGTAGCAAACTCTGTCGTGCCGCCTCCACTTCCTGTGGGGGTGGCGGGGAGAAAACATCTGACTTCCACATTGTGGGGGCTCTGACGTGCACGCAAGCAAGGGCTGGCACTACAGCCAGTGCAATTCTACTCCTGATTGGGAGTGAAAATGCCCAGTAATGCATCACACCCCCCCCCCCCCCAAGACAGCAGCAGCTGTCACATGACCTATTTAAAAGCCCTGGCATTTTAAGCCAGGCTGCTGGAGACCCAGTCTGGGACAGTACCTGTGACACCGGTTCCTGGGAGAAGATGAAGGAGTTAAGGTGGACCAGGGCCACCACGTAGAGCACGGGACACCACGACTGCCGCAGGGCCCCCGTCACCAGGGAGCGAAAGTACAGCCGCAACAGGGGGAGGAAATCCTCTGGGGGGGAGGTGAACGCCTCCAGGGGGACCGGAAGCTGAAGGTGACGATGGCAGATCGGAGAGAATTAGAAAGGATGTCACCTGCGGATAACACTCAGCATGCAAACCCATTACGGGGAAATTTATAATATCTACACGACACATAAGTCTCTCTCTAATACACGGCTTGCTTGGGGTGACTGGGCAATGTATAATGACTCACAAAAATGGGCCTTGACACAAACCCAACTGTGGAAACTCTAGGCTACTGTAATACATCTCACAGCTCCTCACACTGTGATGCCATGATTTGAAATTTGACATTAATGTTTAAAACACATAGAATTCAAATATAATTATGACTAACATTTACTTCAGAAATGTTTATTATACGTCTTTTTTAATGTTATATTTCTCACAAAAATTATTCAGAAAAACTCAAAATGACTACAGTGCCAGCTCTCCCTCCGGTCCTCATTTTTGTTCTGTTCACCACGAGACACCAGAATTCAGACATCAGTCAGGAATCCTATAATCATTCGACTGGGACACACAGATGGCAGACTAGAAGGAAATGTCCGCTGGATGAGGAGTGGGGATGTGGGGCAGAGGGGGCTGAGGTCCACGATAGAAGAATGACGGTAGAAGGACATCAGACACCAGGTGGAGGAGGGGAATTACTCATATAGCCCATTAGATGCAAACACAATGAGTGTCTGCCTCTCCCTGTCGGCTCACCTGTCGCAGCGGCACCCCTAGGGACCGCAGCAGCCCCACGTGCTCCCCAAACACCGCCAGCCTCATGGTGGCGCCAAAACGCCGCTGCAGGGGCAACAGGATGAAGCAGCCGAACAGCGGGTCCCCGAAGGACACTGCCTCAAACTGGGAGAGCAGCGCGGAGTACAGGTCATGGAAGGAGGCCAGGCCCGGCAGTGGCGCTGCCAGATCCAGCGCAGCGGCCCAGCGCGGGTGGCAAAGGGTCCGCAGGAGTGCCCACGTCAGCCGCTGCACAGGGCGCTCCAGGAAGAGATCGCTGGAGCAGAGGAAGAGGCAGGAGAGCCGAGCCAGCTTGGCCGCTGGCAGGACCGCCGCCAGGGAGCTCTCCCGCCAGCTCTCCAGGAGCAGCAGCCACTGCAGGCAGTGCGCGACGGACTCCAGTGAGGCCGGCGGGAGGGACTCCACGCGCACGTTTCCCCCGCTCGGCGCGCCCACACGCTCGTACAGGCTGACCAGCGGCAGGAACGGCCAGTCGGCGGGCAAAGCGGGCCCCGGGGCTTCGGAGAGGAACCAGGAGCAAACGTAAGGGGTCCGGCCCAGGTACAAGTCCCGGGAGCGGAGAACCGCCGGCTCCAAGTAGGCCAGGTGGGTGAGGTAACAGCCACGCAGGGAGGGGAGATGGGTACAAGCGTCCCGCAACAGAGGGCCCAGTGGAGGGTGGGAGGGACAGCAGCCCTCCTTAAGCTGCAGGTCAGATAAATCTGCCGCTTCAGGTCCTCCACAGCGCCCCTCCCTGGCAAGACAGGAGATAGACACAGCAGTCAGTTTTTTAACGAATGAAACTGGAGGAGCCTGTTTATCCGGGAAACAGAGCTGAGAGATGTCACATCGGAAAAGGGACAGAGTTCACGATAAACTTCAAAAAGTGTCAAATAGTGAATTACTGAGCACTGGGGCATGTGAAAAGCACAGGTGACAATACTACAGCAGCAGCATTATTCATTTCTAAAACAAATCTACACATTTTCTTAGCCACTTCAATATTTTCAATGCATGGTTAGTTTCACTTTAAAACTTGGTAATATTTTATAAAAATAAAAATTTTGATCAGGCGAATAATTTTAGTGGTTCCGCCACGAGGATCCCATTTAACATTTCTCTCATTGCTATAATTAGCCTAAAAAGTATGTTCCTAAGAAGTGCTGTTAAAATGAAAACAACACAGAGCTTTGGCGCCACCTTTAGATTATACAATAAAATTACAAAGACTGCATTCCACATTACTGCACACTTTAGTGGCACAGCTGACCTGGGAGGGGAGCATGAAGCTTACTATATATGACTTTATATCAGTTATTTACCCATGAGTGGGGGGGGGGGGGGGCGGCACAGGGACCCCACCCACCTGTGCATTTATTTCAAGTAACCACTTTACAGCTTAATTTTCTTTAACCCTGAAATTATGTTATACAAATAACCAAACCAAGCATAAAACAAACCAATCTTACGGCATAAAGTCCGAGTTAAAGATGATGGAGGAGAAGAGGTCGTGGGCCATGTGTTCGCTGCCGGGCAGCAGCTGGGGCAGCAGGAAGAGGGCAGCCTGGTGGTAGAGGCTGGCCTGCTTGGCTACCTCTGGGCTGGCGGGCATCTGGGGAACACAGAAGAGCAGGCACTCCATTTAGAAAACCGTAACGTGAATCTCTGATAACAGCTTCCTCTATACCATCTTACAAAGCTACTACACACTTTAGGATAAAGAGACCTTTGATGGGGGGGGGCGGTGAGTGGTTCAGCAGGCTAAGCCTCCGTGCCCGTGATCAGATGGTTGCTGGTTCGAGCCCGACCTTAGCAGAATAACCACGTTTGTACGCCTTTGAGTAAAGGCCTCAACCCCCAGTTCCAGGGGTGCTGCACACTGGCTGACCCTGCGCTGTGACCCCCCCCCCAATCTGCTCTCACCTGCATGTGTGTCTGTGCAACTCGTGAAGAACATGAGGGGGGAAGGTGAAAAGAGAATTTAATAAGATCGCTATTCTATTTTCTAGATTTGAGATCTGAGACGGCCTCACTGAGAATAACAAATGATTGTCCACAGACCCGCCATGGGTTCGCTGGACCGAGTCAGTGCCGAGCTCCGAGCCCATGTGCTGCCGGAGCAGGTAATCTGGACGTACCAGCCTGTGCGCCAGCTTCAGAAGCAGGTAGAGCAGGTGGTGCTCATGGCGCAGCAGCCAGGCATTGGAGGGGGTCAGGGTGGGTGTGGCCTTGCAGCATGCCCGCAGGTAGCCGGACATAAGGTCGGAGAGGAGCAAGCTGGAGAACTGGGTAGAGAACACAGGTAAAAGGATGCAAACCAAGTTTCCAATGACAGAAACTCTGCTTCTTCAGTATTTGGGACAAAATCATTTTAAACAAATCAAATGCCATAGAATCTGTGTCAAGGTGCTCTGCATCAGAAAGCATTCAGCCAAAAGTGTATAAACAGGTTTATAACAGTGTTTTAACCCCCCCCCCCGTCTAGCACAAAGCTGGGAGGAGAGAGTAAAACCACGCACCGGCTGGGGCTCCACGAGGACCAGGCAGAGAAACACTCTTACAAATAGTTCAGGTAGATAACTGACAGACATACAGATGGAATACTTGGAATATTGGAGACAACGCAGACAGGGAACACGAAAACAATGTCCAGCTCAAGTTAAATGCTAAACCTCTACATCCAGACATATTTGACAGTAACCTGCTCTTCCAGTTTGAGAGCCATGTAAGTTTTTGCCCTCCTAGCAGTGCCCTGGTTGAACGCAAAGCAGGGCTTCAGGAAGACATCCGAGACCAAGGCTAAACCTCTGCTAATATCTTCTAAAACCCTTTGCCTTGGCAGAGTGAGGCCTGGAGTCATTCCGCTACAGGGAAGCTTACGGGGAATCTGGCATGTAAGAGGCCCAAGCGGACCACAGTGTCTGCTACCCCTTCACTTCCTGCCTTCCTCTCTGACAGCATATCGACCAGGGTAATAAATGACAGAGTGTAGGAATTAGCCAGCGACGACTGCGCAAGTCCCCAGACGCAGGCAGACGCCTGAGGATCTCTCCTACAGCAGGGAGCACGCATGTTCATTATTCAGCCCAGTTCTTTCCTGCTGTGATACGAATGTAAGATCAAACTCAACAGCGGGAAAATAAAATGCCTAATAACAGGCTCCTTTTAACAAATTAAATGCACTTTGGTATATCTCACACAGGACCCCGTTAACAGAAGAGTATGTGCGTCAGTGGAAGCCACACACCCCCTGAAACCACCCCACCTACTGTAATTACTACACGCCTCCCTCTGGGACCTGCTTGTAAAACAGTCAGACAGAGAGGAGCACTAATTATCGATCCTAAATCTGCCTCTGTCTGTGGGGTGGGGTGGGGCAACACAGAACACCATTCCAGGTCATTTAGAAGGAAGCTGATGTCACAGTGAAAAAGGGCAATTTCTGGCCTTCAGACAATTTGATGGGACAAACGGTGTGTCTCCAAGATGTAAATATACATTACAGTCCTACCTTTGAAATCTCATGTGTTCCCTGGAGGAATATTCGAACATAAATCCTGCATTATTTCAAAAGGAACGACCGGTATCTCTGTTCTGTAACTCCCCTGCCATGCACCTTCTATAGTAACCTTCTCGATGTGGGAAGGAAAAAGCACCAAAGAGAAAGGTCTCTGTTGTGCATATGTTCTGGCAAAAGAACATCCTGTTTCAGAATAGCACACAAGTACCAGATGACGTGATATGCAGAAGTAACTGAAGCGGGTACCTCAGTGACAGGCCCTGGAATATGCACTGTGATAAAACAGGCCTTGATCGGTCATTTGTAAGGCTTCACCTTGTGGACGATCCCCTTGTGTATTCTGGTGACAGCTTCCAGCAGATAACAAAGGGCGGTGAGGAAGGGAAGCGGAGAGTCAGAACTGGCCAGGCTGAGAGCAGGCGTCCCCCCAAAAGACCCGAACCAGGGCAGGCTGGCCACTGCCTCTGTGCTCGGGCAACAGGACTGTTGGTTACACAGAGCTGAGCAGGACCTGCAGGGACAAAATGCACATCTGTCATTACAGAGCTCCTCAAAGAATACACCAGTACTGCTGAAGAGATCAGCGACAGAGGGGAGCGCCACCAAAGGAGAGATCAGCGCTGGCGAGGGGGAGATCAGTGACACGGAGAGGATGGCTGGCGAGGGGGAGATCAGTGACACAGAGAGGAATGCTGGCGAGGGGGAGATCAGTGACACAGAGAGGAATGCTGGCGAGGGGGAGATCAGCGACACAGAGAGGAATGCTGGCGAGGGGGAGATCAGCGACACAGAGAGGAGCACTGGTGAGGTGGAGATCAGCAACACTGAGAGGAGGGCTGGTGAGGGAGAGATCAGAGACACAGAGGAGTGCTGGTGAGGTGGAGATCAGCGATACGGAGAGGATGGATGGCAAGGGGGAGATCAGCGACACAGAGAGAATGGCTGGCGAGGGGGAGATCAGCGACACAGAGAGGAGCACTGGTGAGGGGGAGATCAGCGACACAGAGAGGATCGCTGGTGAGGGGGAGATCAGCGACACAGAGAGGAGCGCTGGTGAGGTGGAGATCAGCAACACTGAGAGGAGGGCTGGTGAGGGAGAGATCAGCAACACTGAGAGGAGGGCTGGTGAGGGAGAGATCAGCAACAGAGAGGAGCGCTGGTGAGGGGGAGATCAGCGACACAGAGGAGGGCTGGTGAGGGGGAGATCAACGACAGAGAGGATGCCTGGCAAGGAAAGGGGAGATCAGCGACACAGAAAGAAGTACCAGCAAGGGAAAGAACAGCAACACAGAGAGGAGGGCTGGTGGAGAGCTGCATAGGTACATAACAGAAATGTACATGCAGCTGAACTAAGCTCATCAGATATACAGTTTATGCATACTAAGACATCCATGCATAAACTGCTAATAAAACTCTTCAGAATGACCACAATGTTACAAGGTATTAATGGGTCAAACCCCATGTAATTAAAGGTATGCTGAAAGTGCTGAAGCAGCGCGAGAAGAACCGGAAGCAGTCTGACCGGAGCCTACGGATCAAGCCGCACACAGCCTGATGGGAGAGCAGAGGGAGCAGGACATCCGCGGCGAGAGCCTCCAGCTCCTGCAGACACTCCACGGGCCGGAAGGAGTCCTGCGGAGACCGGAGGGGGGTGTCAGACTCTGGGGCGAGTTCTCATGAAAGCACGTCACACAACCGCTGCTAAAACAAAGAGCCAATCTGACTTCAGTAAATAATACCCCTACAGGATGGATAAAAACAGATTATTTTTCCATCTACCAACTGCTTATCCTGGTCAGAACTAAATTCTTTTATAAATATTATAAACAAGTTATATGTTGAATTTGAATTTAGTGATTAATTGTCATTATTGACACACCACAGCGCACGACAACAAAATGTGTCCTCTGCATTTAAGCCATATGTGACAATGTGACATAGCAGGGGGCAGCTAATTCAGCGCCAGGGGAGCAGTGCTTGGGGGCGGTACCTTGCTCAGGGTACTTCAGTGGTGCCTTGCTGGTCGGAGATTCGAACCTGCAATCTTTCAATTATGAGTGCGCTTCCCAAACCATTAAACCACCACTGCCCACAACCCGAGTTTGGTAATTCACAACCAAATTGGCTGTCTGACCCTTCTCTGCGTTTGGTGCATGTTTCACCATGCGGATTGTAACAGCTCTGTACTTATATAACAGACGCAGAACGATGACAGAATCAAGCCATCAGTACTTCGCTGGTACTCCAACACTCCCAACTGACCTGAAGGTGAAGCTGGGAGTAATAAGCCCCCAGGAACAGGAGAAAAGACGGCAACAAGCTCACAGAGCTCTCCCTCTGACTGGGGTCTCCTAATGTCTGTATGCAGCCTTTCAAAGAGGCCAAGAGGGGGCGCTGCAAGCCAGTCACGTGACTCCATTCCACGACGGGAGGGGGAGGGCACTCAGACTCTTCTGAGCTACAGTGGAGAGACAGGATGACCAGACACGGGTATGGTTATCCTGCACCGCAAACAGACCAGAAGGACTTGGACACCATGCAGTCACAGCAGGCCCAAGGCACAGAAACCTGGTGCAGAGGATGCTGGGAGGCCGTTTTACAGTGCCCTGTCAAAAAGCAATGACTGATATAAACGACTTCAGTGGATTCTTCACTGGGGCCCATTGATTAAACTAGACTGGATTCACATAATAAAGCCACCAGCTGGGGGTTTCAAAGATTAATTCTCCCAATAGAAAAAGGTCAAACAATAAGTGCATGACCCCAATACACATATTACTGGGGGCACAGTGACTATAAATGACTTATACAGTCGAATCTTCTGCATCGTAACTTTCCCCATCGCAATTTCAGCATGCTCCCCGCGTTATGATGAGCAAAAATGGCATTTTACTGCAGTACACCTAACAACAAAGATCATAACCTAGCCTAAGTCCACCTTAAACATGCTTAGAACACTTACATTAGCCTACGGTTGGGTACAATGATTATCACGAAGCCTATTTTATAATAAAGTGCTTAATATCTCAAGTAGTTCATAGAATATGGTGCTGAAAATGAAGGAAAAAAAACTGTATGGAATCGGAATACCCACTATAAAGTCGAAATATTGTGACGCGGACCATCGTAACCGCTTAGTAACTCGTAAATGCATGAGTTACACATACAGTGCTGGTCTGGAGGAGCATGTTTACGGCATGTATCAATATCTCGCGTTTGTGCCATTTCAGGGTCCTAAACGAACACCTCACTCAAAAAAAATTTGTGTTTACACATATATTGTGTTTACGTGATCACAGGAGAGATCACAGTAGAGACGGCCTCACCTGGCCAGGGCAGCCTGCAGCTCCTGATGGCAGCCGGCTGTGTGGGTCACGTGGGTCAGCAGCGTTACCAGTGCCTGCACCCGCTGCACCTCCAGGGGCCAGAGGGGGTCCGTCGTGGGCCACGCTCTGGGGACTGACTGCAGGGACTTCACCAGGATGGGATAGAGGTCTCTGACAGGGACGAACACACGATCACGTGGCTGCGAGCTGCTTGTGTGTGACAGGGAAGGAACACACGATCACGTGGCTGCGAGCTGCTTGTGTGTGACAGGGACGAACACATGATCACATGGCTGCAAGCTGCTTGTGTGTGACAGGGAAGGAACATATGATCACATGGCTGCGAGCTGCCTGTGTGTGACAGGGAAGGAACATATGATCACATGGCTGAGAGCTGCCTGTGTGTGACTTGGGAGCAACTCTAAAGTAGGTCGGAATTTCTAAATTCGGGAAACTGTGGGCGGAGCCTGAGCTCAATCCCCACCTTTCCTCCCTAAGAGTCTAAATGTACTTCAACCAAGCTGTTCTAATTTGCCAAGGTCACAGCTCACTGTAACAATGCCATGCATTGCTTATTGTACCAGGAAAATGTATTTCTTTTAAGATTACTCCTACTGCTACTAATTTGTTGGTTTTCATTTAAGCCCCTGAAATGAGGTTACTGTACACCATGAAGATGGATAAGAAATGACTGTCCATAATGCAGTGATCTATCAGTGCACTAAGGCCCCAGCCCGCCCAGAGTCACCTGTACAGGTCGCAGGCCTGCCCATAGCCAGCGGCCACGGCCCACAGCCTCAGTGCCTCCGTACCGATCCGCAAGGCTTCTCCTGGCACCAGCGGCAGTTCGCAGGGCTCCACAGCCACAAAACGGGACAGGCGCTCCCGTCCGCCCAGGCTGTTCAGCTGAAGTGAGCCAAATAATGGTCGTAATCGATGTCGGTATGCCATGAGAGGGGGGCGGAGTCACTTGAACGACCTCACTTAACCCTCAGCAGACGTTAGCGGGGCAGCGCTTTGGTGGCGTGGGATAATGGACTAATTTAAAGTTCATTATCGTGCTTTGACTTCATTAGACAGCAGAGAAATTAGGCATTAATTAACACCGGCATCAGCTAAAGGCCTTTTCAATATCCGAACCACAACAGCTCAGGTCACTGTGGAAAACACACTGCGGTATAATTACACCCTGGTTGCACGGAACCATTTTGTAATTAAGGTGCTACTTGAGCTCTCAGGCGCTCACCAGCCGGGCACAGACGTGTCTCCCGGCGCTGGCCAGCACGCGCAGGAGCTTCATGGCTGCCGGGACAGGCAGTCCGTGCAGGCAGGTGGGGGGGTCACGAGGGATCCAGGAGCAGGGCAGGAAGTGTGACATCACCGTCTGCACCAGGCGAGGACACTCCAGCACCTGCGCACACACCAGCAGGGACGGCAGACTGTGGGCATCTCTAAATATAAACATTAAAACTCACAGGCAAATCACAAATCACAGGAGGCTTTAATTTAATCACCGGCTTTATTTTTAGCTTAGTTTTCCACCCAGGTTTGATTTTTACAAGACCCCTCACCCACAAGGACACCTCCAATAAAAAAATATAAAAGCTTTGCATCCCACCTCCTCATCCTCTGACACAGTTAATAATGACCATCCTCAATTAACATTTTGTTTTTATTTGCTTGTTTATTACCGTTGCTGGTACTGCTGTTATTACTATTACTAATTACTCTTATTTTTACTCAGATTGTCAGTTATAAAAAAATATGCATTTTATCTGCATTCCTTAAATGTTATATACTGATGCTTTATGTATTGTTAAAGCAGCTTGTGAAAGGGAGTTCGATGTGGGGGAGGGTTTTTGTCTGTACTGTGCAGCAGTTACAGAAATAAAAACAAAACATCTATATCCTTCATTTTTGCCAACCAGCCTGTGAACATTAAAGGACCCAGGGTCAATCAGCAATAAGGACTTCGGTATACAGTAGCATTTCGGTATAGCATCCTTTCGTTATATAATCACAGGAGAGGAAAGTGTCTGTTTGGTATATGTTATACGTGACGGTACAGAAAGTATACCTGGGTAGCGGAAGCAGGGGAGTGGCGGGCAATTCGTATGAGGATCTCCAGGACATCGAGGACCGTGCGGGGGGGCGGCCGCACCACCTCCAGGATGTACCGGAGTCTGGGCAACAGCCTCATCTTCAGCAGGCCCTGGGAGCGAGACGCATCACGACACACTCAGCACACTGGCACTGACACGGGCTGGCGGAGAGCGGGGAGGGACGGGAGGCGGGGCCGGCGGAGAGCGGGGAGGGACGGGAGGCGGGGCCGGCAGTGACCGGCGAGGG
>JABFEB020000026.1:4328455-4350069 GCA_019775895.2 Stomatorhinus ivindoensis
AGATAAAGAGGGGGAAACAGCACGGTCTCATACCACAGCCCTCGCCCCAGAAGGCTAAAGCTCAGCCAATTAATCATCAGCATCACCCCAGCACCCAATCACAAGCTGTAACTCCCATGGTTCCCCAACAACAATGGGACCGCATGCACTGATGAAACGCAACGTCCTTAGGGGAACCAGTCACGAGCGAAAAAGTACCAGGACTCGGACAGCTGTGTTTGACCTCAGCTTGATCTAAAAAGCCTGAAAAAACACCCGAGTTATATTTACCATCTTATCACTAAGCAGTAATGACTAGGGACTGCAGGCCTTGCACTTAACCTTCATTAGTATATTGGTAATCAAATGTGCAAAGATTCTCTGAATTAATAGCACGGGTCACATCATTAGATTTAAAATTGCATCAATCCACCCATTTTCTCAATCAGGCATTATAATGTTGGAATATGCGAACGTCATAAAGGAGCAGCGTTTGCATTATCAGGTGCATCTGGTCCTGAAAAGCAGCCTCATATTTCTTGGCTGTTAAGTGGTCATGCAGAATAATCATGGGAAACAATGACTCCCGCAAGATGGTACCACAACAGGCATTGTGGGGTAAGGGCTTCCTGTGACCTTCTCCAAAAGTAAAGATATGCAATTTTAGGATAAATGGGGAGAGATCTATCAGACCACACTACGCATCAGACCACCAGACTCCATTCCATCCCTTAAGGATGCAGACGTTGTGCTTCTTGCACCAGGTGATGTACACTGACCCTGGATACAGGCAGGTTCCAAACAGCAGTCCTGCTATAAATTCCAGCTTTGTGAAACTCACAACATGCAGTTTTCATTAAAGGGTACATATTATGCTCATTTTCAGTGTACATAATTTATTTTTCAAGTCTACTAAAATAGATATGCTTCAATCTGCCAAAAACATTTTTTGTTATACTGTACATCACTATTCACTCCGTCTGAAATGCTCTGTCAGAGACCCACCCCCTAATGAGCCCAGTGTGGTCTGATTGGTCAGTCTGTCCAACTGATCAGCTTGCCCAGTGTGCTCTGATTGGTCAGTCTGTCCATCTGGTCAGCTTGCCCTACACACCCCGCCCCTGTCTTGCAGTCTGCAAACAGAGCAGTCTAGGCACTCTTTGAAACTCTGTTAATTGTCTCGCTCTACTTTGAAAACTCATATTGTGCCCATGGTTGTAAGATCATAATTGTGATTCAGTTACTTCAAAGTTAGGCCCTCCGTACATGGACCCTGAAGAAGCCAGACCTCGGTGGCACTGACCAAGCACACTGTCCATCGCAGCGATTCTGTGCAGGCAGCCCGCAGTGACTCACGCCCCCAAGGCAGTGACCCTAATCACTGATACAGCTGTGGTTAAGCCACAGTTAAGGAGGTAGGAAGAGATGCTTTCACAACATCTAGAGATTATACTCTGATTGACTGTTGATCAGTCGTAACTAGGAAGCTAACTAGGGAAGGACTGGGATAAACAATTGAAAACACATATTAAAAATACAGGATTAATTCCCTAACCCCCATTATTAACAAACAATGGTAATTACATATCAACTCAATTACAAAAACAAGAACAAACGGCTAATGTTAAAGGGTATATATTTTTTTGGTCTGCTCCTATTATGGCTGAATGGCTGCCATGGTAACTACATACTGTATAATCACTGGATGAGAGAGTAAGCAGGATACGTTGGCTGACCTCAAGAATTCACTCCAACACAAGCTGAGCTGTCAAAATGAGCCGACTCACCAGGCGGGTAGATCACACTCAGTGCACGTCTGCTGGGTTTTTCAGATGCTCCTACTCAAATCCCTTGTCACCCATTCAACCGAGGCTCATACTCACCAGCAGGTTTAACAGGATGACCTCCCCCGCCATACAGAACCCGCCCGAAAACGGCTCTCACCTCGTCTTCGGGGGACACCAGCAGGCTCCGGAGGGCGTGAACCGCCGCTGCCGTAACTCCCTCCACACTGTCGTCCAGGGCAAACCGCAGCAGGAAGAGCAGGCCCGCATCCAACAGTGTGGACAGAACACTGCCCCTTACGGAGCAGGCAAAGTCACCAGCACGGGCCTGCGATGGAAGCACACCAACAGCTGGCAGCTGCTTATTTATGCTAATTAACCAAATATCACCACAAAATTGCCGAACGGGTACTGCTTAACCATACTCCTTACATTAAGGCTGCCTGCTCATGTTTCTACATGCAAATGACTGCTGTATTTCTGAAAGGTAGCAAACCTAAAACTCTGCTTTAAAACAAAGCACAAGCCAAACAAAATAAGAGGTAACAAAAGGCAATAAAGCAGCTATTTGTTTATGGTTCTCCATGTATCAGGAGATCCTATCCCAGATTACACAGTAGTGGCAGAGGACGCTCTGGATGGAGCACCAGTCCGCCAAACAAGCAAAATACACTTATCCATCTCCAACAGAGGACCAGCAGCAAATAAATGCAATTTTGATTTTACAAACAGGGAATGTGAAGGATTGTCTTTCGCTACTAATTCATCCCACTGGTTTATACAAGGAGCTGGTGAATTTATGGTGAAGTTGAGTGGGTCCTTGACAGAGCAGTAGAGCCTAGCACTGTGACGTGATGGGCGAATGAGAAGGGGGCGAGGGAGGGGGTGGTTACCTTGGCAATGATGTGGGCAAGAGTGGTGAGTGCCAGGCTGCGCTGCTGGATCACCTGACTGCGACAGAGGAGGAAGAGCTCCTGCAGCGAGTAACCGGCCAGCTGGCAAGAGAGAGGAGCATGAGCTGGAGGAGACGGCGGCAGCCAACGCCCATGCAAACCCCAGGCCTGCCTCTCAACCGACCTCTGGCTCGTCTCCATGGTGATGCAGACCGAGGTGTGTAGGCAGGTCCTCTGTCGGAGGGATCAGGGCCCCGTCGAAGTCGAAACGCGCCTGCATGGCCTGCGTGCACAGAGGGTCTCTGGTCACACTATGGCCCCTGGCCAGGCCTTCCTCCCCCAGCCAGTTGACCTCACCTTCCTGGTGCCCCGCTTCCTGGGTGCCGGCTGGTCCCTCATCCACTCCAGCTTTTCCGGCTCCAGTTTGTTCATGTGTAGCCACTCTTTCTTAGGCTGGATGGGCAGGTCCTGCTCTAGAGGGGGACACGTGTAGGCGTTAGGCATCAGATATGTCTACTCGCGTTGCCTTTACAAATCTACAACACACACGGCCCCGAGTACCACACTTTTGCAGCAAAGTCAATGCAAGGACAGTAACACTTTTTCATTATTCATCTTCATGGGGTACTTGTCTTTTCATTTATCCAATCTTGCTCTTCATAGCGTCCTGTACAGACCTGAAATTGAAGCCCAATATTCAAGACCTTGTGACCGAGCCGGGTCCAGCTCGGCCCAAACGGTACTAGAAACCCAAACTTGAAGCTGCGGACATTTGAGTCATACGCATATATGGCGAATGATTATCACAGACATCATTTTAAAACTGAGTAGCTGGCGTGCACTGGGAAAATGCTAGAACTGATTCGAAAGACTATTCAGATATTTCTTTAACAAAAAGCCAATAAAAAAAAACTGACCCAAAACCTGAAAAATTTGTCAGGGGCCGTCAGGCTCAGGTCAAGTCGGGTCACAGACCCCTGTTCCATAGGACACACAGACACAGATATACAGGTGAGAACAAATTTTGGGGACACAGAACAGGGTCAATCAGCGTCCCCCGAACAACTGAGAGAAAGAATCTTGCTTAAGCGCCCACAGGTGGTATCACTCTGCTGGCCAGAGTATTTCAGCCAGCAAGCTTTTAACCACGGGCACTTGGGCCTAACCTGCAGACCCACGCATCTTTCGCTATACTGAAAACCAGAAAGAAAACTGAGCCCCTTTGCTACAGAACTGTATAAAACAAAGCCCCATCTCAATATCTACACTGTCCAATGTCCAATTTTAGTATCTATTTGCTATGACAGTACCAGTATTGAGGAAAAAAATATTAGAGAAGCATGAGCTCGCAGACTACAAAAAACATTTACAGTTAGAATGTTTAAAGAGCTGTAACAAACTGTGCCGTAACAAACATAAAGAAAAACTGAAGGGCTAATACAAATACAAGATCTCAAAACAGTCAATGGCACAGTATCACTAGGGCTGGCAAACGTGACGATATTGTTTCTAAAGGTGTCAAAAATAGAAACCTAAAAATACATTACAAAAGCAACATTGCCCACTAATAAAACACCTGGGTTCCTCAATTATCCTTCCCCAAGGGCCAATTTCCATTATCATCAACACTATGCCAAGGGCCACTGGCCTTTTCCGGATATACCTCAGCTAACACTCCTGGTATTTTCTGAGCTTTCTTCAAAAAAACAAAAATAAAAATTCCTAACAGAGTATTGTCGATGGTATACATAGTCTTGGTTTTATTGAGCTAGCATCGGGAGGAAATTCATTGTGAAGTCTTAAAGCACTTATGTAAGTCGCTCTGGTTAAGAGCGTCTGCCAAATGCTATAAATGCTAATAATGCTAAAATAGGGAACCTGCGAGGTGGGGGCAGGGCAGGTTTGCCAAGCGGTCGGGGGAGGGAGCTGATAACGATAAAATCTGCTACTATACATATTTATATACTTCTTATTTACATATATACTTAACATTAAGGCTGAAGACGCTATTCAAATTCACAGATCCATCACATGCATGCAATAAGCCTCTAAAGCGCTATTATTCAAATCATGGTCCTCCAGGTCCGAGCCCTGCTGGTTTTCCAGCCTTCCTTTACCTGTCAGACAGGTGTGAAGCCTCTGACCAATCAGAAACAGTAATTATTAAACTAACTACCTGGGAGAACTGAAAACAAGGCCTGGATTTGGAATCGAGGTCCAGATTTAAAGAACCCTGCTCTAAAGTAACGTAATCCATTTCATATGGTCTGTTTGTACTTGTGGTGACTCAGAGAAAGGGAGGGGGAAGCATGCTAATAAACAATCTACCCCCCTCACATAACACTAGACTTAGCAGTCTGCACAAAAAAATCTAATTAGAAGGGATGAATAAAAGATCGAGAAGTTAATTATAAAACTGCCGACGAGCTCACACTCCAACTGCATTGGCCCACATGTGCAATTCCTGTGCAAGCACATTTTCCTGAAAACACAGAGGAACGACATCTTGTACAATGAAACAAACAGCATAAAACAAGGCCTTAAAAAGCCCAGGGCACTCCTCCTGTCACAATCTGGGAACAGCCAACCCCCGGGATCAATAAAACCTGCATCTTCTCCAAAGCCTATCTACTGGAATCTACACTACGCAGCTGGATTCATTGTGCAGCTCAGCGGCCCACAAAGGCACCATGACCAAAAGCGCATCACAGCTGACGACCCTCTGCCGTTCTCTGGTTTCCACGTGACGCAGCTCAATGGGCCTTAAACATTAGTAAATTTAAATATTCCTTGCAGTGCCAGTCAAGTGCGCAATCGCCTAAAAACAGATTACCAGGAAAGAAATGCATTAAACCTGGATCGTACACAAATAATTTAGGCTAATCCGGAATTCTACTTTTAGACGTTATTACCTTTTCTTTTTTTTTCATGCTTGAAGTGGCAGAAGAGAAATCCAATCAATCACGAGTGGCCTGGAGAGTCATTGGTACAAAAACGGCAGGGGAGGGCTCTGCGGGTCACAGTGCTGTTTCTGTGGGTGTCCCCCTCTCCCCCCTCCCAGGCCACATGCTCCTGCTGACCGGTCAGGTTTGGAGGCCGGCAGGATGTAGCGGGGGATTGGCTGTGCTAATCACACTAACTGAAATCAATAGCGGGCAGTCGACGCGGACCGTGACGGAGGCGAACAGCCCCAAGATCGCCATCGTGGTGCTGAACTGCGTCCTCCACAGCAGGGGACTTCGCAGCAATTACCAAGGATGCAAAGAGGTGGGGAAAAGCAGGACAGAAATAAGCCCTCCACAAACATATAAATGACCTCCAGGCCAATGTCCAGTTCAACTGGGAAGCAGCTTACTGGAATAACAGACGGGCCAATCAGAGACAGGGCTGTGCAGCTGTACTCACCACCATTCATTATTTTAATAACACAATAGTAGCACTAACTGGGGGAGGTAGAGGCAAATGCCTCATTAGTGCAGTAGGAGGGGTATCAGTCACATCATCTGAAGGTCATGAAGTAGAGCCTCACAAGGAGCAGGTTCGCTTTCTTATATTCCATCCTGCATTCAGTCCGGCCTCTCATAAGAACAATAAAGTCGATCTGAGCCGACGTGCTTGGGACTGTCATGACAGAACTGGAAATAGGCTCCAGAAAGTCCCATTAGCTGATTCAACAGATTCATTCGAAAACCTTTTTGGAACAACTCTAGGTATTTAGATTCCAATTACAGAAATAAGATCTACAGATAAGAATAAGAATCCTTGCCTTTCATGAGATATGATGTTTGCTTTGGGAAAACCTTTTTTTCCCCCGATAATGATGGCGTACTAGAACACGCTTCCCCGAAACATGGCTCTTGGGAACATTTTTCCCCATTACCCGCTCTTAGACAGAGGTGTAAGGTTACGAAAGCTTCCTCTTGGGATACGATGTTGCTAAAGGCTCTGAATGCAGAGCACCTTACAACCTAAAGCACCGATGTGCTTCTCAGCCCAGAACAGGCTGCTGTTCTCCCCGCTTCACTGTCCAAGCAGCGCTATTCGGCAGCTGCTAAACCCTGGGCGAGGGCAGAAGGATGTGCAGTTCATTTTAGGAGTCATATTGTTTTCTCATTAATAATTGGGGCTATTTCCCTCAGAGTGGAGGCTGGGCACAGAAGGTGCAGCAGTAATTCCAAACAGCAAACAGATGGATGGAAAACAATCCAGTTACGGCAGAACAGAGTTTACCATCACTGAAAGGTTCATACCAAGAATAAGCATTTTCCTTTCATTTATATAAAAAACATTCTTAGAAAATGATTTATCCTAGAAGATCTGGACTGCATATTCAGTAACACTAGCAGGCACATTTCAGCTCTTCACTAAATTTAGCCAGAGTGGCATGAAATCTGCACAAATCTGAGAAAACGGGGAATATGCTGACAAGGACTCAGCTGGTGGCAGAAGAGTTCCATTTCAAAACCTTTCCACTAAAACTTCAAAGATCGTTTTAAACATTAACAAGATAAGCCATTCAGAATAAATTATTCCTAAACATAAAAACCTCAAAACTTCGCTAGTCCCAGCTCTGAAGCTAATCCTATTAGTGTCTGTACAAGAGTTACAGGCTATGTCTCTAAGAACAGGCAGAGTTGGTCTTGGATTCGTCTACATCAAAAGACCTTTTGCCCTTTGGCTGTTCTTCCAGATAAGATGCACAGTAGATGTGACGCCCCTTTAGACATCCTTTAGAAAACATGTCCCTTATCACCCGACTTTAACTCTCTTTACAACAACTCCTCCATTTATTACACAGTTCACTGAGCTCCAGAACAAAAGATTACATGATGAACTCATTAAAATTTTATTCGTATTCTGAAACTTTAATTGCTTCATGTTAAGTTTTATGTTTTTGCACTGATTTTGTAACTTGCATGCATTTCTTTTTATCTCAACTGAAATGAGGGAGGTTCCTTGCTATAAATAAAACAAAAAATGAAAGCCTTGCTATTTTTCTGCATTAAGATCTAGTCCCTTATTCAAGAAAAATCAGTAAGTGTTCAGATTTTTCATATTCCATCTTTTAAGTAGCGATTACCTGAATTTTCTGAAATTCAACAGAATTCTTAAATACGACTGCACCCTGCAGTACATACGACAACAAGCAATATGGCCGGGTATTGCACAGCAAGGGCTTACTCATTAACATACAGGCTTCTCAACCTGAAACTTTGCATAACAAAATGCAATGTCACAACCACCGTGTGTACAAAGGACAAAAATGTTGCAAACTGCAAAACTGATACCGACAGTAGAATAAAAATCATAGCTGTTCATTTAATTGTTACTCAAATACAACAGCCCCACAAAATAGAATAGAGGCACTTCATTCATTCATTCATTTCAGTCTGGTTAGCTAAAACCATAATGCTTTATACCTGCAACATCTGCACACATCTCGGACGTATATATCCATGACGTATGGTCAGACTAACTCCAAGAACCTCCTCTTCACTGTAGCTCTCCAAGACATCACAACAAAACACTGTACTGAAGTCACACTGCCATGCACCCAAGTCCTTTCCTTGCGAGAAAAGTTGCCCAGAACATCCATAAAAGCACAAGGGGATTCATCACTCATTTAAAAGGCCTGGCGAAAAGCTATTCATTACACAGAGCTGACAGCACATTTTCCAAAGCCCAATAACACGTCACGTGTATTTATCAGAAATAATCAGAAAACTGCTCCCAATTAGCAACTGTGGTGTTTATGTTTTTGGCGCCAACTACCCTGTCAAACTGTGCAGCAAAACCCTCCTGCTTACCGGTAATGGGAGGGGGGGGCACAAAATCAGGCCCATCATGCTCCATGTCCTCCTGCATAGGGTCTGGGGTCTCGGAAGCAGTCTTGTCACCAGGCTGCTCGCTCCGGCCAGGGGCTGACGTCACCTTGGAGGGCCCCTGGCTTTTATGAGACCTGACGAAATCGACCAGCCTGGGATCTGAGAGGCACAGACATGCGTCCCTCCAGGTCACTTGATGTGACTTACAATCATGACTCGACAACATGAACAATACTGGCACCTATATAAAGCAGTAGTGAAAAAGCGGCGTTCACTGGGTGCACACTGGAATTAATTACTGTCCCTCTGTTTCTCCTGGTGACAGTTACAGTGGCAACATGCCGAGCATCTTCCAGGGGATCCCTAGACCTTCCCAAACCAGCTGGTAAATATAATCCCTTCAGCATATGCCAGGTCTGCCCCAGGGCCTCCAGTCGCCCAGGTGGAAACCTTATAAGATGCCCAAAGCAGCTCAGTCGACCCTCACAGTCTGATTCATGGAAAGTATCAGCCCCTGAAGTTCTTACCTAGCTGAGCCAACAGCGTTTTCTGCATCTCTAGGAGCTCACTCTGAGGCAGGCTTTGAAGCTTAGCCTGATTCTCCTCATGGATCCTCTGGGCTTCAGAAGAGCCAACTTGCTGACTTAGACCCTGCCCGGAGACCAGCCTGGACATCTCCTTTCCACCATCTACTACAACCATAAATACAAAAAGGACACAGATCACACCATTATTCAGCCACAGCGAACAATTCCAGAAATTACTGCATTTCTGTTATACATCCAATCCAGTATATTCCAGTTAGATACTCACCCTCCGATGCTAAATGAGGCCATTCAGTCATCATGGAAACCCCAGGTAGATTATCTGACCCCTGAACACCAAGGCTTGGACAATGAGCCTCTGAATCGCCGCATGAAGCAAGGGACCTTTCTTTTGCTTTCTGAGCTGCAATCTTTTGAGCAAAAATGCTCTTTTTGTCACGTGTGCCTGGACCCGGACCTTTTCCCTACAGCAAGAAAACATCCATGCTCATGATCATGAACAATAGATCACGAAAGCACAATGATCCCAGGTTTCCATAAGAAATACAATGTGTCCAAAATTATGAATGATAATCTGGCAAAATTACCATGAACTGTACTGGTCTCATTTTAATGGCAATTCTGGTCTCAAACAGCCAAAAAAATGAATGGCTCGTGCCATTTTAATTCAACAAGTGGCTTTTGCATCCCGGTTTTTGATTTTGATTAAAACTGGCATGTGAATTGCACATACTTCCCACACACACACAATTACCTAAAAGCAATTACCTAATGTATACCTGCATGTCTTTAGTATGTGATAGAGTAAACCAATAAAAATAAAAAGAAAATTTATTTTACAAAGATATGGTAAAATAGTATGAACAGATTTATTGGTTTCCCCAAAGAGACTATTTATCCTTGCATTATAGTCATGTTTTAAACTAAGTGTTTAATATTAATTAGTATCACAGGTGCTTTCAAGCTTTTCATCAGTCATTCATCTTATTTTAACTTAAAGAATATGCTGCTGTGTTGTTTGGTATCATTGTGTGCACCACACTGAACATGGACCAGAGAATGAAAAGGAGAGAGCTGTCTGAGGAGCTCAGAAAGAAGATTAGAGGTAACCATGTTAAAGGTAAAGCCTATAAGACCATCTCCAAGCAGCTTCATGTTCCTGTGACCACAGTTGCCAATATTATTAAAAAGTATAAGGTTCATGGGACTGTAGCCAACCTCCCAGGATGTGGATGCAAGAGGAAATGCAACCCCAGGTTAATATGAAGGACAGTGTGGATGGTAGAAAATGAGCCAAGGAAACCATCCAAAACCATTCAAGCTGAGCTCCAAGGTCAAGGTACGTCACATTCTGATCACACCACCCTTCACATTTTGAACAATAATGGGACATCTATGGAAAGATCTGAAAACTGCAGTGTGGAGATGCCGCCCTTCAAAGCTGAGACAGCTTCAGCAGTTTGCTGGCAGTGCTTGCTGCAAAAGGTGATGCCACAAAATATAAAATTCAGGTGACCATCTATTTTGTCCGGCATACCACTGGTCAGGTTTACATGCCTATATATGTGACTGTACATGTGATATGACCAAGGTACACAGTGAATTTTCAAAATGCAGATTTCACCTTGTCCTCCACCTCCGACCGATGAAAGACTCTGGGGAATGCCGCACTTGTGAAAGGTGGTATGGAGACCGGAACAGTGCTGGTGTCCCGTTCCTATGCATAAACACATGCTACATGGGGAACGGGGACAGCCTAGATGGACATACATTTCAGCATAATGCATGAGCAGAGTGTCCCAAAAAACATAGCGCATTAAAAAATTAGCAGAAAGACACACTTTGGACAGGATTCCATGCAAAAATCCCTTATTAGAGAGAAGTGAAAAAAACAAAAACGGTAAATCTTTTTCCAACTACTTTTCAGAAACTATGTCAAGGTGCACTGAAGCATTACTGGAGGCCTGGGCCACCCACCACCCTTATCATTATTTCTGCATTTCCAAATGTTTCAGTAATTACCAATTAGAATACGTTCCAACTGGCAAATCATAAACAAGCTAAATATGACGTTTTCAGCAATTGCACTTCCAGCTAGTAAGGTGTTCAACTAATATCAAAACGATCTCAATCAAATAAAAGCCAATTATTCAGTCAAAAAAGTATATCCTTATCACAATATTCCATTATATAAAGCCTCGTCGGTACTTTGCAGAAGTAGGTAGAGGTAGTTGCACTTACTACGATCTTTGAAAGGACAGCGGTGACATGAGTGTCACACCTATCAAGCTCCGCTTCTGGATCCGCATCTTCAAAACGCACCCGATTTGCCTTGAAGCGCGACTTCTTGGATGGTGTCGGGGTTAGAGAAGGAATCTCATCCGGCAGATCTATGGAAATAAATGATAAATGGCTTTAAATGAGACTATTAATATGTGCCATTTTAAATATGGAATGATTTTTAAAAGCTAGGGACTGATGCTGAAGCTCCTCACAAACATTCTTGATTTCAGAAAGGCCAAATTTACCATGTCAGTGCCTATCCTGAGACTAGTCACTTCTATCACATCATGTACTACAACGTAATACCTGCTATTGTGACCACATCCCTGATTCCGTCCGTATCAGGGCTCTCTCCGTCTCCTATTCCCGTCTCCCCTCTCCGCTTATCGGGCCGACGTACCACCGTTACTGCCGGCGGAACCCCGGACGCTAGGAACTGCTCCTGGTCGCGCAGGAGATCCGCCTCCGAGTCCCCAGACTTGGGACGCCTCAACATGCTGCCTGTTAAACGTTTTATGAGCCGTTTTACATTTAAAAACACAACAGAAGCATGTGCGTGCTACTAACAAGTACTATCATACTTAGTAATGTGCTACATATCCGCAAATCAGGAACGTAACATAATTCGTGGACTTTTGAGTCAACAGCATATAGGTTCGCCTACCTATCTTCCAATTTAATATAGTGAATGTTCTTCACTTGACAACTGCCTTGTGATATTACCAGAATATTTCGGAAAAATTCGCCGAACTAGCTAGAAGTGGATAATACGTCTTTAACATTTGAGCAGCTAAACACAACATATTACCTGACTCGGACGCAACTGTCTTCTGTAAATTTGTTATTCTAAGTTCGCCTTTTAGCGAACAACTCACACACGCGATTATTTTGTTCCGCCACGCAGTAAAACTACTTCCGTGGAATTACGTCACATCCGCCCCGCACTGTCAGTGTATATTACGTTCGTTTGTACGGCGTTCAGTGCCGATGGATCTTTGGTTATATTTTTTGAATCATAAAAAATATTCAAATGTAACAAATTAAGTTAGTAAAGAGGTTTGAAAGCAAAATTAGTAATTTAATAACATTTAAATCAATAAGACACTGTAATATTCAACGGAAGTTAGATGTATAATTTGCTGTCTGATGATTTCTCAAATTTGGTCTTTCAGAGTCACTTTTCCTTTGAGTTTAAAGATATCTTGGGCTGAAGCAAATGAATCCTAAATTTTCATTTAATAAATAAGCACTCCTCGTGTTGAATCAGATGACTGGTCTATTACTAATATTTAGTAAATATTGTTACTCAAAATATTTCAGTTCTTCTGTTAGTAGGTAGCTCATATGCGTTTTGATCACCAATTCAACATTTAAAGCTTATAATCAATTAAGGATAAACACTCAGCTTTCAGTTTATATATCTTTATATAGAAAGCACTTCTTTACACCGCATGAAGTTAGCATATGGAATAGTCTTCCTTTTAGTATGTATAGTGCAAGCTAAAGCCTTATGTTCCTTTAAATCAGCACTAGATAAGATTTTAACAGCTCTGATCTATTAGTTGAATTCTCCTCAAACGAGCTTGATAGGCCGAATGGCCTCCTCTCATTTGTAAATTTCTTATGTTCTTTAATGGGCTTGCCTTGTTTGTTCATGCAATGAAGCATATGTATCTGGAACAGATTATATACAATAGGCAAAACAGTGAAGAGGTTCACATATTGCTGGACTACAAATCAGAACAACTACGATACCAGATACAAGGGATTTTTTAATGTGCTGTGATTGCTGTTCATTAATGTGCAATTCATGATGGTTCCAGTATCACAAACACAGTCACTTTCCTGGGATCTTCAAGCATTACAGTGTCATGAGTTTGCAGTGAATGGTGCAATAAACAAAAAACATCCAGTCAGCACCAGTTCTGGGGTGAAAAAAAATCTTGTGAATGAGCGAGGTCAGAGGGGAAAAGTCAGAATTAAATCTATCAGGAAGGTTAGAAGTGTAAAGATGACAGCTCATTACAACAATGGTGTGCAGAAAGCCTTATCTGAACATTTATATTTGGAGGCAGAAATTGGTTCGTTATTTATAACAGTAAAATGTGCCTTCCAATTACATCGTTTGAATATACACGTAATGCACTCAGAGATTTAAAAATCAGAAAGATCAAAGGACAGAGCTGTGCGGTGCACAGAGGCAGAGATGACAGGGATGCCGAAATATCCGTGTCTTGCTTTTTAATTGCGTTTTCCACTTCAGATTAAACGTCAAAAACGTCTGAACATTTTGATTCATATTCAGGAGCCGGTACGCTCAAGTTACAAGCTGAAGGGGGGACCAGAGGGTACTGCATCTTGCAATTTTGTTCAAGGACAACTGGATTCCAAATCGTGGATTTGCACTTTCACAGCGGTGCACGTTATCAGGTGCTGAACATATAGGGTGACCATCCTATGCTTCTATGAGATACGCGCTGCGGCTGTGTTTTCCAGCAGTTTTCAAGTTTTCTGATTTTTTTCTAATATTTCGTTGGCGATGTGCATCGTTTTTATGTCTTTCGGCTGTGTCCAGATGGCTTGTACAATTTTTTTTGTTGTGGCCGGTGCAGCACACACAATTCGCGGGATTTCCTCTGTCCTTGAATGTGCCTGACTGGCTCTGCAGTCCCAGCGTCCCCGCCCCCTGTTCTCTGTGATGGAAGCACCCTAAACGGGATCCCCGTCCTCCTTGGCTGCGAACCAGCGGCAAATCGGGACGGGGAGAACAGTGAAGCGGACCGAAATTAAAGTGGGGTGCGGAACAGTTTGGCTTTTGGTACCTCGCGTCTGCAATGTCAAGGCAGCAGGATGTTATCTCCCGAGTTGGAAACTGATACTGCTGCAGAAGACACGGCGCCCAACAGCCCAAATGGAGTCGAGGATACCCCAACCAGCTTGGAAGCCTTGGAAGAGGTGAGACGGTACCCGGAATGAAGTCGCCTGTTATATGCCTCTGACAAGATAACCGCTGGAGGAGATACAGCAGCTATCTTTATATTAACACATAAAAACCTGTGGCTGCTGACCTGGCTAAAATATTAGAATAGATGACACGAGACCAACATTTTACATGACCCATCTTAACAAAATATGCTTGCAGCAGTACTTATACGCAATTTTGTAGGAAAAATATACATTAACGGAATATCTGTATGATTTGAGGGTGCGAACGTTGCAATCGCACTGTTGAGGTCACTCACTCCTGCACCTTGTAGTCAATTTTATATCAGTCTGACCTGACTAATGAATATTCATTTTAGAGACTGTGGCATTTCATAAGGCCATGACACTGCAGAGCATGCTGAAATGGATATTTGAGTAATACAACATAGCAAAAACTAAACTTGTGCTTGTTGTTTATTTTCTTCTTTCCATATGAGATCAGTTGAGCTGCAGCAGTTTATTTCCCCGATGGTTTTTTTTAGTGGTTTATTCTGTACTGCATGATTGGAAATGGGGGGGGGGGTAATTTTACAGGAAGCCTTTTGTTGACCATCTATATCTGATTCATGTAGCTAAGCTCAGCCTGTGAAGATTGCTGGCTCAGCAGATGAGTACTTTTGAAGTTCAGCCAAATGAAATACATTGACTTTATCTTCAAGTGTCCCGCCTCTGGGTGGCCAAGACCAGATTCTAAATCATAGAGCCAAGTCTCTTTTAGGCTCTGTCAAAAACAGCTCCAGGACAGGTACTGGAGAGGGACCATTAGCTAAAGCTTGCTGTTTGTGTGTTGCTGGTAAAAATACATTGAATAGGACTGCCACCTTTTAGCTGTCAGCAAGTCGTGAGTCCTACTGCAGCTCTGCTCCTCTTTGGCTCTTGGTTTGAATCCTGTAGGATTTGCATGTCCTCTCCACATTCATGTGGGGTTCCTCCAGGCAGTCTGGTCCAAAGACGTATTTTCGGAGGACAGGTGTCTTTAAATTGGCTGTGGGTGTGTTTGAATGTGCTCCTTGATGGACTGGCATCGTGCCCAGGGTGTACTTTGCCTTGTTACCAGTGTCATCCTGGGAAGGAACTTCAGCCATGTTGTGAGCCGTCAATGAATAAGTGGTTATCTACAATGGATGGTACAAGGTGCTAAACCTGTCATCCTACTTATAAGCAGGTAAAATAAATAAAATAATATTTATATGCTTCATATTAGAATTTTAAAAAATAATTTAACTGTATTACTTTTAATATCCACATTTTCACAATTACAACATAATTACAAATGAATTATACAAGTTACAATGTTATTGTACACAGAATCTCAACATTATTTTCTGCACAATATGCCAAATTCTTGAGATGCGTTACTATCACTTGGTCTGAGTGGTTTTGTAATATTCAGATTTTTATTGAAAAATGTTCAATGATCAATTGAAATTCTGTGATTTACTATCAACACCCTAACCCGCTAGTGATTTCACAAAGGGGAAAAACCAAACACATAAGTAAATCGTGTTTTATATACTGTGCCGTAGCCGATTCTGAGAAAGTAAAATCTTCATAGCATGGCAAAGTAATCGTATGCTTTCTAGGCTTTGGGGGAAATTCCTGAGATATCCATCAGTGTTATCTGAGATATCCTTCAGTGTGCCTGTTATCTGAGATATTATCAGAGATGAGATATCCATCAATCTGCCTGTTATCTGAGATGTCCATCAGTGTGCCTGTTATCTGAGATATCCATCAGTCTGCCTGTTATCTGAGATATCCATCAGCCTGCCTGTTATCTGAGATATCCATCAGAGATAAGATATCCATCAGTCTGCCTGTTATCTGAGATATCCATCAGTCTGACTGTTATCTGACTGTGTACTCAAACGCCATCCTAGTGTCTGTGGTTTTGTGTGTGTCTGTGTGTGTGTGTGCGCGCGCCCACATCTCTGGTTCTTGCCATGACCGCGTGCCCGAATCCTTCCAGCGAGTGGCCGTGACACGCCAGCTTGTGCTGCGTTTGGTATTCAGCAGGTCCTGGCAAGAGGAGGGCAGCAGTCTTAGTTATTCTATTACTGTTTTTTAGCATTCTCTTCACAGGACAGGAGACTGCACATCTAATAGTAAAACTCTCTAAAGGTCCATGCAGATGGAGGCTTCAAGGCCTGAGGTGCTTTGCACCTGCTGACAGTTTGCTTTGACCGGCCCTCACTGTGGCCTACCTGTCTGGAAGGTGCCTGTAGCTCTCTACTCCTCTCTGCTGCATTGCATTTGATTACAACCAGAATACTCAGTGGTGCCTGAAATGTAACATTGATCCTTAAGATAACCCCCAGAATCACAACCATTATAAACATTGAGGTGATATATACAATAAAAACTTGTATGTCTTACATACATTCTCATCGAACTTCACATTTCCAGTTGTCTGCCACTAGCTAATTGTAATAAATGACTAGGCACCACTACCACAAATTACCCAAAAGCCAGTTGTAACAATCAGGAGCAGGAGCAAGAGATTCTGGGGCCCCTGACAAAATGTCACCTTGGGGCCCCTTGTGGACCAGGGAGGTGATCCTCCTTGGTAAATTTTGCTGCCTGGTGTTCCCTCTATTCCAAGACCCCAGAAAACATATCTGTTTTACTTGCCCCCCCCCGGCAATGGTCCTGGGAACAACCCTGTAATGAATGCTTAACTCTATACATGAGTTGTTTTTTTTTATCATGTTCCAAGGCCATTTTTGTGCTTCGCTGATTTGGGAAGTGTCCTCCAAGCTGTATTAGTGTTCCGTCTTACTATCATGCTTACTGCGCTTCTGTCTGGTGCCGGGTGCAGATTTACTGCCACTCCGCGTGCAGAAACCGTAGCTTTGCTGAAATCCCCAAAGGAATTCTCCGCCTCACCTACTTTTTTTTTCTACCGATGTTGCTGAAAGAAGCCTGCTCAGGATCACGTTGGCTCACGGCTGGCCGTTCGCGGGACCTCAGCTCGTTACCCGTCGACAGTGTCGGCAGCGTCACCTATGACCTCAACACGCCACTGGCTAAACTATACGATTAGCTGAATACAGCTGGCCTCTGCTTCATCCGCGTCTTCGGATCAATTCGCTGTGGCTCTGAAGTGGAGAGCCCCCCTGCCGTTGCTGTCCTGCTGGGTACCCTCTGACGTTTCTAGGCAGCACTTAGCAGACCTGTCGCCAAGGTGCCGATGCACATCACTGAGCCCAGAAGTCAGTGATCAGAGATATTAACCGTGAGACAAATAAGCAGTACCGAGCACTTTCCCTTTTCAAAGAGATAATCCACTTTGCAGTCTAAGGGCTGTTTATCACCAGGAGGCTAATTTGCTGTGCTCGGTGGTCAGGAAAGTGACCAAATAATGCTCATTTTAAACAAGAACATTAAAGTACAGCCTAATCATTCAACCTGCAATATTAGTTATATGCTACATCTGCTATTTAAGCTGTATTTGTATAATTATCAAGATTAGTCAATGGAGGGTTTTATAAGCAGAGATGAACACAACTGGTATGTAAGTACGCATTTGTCGTATATAAAGCAATACGTGCAGCAGTCTCTTGCCATATCAGCACAGATACGTACTGATTTTATGTGCATTTATTCTGCTATTACCATGCACCTTATCCTTTGCACCAGGAATTAAGTACAGATTAGCTGTATAAAGGGTAAAATGCATGATATCATGTCACAGCAGCGCATATTCACATTATGCACATTTGTTCTGTTACAACAATAGATTGCAATACAAACTGGTTTATAGGGAGAGTGTGTACTTGCGTACCAGCTATGTGCATCCCTGGTTGTAAGTATGATGTATGAAATTCAGAATGTGTTATATTTTTGTTAATAGAGGTTCTGCAGTTGTCAGTGCTGCTTGTTGGCTGATGTTTAGGGTGATGTTTCTGCCATTGTGACTTGTTATCTACCCCCACTTTCCAAGTCGTCATTTGTCAGAGTGCCCCCATTGATATGTTTCGGGGGGGGGGGTGCCAGATGGGGTTCCTACATTTCAATGGATTCTACAAAGTCTTTGAGAGAATTTAAGTCAAGGGTTGACTGAGTGAAAATCTGCTCGGCATTATACCTCAAAGAGAAGCTTGGGGTAAGTTTCAAAACATGAGTGAAAAGAGGATTTTAATAATGTGACATACCAATAGCCTTCAAAGGCAGAGTTTACTACAGATACTTTACAGCCACGGACTTGGGGGAAGTTAGAAGACCTTAAATACTACATGGGATTATTTCAGACAAGATAGTCACGGCCTAAATGAGTGCCTCGCCATTGATGAAAGTTTGATGAAGGACCGAGAAAGAATAGCGCTACGGCTCGGGTTTTCAAAATAGCCGACACTGCATCTTCCAGGACGAGGAGATGGATTTCCTCTGAAATTGAATGAGTCAGAGCATATTTCAGCAGACCGTGGCACCAAGGAGACTTCAAATGTTTTGTTGGCAACTTTTTAGAAGTATTTCTGCTGTTAGTAGGTAAATATAGTAACATTTTTATTTTTTAATGCAGTGATTCAACTCAGTATGTACAGTACATTTTTCATTTGTGTCAGCTTAATTTTATGTTTTAATGAAAATAATCCCTCGCGTGTAATGGAAAAGTTCAATTTTACCTTATTAATATTATATATGATGCTACAGATAGCCAGTAATCAAAGTGAAAGTAAATGGAGCATTGTCACATACTGTGGAACATTTGGCTTTTTGTGATGACGAATAGATGGATTGGGATTTTCGGAAGGAAGAAATCCCAGTCGGGCTTGCGGAGAGTGGTGGGTTCTAATGGACATCGCTACGGCAACAGACCCTAAACTTGAATAGGAAGTTTCAGGCTCTTGCAGGGCATGAGAAAGACATAACTTGGTATGCACAAGTTATACCCACCTGCATTGAGAGATATTGATTCAAGCTAGATGGTTTCCCGGAGATGAATCAGCCTTCACAACAGTCTTTAGGTAAAAACTTGTATCAATCTGCAGTAAGATATCTCATTACCATGAGTCTGTACAACAAGTAAATATTAGCTGCCTGGTCATCTGCGAAAAGCACATTTTCATTTGTTTTGTTTGCATGGGGGAGCTGGAGCTGGATAATTATAAATAATGACAACTTATATCCTGTTGTTTTGCTCTAATTACAGAGTAAGCATGCTGTGAATGGCTTTTGTAGGCTCCTCTCCGCTGTGGTTTTGCTCTGCACCACTTGTGTAATGCTGTGCAACTGAAAATTTTTGTCATTTATTTGACTCAAGCAGCAAGAGGGTCCTCTGCTGTGATTTTCTGTCATTGTTGGAGACCAGTTTAACAAAAGAGTCAGGGGGACTGAGGACAGGAGATGGCCATGTCAGGTTCAGAGGAAAAGACAGGAAAACAAAGCAGGTATTGGAACAAGCTGCAGTGGTGTGTGAACATCAGGATATCAGGGTCTGGACGCTTAATTTTACCTGATTGATAATGAGACAAGTAAAGTGAATGAACTGACTTCACCCTGCCCTGGTCAGACCACACCCTCTTCCTTGTCATAGACTCATGTTTACATTTAAAATGTATCCTTATAATGCATCCCATGATTACCTATGGTTACCATGGTTATAAAATAAACAGTTATATTTTATCTCTACATCAGTACCACCACGTGCCATGCTGTGGTGTTCCAGATGGATTGATCTGATCACCGTGGGATTCGACCCCAACTCACATTAAAGCATTCGGGCCTAAAAGCCTGTTTGATTCGTGATGCTACATATAAGATATAAATTGATAGTATATGTTTGGCTTTATACACCTACCATAGACAGTGGGCAGTCCCCCCTAAATTCTCATTAACTTAAAACGTCGTTAAGCTGCACACTCGTCTGTGAGGCCTCAGAGCTTATTCACCCCCATAGCTGGAACGGGACCCAACCCCGGAAGAGCTTAAAGTCACAGTGCCGCTTGCCGGCTCTGACGGCACCATTAGCGGTTAGCGGCACCTGCTCCGCGGCTTGATCAACGTGCGTTTTCATCAAGCTAAACAGGGTGCTGTGGCATTCAGGAATCTGAGAGATCAGAGGCACACGCTTCAGGCAGATTGGAGCCGGGCTGGTGGGAGTTAATGGCATCGCCGAGCGGCTGCCAGTTTCCCGGCTAGCCTCCTGCTTGGGCTGATAGTCTTATTGTGTATAGTCGTGAAGTCATTGGCAGGATAGCCACAGAAGAGCTCTCGAAAAAAGGAGCAATTTATTGCCAGTCAGAACTGCAGCTGTGAGCAGTTTCTGAGACTTTTGGTGCGATTCCCACAGAAGTCTCTGCATTTGATGGGCGTGCCGTATTGGATTCTTTTGAAATCCCTCTTGTGGACATCATATCATTTCAGCTGGATCCTTGGATTACATAACATCACGTGAACAGGTGACCCGTTGACACTGATATGAAGGGGGAGCACTGCTAATTGCAGATGCTAATTGTAAATCGCTATGCTTCACAAATGATAGCAGAGTTCCAGCCTCTCTTTTCTGCTATATGGCAAATGTACTGAGCAGTTTTCGTGGAATAATTTGATTTGGCCTGCTTGCTTTTAGTCATATTTCCCCATTCACTTTCACGGGCCTTCTCAATTATTTAGATAACACCATCGCTCTCTTCTTCCTTAAAAGCCTTTCAAGCCCTATAAATATCAAACATGCTGTCACTGGCCAGTCTGACCCTCTGACTCGTTCACAGAGTTCATTGCTCATCCTGCAGAAACGTGCACATGAAAACCAGACAATCTTATTTCAGGCGTTAGATCAGATCAAATTTTAGTATTACTGTGGGAATAAAACTGCTTTCAACATCCTGTGCTTTCCTGTTTTCTGGAATTAAGAAAATGGAAGTGGCTGTGACAAGACGTTTCTCATAAATTCCCTTGAAGTACTGAGCTGTTTTTATAACTATACTGTTTTTATAATTATTCTTAATTTCTTTTCCATTGTGAATTCCAGCTAAATCGGAATAATTTTTTTTTGCAATGGATCTGATTTCGTTAATCACAGGTTGTTTTTTTTCCACACTAATTAGCGTCTGGGAGTTGTGGGGGGCTTAGAGAAGGGGTCTGTCACGTGCTGTTTGGAGTCTCTTTGCTTTGACATTGCTAATTAATCCGAAAGTGATGGGAGGATCTGTTACAGACAGTGTTCCTCCTGTGCTCCTCTGTTTGACATGTGTTTTCATTGTTTAAAGCATCCATCTTCCATAGTAGCTTACAGTACAGGGTTACACACTGTCACAGGACACTAGGCAGAGAACACACTGTATAGAGTGACAGGGGACATTAGGCAGGGGACACCCT
>JABFEB020000026.1:4367434-4377769 GCA_019775895.2 Stomatorhinus ivindoensis
GTGTGTGTGTGTGTGTGTTTGTTATGATTCATTATTTAACTCAAGTTTTGTAGTTTGCTTTTTCTTTCCATTGCTTTGTAATCATTTCAGTTGTGAAATCGGTTGAGTATGTATGTGCTTCTGTCTACTCAGCAATACTTCCAGAGGAAATTGGGAAGCTAAGGAAGCTGGAGACGCTGAACCTGAATGGGAACCAGCTGCATAGACTGCCAGCATCCATCGGACAGCTCAACTCACTGCGCACGCTCGGCCTCTCTGGAAACTGCTTCCGGGAGTTCCCTTGCAACCTAGGGGCCCTGCGGCATCTGGACCTCCTGGATTTATCCAAGAACCAGATTAGCACAGTCCCTGCAGAGGTGTCTGCTCTACAGGTCATAGAGATCAACCTGAACCAAAATCAGGTTGGTGATTATTCTTGGAGGGAAGAACAGAACGTGTGCAATGTGTGGAGATTGGAGCTGGTGAATAAAATACTAGGACTGTCAAACGGAAAGTAACAGGGATCACCTTACCTCATCTTTGATGATTTAATATGGTGCTTTGTGGCTAGAAGTAAAGTCCTCTATTGTCTAATATCTTCATGTTTTGCTGTCAAGTTCTGTGACTGCCCACCATTCTAATGGGTAGATTTTTCAAGATTCAAAGCATGTGACTGTGAGGGATGTTAAGGTTTTTTTTTAAAAAATTGTGAAATATCTTCTTTAGCTTACAAGAGTAAATTATAAATGCATTTAGTGTTCTGCCTGTTCCCCCCCCCCCCCACATGCTCCTCTGTGGGCTAGATCTCCATGCTATCCCCAGAACTCTGTCGCTGCCCCCGGCTGAAAGTGCTCCGACTGGAGGAGAACTGCCTGGAGATTTCCTCCATCCCCGCATCCATCCTCACAGACTCCCAGATGTCCCTCCTGTCGCTGGAGGGCAACCTATTCGAGATGAAGAAGCTACGAGACCTGGAGGGATACGACAAGGTGAGCGGCTTGGACTGACGACTCCGCAGCTCGGTGATGCCAGACAAGATTCAAGAGGTTTATTCGTCATGTACACATACAACATGTAGTGGAATGTGACCCTGGTCACTCCGAGCAGCTGTGCATATCACAAATATAGAGAAAAAATAAGGAAAGATAATAATATAAGATATAAAAATATATGAAATGTTCAGCTGTACATAATCTATACATAAGTTATAGGTAAGATGTATTTTACATTTACAGCATTTGGCAGACGCTCTTAGCCAGAGCGACTTGCGTAAGTGCTTTAAGACTTCACAATTAATTTCCTCCCGATATTAGCTCAATAAAACCAAGGCTATGTATACCATCAACAATACTCTTTTATTCTGCTTACATTTTGCTGTGCAAAATATGATGGTAGTTTGACTGGTTTTGATGACTCTGCAATTTTCGGGTTCGACAAAAGGGCACCTACATGTACTAAAAATATATTAAGATGCTATTTTGGGACTGTTAAACAAGATTTTAATTAAATGTCACAACTACAAAAAAGGAGATAGTAGGAGGTATTTATGGTGTGTGTGTGTGTATATGTATGTGTATATATGTGTATATGTACATAAACCAGAAGAGATGAGTTCCTGTTTCATAAAATTAAAAGCATTTAATCATTAACACAAAAGTATTGTTTCCGTGATTAAATAGTTTATCCAACTGTCTCTCCTTTCTTACCTTAAATTTAATTAACTATTGCAGTTTAGATCCAAACACATTATACATCATTCAGATTCTCCTGAGTAAACACACCAAAGGGAAATCAGAGAATCCCAATTTACTTCTTCTGGTTAAATGTTTAGTCCCTGGGGTTGGTAGAGTGAGAGCGTTAACTGGAGTAGAACTACAGTCAGGCATAGAACACTGAGAGGAATGAACGCCAATCCCAGTTCAGGGTTCATAGTCGGATAGGCTCTGGATCCCCCGCAACCCTTAAGACAAGCGGTTAGAGGAAATGGATGGATGGCATGTTTTTGGTGTCAGACTGGGGGGGCGGTAGGTGATGATACCTGAAATACTTATATTTGTGCTTTTAAACTGCCAAAAATCGATCCTGACTTCACTTCCTGTTGACAGTGTATAATGTCTATTTAAAGTACAGTGTTAATACTGTCTACGGTGACATTAATACTTTTTCTTTTTTGCTGCCTTGTTGCTTTCCCCACTAAGACTCTATCTCTGTCCCACAGTACATGGAGCGTTTCACTGCTACCAAGAAGAAGTTTACCTGAAGGTGCCAGGGCTCCCTGTGTGTCTGGTGGCTGATCGTTCCCACTGCACAAAGACGGAGCTCTTTGCCGTGATTTCCGCAGCCCCGCCTGGTGCCCGACAGCTAGATCTGAGAGGAGGACTGCTTCAACACTCCTAGTGGCCCTTTGCAGCTCCCCAGCCCCCTCTTGTGGCCCCGGATTTCACTACAGCATTGTATGCCTCATGAATGGGATGTTTTTTGGATCTTCATTGCCCCGCGCAAAAATTTGTTTTGACGATAGGCCTGTGACTGACTAGGTCTGACAAGTCATTTAATGAGCACAAATTACTTGCAAGGTGTGCATGTCAAGCATTTTAAATTACTTAAATTACTTTTAAAATACTTATATCAAGTATTGAAAGATTTTTCATTGTGGTTAGCTGGTTCAGCATTACTGCCACCTAAGAATTTATAAATAGCCTTGGTTGTATAACTTCTTTTGAGTGGTTTATATAAAAGGCAGTCACAGTCCTGTTGTATGATTATAATAACCATAACCTGCAGCTTTTACAAGTTTTGTATTTTGTCTCATCGCCATAATAACTGACAACATTAAAGCCATGATTTCCCAGGGAAAACGTCTTTACAGCAGAAGGCAACAAATAGGTTTTGTCAGTGTAATGGAGTGCTCAGTGATTATATAGCAATATGTGGCCTGCATTCTGTAATCAGGAGGTCTACATTCAAAGGCCTGATTAAAGGCAGAATACACAGAACTTTATTCTGAAGGGGTCTGAAGATCTACTGCTGAAATGATGGTAATTTATTTAAATATGTATAAATGAAGCCCCAAAATGAGACTATGGTTTTATTACAGAAAGCTGGTGGGTTGGTTTTCCTGGAATGACGTTTGTGGTGTGCAGACAAGCAAAGATGTTCATGTCTAATTCAGTTACCTTAAATTCTAGCAGTACATAGTATGTTAAAATACTTAACTATTTATTTTACTGCCATGTTCAAGGACCAGAGTACTTCTGAACTGCTTTCATATACTCATAATGCAAAAGCTGCGAGTCCAGAATAGGTTTGGCAACTTTTGGATGAAACTAGGATTTCAGTGGAAGTGAGAGCGGTCCACTGTCCCATTCCTATAGTTATTCACAATGACTGCTGTAACTTTGAACTCCTAAATATTGGGTTATTTATTTAGTGGTATGTATATCTGGGAGAAAATCCATTTAATGTTTTTCTGTTTGTTTTATTCTGCTGAAATTGAATGTGTAAATTAAAACCAATATCATCTAATGTGTAATAGGCCTTACTATGGTGTATGTCGTCATAAGAGAGGGGCTCTAATATTCTAATATAAAGTCACTGATCAAGGATTACGAAGTGTATCACTGATATTTCAGTGGGTTTTTTGTCTTTCTTTTCTCAGAAGTACTGTATGAGATGGTTTTAATGGTAGATGGGGGGGGATGCTTTTGGAATTGCGGAGTAAGACTAACGTTATTGCCCGGGTAAAAATAAACAGGTAAACATCGCAAGGGCTTGTTTAATGTGTAGTAATCATATATAACTATGACTTGTCATAGCTGGACACCAAGTGGATATTTTCACATACAGTATACATCTACTGATACTGAACATTTTAGCCAATTTCACATCAGTACATCAATTTTAAGCGCTTATTTCCGGTGTCCTTCGCTATCCATAAATGCAGCTTAAATATGTTTAAGCCTATAAAGCTGTTGAATTGTTTTGTGGATTTTTTCCTCAGTATATAATATTCTTCATTTGCCTTCGTTGACTTAAACTAAAACCCTATCCATGTCGAGTTATGTGAAATTAAATATACAGAACCAGGGTCTGCAATTTAGCTGGAAATAGTTAATAACTAATTTTGGAACACAAATGTGTTTTTTTGGTTTAAAAAATAGTTTTCTCGAAGCAGCGCTAGGTGGCGATGTTTGTGCCACCACAAACTAAGAAACAACGCTACCTAAGCCCTTGCTGCATTTTACGTTTCACACAGAAATATTGCGACAGAAGAGGAGTAACGCGCGCGGATGAAATCCCGACTGGATTTTCAGATGCTGCTGATCGCGAAAATAAAGTCTTAGGCGAGAAAGACGCTTGAACCGCCGCAGCAATCACTGCCGGTCCCTGCGGTCTGCTATCTCTGTGCGCCCAACAGTCCAAAGTTGGATGATGAAAAATGAAGTTTCTCTCTCTTTTGATAATATTCCTGGCTCTCAGCTACCGAGAAACTCGCGGTAAGTGGTAATCACCCTCTTTGCTCCCGTCTGCTGTATTCCGTCTGCGCATTCCATGAGTTAAAAAAGCTACTAAGTTTTTAAATATCACAAATTTGCAATGGTTTCTTTATTGGTTTTGTTACTTGTATGTATAGGCTTGTGTTTCTGAAATGTATGTGCTTAGGCATTTAGTTATTGATGTAGACTAATGTAAAAAATGTATTCCTCGTGTCCTTTTCGTTGATATTCTCTGAAGTGCCACTTGATCAAATTTAAATGTGAAAAACTTTTTTTTCTGTTTACCTAAACTGGAACTGGATTTGCAGGACTGTTTTTCCTAAGTAGCTTTCAATGGGCACCGTAGGCATTTTCTCTGCCTTTGTTTACATCTTTGGTGTAAACACGATCATACGATTTTGTATTATTATTACTGTTGTTTCAGTTTAAGAATGAAAATGCCGTTTAATACATTATTTGTATTTGTTAGAATATTAATACGTTTCCCAAATAAGAACTTGATAAAAATCAATCCGCGAATCGTTTCCACTGGTTGTTGGCAAACCTGGGACCTGTCCCTATGAATGCATGCAGAAATAACTAGAAACATTTCTGTAACGTTACCTGACAAACATTATCCAAAATTTTAAAACTTTCCCGTACCTTTGTTTTTTCCCCATAATACATAATTCTTTAAACGTCTTTTCGTCATTTTCAGATGTGGTGGTCTGAATTATAATGGTTCAGCATTTGTGAACGCGTACTGGACATTTAAATGTTCAAGTAGCGACTGCTTCAGTCCGCATTACCTGGATATATTCATAAAATGGGCTCGTGCTTTTTATGAGTAGGGACAGGTAAGTCAATTGCTACATTAAAACCAAAGATATACATTGTATAAGCAGCCACCCCACAGATGCCATGTGTTACATCAGTGTTTCCATTGAAAGCTCCCTTTCTGGCGTTTGGTAACAGTACATCCAAGGACAGCTGTTGATCGCTGCCGCGGCACAGAGCCTTCAGTATTTTCCAGCCTGTGTGACGTCTGCAGGTTCAAGTCTGAATATGCAAATCAGGCGAGTCGTATGCAACTGCCAGAGTACAAAGGAAGCTAACAGTTCAGTATGAAAGCCCTCTTGCTAAAGATTCAAGCTTTGTGTGTCTGAGAGCTTTTCTAAGCGGCTTATAAAGTGAACGATTCCTGTTATTGCGGTTCTGGCCACGCTGACATGCCCATGCTCTGATTCACCACCTTTCCGCGTTACCCTTGAATCCTATGATAAAACGGTGTGACGCAAATTATTGCTGAAACTTAAATAAATGACGGTGTATACCAGTAGCCCGTGCTGTATGTAGGATATTTCATGCAAACGCTGCAGTAAATGTTTGTCCCTCTTTCTGTGCCAAGACACCAACTGTGTACCACCGATTCCCTTGTCTTGTTGGCATCCCCAGCATTCCGATTCACCAAGAGCCCCACCAACCAGACAGTAACCCAGGGCAACGCGGCTCGTCTCGGTTGTGCTGTCGAGGGCCTTTTTGAGCCGGAAATAGTGTGGATGAAGGATGGAGAGAAGATCGTCAGCTCAGACCAGATGTACATCACAGTGGAACCATATCACTCGGAGACTTTCCACAGGTACCCTCTATGAGTCAGTAATTTCTGAGGTGCTGCCTTTATTGGGAATTACATACCATCATGTTTAAGAAACTATCTAGAACCTGAAACTCACTGTTTCTCCCAGAGTTCCTACAGTAGAGGCACTGAAAACATGAGCCTGCCTGCTAAATATTACATTAGTAAGCTGGCCTTGATAGCTTATCTCTGAGTTTTCCATAAAGCTTACTGCTGGCAACTACAGTTTCAAAACCTTTTTTTTAACCTGTTTCTGCTCAGTTAATGATGCATTTGGGTTACTCATCCACCATGTTGAGACTTAGGTGTCAATAGACAGTATGACTTGTCTCTGCTTGTACACGTAAAGAGCACTTAGACTTTTTGCCTTTCCTTGTTTTAAAAGACCCTCTGGAGTAATGACAGACATCAGTGTCTTCCGTGGTGCATTTTTGTGGAATTCTTTTCTGAGGGAGAGAGAAAAAGAGAGGGTTTAAATAAGGCCTTCGGAGGGAAAATTGTTCCAGGTCAGCAGTGTGTGTGCAAAATGTCCAAACCTAACCACACAGGTAACAGTCTAGCTGTTGTTCAAGAAAATAGCAGCTTTCAGTGATCATTGTAGCTTCTAAGTATATCCAGTATTTTACGTGTTGTTATTTATAGGCACAACACGCAAAATCGGCCATGTGGCCCTCCCTGTGTTTGAGTTTGTGTGCCTTGTGTTTCAAGGAGAAACAGTCAGAGCAACATTGCAGGTAGAGCCAAAGGTGATTCCTCAAGTTTCCCTCCCCCCTGCATGTGAGTTTGTGGAGGGCAGTTTCCTTTGTGCTGGATCACCTTTGCAATGCCTGTGTAATGGGTGGCAACAGTAAATAACTCAGCATGAAGCCCCTGGGCAAGTACAGCAGGAGCCTGATAAGGAGACGCTGGAATGTGGTCAGCTTTGGCCGGCAACTTCTGATCATGTGACTCTGTCCTGCCGCCACCCTACAGGAAGACTAATTTACAGTCAAAAATCAACTTCTGAATAAAGATAACTCACTAATAAATGCAGCAAAGTGGTTTACAATAAGTATTATCAAATGTATTGACAGTTTTCTTTTCTTTTTTTTTTAAACACTTGTGTTTCTACATTTGTATTTGTATCTGGGGAAGGTTAAATTAAGCTCCGTTTGTCTTCAGTTCTTTAGTAAAGAACGGAGGGAAAAAATGAGGGTCAGTATTAAAATCTATTCAAATTATTTGATCAGAGATCAGTTCAAATTATGATTGGAAATTTAAACCTGTGTTCAGAGAGGAATAAAGTGTGGTGGAAATGGTGGTTTTCGGGCTGTAGTGCACATCATCCCACATGACCGCAGCATGCGCCGCCGGGTGGATCCTTTTGCTTGCAGCTCTGCAGAGGCACACTCATGCTTTTCTGTCTGTTGGCAGCATGAAATCGGTGCAGCAGCAGGACGCAGGAAAGTACTGGTGCGAGGCGGAACTTCAAGGGGTCACCATTTCCTCAGAGCCTGCCTGGATTACAGTGGAGGGTAAAGATGAAAAACAAAGAGATAAATAAACAAGCAAGCATACACACACACACAAACAAAACATGCTTGCGTGTTTGTTTGTTTGTATATATATGCGCTTGTGTCCCAATAATGATTTAATGTGATTAGTACTGTTTTGAGGACACAGAGTTGAATTTAATGTATTCCAACCTCTCTCTCAAGTGCTGTACCAGATGCTACTCTCATCAAATGGACTGGACCACTAAGATTACTGCCAAATGGGTGGCTGCTGTTTTGTTGCTTTTCTGTAGGTGTTCCCCACTTCATACTCGAGCCCCAGGATGTGGCCACTTTTCCTGGGGTGCCCTTTAACCTGAGCTGTGCAGCCGTGGGGCCGCCGGAACCGGTGGAGGTACTCTGGTGGCTCGGGGGGGTGCAGCAGGGGAAGCCTACCCCCTCCCCCTCTATCCTTTCTGTCCCAGGTAAAGTGGCCTTCACTTCGTTTTAGGAAACCTTTTCTCTACAAACTGCTGTTTTGACAGCACACATGGTCATGGTCAGAAGTAAACATACTTTTATTTTTTTCTTTAATTACGGGATATACCAAGAGGCTGGGGGGGGGGGTGTTCTCTCGATATGATCCTCTGATAAGGCTGTCTGTTAAATACCTGCCGCCAAAGACTTGTCACTTATTGGTGCTCTACTACATGCTCCAATAATGAAAAATTTGCTTTTAAGTGTATAATTTACACCCTTACATATATTCACCAAGTACAAATGGTATTGCCCTCTTAGGTTGCACGTCTACCCAGAATGCTTTGGGGTAGTTTGATGGGCCAGTGGAAGGTGATCAGCTGGTACATTAGTATCTGTTTGTCTACAGTGCATCGTGACTCAGGTGTGGAAAAGAGATTAAGGTTTATGGCATTATGACATCGCAGTAAATCAAAGGTTACTCCTTTATGAAAACTCAAATGATGGCCTTCAATGCAGTCATATGGAATTCTTTGGCAATGACTTTAGCTAAGCAATCTCACTGAAATGTATCATGGTGAAAGCATGAATGTTTTATTTGCACGGAAGATGGTACTGATGGGCAGTGCCTGGGTTTCTGTGTGTGGAGCTCTGGCTGTGGTTTTGTGCTTTCAGTGTCTGTGTAAGAGTGTGCTGAACTAGCTTCTCATCTTGGCCTGTGCTTCCTGGGACCGACTCCAGCTTAACCGGATGTTATTACTGTATTTTCTCTGAGGGTCGTTTTACTGCTTTACTGGCTGTTATAAAGCATTTCAGTTGTTTCTGTCTATTATTAGAGAGTCACATTAAACAAAGCTGGATAGATGGAACTGTTTCACAGCTCCTTCTGGTCACTGAATAAAAGGAGGTGCTTTAAAGCTCCTCATGGCCGCTTGAATAAAAAGAGGTGTGTTGCAGCTTCTCTTGGTTGCTGGTTTTCTTCAGCGAGAACAGGCATTTACTGACACCCGATGGTTAGAATTAGAGCTGAATTTCTTTTCAGCCAAATGGCACATAAACTGGTTGTGTAGAGCTGTCATGATTACTTGATTAAACTCGATTACTTAATTATTTAAAAGCGTTGTTTAAAATTTCCCTTCTGCATTACTGCAATGTAGGTGGAAATAAAGAACAAAAACCATTGGTTGTGTGGAAGCACTTCCCTTTCAAAGTGAATGAAAATGCACAAAGCAAAACTTACGTGTCACCACAGCAGGAATGCAGTGCAAATGTATCTTAAAAGAACACGGATTCGTTCAGTGATGGAGGTTAGCCACAGATATGTCCCATTTGGCATCTCAGACCATCCTAGCCCGTCCTTGTCATCGCTTTGACTTCTGTCATTCTGCTTAATTTATAATTCCTCTTTGTCTTATTAATTGCCGATAAAACAAAAGTTATCCCTGTTGCTTTCCTACACAGTCTTATATAATACGATATATAATAAACAATGTAATTTAATAAACTTTTACTTTCACCTCAGTGATACACAAATAAAGCAGATTTGTCGTTGTGATGCACTATGCAATTGGCTGCCCTGGGGGGCCCCTCCCTGCTTGGCACCCCAAGTTGTTGCTTGCCCTGCCTGTCCTGTCACTGCACCTCGCTATGGAGTCTGCATGTTCGCCCTGTGTGTGCCTGCCTTTCTGGAGTGCCTAAACTGACCGTACATGTGACTTGAGTGTGCACCCTTCAGTGGTTGGTTGGTTCCAGGCTCATGCCTATTGCAGTGTTTATATTATGAGTTATATTTGTTTGTTAGTTTCATGAATCTCTAGTGACACTCCTGTTGGCTGGATAAATTGTCAATAAGTGTCTATACCGCTCAGAATGTCTGTTATCATGAGAATATTAACTGTGTTTATGACAGTGACTCATAGACAGTAAATGTCTGCCAGTGCTCACATGAAGTTTGTCTGGTACAGTTCAAACTCTGCACACGTCACCTATAGCTGGGCGGTATGACCAAAAATGTATCCATCCATCCATCCATCCATCCATCCATTACCTACCGCTTGCCGGGACAGTTTCCATTCAGACTCAATGTCCCCAACCTCCCCCAGTATGCAGTTGGAATTCTGCTCGAGGTGTGAGTTAAAGCTCCGGCGAATAGGAGCCTCTGCCAGACGTTCCCAGCAGACCCTCACTATATGCTTGGACCTACCAGGTCTGACCGGCTTCCTCCCCCACCATGTGAGCCAACTCACCACCAGGTGGTGATCAGTTCATAGCTCTGCCCCTATCTTTGTGTCCAAGA
>JABFEB020000026.1:4378907-4389057 GCA_019775895.2 Stomatorhinus ivindoensis
CCTCCCCCACCATGTGAGCCAACTCACCACCAGGTGGTGATCAGTTCATAGCTCTGCCCCTATCTTTGTGTCCAAGATGGAAGGATGCAGATCAGATGATACGATTATAAAATTGATCATTGACCTGTAGCCCAGGGTATGTTCGTACCATGTCCACTTATGGACACTCTTATGCTCGAACATGGTGTTTGTTATGGACAAACCATGCACTGCACGGAAGTCTAATAAGAGAACACCACTGGGGTTCAGATGAGGGAGGCCGTTCCTCCCAATCCCCCCCCTCCAGGTCACACTGCCATTGCCCACGTGAGCGTTGAAGTCCCCCAGCAAAACAATGGAATCCCCTCGTGGAGCTAACCAGCACACCGCTAAGGGAATCCAAGAAGGCTGGGTACTCTGAACTGACATCCGCCGCATAAGCGCAGGTGACAGTCAGGGACCGATCCCCGACCTGAAGGCGCAGGGAGACAGCCCTCTCGTTCACCGGGGTAAACTCTGTTGTTAAAGCACTGAGCTGTGGGGCCACCAGTACCCCACCCTAGCCCGGTGTCGCTCACCTTCCACAATTCCAGAAGAAAAGAGCGTCCAGCCCCTCTGCAGGAGATTGGTTCCAGAACCCACACTATGCGTCGAGGTGAGCCTGACTGTATCTAGTCGATCTCTCCCAACCTCACGCACAAGCTCAGGCTCCTTCCCCACCAGAGAGGTGACATTCCATGTCCCGAAGCCAGTTTTGTCAGCCGGGGATCGGACCTCCAGGGCCTCTCTTTGCCGCCACCCGAGCCACAAAGCACCGAACCCCTGACATCCCCTTGCGGGTGGTGGGCCCACCTGGGGACAGTCCCGTGTGCCTCTGCCGGGCCCCAAAAAATTATGTCACGGTGTTTTATATATATAGTTATATTGGTTTCACGGTATATGATGTTTTTTTTTTTTTGTGTGAATTTACCACATTTTACAGGACACATTTTTGTTTTACGTTTTTGCATTGTTCCCACATTAACTATTTAATTTCATTATTAGTCATTGCAGCTGATAACATATGGCTAACGTGTTTGTTGGCTCACAGCTTATAGATAAACGGCTAATGTCAAGGTGTATGCTGGCCGAGTTAACATTTTTGATAAGTGTTTAATAGTTCAGTGTTGCTGGAAAGCAAGCTTTACTGACCTTGCGAAATTTCTCATGAAGACCAAGATGTCGGTATTTAAGATGGCTTGCAAGTTTGTTGTGCTACTTGACTTTGTCGCCACAACCATGTAACATAGAGGCTTATTGACATCCGTATCCTTTCCATGCTTGTCTGCAAAATCCGGTACTTTTGCGTTTTTTTTTTTTTTTTTTACTAAAGCATCTTGCGAAGTGCCTTCAACTGCGCATATGCCATGTTCGGCCAACTCGGTATGTGTGTGTTAACTAGTGCTAATGCGTTCAGCAGGTATTGAAGGCCTCTCAGTGGTGGTGCATTATGGGATCAGTTTTTTGTTGGATAGGTCTGTGCTAAAGGCCTTTTGTCACCCTGTCCTTGAAATAAATCAGTGAAAGAGCTGACTGGTGTAAAAACGCAGGGGGGAGAATTTATCATGACAGGAACTGACATGTATTCCACATTTAAAATACTATTAACGTCCATCAGCTTCAGAGTGTGCACTAGCCATCTATCTGACGTTGTGAATGTTCCCAGTACAGGGAGTCTTAAGTCCCCCTCCCCCGCAGGCCAAACAATGGCCCCTGACACCTAAGATGCCCCATAACTCTCTCGGGCTCTTGTGTGCCTGCAGGCATCACAGACAGCATCAAGTTCTACTGCGAGGCGAAGAATGCCAGGGGCGTATCTGTGTCACGCACCGGCACGGTGCACATCAAAGGTGAGCCACTCGCAACCCCCACGACCAATGAGAGCCTCGCGTTCCGTGAGGCCCCTCCTCACAGTTACTCTACACGCTCAGATTCTCTCACTCTCTCTCCCCCTCCCCTCTCCCTCTCCCCTCTCACACAGTGTTGGGCTGAAACCTGGCACACAACATGCCCTCTTAAACTGGCAAAGGAGCTTAAACAAACAGGGATCAGTAGGCACTGAGGGGAGGCTTGCGATGCCGTTTGCATCCGGCTATCAGCCTCCCCTCAAAGACCTTCAGTCTGGCCTTTACGTGGAAGCAAAAATGGCTTCCGTCACTGTCAGTCTGCTCTGGCAAAGCTTCTGATATCAATCTTATTTTGTTGAATATGGTAGGGCCCTGCAACCATTTTTAGTGAATACCAGTGGGTGAATCCTATCTGCTTTTCTGTGTCATGCTGTGTCTTATCACTGATGTCCCTCGCGGGGGTGGCGGTCTCTCTTTATACAGTGTTACCAGAGCCCCCCCAGGCAGTGCATGTGGTCCATGTGAAGGAGAATAATGTGACCCTTGCCTGGACACCTGGCTTCACTGGGTATTCCGATCTGCAGGCTTGCACAATCCAGGTACCACCCCATGCTCGTAGACGCGCGTAGACGTGCGAATGCCGTCACCACTTCCTGTCTCGTTCTTGGTTTCAGTGTGTCAGTCAAGTATCAACTGTGAAAACGTCCTTTTGCAAAGGTTCAGTCATATATAAATATGTGATAATACTGAGTCGTACCTATTATTATTTTTGTTATTAATACTGACTTATGTGTAAAGAACAAAAATGTCATAGACTAGATGCATTGAGGGTAACTCATTGCAATGATTCCAAATAACTCATTTGTGGAATTAATTTCATAGGTTAAGACAGCAGTTGGCCTTATAGTAAATTCTTATTGCACAGTTTGAAACATCACTTTAGTATTCATAATATTTCAGAAGTGAAGTTTAGGACACTTGAATGTAAAGTATTGCACCACAGTTTATTGTTTTCTCTTGCTATGGATCATGCGCCTTGACATAGGGTACGTGTGGCAGGATAGTCAGCGGCGGAGTAGATGGAAGAGGCCCCGAAGGTTTCCCACAAAAATGAAGAGCTTTATTTTTTTTCTTTTCTTAAAAACCAATGCAGGCAACAATAGGGTAATCTCAATAATCCAAATCTCAAACAAAAATTGAGCAAAACAAAAAGAAACAGACATAGGTTTGCCAGGCTATGTCCTACCCTGTATTTGGAAATGCAACTACAAGTTTTATCCATCAATAAAAATAATTGTAACAGCCAGAGTGTTTAGTTGCAATTATTGACACCGGATAAACATAACACAGATGAGAAGAACGACAATGAATACATTTTTTATTTTATTTTTTTTTCCTTTCCAACTTTGTTTATTGAACATTTTCCAAACCAATAAACCCCGACATACAAAACAGCACGTATAAGTACAAAGGTTGTAATTGTAACAGGTCAAGTTTAAATTAAAAAAAAAAAAGTTAGTATTTAGATTTGCTGACAACTGGCTGCCGTCGCACTGTGTGTTCGCGTGCAAGCGTCACGGCTCACTCCGTGACAATACGCATGTGGTATATGAACAAATATGTAAACAAATGTGTTTTGCTTTAGAAATAGATCATGTCCTTGAATGTTTTCAGTCTGTGGCGCAAGCTGTTGGTTTACCATGAGATAGACCTATAAAATATGTGCTGAAATGGCAGAATGCTTTTGTTCGTGATGGAGGACGAGGACCAGCCAGTGGCCGGGGGGGTTGGGGAGCCAGCTCCTGACCGTTTGGCATGTGGGAATTTGGCCTGTGGGTGTTCACACCTAGCCTGCTGCTCTTCCCAGCCGCTGCATGAACATGTCTGTGCTGCAGTCAGAAAGGCTGCCTGCTGCCTGCCAGCCCGGTCGCCCTTGCTCTATCCGGGCCGGGCCGGGCCGTCCCTCACGCACGTGTGCTGACCCACTCCGGTCCAAAGCTTGACTGACTTATACCCTGGAAGGTTCTGGCATGAGAAGCTGTCAAGTGACAGTGGGATGGTGTGTGCAGGCGTGTTAATATACCCTCATTATTCACACAGGGAAAAAATGCCATTCTCAAACACAGATGCTGAGCTGCTGTGTTAAAATAAAGCTTGAAAATGTCATTCGAGACACTTGGCATGAAAGAAAAGGATTATGGGTAGTTTAAAGTTTGCCAAATAGTGTTTGATAGAAGACTTCTGTTTGAGGAAGCAATTTATGGGTATTTCAGACTCTGATGTGTCTGAGATGAATAACATCCTTTATCTTTGTGTTAGATGTCAAAGAAATCTGGGGAGAGATCGGAGCTTCCAGAGCAGCGCGTGCCAGTGCCGCCCTTCCAGCAAGTCATTGGCGGGCTGAGGTGCTACTCAAACTACAGCGTGCGAATCTGCTGCAGCAATGAAGTAGGATCCTCCCCTTTCTCAGGCTGGATTGATTTTCAGACCCCAGAAGCAGGTGTGTATTACTTGGGGGCGTCTGGGTGTATCTCTACATGGGTTAGGAAATTGTAAAGTCGTAAACAAACTATTGATGAGTAGAGAACCTTATTCCATGCTGGAATTAATTGGGATGCAGGTAACGTGTGACATGCTAATATGGTTTTTGAAGTTGTCCATAGTCCTGTTGGCTTGTACAACCCTCACCTCCCTCCCTCCCAGATGAGCAGTAGACGGTACTTTCTGCTGATGTTCACACTTTATTCTTCTACTTGGTGCGGTGGAGGAAGATGGAGGCAATGGGGGGATTTGGTATGACGGGTATTTAGAGGAAGTAGGGGGTGGAGTAACAGCTGTTCTAGTTTGGAAAGAAGTGTCTCTGCATTTGGTGGAAACGGGGAGCGCAGAGGGAGGTTTGGGGGTTCTGGTGTCGGCCTCGTTAGCATGTTTGTATACTAGCAGGCTTGGCCCAGTGCCAATGCATTCCATCTCCAGTGGCACAGTGAGCCATTGTGTGTGCCCTCAATCCATTCACTGCAATGGACCTCAGTGCAATGTCGCCCACTGTTGCTCACAGAAGATACTTCAGTTTTGCATGTGGATTTTCTTCCTTTAAACCTTGCCAAATCTTCATTGGCCCATTCTGAAGTATTGATGTGCTATTTTTCCTTCCAGTCTAGCATCTGTAATGGAATACACTGTATGTGTTTAACTGCAGAAAATACAGGCCTTCACCTTTAAGGGTTGCACCCCCCGCCCCCCCCAACCCCAAAGCCTCCTATGGTGACTTCATTCCCCGTCTTATTTCCCAGTGCCCTCGGCTGCCCCACGCAACTTGACCTTTGACCTGTCAGAGCAGCAACTGTCGCTGAACTGGGCCCCATTGAAGGAGGGTGAGCTTCACGGGCGCCTTCAGGCGTATAAGGTGCAGTGGATCCAGAGGGGAGAGAGCCAGGTAGAGCCGCCGCGACTGCGCCTTCAGATAAATCAAGCCTGTGGTCTTGTGTAAATCTTTATCAAGGTGTAATTATGAGCATTGCTATAAATACTCTGTAAATACAGGAAATGACACCACATATCACCTCACTGAGAGGGGTTCTACTTTAACAGGAAACGTTTAGATTTGCGTTTACTGTTATCCTGACTGGTAGAAAAAAAAAGTATGTTGGGTGAAAAGAGAGAGTGATTTGAATACAGTATACCACTGCTGACCAGCTAGAGGACTGTGAAGTGAAGTTTCCTGAAACTGAAAAATCTCACAACAAAAATTATTGACGGGTTAGGTTTGAGCCTGTTTTTCATTTCATATTTTCCAGATATTATATGTGTTATACGATACTTTGATGGTATCTTTCAAAGCAACTCTGTTCCAGTATTTTGAAATCTTGAGGATATAGTTTGCTGACCTCAAAATACCATAGTATGCTCAAAATACGGTGATAAATCACATTGTCATAATTCTGCCCAACCCTAGGATAGTCAGTCAACTAATTGCTTATTTGGCACAGAAACCACTAGATGACAAATCTGAACTAGACGCACTTGCCGTGGATGAGCCTTGTTGTCAGATATGACTCTGCAGTTGCTCTTGCCGTCCTGCAGGAGGCGCTGCTGTTTAAGGAGAACCGGGCCCACTTGTCGGGCCCAGGACGTTTCTTCAACTCCACGTTCCAAGTGTCCGCCTGCACGGTGGTTGGGTGCGGCCCGTGGAGTCAGCCTGTGCTGGTCATGCCCCATACCGGTTCGTATTTCTGCACACCCACCATCGACACGTTCCATCAAAAGATCTCTTTGCTAGTGTGTTATAAATACATAACACCTCAGACCCGCGGAGGGGGGTAAATACGCTCAAATGTGCTTTTCATTCATCATCAAGTCTAAATAAGGCAGATTAGGCTGGTTTTTATTTCAAACGTCCTTAAGAGTCTTGCATAACTGGCTGTGCAAAATGCCGGAACTGGTTTGTTATGTATATATGTGACTCAATCCCCAGCACTGCCCCTCCCGACCCAACGGAGCCACATGTGGGTGGGGTTGCTCCTGGGTGCCCTGGTGGCCATCATGATTGGCTTATTTCTGACTGTCCTGGTGCACCAGAGGGGGAAGGAGACGCACTATGGGTAGGTACATCCCTCCAGCCTTCACAGACTGTACCACTGAGCCTTTCATTAAACTGCATGACCCTCCAGGCAACTGCTACTCACTGCTGTGTTGCAGCCAGGGCCAGCTACTGCACTCTTTGCCATCTGTACATGAGTTTTGTTTTTATTGAACATAACTGCCTGTAGTCAATTTTATGTGTTTACATAAAAAAGAGAAATGCGTAAACATGCTGAACTTGAATCATGTAAGACTATTACAATGTATAGATTTAAAGTAAATTGGAAAAAAAAACTCAAACATTTTTACATTTTCTGGAATTTGTTTTCCCCCCCTGCAAGTATTATTTTTTAGAATTACTCTGATTTGTTGTAGTGGAAAGTTCATAGTCTGGCCTTCTAGTTGTTAACTCAGACTTCTTTTTCAGGTCTGCGTTTCAGCCTTCAGGGGGTGAAGCTATTGTTTCTTTCACAGCAGCCAGATCTTTCAACAGACATGGCCCTCAGCTCCCAGAATCCACCTGTGAGCATTACATTTCAGTCACCCGAATGACCATCACTGACACAGCAGCTTTAACGTAGCATGATTTAAATTTGCCTCTATCGCCATCTAGTGGACACCCTTGGTCTGAGTGACGAACTGAGGAACAAACTGCAGGATGTTTTGATCTCAGAGAAGATGCTGACTCTGGGACACATGTTAGGGAAAGGTGGGATCCAAGACTCTTCTGCTGACTCCCTATTTTAAAAGTTGACAGCAGACTGTTTTTCTCTAGTGTTGTCTGCATGGCACTATTTTACTCTTGAAGACCAAAGGTAACATTTTTCTAGTAGAAGTCTTTTGACGTCTTATGTGCCAGCAGTATGTCAGCTGTACTTTACTCCGCCTAGTGAAAAATTCACCAAAACTGTATGCAAAAGTGTACAAATGCAGAGACGTTGTGTCTTTGTTTTTTGCACTTAGGAGAGTTTGGCTCGGTGCGTGAGGCATACCTGAAGATGGAGGACAACTCTGTACAGAAGGTGGCGGTGAAGGTTCTCAAAAGTGAGTGCCAATTCAGAGGGTTGTCTTATCTACCCTCACGTCTTCTTGCATTTGTTTGTTCAAGTAGAGTCTTTTAAAGTAGGGCTGTTTCTAGTACCGACGACATCTGCGTGGGTGGCACCATATTGACCCCCCCCCCCCTTAGGCTAGCTTAGACTCCCCCACCTCCCAGTGCCCACCATCCAAAACAAAATCACATCAGCTGCTGATGTTTGTCTGGGGGCTCCTTGTGTTTCGACCAACACTGGTTGTATCTCATGAGTATTGAGCGTGAATCATTGTATCAGTTTTTCCCCCTTCAAGTGTAGCGTTTTGATATAATTGAAAGCTGGTCTAACTTTGCCCTGTGTCGTCCAGCTGACATCACCAGTTCCAGTGACATTGAGCAGTGTTTGAAAGAGGCTGCATACATGAAGGACTTCAATCACCCCAATGTTATCCAGCTTATCGGTAGGCTAATCATAACCAACAATGAAAAGCATGATTATATATTGTACCTTGGCTAATCTATTAAAAAATAATTGTGCGTGTAGATGTGCTTGCACATTTTTTTATAGCTTACCAACTCTTTGTCTCCCCCTAGGGGTGAGCCTGCACAGACGATCCCAGCAGCGCCTTCCAGTTCCCATGGTCATTCTGCCTTTCATGAAGCATGGAGATCTGCACACCTTTCTGCTGATGTCGCGTCTGGGAGAGGATCCCTTTGTAAGTCTTTCACTCACCCAGGAGATAAAAAAGGCAGCAGTCTGCACACAAGCACCTCTGTGTTCTCAAGCAACTGCATAAACAAATTGAAATGAAGTTGGCATTTGTTGCGTTACTGAGTGTTAGTCTCTTATGTTTCATGCACACAATGACGTGCATCGTGGAAATGAGCAACCGGAACTGCCTTGTCGCCTTCAGGTGCTCTCCGTGCAAACGCTGGTCAGGTTCATGTCGGACATAGCTCAAGGGATGGAGTACCTGAGCAGCAGAAACATCATCCACAGGGACCTGGCAGCGCGGAACTGCATGTGAGCATGCTGAACCAGCACTCCACCTTGGCCTCGTTTGCCCACGCGGTGTCTCATCCGAAATCATCACCTCAGGAGCCTCCCGCTCATTCTGTGTACGGCCTCAGAGCCACTTATTTAAATCGGGGTTGTGGCAAGAAAAAGCCTTTCTAAAGTTGCAAGGGACAATGAGACAGGATGAAGTGACATATAATCAGGCACCAAGAGCGGCTTGGAGACACCGATCCACCTAAATTGCATGTTTTTGGACTCTACGTAGGAACCCTGAGTACCCAGGGGAAACAGTATCATCACAGGGGTCAACTGCAGAGTCACATACAGAACAAAGTCAGGAATTTAACCAACAACCTGACTGAGTCCCATACAATCCCATGTATAAACAGATGTCCTGTGGTTGCATGATGCTTGTATGTATGCCATGATACTTAAGCATTCTGGGTATTATGCAAATAAGTCTGTGCCATATAACTTGACCCTTGTGTGGTATGATTATTCTTCTTTTATAATGATAAGTGGATCTGTTTGTGCCGTTCTTTGGGCTTGAGTTCTGCTCAGTTTCAGCTGGAACTGTCACCTGTTTTCCTTTCTTCTGTCACCAGGCTGCATGAGGACATGACTGTGTGTGTGGCTGACTTCGGGCTGTCCAAGAAGATCTACAGCGGGGATTACTACCGCCAGGGCTCAGTCTCCAAGCTCCCCGTGAAGTGGATTGCCCTGGAGAGCCTAGCAGACAACGTCTACACGACCCAGAGCGACGTGGTACGTGTCACAGGCGTAGGCAGAGAGCATGCAGTGAGCCACAGGTGTAATTAGCAAGACATGGTGTGCATGTCACCACCTGACCCATGTTGTCACAGAAAGAAGTGTGAAGTGAGTGGGTGCAGTATTAGTGGTGGGACTGAGCCACGGGACCTACAGACACATGGTGCCTCACATAGGGTTATGTCACATGGTATGTGTTTTGCCATACATGGTAATGGAGAGTCGCTTAGGGCTCACTGGATGCCACGCATGTGACATAACACGTCTACACGTTTAAATATGATTAAACACATCATCTTTGAAGGACATGAAATGCATTTATTTTGGAAAATACGCGACGTTCTAATTATTTATTTTATGGTCACGTTAACATCTTGTATGTTATTTTAGCCTATTTCATTTATAATTTTTGTATGATAATGATACCTGACATGAGTGAAAACAGCTGTTTTGCGCCTAGGACACTGTACGTGTAATATGTCATACTATGAAATATGTTGGGGCACAGTGCATATTTATAGTTAGGGATTTAGGAAGCATCCAGTCTGTGCTCGAGGCGATAGGGAAAATATGGCACTTGTCTTTATGAAGAACATTGTTTATGAAGCATTTCAAGCGGCTTTAGGGTGATTAGGAAACACGCACCTGGGTTGGCCAGAGACTGTGATTATGCATGCATCCTGTAATAGCCAGACATGCTGTCCAGAGTATTCTGCATGCATCCTGTAATAGCCAGACATGCTGTCCAGAGTATTCTGCATGCACCCTGTAATAGCCAGACATGCTGTCCAGAGTATTCTGCATGCACCCTGTAATAGCCAGACATGCTGTCCAGAGTATTCTGCATGCATCCTGTAATAGCCAGACATGCTGTCCAGAGTATTC
>JABFEB020000026.1:4425785-4436136 GCA_019775895.2 Stomatorhinus ivindoensis
TCTGTCAGTTCTGTAGCAAGTCCAGCCATCAAACCAAGCTCTGTCAGTTCTGTAGCAAGTCCAGCCATCAAACCAAGCTCTGTCAGTTCTGTAGCAAGTCCAGCCATCAAACCAAGTGAAACCATTCTCAATTCGGGGCCCTCCACTGTGGTTGGCCAACAGCCACCCAGCCTCATGGTCCCTGTAATAAACATCTCAGAGTTCATCAGTGCAGTATCCACTGCTGAAAAGCGCTCCAAGGAGTCTCCTTCGCAGTCACCTTCTGGGGCTGCAGTTCCCGGGTCAGTGGAGACGAGTTTTGATGTGTTGCCGGTGGAGCGGGAGGTCATACCCAAGGCGTCCCAGGAGAAGAAGGGGCTCTTGGAAGAAGGAGAGGTAGAGGTGGAGGCAGACATGGAAGTAACTGGGGAATCAGAGGATTTGACTGACGACTCTGAGGAAGAATCTGAAGATGAGAGTGTCGGCATAGCCATGGTAAAGGAGCATCCATTAAAATGTTTGCCCACAAAACCTTGGCAATCAAGATGTTTGCCTGTGCACAACTATGAAAAAAAATTTTTTCTTTCCAGGACCCAGAAGACAGTGAGGAGGATGAATCTGTGGATATTGAGACCGTAGAAGAGTTAACAGAAAAAATCAACATTGCACGAATGAAGGCAGCTGCTATGCAGATGAAGTTGGACAAAGTGTAAGATATCAGACCGACGTGTAGCTGATTTCCCACTGCATACAAAAGTATGTTCCAGACAGTAGAAACAGTTTAACAAGGTTGCAACTTTGTTTCTCTTTTTCAGACTCATGTATGAAAACAAGACAATAAATGAATCCGAAGACTATGTAAGTGTGCCGTGATTCTGCAGGATTAATGGCAGCGCTGAGCCGTCACAGTGCAGAACACTGGTTAGCACCAAGCCAGCAGTGTGTGACTGTTTGCATCATATGACAATAGGCGCAGATGAGACAGGAGGAGACAAATGTGGAAGAGCAGGCAAACGTGGCGGGCCGCATCCAGCACAATGTGACAGAGCGGCGGCGACGCACTGAGCTCCGGGGGCTCTTCGAGAAGCTGAGGCATGTACTGGGCCTACAGCACATGCCCAAAGCCTCCAAGTACTTCATACTGAAACAGGTGAGGGCGGCCCAGAGACCTTTCTGCAGTGCGGAATACCACGTCTGCCTTGGGTGTGGGGTTCCCGCGGGGTCTTAAAAAGTCTAAAATTCAGAAAGTTAAATTGAAGGCTTTAAAATGTCTTAATGTCCAGATTACTTATTTTTATTTTCAATTAATTAGTTTATTTCTTCTTCTGTCTCTTTCTCTCTCTCCTTTCTTCCTCTCTCTCTTCATCTCCTACTTCAGTTTTTGAGTTCTTTCCCTGTCAGCTCCGGCTTTGTGGCGCAAAAATCTAAAAGGGTTAATAAAGAGTGTACCTCAAGTAACAAGAGGAGCTTAATCCGAAGCTCCACTTGGCAGAATAAAAGTGTCGGCATAATAAAGCACCCAGACTAACATCCTGCTTGCTAAACTGCCGGACACAAGGGGGAAAAAATGTCCCGATTTTCATCCTAGGTCTTTAAATTTAATTTACCCAAGTCTTAAAATTCTTACCTCCGTTCATTCCCAAAAAGCATTGTCTGCAGAAAATAAAATAGTAAAACGCCGTAAAACTAATCCTTTGGTTGTGTTTTCTGGTCTGCACCGGTGTCTGTGTGGTAATAAAACTACAAATCCCATTGTGTGATCACTGCAGCTAGGCAAACAAACAGTTTGAGAAGGGTGTGGCTGCAGAATGCGCACTTTCAGCCACTGACATCAGGTGCACGCTCAGCCACAACAGGAAGTGCAGGGGAATCAAACACTAACTTAGTTCTTGAGGCCAGTGTGAACTGTGTGTTGTTTTATTATTTGTATTACTGAATGATAAACTTGTAACTATATTTCATACCATACATTATTGCAATGTAAATGTTTTATGTAGTGCGTTAGTATCTTTTTTTCTCTGACGAGTGAATTTTTTCAGTTAAGGCAACTATTAGCCAGTTGGCTCATGTTATCTTATAAAATAAACACATTTCTGCTTTTACAGAGCTTTTCGTGGAGTTACCTTGTGAATGTCTTAGTTTCCAGCATATAGTTTTTAGTTGTTCATGTGGTCTTGAGGAGAACTTGTGGTAAGGCAAGGCAAGTTTTTATCATACACGGATTATTTAATTGTTATTTTGAAGATTTAAAAAAGTTAAACTAAGGCAAAGAAAACAAAATGGAGATGAAAAAAAACTTATTTGAATAAATAATTGCTTAGAAAATCTAATAAGTGCAGTATGTCCTGCCCCGCTCCTCCTGTGCCACGCCCCGCTCGTTAACCCCTCGTTAATCGCTGATGGGTCTGGAATGTAACTTCCACGATAGGTGGGGAATCACTATATATTTTAAGGTTTAAACTATAAAAAAGTTTATGTAAATGAACTTTATGTAAAGACCATATACATAAACTTTTTATAGTGTAAGCTTTAAAATACCACTCCTACATGCTTTAAACACATGTGAACTTATTAAAATGTTTCTAGTAATGCATAGTCTTAAATTTTACTCATAATGGTCTTAAAAGGTCTTAAAATGGTCTTAAATTTCACTTACTGGTACCTGAAAGAACCCTGTAGGTATCCGTGTTATATTTTGTCTGAAAAACATTTGTAGCAAAGGCAGCCCAAAGTATGTTGCACAGGTGTATCTAAAGGAGTCGTCCAGTTTTTAAAATGTTTATAAAACTTTACATGACTGTAACCATTGTGGCATGTTGGTGGGCCTCCACCTCTGTGGCTACTGCAATTCTGTTTGCATTTTTTTCCAACGTAGAGCTTAGATCAGAATGTCCTGTTTTCACTCATTTTTAGGCTAATGGCGAAATACAGGCTTTGGTGGATCAGAATGACCACCTGGAAGAGAGAAAGCGGTTGTTAAATCGTCAACGTGCTACTTACATCAAGAAGATCTCTCAGACATCTGGTAAGACTTGGCTCTCATCCCTTATTCCACTTTGCCTTCCCCACAGTCATGGAATCTTAGTGCTTGTTATGATTCAGCGACTAACTGGCGTGTTCTGCAGGAAAGACAGAGGAGCTGATCATCAAGAAGCTACAGGACATCTGTGCCAAACAGAAGAGCTTGGAAGCTCAGAGGAAGAAGAAGGCTGGGGTGTCTGTGGACGCCAAACCTAGCAAGCCAAAGGTTTCATCACCTGCAAACATGGAGAGCCTGCCCAGACCATATTCTACGAGGAGGCCTAATATTTTATCCCGGAGAAAACTGCCAGTGTCTCAAGGTCTGACTGCTGCATGTGGACACCTGTTACTTTAGCATCTGCCTTAATTCCTATTAACTTCCATTTCTCGACCTCTTTAATTAGGCCGTTGTCCACTTGAAGTTCCCTTGCATTTAGTTAGATATTAATTACTGCAGGTTTGCATCCAGTGATTCTCTCAAACTTCGGTGGAACTTCACTGATCATCTGTGGTTTGACGTTTACAAAATTGTCAGGTCTAGCTTAGAAGTCTGCACGGAAATTGGGAAAGTGGTAATATCACCAATATCCATGGGAATGGGAGAAGAAAAAAAATATTCCCACAGTAACAGTGGGAATGGAGATTATCTTTATGGTATTCCCATGGGGATGGTAATGAAATGTTTGGTAACACTGTGGTAATGGTAATGGTAATGAAATTGCTTGTATATGCATATATACACTATATTGCCAAAAGTATTAGGACACCTGCCTTTACACACACAAACTTTAATAACATCCCATTTGTAGGCTTTAATATGGAATTGGCCCACCCTTTGTAGCAGTAACAGCTTCAACTCAGATACTGATGTTGGATGAGAAGGCCTGGCTCATAGTCTCCGCTCCAATTCATCCCAAAGGTGTTCTGTCGGGTTGAGGTCAGGGCTCTGTGCAGGCCAGTCAAGTTCCTCCACACCAGACTCACTCATCCATGTCCTTATGGACCTTGCTTTGTGCCCTGGTGCACAGTCATGTTGGAACAGGAAGGGGCCGTCCCCAAACTGTTCCCACAAAGTTGGGATCATGAAATTGTCCAAAATGTCTTTGAATGCTGCAGCATTAAGAGTTCCTTTCACTGGAACTCAGGGGCCAAGCACAAACCCTGAAAAATAACCCCATACCATAATCCCCCGCTACACCAAACTTTACACTTGGCACAGTGCAGTCAGGTAAGTACTGTTCTCCTGGCAACTGCAAAACCCAGACTCAGCCATCGGATTGCCAGACAGAGAAATGTGATTTGTTGCTAGAGAGCACACGTCTCCACTGCTCTATAGTCCAGTGGCGGTGTGCTTTACACCACTGCATCCATGGCTTTGCATTGTACTTGGTGATGTAAGGCTTGGATGCAGCTGCTCAGCCCTGGAAACCCATTCCATGAAGTTCTTGAGCTAATCTGAAGGCCACACGGAGTTTGAAGGTCACAGATAGTGACCTCACCATGTGCGCTGTAATTTTACGTGTCCTATCATGTCGTGGCTAAGTTGCTGCCATTTTTTTATAATACCACCAACAGTTGACCGTGGAATATTTATTTAGTAGTGAGAACATTTCGTGAATGTTTGCAGAAGCAGTCTGCATGCCTAGGTGCTTGATTTTATACACCTGTGGCTATGGAAGTGATTGGAACACCTGCATTCACTGATTTGGAGGAGTGTCCCAGTACTTTTGGCAATATAGTGTATTCTTATAGGCCAACCTACTGTATTGTACATGTTCTTTTCTTCTGTTAAATTATTTGTTCTCACCCCAGCATTACCTGGTTAGCAGTGTAGCCTGGACTGTACAGGGCTGTTGAGCAATTTGTCTAAATGCAGGAGAAACAAGCTACTATGCACACCTCTATCAAACATGAAAAAGACATAAGCAAACCTTTTCAGTCCTTCCGGATGAGTTTGAAGGTTTTTCTGTTTCAGAATAAAACTGTTTGGATGATTTGGTCTGTATAATGCTAAATAAATGTTTGAGGAGTGCCAAGTGAGTAATTTAATAAGACATTTAAAGGAAAATGTGTTTAATATCATACTATTGTTGGTAACCTGATTATAAACCATTCATAGACCCTTTATAAGGGTAGGGTTATTGTAAAGTGGTACCTTTTAACTATAAAAAAATTGACCTGGGGATGTATTTGAACAAGCACAAGGAGCCGCAAAACAGGCTTGGTGACAAGATGATGCTTAAAGTAAGCAATAATATTCATCCTAGTAAAAAGATAGTAAAAGCTCATTAAATTTTTGGATAAGTTGTACTCCTATTAAGTAAATAGCAGTGGCTAGAAATGTTGCACTTTTTGTGTGAAGCATTAGCTAAGCAAGGATTGCTTGTGTAAATAATAATAATACTGTACTATGTGTAGTACTATGTACTCTAATACTGCCTTACCTCATTTTTGATGTGACTGGCTAGTCGTAGTGCCCTTGACAGGGCTGAGCCAGGAAGTATAGCAACAGCCCAGAGAGAAGGGGAAGGGCAAAAACTGCATTCAGTACCATAAAAATTGGATTAGACATTAGAAAGTAAGCAGTGAAGGAACACAGTCTTGTAATTTGGTAGCATTCGCCATAACCAAGAGTAAATTTGTAATGATTGTTGGAGTTTATCACTTGTGTATTGAGGTGAGCTGTATCAACACCCATGCTCTCTACTTTCAGTGCTGCCCACCGCATTGGTGTCTGCGAATGATGGCTCTCTTGTCTCAGGACTCAATGCTGTGGTGTCAAACCAGCAAATTCTAACTGTCGAGAGTCCACTGGAGCCCGTCACGACTCTCCTACCGCCAAATAAGATAACTGGCAGTGGAGTGGTGCTTTCCCCTGTCCCTGGTAAGTGCCGACATGGTCTGGGCTGACACTTTTCACCACCTTCTCCTGGGGCTTGAGCACTGCCGTTTCTGAGGTCTGCTCTTTGTTCGAAATCTTTAAATAGGCATCTGATTCCTGTAGGTTAAGGTCCGCTTAGGTCAAGTACGCATATTGATAAACATCCCCTATCTGGCACCACTGAAAATATCCCGCAATAAACTGCAAGTATTAGGAAATTGGTGTTTCCCAATTCATTATAGCAAGCAATTAGAAATTTCCTCAAGGACTACTTTTCAACTGACTGAAATGAAGGTGATAGTATTGTAGTATGGACCTGATGTTTTGTGTACCTTTTTGCTGTGCCGAAATAGGGTTGAGCCGAATAAGATTGATCAGAAAATTGACTCTACTGTTTTTCTGTCCATTTTAGGTGTGGCTTCAGTGACAATTAATGTCCCAGGAGTGTCGCTTCCGATTCAGGTCAAGAGCCCACTTCCTGATGGTTCTGTTTCATTGTCAAGTCAACCTACAAGCAAAAAAAACAACTCGGAAGGTAGAATTACTTTATAATGTTTTGCTAAATTTACCATGAAGACATTTAGCAGTCTTCCAGTGATTTTTGTTGGGCCTTGCTCTCTTAAGAACATTTGCATTGCCCTTTTTCAGTTGCAGCACCGAAAAATTTAGCCGTCACTAAAATCATAAATATCAAGTCAGTTCTGCCCTCTCCACAAAGATCAGAGCAAAGTGATCAGAATTCATCCAAGTCCACCCCACACCTTGCCTCCTGTCCGGGGCCTGGTCCTGAATCAGGAGGAGGTCTGGAGGGAGCCACCCAAGAAAAACGGGGCTTAGAAGATGGAGAAGTGATCGGAGACCAGCTTTCTTGTGACAGACCGAGGGTTCCCACAGAGGAACCTACGGTTAATGGCACAGGTACCATCAACCAAGACGAAGAGGACGATGATGACACAGATGATGATCCTGAAGATGAGAGGCTGACATCACTGCTCAATGAGATTGCTTTCCTCAACCAGCAAACGAACAGTGAGGACTCTGAGGGCACACAGTCCCAAACACAGAAGGTCAGGCATGCCCTGCAAAGAGGGGAGACTGTCAACCCTGAACCGGTGGATCATGGGAAGGGACATGAGGGCGATGATGAGCGCTCCCTTAGCCCACTCTTCCTCCAGCTGGATGAGGACCTGCTGGGATCGATGGAGGATCAGTCGGAGGAGAAAGTACCTCGAGCAGGAGCAGATGATTTGGTCAAAGTATCTTTTGGATCGAGAAATCAACCTGAACATAAACGCGATGCAACTGTGGCCAATGGCATTCGACAAAAGAGCCCTCCCAGCTCTGTTAAAGGGGGGGCCCTGACTCCACCGCCCCTCCTGCAAATGAAAGCTGGAAATGCTGCAGTGTCTGCAGACTCTAAGTCCAAAGGTGGTGAGAACGAAAGCGAGGTCTCCTGGAGGCCCATGCCAAGGCTTGCCCCATTGGGACGAAAGATGAGCAATCCAAATCAGGACATAGACATGGGGGTCAGGACCCCCCCCCGACCCTCTGAATCAGCATAAAGATAACACTCAGAACACCACCTGATAGTCTTCCTTGCGAATCACCAAACCAATCAGGGAGAACTATTCAGATTTTTGAATGTTTGTTTGATCTAGGGCTTGAGATCTGTGTGTGTTTTGTTTTTACGTTTCCTCCTTCCCTCTCCCACGAACTTTTACCCAATGTGCCTAACAAATCCAAATGAGAATGTGCCCCCCCTCTCCTCTGCAGTAATGGGGGGAAACTGAAAAATGTCTCCTTCCTGCTTTGTCAGTAAAGTTGGCTTTTTCTTTTTTTTTTTTTTTTGCACAAGGGGAGGAGATGGGAATTAATCCTGTGTTTGACCTATAACATTCTTGCAAGAATGTATGATCATGTGTAAAGGATGGTGTTTGCTGGTGTCCTCTGTTCTGGAGATGATTTGGGAGTATGGAAAAGCAGCAGAACCTAAAGAACATAGCTTTGTTGTCACGGACTGTGTTTTATGGTACTGAGTATAAGTGTTGTCTAAGGACAAAATGCCAATTTGCAAAATTGCTTCGTTTTGCTAATAAATTACGTATACATATGACCTTTCTGTGAGCTGCATAGGTCGGACTCTGAGGGTGACGTCAAACACTTAAGTGTTCAGTGTGTGAACCTCATAGTAACAATTACCTATGTTCATACTAGTCAGCCCATGTGTGCACTAGTAACACCGAATAATTTAACAGTAGCATTTCTAGTTAAGTGTACCATTCAAAACCATTTTCCCCATTGTATGTTTATGAATTAAGGAGACTTGACACCCTGTTTCATATCCTAGAGAAATGTTTTCATACATTCTAGTCTTGCTCAAAAAAAACAAGATTTCCTGAAAACAGTAAATAAAATTGAAACGTTGCATAAAAGATTTTGATTGTAGAATGTCATGCACAACGTGGAAGAGAGAAGAAAATTGATGCTAATATGGTTTGTCTAAGAACACCTTAAACTTGACAGGCTGGTTCTAGATATATCGTTGTTTAGATGGGTTGTATGGTGGTTGCACTCAAGGAGCTGGTATGCTGTTGAACTGTTCTGTTGGGAATTGGAATGGAATTCCGAAATCTTTCAAATCTATGATGTCGTTATTTTTATTTTTTACCATTATCAGCCACACATTTTAGATTGTGTGTATTTGTATTTTTAATTTCCCAGCAAAATATGCCGAAGTCGATTGTTCAGGTCCAGAAGGTAAAAATCCAGACCAATTTTTTTCAACCAAGCAGTTCAGTATATAGAGTACTCGGTTGGTTGAAGTAAAATCTTGGTCCAGATTTTTACGTCCTAGACCTGAACGATCCACCTCTGAAAATGCGTGTCCTTACTTCTGCTCTTTGGACTTCAGGCTGGGTAAGACAGGAAGGACAAGAATTATGGGAGTGGAAGCTGACTGAGTTTAATTGAAATCTGGTTTAGACACATTTTGATGAACAGCCATTATACTGCTCTGGTAAGGCTGACTTACTTTCTCAAAGAACAATTAATACAAAGCTGAACCCAATGTGTGCCTGACTTGCTTTATTTTTATCAGTTTCAGGCAGCATAATTTCATGGATTTTAAGTTTCTGTCCATTACATGGAATCTGGTTGCATCACTGCAATTAAAAAGCTAGCAAATATGTATAATTTTATCTGTAAAGAGGTGAATATGTAAAATGTATATCTATAAAATTAACCATAAGCTATCATGCAAAGTGTGCAACGAGAAGGTCTAGCATGGTATGATAAGTAGAATTAAAAGCCATCTGTTTCATTGTGTATCAAGTCTTTTTTTTTTTTTTTTAATTCAAGAAATGCATACTCTTGTATTTTGTGAGACCAATGTTAATACTTTTTTTTTTATCATTAGCCAGGTCTTGGAAAAACAAGGGTGTTTTCTCTTCCAGGTTTTTGTATGAAAAGTTACAATATTTTTATATCTACTAGCCAAGATCAAATAATGGTTAGAAGGAAAGGCAATGTGGTCTTGAAATAAAATAAAACTCTATGTATCTGTGTGGGGTTCTGTCTTTCACACAGCTATCTCGTAGATCTCGATGGGCATTTTCTCATTTTAACTTGCATTTATTAAGAAGCCAGTGTCACACTTCATAGTGGTATTTCGTGAGTAAGGAAGTAGCATCATGGCCTTTTAAGGCTCAGCTTAGGAATGGTGGGTAGTAAATGGCTCTACAGCATTGCCAGCTTAAAGCAGACGGATGTAGCTAGTTCTGCTGACAATTGTCTTTAATTAAGGTTCTTCGTTTGGTGCTTGCGTGAACATGATTGCCTTGCTGCAGACTTGAAAAGCAAGGTATCAGTATATGGAAAAACAATGCTTTTGGAATTCATGCTTGCCACTGTCCTTAAGCCGCGTGTATTTTAAAATAGCATATGATGTGCAGTTAAGTTGCTTAAGACCGTTAAATGGGTGTAGTGTTTTAACCAAAAAAAGATGTTTTAGCACCTTAGAACTGAGTCCTGTTGCATCATGTCAATAAGGACAGTGAGAGTAAACCAACGGCAATAACAACAAACCTTTAATTTTCTAAATTATCCAGGTTAGATGTGTGAATTACCCCACCAGTGTACAGAAAGTTAGTTTAATCAGCAAAGAACACTGTTCTGACCGAATGAACAGATGTGCCGAAGCTACTGAAGCCATTCAACAAACTTTAAAGTGCTGCTACTTCATTTATTACATTTTTGCAGAACTGGATAGAGCACATTATGCAGGACTGCATCACCACATGGAGAAGTGTTTAAAATACATTTTGCCTTTTTACCATTTCTTGTTACTGCTGGTCACCCTTGGAGACCCCTCAGCTAGTGGCCTTGTCCACAGCCCTCCCTGCCGTGGAGCGTCGATACCATCAAGGTGCTAACTGGCCAGCAGTGATCTGACCAATTCAAACTTGAATTGTG
>JABFEB020000026.1:4458473-4471194 GCA_019775895.2 Stomatorhinus ivindoensis
ACGGGGGGTCCGTTGTGGGTGGGTGGGTTATGGGGGTCTGCCAGTCAGTGAGTGGTGGGGGGTTCTGTCTGTGGGGGGGGTCCCATCTGCAGGTGACTCAGGCTGGGGGGCCCAGCTTGATTTTACTAGAACTGGAACACTACAACTTGTGATCACGACAATGCATGCAAATGCACTGCAATTTTTTCCCAATGCTGTTTCAGATAAACACAATTCTGGATCTTTCTCTGAACTGCAGTTGTAAATGACCATTTTATAGGTACATTTCCTTTTATGTGACCCTTAAGATCTCTGCAATCTTGAGCCTCATTGGTTGTTAGGCCAGCGACTGAGTGCTGCTGTGGTGCAGCCCAGCCTTGCTGCAGTCTAATCACAGTCTGTTTTGCTTCTCCTCCTTTTTCACTTTGTACAGAAAAACGACAGTATTACAGTAAGTCCCTTTATCTCTCCGGCACTCACGCCTCTTAACCCTCCCACTGCTGGCCCTTGTGGCTCAGTACAGAATGCTGCATCTCTCCACCCTCTTCATATTCACCGGGGGGGGGGGTCGTCATGTCAGTGTCCCGTGAGTCTTTGCCCCCGGTACCGTCTCTGCATTTCCATGTTATCAGGCGGGATCTCGTACCACCTGGGCCGGCCTGCTTCTTTTTTTGTGTGGATCACGGGGTTTTTAGGATGAACAAGGCAGAGGCTTGTTTCCACAGAAGCGGATCTCCATAAAATTTGGGTCAGGAATGAGCCTGTATTGGCCTCTACTGTGAAATAAGTTGGGCAATTTGAACCCGAGTTGCTGTGCTCGGTTTGCCTAGTCACATTTCCCAGAGGTCCTTGCACCTTTTAAAGCTTTAAGGTGGCTGGGAAAGAAGGGGAGCAAAAATAATGGAATTTAAGGAACTGATCTAGTGGCTCTGAAGCTGAGCGAGCAGTGCGGAGCCACCTCCTTCCGGGTCCTACCTCCCGCCCTCGTAATCTCGGCTCTGTGCCAGTGGCATGCTGGGAAAGGCACCACACAACGTCCGCTCTGTTTCAAGCTCTGCATGGCCGCCACGTTACAGCTTGGGATTCCATTATCTTCAGTCTGCGTGGGACCAGCCGGCTCTCCTGGGTTCCTGTGCTGAGCATCCAGACTTGCCGCTTCTCACATTTTCAGGGGTTGAAATCTGATGTCCTGATTGCTGGCCTGTTGCTGTTAGGTTTTGAAATGGGCCAATTCACCCCAGCACGGCCGGCCGCAGATGGCTTCATTTTAACTGTACGGGGTTTTAACTCTCTTCCAGACTGAACAGCCTGGTGACTTTCTGTCCCATCAAGGACATTGGTCTCCATTACGGACCTGTGCTCAGAATTAATTTTAATTTAGATTTTCTTCAAATTCCTTATGATTGTTTTTAGCTGAAACTTTTTGCTGTCTTGCCATAAATACTAACCAGTCAAGCTTTGCATTGGGAGTGGGGGGGGTTAAAGTTTTAAGATTATTTTCCTTTCCTTTCATTGGGTGTTAATGCATAATGGTAAAAGCCATGCTCGTAGCTGTTTTGCATTTTGTGACATTATTCTATTGCCATGTAAGCATTGTTTTTGTCCCATAGTCCCCCCGCCCCCCCCTTCCTCATTGCTGAGAGTGCTGGTTTGCTGGTTATTAATAGCGCAATGCCCCCTCCCCCAGACCAGCCTGGCCACCTCCCTGTCTGTCACCGAGGAGCTGATCTTCTGCGGCTGCGCAGATGGCACGGTGCGCTCCTTCAACCCCGCCAACCTGCACTTCATCTGCAGTCTGCCGCGGCCCCACAGTCTGGGCATGGATGTCACCACGGTAACGGAAGCCAGGTGAGGTTCCCTGGGCACAGACGTCACCGCGGTAATGGAGGCCAGGCGAGGTTCCGGAGGAAGGGGCACCTTGTCCGGGGGCTTCCTCTGCCTTGTGTCTGGGGAGTGGGTCCCTTAAATCAGCCACACTGTCACCACATAATCGCTGCTTCTGTTTTCTGATGTGTAACTATGGATTTACTGTTCAGAACGCGCTTTACTCCAATCTTTTATCCTCCAGTGACAAATGGGAAGCATTTGGCCAGTGATGGTGTCATTACTGCCCTTGTCATGTTCTGTATGTGAGATTGCAAATGGTTCCAGTACTATGAAGAGAAGCAGAGAGGTGCCTGTACCATTTACGCACCGAGCACCGGCCCGCTTGATGACCACCGAGCACTGGCCTGGTTGACACACCCCGAGCACCGGATGTGAATTTTTTTTTTTTTTTTTTTGTGTGTGTTTCTGTACAAGATCTGTTGTTCAGCTGATGTTGCCAAAAGCATAAATGAAACATGCCAGAATGCAAGCCTGCAAGTGATAAGACTTGTGCAAAACCCCGTCTCACATTGCTTAGAATTCCAGCCAGCATGCTGTGGGAAGCTAAGAATTTGACCCGATGCAATCCAAATGTTAATGCCTTTTAAAAAAAATTCCAAACACTCTCAAAAAATGCTCTCTGAGGGTGTGTGTGGGCTCTGCCTGAACGGCATGCGGGGTCTTCCTCAGATCAAGCACGTTGCGTCACTTCCTTGCCCATCCATGACTCAGATCTTTAAAGCGGCTGAGGACTGGTACCTGAGCAGCTCTTTTGTGCTGCTGAAAGACATCATTGAATGTTATTTACAGAGAGGCCATTGAAGTCCTTGTACAGCACAAACACAGCTGCTCTGTCTTTTTACCCCATGTGTCTTTTGTCTTGCATCAGAAACATTCGGTCTTTGTTTTGACAGGTTTGATTCATTCCATTCAAATATTATGTGTAGATCTGTATTATTAGACTTGGAGGCTAGAGCATGTACACACACACACATTGTGTCTCCTTGGGAGCCAAATGCGAAGCCCGGTTTGCTGAACCGCCGCTCCTGTGCGTGTTTGTTCATGCATTGTGTGATAGAGGTTTTGCTCTTTAAGGCCAGTGAGCCAAGGTTGTATCGCCGTCATCAGGCTTCGCCGAAGTTTGCAAGTTGGCTCCGTTTGTCCTGTTGATTCACAAGTTTGCGTTCACTCTGTAGCGATCTCCTTACAGTCTCTCTGTGAGAACAAGACTGCTACCGTTCAGAGTTTGAATGGAGGTACGCCCCAAGCGCTGCCCTCCCAGCACCCTTCTGACCTTGCATTGTCTCCTCCATCCTTTCTCAGCCACCTCTTCTCGTTCAAACCGGACGTCCGTTATCCTGACACCGTGGCCGTGACCTACGACCCCACGAGCCGCTGGTTGTCATGCGTGTACAACGACCACAGCCTGTACGTGTGGGACGTGAAGGACCTGCGCAAAGTGGGGAAGGTGTACTCCGCACTGTACCACTCGGCTTGCGTGTGGAGTGCAGAGGTGAGTCCTTGTCTATCACAGAAGGCTGCCGTCTACAGAAATTCTGCCCAACTCCTGCTTTCGGTCCTGGATTGTTCTGGAAAGCCTGTGGCACCGTGTGTGGAAATTCCCAGGGGGTCCTGCTCATGCTGGCTTCTGTGGTCCTATTACTGACCCTTAGTGTCTGGCTTGAACGCTTCCTGCTTGGGTGGCTGACTGTCTCATTTCCTACCTTAGGTCTACCCAGAGGTTTGTCAGGGGGAGCAGGCATTCCTGCCCCCGGGGTCCTTCCTCAGCTGTTCCTCGGACAATACCATCCGCTTATGGAACACAGACGGCCACAGCACTGCTCTCAGCCGCAACGTCCTCAGCAACGTGAGTCCAGTGGGACCTCGTCTGCAGATTACAGTCATGGTTATAATCTATTAGCTCTTCACAACTCCAGTCCTTGAGTTATGGTGTCTCCACATGTTCACCTAGTTAACCACACCTGTCCTGATAGACCTTGAGGGGAAGCGACAGGTCTGAGTCTGAGCTTACTAAAACGTGGAGGATGTGCTGTATTCATCAAACCCGAAGTGATTCATGGCTACACAGCCCATATCTCCTCAGCCTCTGGTCTCACAGCCGAAAACCCATCATTAGTTGCAGCCTGGAAGCAATCCTGCCTTTCCCTTCATCCCACTCTTAGTTATAATGGATCATCATTACATCATTTCACATCACAAACTCGTTTCTTTTTTGCCCCCCTGCTTCTCCTTGGTACCCTCTGCTTTTCTGCGGATTTCTCAGGCGCTCTGTCCCACATGATCATGGCCATCAGGACAGTCATAGACTGCTAATTGTAGGCCGGTCATACAAGCCCCAGTGGAGCACCGATAGTTAGTGCTGGGAGACGTGAGGATTTGAATCCAGCAGTGTGCAGTTACTGAGAGCTGTCAGTGTCTGTCTTTGCTCTTTCCCAGCTTTGACTGGGAAACACTAGTTTAAACCCTTTGGAGAATTGATACATTTCTGTGTCATGCTACCCGCATAGGACCTCATGAAGGTCATCTACATGGAAAACAACACCGCCTCCCTGCTGGACATGGAGTGTATAGCCACCAGCAACACGGAGAAACCGGACAGCCAGACCTCTGAGAACCGGACTGGCATTAGGACCATGAGCGTCAGCCCAGACGGTCAGCACCTGGCTTCAGGCGACCGCATAGGCACCCTAAGGTACTGTACTGGGGTACACACGGGCTCTTCTTATCTCAGTTAATTTGCATCGGCCAAGAGACCAGCCTTGATGAAAGCTTTCATATAAGACTGTATGCAAGATCATTGTATGTTGTTAAAGATGTAAAATGGGAAGGTCTCCGGTTTGATATCAGCAGGGAGCTGAATCATACTCGGGGAGCAGTCTGCTGAATCATACTCGGGGAGCAGTCTGCTGAATCATACTCGGGGAGCAGTCTGCTGAATCATACTCGGGGAGCAGTCTGCTGAATCACCCCCCACTATTGCAGGATTCATGAGCTCCAGAGCATGGAGGAGATTCTGAAGGTGGAGGCCCACGACTCCGAGATCCTCTGCCTAGAGTACTCCAAGCCGGAGACTGGTGAGTGGCTGGCCCTGGGGGACACACTCGGATTGGGGGGGGGCACGCTTCTACTAAAAAGATAAGGTTAGTGCAGTGTTTCCCAGTCAAGTCCTCGTGGACCCACAGATGGTCCACATTTTTGCTCCCTCCCAGCTTGGAGAGAGCAAAAACATGGACTGGAAAGCACTGCACTATCCATATCTTTTTAGTCTGATTGCCGTACTTTTCTAAAATCTTGTCTATGTATGTGTGTGTATGTAAAATGTGTTGATTCTCATCAGAATTTTCTTAAATCACCATAAATACAGTCCGTCAGACAAATGAAGAGAACATAAATATGAAGGGAAAAAGTGGTTTGACCTGAGTTATGAATTCTCATATTAATCATTGAATGTATTTATGTTTGAACAAGTGGTTGAACTTAACCAGCCTTTCTGACACAATAGCCCCGTGGCAATTTGCCAGCAAACCTCTTCAGAACAGCCTATAGACTCACACCTATTGTTACATCATGGTGCAATAAGTCATTTTGTTTCCAGAGTGCTTTAAGGCTCCCAGTATGAGCTCTTCCGTATCGCTCCTGGTCTAGTCTGAGGCTTGATTTAACGCAGGTGGGTCTCGTGCTACTGAACTTGCAGCTGAATGGCTTTAGCACTGTGCTGTTGTAGTGTGAGTGGATGTTTCAGCCTGTCATTGAAGATTAATGGTGTAAATGTGTGCAGGTCATCCTGCATTTTTTTAGCTTCTAATGTAGCAGGATTATCGGGCCCCATGGTGGACCGCGGCCGTCGGGAGGGAGGAATGCGCTGGAAGGTCTCCAGTACTGGGCACCCTGGGGGCCCACTTCCCTCCCCATAGGCAGTGCCCGTGTTAGAGCAGGTTCACCTGCTTATTCCTGTTTCGGTTTTGTTAATTTTGTTCCCCTTTCCTGTGGTTAGTTCTGTTCTCTGGCTGGTACTATTCAGATGAAGGGGAGCTTGGGGAAGACCCCCCCCCCCAACCTAGTTTCTGTGCTCCCCCCACTCCTCATTAGCATTGGGTCATTTTAGAGCTGGTTGACCTTCAAGAATTTTTATTTATTTATTTTTAATGAGCACCCCCCCCGACCCAATTTCACTGCCACACTGAATTTCTTGTAATTCACACAATATAACCCAGATAATTTTCTCTCAGTATTGTAAATACTGACTATAATTTAGAATTTTTCACGCAACAGGACGAGCTGCACTCCAGCTGTTTGCTCAGTCTGGAATGCCTCCAGCTGGGGGGGTGAAAGTCAGGCAATGCTAGAGGGCCTTGTGTTCAGCACACTGGGTCGCTTGCCGTAATTCACACCGTGCCAGGGCCCAGAGTCCCAGTGTCACATTGCTACAGCATTGTTCACTCGTGTGCTGACTTGCAGTTGCCGTGCGGCGCAGGATATGCGGCTCGGAGCGATGAGTCTGCACCCAGACGTGTTCAGTCGGGGTCCTGGTTACAGAGAAGCGTGTGGTTTTCTGTGGGGCTTAATCACGCTGCTCTGATATGGAGGCGTGTTCCCTAGTCAACATTCTCAGTGGAGTGTCAGCAGAGCGGGTAATTACTCCCCACTTGATGTGTGTGGATTCCTTCCAATGGCAAGTTTTCGGCCTAAGCGCCATGTGACAGGCTTGTGGTTGAGAATCTAAACAGATCTGGGGTCTGTGGGGAGTGGGATATTTAGAGTGGTGGTGCAGGGCTCCAGCCACCTGATCTGCTGATTTAATTTTTTTTGTGAGGAAGTTGAGCTGGAAGCCTCTGGCTCCTTTTACTTCCCACTGTTCAGGCTTCAGGAGTTTGGAGTCCGCCGTAACACTGCTGTCGGTTAAGCGTGATGCTGTTTAGCACTGTGATTGGTTACCTGGTCCCATGTAGGTCCCTGCTTGTGCTCTACTTCAAGAAACATGACCCGAATCTCTCCTGTAAAACTGATGTACATCTGTGAGCTACAGGTGTGCCGTATAGGGCTGAGCTGGCCTGGGATTAAAAACTGGCTGTGAATTTTGGGGTCACCCTGCAGTACATTTTACCAAGGGAGGGGGTACCTGCAATGCATTTTGCTAGCGCAAAGCCCCTTGGCCCAACAGAAAATTGCCAGAAAGGCAGTCCAGGCCTGGTGCAAGGTGCATTTCAGGGGGAGAAATTGATTAATTCTGCCTATAGTCTGAACTTCAAAGACCCAGAAGGCTGGCATGGGGTCCGGCTGCTGGGCTCCTCTCGACGTAAACGCTCTTCAGGGATGTCCACCGATGCACCTGCAGGACTGTGGGTGGAACTGAGCAGATTGCACCCCCCTGAAAGTACGCCTCGGTCTTCCCATGGAAGCCTTAAGCCCCGAGATGAACAGGAGCCTGGCTGGCAGGACTCGCACTGGCGTTTGGGTGGGGGTCCTAAACAGAGGTGTGCTTTTTAACCGTTCCAGGTTTGGAGGAAAAGATATCGTAGCACTTTAACACGCCATGTGAAAAGATCGCAGTCAGGCAAGGGACCATTTTTTAGGGTTAGAGCGCTGCGTGGCGCAAACTCGTCGGTAACTGGTGAGTTCACAGCTGTGTTTGTGTGTCAGGCCTGAAGCTGCTGGCCAGCGCCAGCCGGGACCGGCTGATCCACGTGCTGGATGTGGAGAGCAACTACGGACTGCTGCAGACTCTGGACGAGCATTCGTCCTCCATCACAGCTGTGCGCTTCGCCGGTCAGTCGCTCACTACATCCCGCTCTCCTCATGCAGCTATGCACTGATGTTCACTTACATGTATATTTTATCATATTTTAAATAATTACAATTAACAGCTGCAGCTTTTAATACAAATGTAAACTTTTAAATGGAATTTCAGATTTCCAAAAATCTCCCCTCTTAACCCCCTGTAGTCCGTGGGCTTCCCCCCCCCCCCCCCCGTAAAGAACGTATCATTGCTTAGCAACATTTGGCTTAAACCTTTGCCACCTGCAGTGTAAAAACATCATGATCCTATGGCAAAGCGGTAAATGGCCTGGCAGTGCAGGCCGTGAATGAGTCGCTGTCTCTTCTCCATAATCAAATAACCTTCTCGCTGTGTGGATTCTCATTTGACAGCTCGTTTGAAATTTCTCCCCCAGTAGCAGTTTAAAAAGTTTGTGTTTATTTTTCGGGTCGGAATGTTCGAATCTAGTGCGAGACTAATGTGATCTTTGGTGCGCTGTGTTAATTACGGGGGCGAAACGGCTGTTGTCATGCCAACAATGGTTGCTGAGCTGGTATAAAACTTCCCCCTCCCTCTCTCTGGTGTGCAGGCTTTGCTGCTGTTACCATAGTAACCCCTTCTGCTTCTCTCCCCCAGCTAACGATGGCAAGGTGAGGATGATCAGCTGTGGCGCAGACAAGAGCATCTACTTCCGGACAGCACAGAAGGTCAGTCGCACTGAGCTGACCCCTGAACTGTGACCCCGAGCGGGGTGGAGATGTTCTGCAGTCTGCTGCCTCTCTCTATTCAGACTCCACACTAGTTCACCGTTGATCTTTGGGTGGGTGTAAATCCCGTACCCAGGCTTCAGCTCAGAGCATGTGTCCCACAGTCATGCCTTGCGATCTGGATAATGTTCACCTTTTCCACCACACAGCCCTGTTTATAATCTGCCCTAATTTTAAAAACCGCAGAACCAAAGTCCTGTTATATAACCCCTCATCCACAGCGCCCATCCACAAGATGTTGGATTTTCATTTTGTTAAATGGTTATTAGGTTCCACAATTTGTGGGATTTTTACTTGCCCCCAGTACAGGATTCCCACAGCCCTTAAATCTTCTAACGCTTTCTTAAAACTTCATGCACATAACTAGTGTGACTAATTTTAGAACTTATCTATGTGTCTGGGGGGGGGGGTCTAATCTATTTAAAGGGGGTGCCAATGTCCACCAGTGTTTCTTGCCTTGGTTGCCCATCCCAGGATGACGGTTACACTGTCTCTGAGGTCATATACAGTGTAGTTTGTTTTTCTGGCTGCCTAGACTACTAATGGACTTTTAAATAAGTCAGTGTGTCCGTATCCCCTCAGAACAAGATAAGCATACATGTCTTGTTCTTAGATGTACTGTGTTTATGTGCTAAACCTTCTCTTATAGTTAAGTGGTTAAATTTCAGTTTACAAGTGTAAGACTCTGTAGTGATAAAGATATTTTTGCTCCTGCTTGGCCTTTGGGGGATTATAGGAGTGCCACAGAGAGAAGTTTTCTTTGACGCTTCTTGCCAGGGTCACGTCGGCTGCTTTAAAATTTCCCTTTGCAATAAGTTTTGGGCATTGATCTGTGGTGTGATTCACTTTACTGAGACGGACAGTGAGTCTTATTCCTAATTGTTGGTGTGAAGCTCGGTATCCGTCCTGCTCCATCCCCTCTGTTGTCCAGCTGCGCTTTTACAGTCGGTTCATCGGCGCTTTACAGTGATTTTCAGCTGGAAAAGCCGACCATCTTTGCCCTCGAGTCAGTGAGCTGTGCGGCCTGCATGGCCTTTATGGGTTTCCTCTTCCTTATTGTGTGCTGCCACTGGTGGTTTGTGAATTGACAAGGCTGGCTTTGAAATTGTTCTGGTTAACTTTAGCCCAGGGTAATTATGGAGGGTAATTAGTGTTCTCTGTCTCTGTCATTATGAAGGTTTCAAGTGCTGTAATTTTATATGGACTGTTTATGGTTGCCAGTGGGGTGATTCACTGGCTAAATTCCCCAATTCTCACAGCTGACTAGAGCGATTCTCCTTTTCCACTGAGATTACAGTTTAGATTGCAGGCAGCACTGGGACTATTCAGTGCCTTGCTTGTTCGTTTTTCATTCAAAATTCTGCTGTAGCGACTTAGCCTCAGAGCTGGCTTTCATTTACTCGGCTTGATATGAGCCAAACACAGCAAGTCCCACCAGTCACCACCTGCTGGCTATCGCTCTTCTTGTAACAGAAAAGGATTTGTTGTATTCATAATAGTAATAGTAATAATAATATTATTGATGATGATGGTAATAATAACTATAACTGTAATAAAAATGATGGTGATGATGATGAAGAGGACGCTGCGAAACTGGATTCCAGTGCTTGCTTCCAGGAACCCATTCCCCTGAAGTGAATGAAGACCCCCCAGTGCAGCAGCAGATGCTATAGCAGGATCTTAACACTGGCACGCTGTATCTCCCCATAGACAAAGGGAGGGACGGAGTTCACTCGCACCCACCACATTGTGCGCAAGACCACCCTGTACGACATGGATGTGGACACCACCCGGAAGTACGCGGCCATTGGCTGCCAGGACCGCAGCATCAGGTTCGTACCCGCGTCTCCGTGCGGCTCGGTCTCCGTGTGTCAGCACGTTAGCACGTTAGCGTTAGCACGTTAGCGTTAGCTGCTTACCTGTAGCAGTCCGCCGTTCTGACTGTGGTAGGAGTGTCGCTCGCTAGCTGGCAGCGTGATCGCATACATGTGCAGTGTCTCTGTGCGTTGGGCTCAGTGTGTCCCTGATTTGCAAATGATTAAGCTGCCTTTTTGGCTGATGTGTAACGGGGGGGGGGGATAGCAGAAATGGATTAGCGCTCGGGTACTGCATGCAGGCAGCGATGGGGTGCGTGTGAATGCGGAAGGCTGACTGCGTGTACCTCCTGCCCAGTCTGTCCAGCTTCCGCTCTCCCTTTTTCTACTCCACTTCTAATGCTAGCATTTTATACCATGTTCTTGGTTTAGCTACAGAAATTTTTAAGTGCCGATTTCACCCAATCAAATAAAGAATCATATTCCAAGTTCTTCTTTTAGCAGAAATTTTAGCTTTAAACTTTTTCTGGATCTAGGTCACTGTAAACCAAAGATGTTCTGGAGTTGGTTGACGCACCACATGGCAATCAGTCTTACTCTGTGTGGCTGGTGATGTGTCCCTTAAAGAATCCATATTCTGGGGAACTTCTTTTGGTCATGCATTGAAACCACTGGCAGCTCTACGGTTTCCCCAGAGCTGAAGCTGTCCACGGACGCTTTGGGGATGGTCACAGTGCAGAATCGGACCCGAGTCTGGGTTCGTGAAGTGAAGGTGCCATCAGTGCCTCACTCGGATGCTCTTCCATGATGGCTACTGCCTGCATTCTGACTATGCCCCCCCCGCCCACCCCCACCAGGATCTTCAACATCAGCAATGGCAAGCAGAAGAAGCTGTACAAAGGCTCCCAGGGTGAGGACGGCACACTTATTAAGGTAATGTGATGTACAGAGATTCATACAGCTGTTTGTGGACCACTTAATGCAGTCGATTAATCTGTGGACTGGGATATGCTGGACCTCAATCACCAAATCCGAAAGCACAGGGTTCACCTGCAAGCTTTACTGCTTTGTGGGCATCGCATGTGTTCCGATATTTAATTCCCCACAGTTTGTAACACCTCCACATGGTCTGCTGCTCAATTACAAACACCTTGCTTATATTGTTGTTTTTTTTTTTTAGTTGTTTAGCGAATTCTTTTTATCCAAAGCAGCTTAATTTTATATCAGCTTATATAGCTGGATAGTCTTAGTCACTGTTTCTGTGGTCCTGTGAGTGTACATGCAGCAGATCTAAGTTCAGGTTTGATTTGTAGGTCCAGATCGACCCATCAGGAATGTATGTGGCCAGCAGCTGCTCAGACAAGAACATCTGCATCTTCGACTTCTACTCCGGAGAATGTGTCGCCACCATGTTTGGGCATTCGGGTAAAGTCACAAAAATGCTTTCAAATAGTTTTGATAGCTTATGGTTGCAGGTGTTCATGTAGAAGACATGTCTTCGAGTTTAGGTCTCTGTACTGACACAGCAACTGATGAATGAGCCTTATCAAACTCGGTTCTGCTTTGAGGTTAACTTAGAATGTGTCAGTGAGTCAGTAAGGCTACCTTCACACTGCTGGCTTTAATGCTCAATTCTGATTTTGTGTGCAAATCTGATTTTTTGTTTTCCTGTTCAAATTACTCCTTTTTTTTAATGTGGGCAATATCAGATTTCAATGTGCACGGTTCATTATACCGAACTGGCCCGCATGCGTACAAAATGGACGTATAAAAACAAAGACGTCACTTTATTGTGTTTTTATTCTAACTGCCCAGTTACGATGAGAGCCTTCCAGTTTTGCCTAAATGTTTGTCTCGTACACATTCACAATAAACAATGAGTTTGTAGATGTTTGTTGAACAAACACAACAAACATTTACAAAATCATAAACGCCAATCATAAAGACCAAGCCTAAGCTAATTAATGAATTTAGGCTGGTAATTGAACTCTCCCATTACAGTATAGTGAAGCTGATTCAAAGCTTTAATATGACAGGAATAGCCCGCTTACATGCAGTGGAAAACTAATGACTGGTTCTCCACATATACACTTACCACACAGACTTTTTTAGGTTTGCTAAAATAATAAAACGACACTATAATTCAGCATGTGCACTAAAACATGCGTACGTACAAAGATGCTGTCTAAAAGATTATATCAGCATGGGCAGGGCTCGTGGCTAATTTAAACGAGACATGTAGCAGACAGTGCGCAACGCTTTCATGCTGCTGTTTTTTTATGTACTGCAAGTGTGTGACCACCTCTCATTAGGAAGGTAATATGGTGTAATATGTTATAAATACCTGCTTAACTCCTGCTGTTATCAGTACTGCGGGATCATGTAGAAACGTGTGCCGCTGCCAGAGCTTTTAGCCAATGACGTGTCAGTAAGCAGCGCACACATAAGTCGCATGAATTCTGATTTTGCTGTTCAGACTGAGGTTGCATTGCAAAAAATCAGACCTGTATCCGATTTTT
>JABFEB020000026.1:4476327-4492544 GCA_019775895.2 Stomatorhinus ivindoensis
TTGCATGAGTCTGGTGTTCCACTCACAAAAACAACCTCCTGCCATTTTTCCCATGGAATTTTAGCTTTGCTAAATTTGGGATGATGAGAGTTCCTTCATGTATGTCCTGTTTCATCTGAAGCACCATCTTCTGTGAGCCCCTATTGTCCTGCTCTTGTGCTCTGCTTATGTAGGACAGAGCAGGTAGAAGCATGACCACAAAGTAAAAAACTGTCCCAGGTTACATGACAAACTAACCTAGTGCTCTGAATTGCCCAATGGGAGATGTGTGTCAGTACATTTAATGTGTCTCTCTCTCTGACCCTCTTGATGTCCAGCAAACCCAGCGAGAACCCAGAGCACCACAGAGATCGTCAGTATCTCCGCCCGGTATCTGTCGAAGAACCCAACAAGCAGGTACTCTTTGGTTTGTTCATCCGTTCATCTGCTGTCTTCTTTTAGAAGCATTTGTAAATCGAGTGATTTAATGTCTTGTAAGGAAATTGGACTAATCTGTTTTCACAACACCTGAACAGACTGCAAATGTCAGTAGCGGTAGGCCCTGGCGTGGGCCTGCTTTCTAAATGTCTGAGCTCTTCTTACAGGAATGCCTTCACATTTCCCTCGAAGACTGGTGGAGAAGGAAAGGGCTCCAGCTTGACGGTGCGGCCGCTGGTCTCAGTGGCACGGAGCCTCACTGAAGACAACCAACGGAAGGGCTCTGACAGTAAGGATCCGGAGATGGGACTGGTCTCCCGCTCCACCCCTCAGAAGAGGAGGACGCAGGTCGTTGACACCCGCCGGGTGGCCGGTCCCACTGCCAAGTCTGCAGCCTCCCACCTGTCCACAGGCAGCCTGAAAAAGTCCCACTCGGCACAGAACCTGCCCATCGAGGGTGAGTCTCCCATCTCTACAGCTTCGGAAGGAGCTGGTTCTCAGTCAACACAGTTCAGAACTCAGGATGCATTTAGTTAGTAAAGTTGCTAATAACGGCAGTACAGTCTATTTCCCCCTGGTCCTCTCAGCTGTGTTCTGTACACCCTGAATTATCTTCAGTGTAATGTAGTTTATAAATAACTGTAGGAATCTGCTTGGGTGTGAGGATCACGTTTGCTTTCTCCATTGGCTAGCTGACGACCTGCAGCCGTTCTCCCAACGTGCCAAGGAGCTGTTTCCTGACCCTCATCTGCTGCAGAATGATGAGAGAGACCTCCGCACCACACCCCGCCATTCAGTACCCGCTGTGCCAACCTCCCCCCAGCCACGGGACACTGCCACCCTGTCTCCCAGAGTCCCCAAGGCCCGATCGTACATGAGCCCCACCACGAGCTCCATGGCAAAGATGTCCCGTTCTGTGTCCTTGGGCGACAGCCTCAATCTGGGGGAACTTGGTGAGGCCCCCTCAAGCCCACCCTCCAGCACTGAGCCGAGCTCCTCAAACTTCACTAAGGGTTCCTCTCCGGACAAGAACAAACCAGCTGCTTTATCCACAGCTACGTTTCCAACAGCTGCCATCTCCCCCTCGGTCTCCATGGCTCCCCGAGCTCACGTCATGCCTGCCCTCAGCTCCCCAGGAGCTCACTGTCCCAAAGGTCTTCAAAGCAGGCTTAGTTATGGCCCCCGACCCCACCTGACTCTGGAGATCCCCAAATGCCTTCCCGACAAGCCGTCTGTAGCCGTGTTCTCCCCAACAAACAAGTCCTCTAAAGCCTCCAAGGATGGTCATACCTCCAGCACCCCAGCAGTTTTGTTTACTGGAAAGACAGGCCCCCACCCACAGGTGCAGGGGGAGAGCCCTTTGGGGAGTCCCCAGCTGGTCAGCAGCCTCTCGGCCATCCAGCCCAAGGACGTCGCAGAGAAGCTGGAAGCTGATAAGCACGCCCTTGTGGAGCTACGCCCCAACCTAAACCACACGGAGCAGGTAAAGCCTGCATTTGAGGAGGCAGGATCTCTCCTACTTGGGACCCCCATGGTGGAGCGATCCTCAGGACCAGCCCCCGTGAGCCCACTGGAGTCCCGCACCCCAGATCCAGGTTTGCCTCCGCGGCACCCCCGTTCCTTCATGCCTCCTCTGCTTGATTGCCTGGGCCTGCCTAAGCGCTGCTTCACTGCGGCTCACTGGTCCACCTCTTCTGCCATGCATTCTACACCGCTTCCGTCCTTTAACCGCCGCCCCCTACTGGGTGACGCACACCTCTTCCTTCGCTTCCATCCCTCTGACACGTGCCATCTGTCGCCTTTCACTTCTCGCTCCCTTCTGGCATCTCACTGTCACTACTTTTCATGTATATTACAATTAAAAGGATTCCTCATTGTTCATAACATGCTTATTGCTTTAACACTGATTTGCCTTTAGAACATGTTCAAAGGTTTTGTTTTTATGCTGTAAATGCTTATAAAATCCCAGTGTAGTTCTTATGCTTGTGAAGTGTGAGCACATGGGAGAAGGGCACCCGGTGTGACTTGATGATGACTTTCTGGTGCCCAGACCCCGTCCTGAGCATGGACACCTGTCGCCTGGTAGCGGGGGAGCTGCAGAGGAGCGTGAGGGCAGCTGCTCAGCTCTTCAAGATGGTGAGCCCCCCCCCCCCACCGAACACTTACTCCTTAGCATGCTGACAGGCCAAGATAACTTGTGGGTGAAAGAGGAACTTAAAGAAATCCAGATATGAGAGACCAGCACTCTGTGATTCAGCCCCTTAAAAACCAGTCTAAAGCACGTTCTGGTTTTTCGTGAGGTCTCTGTCTCTGCCGGTGTCTGTCTCTGCCTGTCTCTGTCTCTCTTGCTGCCTGCCGGTCTCTGTCTCTCTTTGGCTGTCTCTCTTGCTGCCTGCCTGTCTGGCTATCTGTCCCTCTCTCCTCCAGGTGAGCAGTGCCAGGATGGAGGCTGACCAGGAGCAGCAGGAGATGGCTCAGCTCCTGACTGAGGCTTTCGGGTCCGTGCGAATAGAGCTGGACTCACTGCCGCCATGCCCGCCCCCTAAGGGCGCCGCCACACGCGCGCTGGATGACCGGCCGAGCGGGCAAGGTGAGGAGAGGACCCTGGCTCTGCTGGAGCAGTACTCGGAGCTCCTGCTTAAGGCCGTGGAGAGGAGGCTGGACAGCAGGGTCTGACTCCTCTCTCTCCAGCCCACTGTTCCCAGTTAAGTCCTGGACAGCCACTGGACCAGTCAAACCGCAACCCCACTAATCATTCCAGACAGGATCTTAAGCCATGGTACATAGACATCACTGCACCATTTGACTAACATTCAATTCAGTGTTTTTTTTTTTTGTTTTTTTTTTAACGAACAGAAGTACTTTGTTTCTGTGATTACAATCTAGACACCATGTGTCTCGCTGTGGAGGGGGGGGGGGTCCCAGGCTGGACAGGCCTGTCACCATTGACCGAGGGGTGTGTATGAACAGTTTACTGCTTGGGTTCCCTGGCACAGTATGGGACAGCAGATGGATGCGGGGACTTTTCAGGATATCAGCTTTGTCTGTGGTGGCTGTCCTGCTGAAGAGCAACACTACTGACTGCCTGTCACATACAGCTTCACTCACGGTGGCACACGGATCATATTAACTTCTACCACTTGAATGCCATATATACTGTCATGTTTTGAACCTCACTACTCCAGTTTTTAGATGAGACTTACAAATCCAAAATCAATTTGTTACATCCAATTTACTGACTGCATGGCATGTCTGTAGACTTGATGCATCTTGTTACAACTTGACACCTGAGGAGGAATGGACTGACGCAGCTCCATTTAGCTTTGAAGAGGAAGAGCCAGAATGCTCTGTAGCGTGACGGAGCCTGGAACGGGGCTCGTTATGAAGACGCATCAGGCGGGATTGCAATCAGGATCTCCTGCGTTCTTAATCCAATTAAATGTGAATTATCTGATTGGCCAGCAGCAGAAGCTGGCCGGGTTACTAAAGTCAGTGGCAATAAGTGTAATATGCCCCACTGCAAGGTGGACATTGGCTTTTCTTCAGGTGAACATAGTTCACAGGTTAAATGTATCATATTTTGAATGCGTATAGGAAGTGGGATTATGTATTTATTGAGGAAAGATGGTGTGAAGAATTGTGCAATGTTTTTTGCAAAAATTTCGTGGAGGTTTTTTTTATACTGTACAATGTTTTTAATTTGGTTTGGTTTTGGTTATGGTCAGTGTCACCAGTGGGCCAAAAAGGTCAAAGGTCATTAGAGAGAGAAACCGCCAAACCTCTAAAGCATTTCTCTGCTAGCCCACGTCATTTTATACTTTTTTATATTTAAAACTGATGATCGTAATTTAGACAGGGCTATCTCAAGGAAAAAAGGTGCCTTCATTTTAAAGTTACCAGCAGTCAATTTTCTAAAGTCCATTTTTGTTTACCTGATGGAACCCTAAGAATTTTTGAAAACAGTGAAGTGAAAATTATGACAGAGTAATTCTGATTTGTATGTTGCCCATGGAATTCAGCATATAAGTGAAGCAGGGCTTGATTGTGCTGCAAATCCCAGAGGTGACAAAGACTTTCAGCTGGTGGCACTGACACGGAAACCACATTAGTGGAGTTCACATGTGACGGCAGAGTATCGACTGCTGCTGGAGACGCGTCAATGTGAAGCATTTGTTTATCATTTATCCTAAGACTTAAAACCTTCTTTGGTCTAGATCACGAATCAGAATCTGTCAGTCAGTGTGTAGTTCTTGCCGTCTCTTTCTTCAGAGCATACGTTTTTGCTATGACAATGTAAAGCACTTATATTCTAAGACGTAGGTTTAGCGTTTAGCAGACTACTGTACCTCGGGGACCTTGCATACCGACAGGGTCTGGGTTTGCACCGCCCATTTGTCTCCCTGGCTGGACAATGTGTGGGCCTCGTCCCTGCTGCCATGGCAATGGCGGCACCGTGCCACCAGACTGGCACTGCCACTGCCCAACACTCCTGTGCCTGTCTTGGCTGGTGTCTGCTGAGACGCACAATGGCTCATGCTGGCCAGCAAACCCCTCCACCTGCACAGCCCTGTCGACCGTCACCACATGCAACTGGCGACTGGCATCGGCACGCACTCTCAGCTGTTTTTATACTCGGGCATTTTTGGAGTTGCTAAACTCAACCTGACAACCTGAATATCTAACCCCACGGTCCCCATATTTGTATTATTAAAAAAAACTTAGTACAATGGATATGACTGTCTCCCTAATATAAGCTGCCTAAGTGTAACTTAATTACAGAAATTTAAACTCCCCTTACAATGTGTGCCCAGAGATTTGCTGGCACTGTTAAGTCTTGTTGAGGATTTAAAGGTTTGCATGGATTAGATGTCCTACATTCTTCCAAAGTAATTAATGCACACCCTTTAAATTGAGATTATTATTAGGTTCTAAAATAGCCAATTCCTAGCTCTGCACTGAACTGACCCTGTTTATCCACAAGATGGCAGAATTTTAAATTACAGTACAAGAAAGACCAAATAGACTGGGAGCCATGCAATGACGTTGGATTGTTTTACACTATAATGAGATATTAACCTGTAGGAACTTCCTTTATACTTGGCGCATGGATGTATGCATGGGGGTTGGGGGGCGGGGGGTGGATGTCCCCAGAAAACTGCATGGTTGTATATTTGGGTCCTGTAATTTAGCCAGACGCCTGGATTGTGGCTCCCTCTGCTTTGATCTATGCTTATTATCTCAATACTTGATGCTTTTCAGGAGGAGATGCAGCTTTTTTTTATTTAACAAGTCTCTAAAAACCTGCTTTGATTTCTTTGTTTTGCACTGACTTCAACTGATACTTTGCTCTCAATGTTTTTACCCTCAGTGTTTCTATTGTGTACCCTTTGATTAAATTTTAAGATGAAGTTGAATAAAACCATATTTATTACACTTATTCACGGTGTTATATTAGTCAGTCATGCTCCCAGACGGAAAGCAGAAAGTTGTGTGGAGGCTGAGTGATGTGCAGAGTCACAGAGCTATTCTACCACAGGGCCCCAGTCTCCGGTTGGGGAGGGTGCCCCTACTGCCTCACAGTGGTCTTGTAGCTTGGGAAAGGGCCTCGAGCATCTGGAAGTAGTTGTACTTGATGTCAAACTCCATGTCATACCAGAAATTCACTGAGGGATAAAGAGAGAGTCTGTTAACAGGCCATTCATTTACGCAGTGATGTCCATGAGGCACCTCAACGGTAAATGGGTGATCAGTCGAACTGCTGAGTCAGAGCAGGGTTACAGCGAAAACACCTGATTCTTAATTTTACAGACAAACCCAATCTATGACCTTGAAGGGAAATAAATGTCCTAAACCCAAAAGATGGAATGAAAAACCTTATTTAAATATCAGATTTGGTTGAAAGTTGCATTTATAAAGTAACATGCCTTACTCATGTCTATAGTAACCAGTATGAGTTCATGAAAACAGTATACTGTAGTGTGTGTGTGTGTGTGTGTATACACGCTGGCATTATACCTGCAATGCAGCCTTGAGACTGCTGGACATGGTGGAACCACAGGGAGGGCAGGTACAGCATCTCCCCTGCCCTGACGGTGCAGTGCAGCGGCTGGGCAAAGCGGTACTCTGGGAAGCGGCCCAGGTCTGGGTTCAGGGGGTCCAGTGGGATCCAGGGCACCTTGGGGATGGGAAAGGAAGGGGAAGCAGATTCATCTGATAACTCCAGCTAGTCTGTGAGAATTTGTGAGGAGAGGGAACCATGTGATGCAGGTCAGAGGAGCACCACAGACCAGAAATCTGGTGAAAAACAAACCACAGTGTGGCTGAACCAAAACGCTAATTCACAAGGATGACAGAAGTGTATTGCTACTCCCCTAATCAAGCATACTTTTCAGTCCTAACCTCGCCTTACATGCTTTTAATATATAAACAAATCTAAAAATCAACCATTGACACGCTACATGATATTCAATATATCAAAATCCACAGTTGACATCTAACGCCGAATTCAACCACAATCTCCCTGTGTTTACAGGCCTGCTACTGATGATGGCTAATAATCCTGATGTTTAAGTCCACTGCACCCATTGCGGTTTAAAAAAATTAAAATCAGGTGTCTGAAATGGTTCTACATAGTTCTCTCTACAGTGGGTTAGAAACAAGGTGACTGTTCTGGACACTGCTGGTATCCTAGCAACCCTTGATGGGTGACATTTGTAGAAAAATATAACAAAAAGGTAATAATGGGCATCTATTGAATATGAATGTGTGAGTCACTTAAATTGTCAAATATTACTTAGCATTTAAAATAAATATCAACATGTCATTTAAAATTGACTATGAGTGTGCTTACATTTATCTACAAAGTTGACCTCTCATGCTATCTAACATGTTACAAGCAGTCTTAACATCACACTTGTACTGCATTATTGTATACATGGAGCAGTGCAGTGTGCAGTCTGTGTAGTAGAATCTGTGCACAACATAGCGCACTAGTCAGAGTTGCCATTTAGAATCTGAACAGCACTATGAATGGTAGAAGCACATTATAGTGCACTATTGTTGGTAAGAGTGAGTGGTTTCAGATACAGCCAGTACCTGAGGCTTCTGTATACTCACCTGATCTGCATCTGTCACATCCACCACCTCGAAACTCCCATCTTCCTTCTGATGATATTTAGCAGGTTGGTACAGCTCTTCAGAGAGAGATCATGCTAAGCAATGTGGTTCAGTGACACATGATGTCCACAAGGTGGCAGACTATTTATACAGGAATTGAATATTAACATATTACTTGTTTCAGATAAGCCTTAGAAGGAATTAGGCTACAAACCTACAGGCATGGAGGAGGTCATGTACAGTAAACCCACTGACCGACTCGCTTCTCATTGGATTATAGCAGAAATCCCACAGTGTGTAAAATCATTTCTCCCAGCACTAAGGGACAAACGGCTGTCTGAGATTAGCTGTGTCCTGCGGATGCTTTGCTGTACCGTATGGGATGAAGGGCCGATCCGAGGGAGGCAAGAGGATGAACTGCTTCTCTCCAGAGATCACGCAGTAGAGGTTCTCATAGTGGTCCTTGTGCACTAGTGACAAGCACGTGAAATTCACCATTCAGCCTTTTCTGCAGTGTGGTTAGGGCTGCAGAAGGACCGCCTACTTTTCTTTACATGTATAATGACAAGAGGAGAATCACAGGGGGTATCAAGACTAATCAGAAGTAACAAGGTGCCTGACGGTCCCCCAAAGGCAGTAAGTGAAGCGTGCCTTATATGATAAGAGAAATGTTATTGATCCCGGGGGAAATTCCAGTGCGTGAGCGAGAAACACCCTGTAATAAATGCTTCACACACTTACTTGATGTGATCGCTTCTGCTTCTCCGAGCCAAAAATTCACAGCATCAGGCATTTTGCCTAAAATAAGACATTAATACATGATGTCTTTCCTTCTATTCGCCAACTGCCATAACTGCGTACACAGATCACCATTAAAATGAGTACTGAATGCAAGATGAATATCACTTATTGAAGTTGTAGGAGAAATTAAGTTTTAAATTAAAATTTAGGAGGCATTACTGTAAACTCTCAATCACCAACAGGTTTAGCACCATCTTGGTTCGCACTGCACTGAACCCGGCAGTGACTGAAATTGCACAGGAATCCCATTCATCTTCTGTTTTGAAACCTGATTCATGCCAATGCTACTTTTAGATGCCTAACTTATCTCCGTTTGGCACCAATGATCCTGGTCACTCACCCAGGGCTTCACTCTTCTCTCACCCAGGGCTTCACTCACCCAGGGCTTCACTCTTCTCTCACCCAGGGCTTCACTCACCCAGGGCTTCACTCTTCACTCACCCAGGGCTCCACTCTTCACTCACCCAGGGCTCCACTCTTCACTCACCCAGGGCTCCACTCTTCACTCACCCAGGGCTTCACTCATCCAGGGAATGTGGGGCTCCAGATCCCCAGTCAGCTCTGGCAGCTCCTCTGTCAGGTTGGAGCACTGCTTCTGCACGTAGAACACACCACTGCCTCCTGGCTTCTCCTCCATCAGGTCCAGGACGGCTGAGAGCTGCATGCGCCGCTCCTCCGGCATGACGAAGCGGTCCTCATGAACCGCGTCCGCATAGCCATTGGGTGTGACTGCCACGCTGATCTCCTTTGAGCCCACGACTTCCCTGGAGAAGGGATGGCACCTGCTGTCAAGACTTTAATCCACTAAGCAGGTTTTCATGCTTAGCTGGATAACTTGTTGGATTTAAAGTAGGCTGAGATAAATGGACTTTATCATCATTCACTTGCATTTAGCTCAGACTACCTTAAATCCGACAACTTATTCAGCTAAGCAAAGTAGAACGCTTCAGTGGCCTATACTACGAAGCGGAGTTACTGGCTTATCGGGGTAACTCAGGGGTCTCCAACTCTGGTCCTAGAGGGCTACTATTCAGTAGGTTTTCTATTCTACCTGGCTGATGAGCCACACTAGTTCTCAGGTAAATACCAGGAGCAGGTGTAGCTCATCAGAAGCCAGGTTGGATAGAAAACCTACTGGACAGTAGCCCTTCAGGACCAGAGTTGGAGATCCCTGGGGTAACTTGTCAGATTTAAAGTAGTCTGCACGAAATGGAAGTGAACGAAAATAAAGTCCATTTAAACTGTGGTACCTTAAATCAGACAAGTTACCCTGATAAGCCAATAACTCCACTTTGTAGTACGGGCCACTGGTCAAATCAAAATATGGCAAAAATTTGTTACCAGTACTTAGTTGTTTATATTGATATTTACAACAGCAGCAGAACTTCCCTTTAGCATATTTCATAATTGCTTATTCACTCACGTTGAAATGAGTCTGGAGCTAATCCCAGCAAACACAAAGCATGTGGAACACACAGAGTCATTGTATTACATCACGAAAAATGTGAAAATTCTGCAAATAATACTGCAAAATTTATAAAACAAAAAAAGAGATGAAATTTCCCCCCCAAAAAACTATAGCCAGATAGAACTTATAAGAATAAGAAATTTACAAATGAGAGGCCATTCGGCCCATCAAGCTCGTTTGGGCAGAACCTAAATAATCGCTCAGAGTTGTTAAAATCTTATCTAGCTCTGATTTAAAGAAACTCAGGGTTTTAGCTTGCATTACACTAGCAGGAAGACTATTCCATACTCCATTATCTACCAAAAGTGTCTGTCAAATAAGATGGTGGTGTTCAGACATAAAGAAGAGCTAGCAAATGCAATGTGATTATTGCACATCCCAGTGACAATGCTGAAACAATATAGCGTGCAGCCCTACTCACACATGCATTTACATTCTATTGACAATTTAGTGACTCTTATGTCGTCGTCAAGCAGAATACTGCCAGCTGCAGCAGACCCAAGAAATATAATTATACTAAAGTGCTATATTCAGCTGCAAGATAAAACTGGTATTTAAAAAATACGCAGAACCATCTGATATGGGGTAGTAATGTTAGTATCTAAATAGCAGGGCAGCTTGGAGAATTGGAGAAGCATTAAGATAAGGTTACTAAGTGAGATATTCCACACTGATTCATGAATGTATCTGTGTAATGATCTGTCTGTGTATGTATACTTCATACATGCATGTGTTAATTGCTTATTGCTGACATATCATAGTGACACAGTAACATGGTCTAATTTGCATTACCTGAGGTAAGAAAACCCCCACTTTTGAAGGGCAGGCCAGTGGTTGAAGGCGTTGCGTATAATACAGGGTTTGTTTGGACTAATCCATTCCCGATAAAAATCCAGCGGGGGAATGGGATGTTCCAAGTACGGCACTTCGTTCATAAAAAGCTCTGAGGAAAAAATGCAGAGGTCTTAACATCAAAAACCCAAACATGGTATTTAAGAAACAGTCATGTTCCTTCCATGTGTGTTTCACCTGACAGTTCATGGATTCCCGCCCCGTTCAATGATTTTGTACATAGAGCAGGTATAATCTATTACATGACTTATATTAGACACGCCATGTATAATTATACGAAGCAGCAATATGTCATTCAAGTTATAGGCACGGCTAACATTGTATGAAATGTGTAATCGTATTGAATGCACACCAAACGTAACAGTAATATAAAGTTAGAAGTCTGCTTACCACGAGCCTCCTTTACAAAATTTCTTAGACATTCCTTTACCAAACTATTCGCCATATCTAATGGATTTTAGGTTTGTAATAAGATGCATTACACCTACACATTTCTTAATGTACCCTACTGTACTAAAACAGTTCACAAATATTCCCGCAACGCCATACGAGGTCCTCTGCTAAACAAGCGGAACATGCAGGACGAAATAGAACTGACCTGCGGTCAGTTTTACTGTTTCAAATTGTATATTTCGTACTGGAAATTTGCGGAAGGATGCAGATTCAAAATCAGTCATGGACAGAGCATGGACTTTTAAATCTGCCTCTTCAAGTATGACTGATCGCCCCCTTCTGGCTGGAGACTACAACTTCTAAATAATAATGCTGTGGCCATCACCTTTAAGAGTGATATAAATAAACAAGACGATAGAAAGAATCACTCTATTCCTCAGAATATTTAAATTTGAGAACATTATTATGTGTTGTTACGAGAGTTTGTCGATTTTAGCTAGATTGGCTCTATGATAATTGCGCTGGGGGGTGGGACAGCAAGTCGCACATGTTACTAATTATAAAGTTATTTTCCTGCCAATGACAACTATGGCCAACTATTTTAGTTTGTTATTGATAACGCAAACACTTCTTTAGCAAATAACAATATTATCGAAACATGACCCCTAAACGCCAGTAATAACGTATTTTTAGAATCATTTGGAATAGTAATTATCATATGCTCCAAAATTTCGAGATGGATGACGACTCTGCTTTGGAGAGTTATTTTGATCAGTCCATTGCTGGTGTAAGTATTCTTGTGATCGTTCAATCAAACTTAGTCGTTCAGTATGTAGACTTGTTTTCAATAATGTTTTTAAAATGTATTTTCACGATTTAAAAATGTATTTCTCCAATATATTTTTGAATTCGCTTTATATCTATAATAATGACCTGCCAGGAACATGTCGTTGTCGGGGGTCTTTTACGTCTGCACTATAAAAAGCGATATTCTGTACTGCAGATGTGTTCAGACTACTACTCATACGCAGTAATATCTACACTGACACAGTCCTATTGCCCCAGATTGCTGCCTTCTGTCGCCTAACATTTGTACATTGTTGTTGCAGCGGCATTGGTAGTCATGTGTTGTAAAGCTGAGATTAGTATTTCTAGGCTATGTATGGGCAAACATTTTTGATGAAATTATGTATTGAATTTATGATCTTTCCAGACCTCATCTGACTACTTGGGTTTTGAGGGGAACATTGGCCTGCAGTCCACCCCTCTGCTCCAGGGCTCAGCTTTCCTGTCCTCAGTGAATGGCCAGAACAAAGATTCCTCTGATGACTTGGACCTGAGTTTCCTGCCAGATGAACTTGGTGCTCCAGAGGAACCACAAGCAGGCAACAGTGCCGATGGCACACAAGACTCTGGCATCTCTGAGGCCTACCCACCTGGAGAACCAGATGCTTTCAACAAAGACAAAGCCCTACCGGGAAACTCCCCGTTTTGCCCCCTTCCCATGACACCGATGACACCTATGACCCCTATGACCCCTGTATCTGAGAGTTCAGGGATAGTTCCGCAACTGCAGTGAGTTCTTTAAAACTTCCAAGCCGCTCTCCTTAATGCTAATAAGCGATCTTGATGGTGAATGTTTTCAATGTTTAATAACTGGTCCGTTTAGGTTCTTACCATTTGTAAATCATAATTTCCTTGCTCATGTGCAGGAACATAGTGTCCACAGTGAATCTGGCCTGTCCTCTGGATCTGAAATCTATCGCCCTACAAGCTCGCAATGCTGAGTACAATCCAAAGGTAGACGATCCTGGTAGCTTCTGAATTTTAGAGCAACACCTGGACACAAGGGTTAGATTCCCAATAGTCTTGTGAGAGAACCCATGAATGGTACATACAGTACATTATTACATTATGTTTCTCTGAAAATGGGTGGCTCCTAATGTATGGAGATTGAAGTGCACAATTGAAACACTTAAAGGTGCGGCAACTTAAAGTGGTACAAACAGTGATTTGAGTTTATAATTTATATTGCCTTCAAACACACGTGAAGAATGAGTGCTCAATTTCATGTTAATGTGATGATACAATTAATGTGTATAAATGTTTTAGACTTTACATGGTCATTTATATAATGGATTTGATACACTCCGTACACAGTCAGGCCCAAAAACATTTTCACATGAAGTAATCATTCTCCTTCTCATGGTGTTGCAAAAATAATTGAAGTACCTTTTATCCTTTGAATAAAGTAGTTTATAAAGGACAGTTTTCAATGTTTGAATATTTGATTGCCGCCTCCTCTGTCAGACAGCCTGTAAACTAACTGACAGCGTGACAGCTACTTGTTTTTCAATGTATCCAGCGCTTCGCTGCTGTTATCATGAGAATCCGGGAGCCCAGGACAACAGCACTCATCTTCAGTTCAGGAAAGATGGTTTGTACAGGCGCCAAGAGGTGAGGCCCCAACATACGTGGAGAATAGCAGTTTATATCACACTCCATCATTCGATTACTGCATATTCTATTGATGATCCTAGACTAGTGTGGATTCTGCTGGTCAAGCCCAATTATACAATGTTTTGGTGGCACTCTGCTTAAACCTGAATCGGAATCAGGTTTATTTGCCAATTGTATTACAATATAAAAGACATCTTGTATAGTGTTTGATCCATGACGTTAGCAATGAGCTGAGGTGAATAGTTCAGGTCTAGAAAGTTTTTAAAAATCCAGACCAAGACTTTATTTCAACTGACTAGTTGAGCATAAAGAGTCACAGTCACAGTTTTCACCTGATTGGTTAAAACAAAATCTTGGTCTGGATTTTTACTTTCTGGACCTGAAATATCCACCTCTGGTGACGAGAAGGGTCAGAGAATGAGAACATAAACAGGCTTGTATTCTGCCAAGTTAGTTAAACTGCTGGGTTCAGTAGTGATGTCCTCTCCAAATTGAGTCCAAAAACCAAAAAGAAGCAGGTGGCTGAAAATATACAGGTTTGAATATCGGATGAGATTAAATGGATATTCCAAATTAAGTAAAAAAAATAAAATAAATAAAGACCTGGAAAATGAGATGTGCCAGTATGTTGGTGTGTTTCTGGCTAACCCCATCAGCGAGGAGCAATCCCGCCTGGCTGCCCGGAAATATGCCCGTGTTGTGCAGAAGCTGGGCTTCCCTGCTAAGTTCTTGGACTTCAAGATTCAGAACATGGTAGGCAGCTGCGACGTCTGCTTCCCCATTCGCCTCGAAGGCTTAGTCCTGACCCACCAGCAGTTTAGCAGGTAAGCTCGACTTTCGGGTCTCACTGATAAACCTGTGATCCTTGCAGTTCATCTGGAATGGCTTCAGATAATGATTTAATCAGGAGTTTTGAGAATACAGTAAAAATCTAATATCTGTATTTGTCAAATGGGATCTGTAGTCTCTTAGTTGCATGGAGAGAAACGTGTTTCCATAAAATGGACCTGCAGCCTTACTATTGGCTCAAGGTCCAGATGCTAAGTTTTCTGAGCTGTCAACAAAGCCAATAAATGCCTTGTTAGCTACCCTCTGTAATGGCTCCTATTTATATGATCACAGGTGCAAATAGAAACCCTTTAAATGGCTCATTTGTGAAGTGTGAAAGACATTAAATCCAGGGTTTGAATTAATGTATTTTCCTGTTAGGAGCAAATTCTAGTAAGACCTACGACAGAAATGGTCTCCAGTGCAGACTGGTGTGGTGGCAGACAGACGTTACTTGTCTTACGTGGCCCGTGCATTCCTGTCGCCAGTTATGAACCCGAGCTGTTTCCCGGCCTGATATATCGCATGGTGAAACCCCGCATTGTCCTACTCATTTTTGTATCAGGCAAAGTGGTGCTAACAGGTAAGCTTACAAAGCCGGAAGTAAAACAGACCTATGACAAATTCTGTTAACATAATGTAATATAAATGTAACATTATGCAAGTAGGATACATTGATAATGTTCAAAATGCGCCTATGTAGACCTACTCCATGATTAATTTATATTCATTTGTATTTTTGTTTTTCATTGCAGGGGCTAAAGAACGCTCTGAAATCTACGAAGCGTTTGAAAATATCTACCCAATATTGAAGGGATTCAGAAAACAGTAGCCTAAGATTCGGCAGACTGGCTGGTAGATGTAGACGGCAGGTGCACTTGGTACAAATTCGAGTGAAAGTATTTATACTATAATTATAATTTATTCACAATGCCTTGTCTCATAAAGTCTCTTGTATATAAGGCATATATTTGGTGTAAACGCAATATTTAATGTTTTCATCGGTGTATCAGATTAACACAGAAGATGTTTTTCGAATGTCTTCGGCAAACCCAATCACTGCAGGTTACAGCAACTGAAATTTCATACAATATAATCGCCGCGCCATGGTACGTTTAATGTTTGTTCTAAATAAATCAGTTATTACTTAGAGGTTTTTGGTTGCACTTCTTAGAGAAAACAAGTGCCTGGATTTCACATTCTTAAAGTTATAAGCTCTGTATTTTGCCGTTTAAAACTTTTGCACTGCAAACCGTGCAGCAAAAGCGCAATTAATTCCAGCATCGTGTAAAACGTGCAAGAGCGTGCTTGCGTCCCACGTGATCGCTCATACAAAAACATATGTCACGTGACGCGTGAGCCAAAAGGGCCTGAGTGAAACGGCAACAGCGGATAAGCGTCGGTTTTTCTGCCGTCTCCGAAACTGGAGTGACCGGACTTTGTATGATGGTGTATTTAAGATGTTTGTATTGATGGGGAAAGACGGCTATTTCCCTACTAGAGCTTCAGTTTACGTGTAGACTCCGCCAGTCTAATGGCGTCCCTGGCTGGGAGCGAAGCAGGCGAGACCGGCTCTGGTGAGGGGGCAGTCGCCGGTCTGCTCGGGGCCGGGCCCCCGTTGCGGTCCCACGGCCCGTGCTCGCTCATGGTTGAGTCGGTGGACGATGCGGAGGGGCTGTACGTGGCGGTGGAACGCTGTCCCCTGTGCAACACGGCCCGCCGCAGACTCACTTGCGCCCGCTGCATCCAGGCTGGTGACTTCGTTTATTTCGACGGCAGGAACCCGGAGCGGTGAGTGGCCGTCAAATGACGCTGTATTCACCCAGCCCCGCTTAACTTAACTTTAAAAAAGACAGTAGGCGCCTGTGGGGTAGCTGATCCG
>JABFEB020000026.1:4499133-4525110 GCA_019775895.2 Stomatorhinus ivindoensis
CCTGTGCCTGAAAGCCCTCGGGTATCTTTAGCCTTTGGAGATGTTTTACTCCTGTGCCTGAAAGCCCTCGGGTATCTTTAGCCTTTGGAGATGTTTTACTCCTGTGCCTGAAAGCCCTCGGGTATCTCTCTCTAACTGGAAAGGTCCAGTCTGCTGTTAGAGAAACTCCAAACTTCAGGCATACTCCCCTAGGCATGTTCCAGGATGAAACGTTTAAAATGCACCATTGAAGATGCCATGTGTTCCAAAACCCACAAAAAGTATACTGTGCTTTTCAATAACAATCTCATCTTAAAATGACCACTCTCACAGAATTAATGCTGTCTGCCCTATGTGACTGAACAAAACTCTACAAGTTCATGGAACAGAAGCATTATGGGAGAATACTCCAGATTGGTATTGCTTCCCATACATTTGACCTTTGGAAGTTTGCAGAAGTGTGAATTTTTTTATTTTATGAGTTTTTGTTTTTTTTTGTTTGGTAATGAGTTATTGGTTTTAGGTGAGCTCTCACATAGCAATTTAGAGCATTTTTCCCACCGCATCAAATACTATATTTTGAGTTGCTTGTTTTTATACTGGTGTAAAACTGGTACAGGTGCTGAATGACCCCACAACACAAGGTGGGGTATTTTGCACTGAATTTGAGAACTGGCTGTAGTATATCATTCAGCTTGGTGATATGCAGTATTAATACCAACATCGCATGTTATGTGCATACAAGTCATATCTTGCTAGTCAGCTATATTAAAATAAGACTTTTTCGCACTTTTCTGTATGGAAATTATAGTTTCGCTAAAATATTTTTACTCTAACAGGAAAAAAAATCTTTGCAATTTTAATTATTCCTTTTATATATTCTTGTATGTTTACAAATCAGTTTTACTTTTGCATGAGTGCTGCACGTGTTCTCTGAGACAGTCGTAATCATACTCACATTCTTGTCATTTAAATCACTTGAAGACGGGTTTGAGAGAAATTTAAGAACACTTTTTGTTTCATAAATACCTCAATATTTATTAGAACAAAATCACATCATTAGGCCGTACCCAACCCACACCACAAACACACTAGTCACACGAAGGTTCCGGCTGGCTTTGATTTTTTGCACTGCAGAATAGTCAGCTCTGTAAAGGTGTTGTTTGGTTTGGAGAGACTTGTGTAAAACCAAAAAAGCTTGTTTTACTGTCCACATGGTGTACATTATGATTTACTATGCTAATTTCTGCTAGCACGTCTGTGAAAATCACCATATTATGTTGGCACCAGACGCTAGCAAAAATAGCATTAGCTTGAGTAGTTTGCATTGCAAATCCATGTTGTCGTTCTATACTACTTTTCAAGTAGACGGTGGTGATGCAGTCTGCTCAGTTTAGTGACATTATTGGCCTTCATAGTAAGCAAGAGCCATGTCGGCACGGATATAGCTCACGTACCTTATAATGGAATACAGTCTCTTCGTGGTTCGGCTTTGGTACGATTTGGCTCTTGGTGGCAGTGCGGAAAACCATATTACTGTTAAAGCAACCACAGGCGATCCCATTACAAAATGTATTAAACAGCAAACATTCCAATAAACACATTTATTATTTACTCCACAACCCTACAGGGTGCGGAATGTTTTTTTTCATTTAACAGACTCTCTTAAAAAGCGAAAATGTACTGTGGGAAGTGCATGAGTCGTTTTAATAAAGGAGACAACGGCTGTTTTAAAATGAGTTACTCTTTAATAACAGCTATGATTGGTTTAATACTAGCAGCGGCGCAGATGGGGAAGCCAACAATTTTACACAGCACAGTTACACACTAACAAAACACACGCATTCCACAGACATCATGCAGTTACAACATTTACCATTAACGTAAATCCACAAATACACATTAATTTACACTAACGCTCTGCACACAGTGCAAAGCATGCCGGTAACTGCTAATTAGCCCTGATAACCAATCCTGCAGAATTAAATTGACGGAACACTGAAACAGTGATCAATGCTCATACAGTAACTTTGCTAAAATGATCCTATCATTTAACGTTACTGCATAATTAGTCCTGATGACCAATCCCGCGACATTAAATTGATAGAGCGCTTGAAACAGTGATCAATGCTCATACAGTAATGTTTCCTAGGCGGCAGATGATTTATGCCATCTACTGTTGTACATTTAAATTCCAGTCAATAAGCTGCATAAAAGCTGTTGTAGAAACCAAAATTTGGCAAGCTCTGTAATTTTAATGATTGTTACTTTTCGAGTATGTGTTGAATCATGCACTCTCCAAGCCAATCATAATAATTTTCGTCCTTGCAAATGAACTCCCAAGCGGCGAGGCACATTTTGAGAAGTTTAACAAAAGTGTGAGGAGTGATAAGTCAACAAAAGTGAATAAGACCTGGTTATGAAGACATTGGTCTTTCACTGTATGGAATGTATTTTGGATTCTATAGATTGGATTTTGAGTAAAAAGCACATGATTTGTTGGCGCTACTTGCGGCAACACCAACTTGAGTCTATTTGACTTTAGTTTAATTTGGGTAAAACTTTGGTTTTTTAGTATTTCAGTAATTAATGTACAACTCAAATATTGCAATGTGAAGTTGTCTAGTTTTATTAATATTTATGTACCCCGGTCCCAGTCGAAAGACTGGACACACCTACTTATAGAAATGTTTATTTGTAAAATAACATGTGAAAAAATGTATTTTAAAAATTGTTGATCCCACCATAGGGCCTTTGAGCAAGGCCCTGTTAGAGGTTTGTTTGGGATCGCTGCAGTCGACAGCATCCGCCTAGGCACACACTCCATTGTAAGGCATTAGTAGAAAGTATTGTAGGCATATTCCTACACATCAAAATTCAAAGTTGATTACTGAATGTAGATTGCTATTGTACCATTCTGAAATCAAAATATTGTAAATTGATGCATCGTAAAATGAGTGTTCGTGTAGCCCACATTTACACAAACATAGAATTGTCCAAAATGTCTTTGGTATGCTGAAGCATTGAGTTCCCTTCATTGGAATGAAAACAACCCCACACCACAGTCCCCCTCCACCAAACTTTACACTTGGCACAGTGCAGTCAGGCAAGTTCCATTCTCCTGGCAACCGGCAAACTCATCCATCAGATTGCCAGACAGAAGCGTGATTTGTCGCTCCAGAGAACGTTTCCACTGCTCAGAAGTCCAGTGGCAGTGTGCGTTACGCCACTCCAGCCAACGCTTGGCATTGCACTTGGTAATGGGAGGCTTGTATGCAGCTGCTTGGCCATGGAGGCCCATGCCATGAAGCTCCTGGTGCAGTTTTTTGTGCTGGAGTTAATGCCAGAGGAAGTTTTGAACTCTGCAGTTAAGTCAACAGTGGTGACTTGTGCACTATGCACCTCAGCAGTTGGTGACCCCGCTCTTTCTTTGTGGTCTGCTACTTTGTGGCTGGGTTTCTGTTGTTCCTAAATACTACCACTGAAATATTACCACTTATAGTTCACAGTAAAATATCCAGCAAGGGAAAAAAAAAACACAAATTGACTTATTGCAAAGGTGGCATCTTACACTGTCACAGTACTTTTTGTCCATATAGTGTATGAGTTAATTGTATAATTATGTGAATAGTGAAGCATGGTGTAGATAGAGCTTAACATTCAGACTTGCAGGGTAGAGGTCAACGCCTAGACTTGAAACTGAAGGTTTCCTGTTTGAGGAGGGGCCATACCTTTGTGCAAAACATAACTGGATGGATGAATGCCTGTGGTTTAATTTTGTCATCCTTGACATCACCAGCACGTCGAAAGTGAGCTGCTGCATCCTCACCACACCTTGCGGAACATCATGTTTCTGGTGTCCCCTAACAACAAGAACCTGGGCAGGTGAGAATCAGGCAGGATGCACCTTTAGAGTATACATTTTGCTGTACTATTTTCTCTTCAGTTCTTCCAGTCAGTGAGTAATAATGCACATCTTGGAGTAAGAAGGATATTTTCAAAAACCAGCATGTCAGAGTGAAGCGAGGTGAGACAGTGGTTTAATATTTGATTGCTACACATCTCACTCTAAGGATATGGTTTTTTGAAGAATTTGTGTAGTTTTTGTTAAACATAACAAACGGAGGCTGACCCTGTGATCCAAGCTGGCAAATTAAACTGGAGCTTAGTACAGTTCCCAGAGGTGTGATTTAGGAAAGATACCAACACCCAAATGGTGTAAAAAAAAAAAAAAAAAAAAAACACACACACACACAATGGTTGGTATCATAGAAGGCAGCCCCCCCCCCCCCGCTTTTTTTTATATAAAAAACTGCCTGTGTTAATCTGATGTGGCTCCCAGCAATTGCTGCATGGGGGGGGGAAATTTTTTTCTTCCTGCTGAGTGGAGCTTTTTTTCTGCAGCGGCAGTGTTCTGTTCTGCTGAGCGTGTTGTCCGTGTGGTCGCTTGGCCGGCTTTCCATCTGGCCCTGCAGCTTGCTCTTGTAGGGCATTGGTTAAACTGTCACCAGAGGTGCTTTCAGCATCAAGCCCTTCAGCCTGTTGGGGGGGGGGGGGGGTAAGGATTGTAGGAAAGGAAAAAAAATTCCTGCACAGTTTGTGTGTATAATATGCAGCATAATATGCCCCCCCCCCTCCAGGAATGTACTTTGTTTCCTGAATTTTAAGTCCAATGAATGTCAGTTTGGCTCTACATCATTTTCTTGAATAAAGAAATGCATAACTTCATTGATTTTTGAATATATAAAAATATAGGAGCATTTTGTTCAGGTTATAGCCTAAGCTGATGCTTTAAGCAGGTAGTGTTGTGTGTGTGTGTGTGTGTGTGGAAGCCCGAGTTCCCAACCTGGCACTCTTCTCTCTCAGAACGGGACCCTTTGAGGTCAGTGCTGACCTGGAGGACTCCATGGAGTTTGTGGAGCCAGAGGCAGCCAGTCAGGCAGAGGATAGCGGCAATGAGGCAGTGACTGATGAGGAGACTGACCTGGGTACGGACTGGGAGACCGTTCCCAGCCCACGCTTCTGCGACATCCCCTCGCAGCCCATGGACCTGTCGCAGAGCACCGCCATGCAGGCCTCGCAGCCCATGGGCAACACCGGGGGCATGATCTCCTCAGCGGCCGCCTCCGTCACTTCCTGGTTCCGGGCGTACACGGGCCAGCGTTGACCTGCTCAACACAGACGAGTTCCCCTCCTAGACACCTTTGCTACCCCAGTGGGCCTTTTGATGAGACTGCATGTGTATGTTTCTGAGGTGGGAGGGTCTGACTTTTTGGAATCCCCCTTTTGTAAGATTATCTGAAAACGGTTATGCACTGAATATGTTCTGAGAAGAGTATAGCAGGATTTTTGAAACCTACTCAGAACACCACAGATTTTGAGTAGACAATGGATGCCATAATGTTGAATGAAGAGAAAATTAGCAATATTTACAGCCTACTCCCCAGTGCAAAATTGTCAAAATGAGGATGTGTTGGACCTAATGTTTGGCCTGTTTTAAAGCTATTTTTAACATTAGAACCTGTCACATTCACTGTTTTCTTGGGTAATTACTACTGAGTTTAGTACTAGCAAAGGATCTTCATGTTTGCTTAGACCTAATCTGTACCAAATGCTGTCAACCGGACAGTTACGTCCATGTTTACCTTATGGAAGCCATGGCATGTCTTGAGGATGTACAATACTTCTCTCCTCTTCCAAATGTCATCTGAACTGCGATGCGATGCTGCTTCCAAAGGACACATTTCTGTTGCATCAAGCAATATTGTGTGAAAGGTTGTCAGCGACAGGTGTACTACAAACAACCATCCATTCAATGGACTGAAGACCGAGGAAGCTCAATACTTCAGAATAGGTAGATTCACATTTTCTGTAACTGTATGGCTATTATGCAATTTTTTTGCCATAAAACATTTGAAACTAAGTTCATTTGAATGTTTTTTTTTAGCCCAATCAAGGTTACTCTGCTCCCCATGGGCACTGAACTCAACTCCCTATAACGCTCAAAAGTCGAGGTATTACACTCCAGGTTAAAGGTAGAATATTACGATATCAAAAGTAGTGTTCATTTTTGGAGAACTTGATTCCAAGATGGCTAGAAGCTGCTGAAAAGACCCTAGATCATGCGAGTGGAAACTTACCTGGATTTTTCTGTCCAAACTACTAAATGTATCTTGGACCAAATCCCCAAAGTTTCGATATACATGCTTCCATGCCAAGTTAAAAACATTAACACAACAATCACTTTAATGCATTTTTTTATTGCCCGTTCATATTGAGCCACTTTCACTGTTGCACAAGTTCAAGAGAAGGCCACACTGAATATTAATCGCTTGGAGTTGGGGAGGGGGGAAAGTGAACAAGGTGCACAGAAAGAAGCAATTCATACTGGCTGTTAAAATGATCCTTTGATATTTCCATCCTTAACATGCATGTAGAATCCAGAACAATTAACGGAACACTGAAGAGAATTTTTGTAGCTTTTGGTGCTTCAACAATCTTAGATCCCTACAACAAATTACCCTTTAGGTAACAATTACCACACAGGAAGTCAAAGTAATGGTGCAGTGCTCAGCCAACCTGGACAACCAACTGATACCCAGAAATAATCAAGAGCTTAATCTGCATGACGCCACACAGCACTTCCGGACTCTCACCATGGGGTGCAGAAAAAAACTAGCATGAAGTGTTTAAAACATTTATTTACTGACAAAAAAATCCAAACAGACCATATTATGAATTAGGAGAGGGGTGGGTGGTCAATAATGCTCAATCTGCTCATTAAGGCAGAATCCACTCCCTACTTCCTAGTGTGAAGGAATTTCACAGTCACTCTGTGCCGTTCTTTTTACCATGACAACTCTGACATCAGTGACAGAATAACAGTGTGTGCGCATGTGTGAAAAACAGTGGAGTGCAAGGCAGAACACTAGCTGACAAAACCTTTAGAAATACACACGCTTTATTGAAGTAAATTGCCTGCAAAGGCAGAATCTCATATCAGGGAGTTTGTACAATGGTTTAAAAAATACATTCTTTTTCTGAATATTATTCTTCGTTATTCTATCCCCCAGATGACGTCCAGTTATAGCCAACGGAGGAGTGCAACCCCTCTTCCTGCATTTAAGTCTCCCTTCTGGCATGGATCATATCATGCAAGGGAGAAAACAAAAAAAAATGGGAAAAACTATAAAAACACTGTATATGGATGCAATGACTTCAGGGAATATGCAGCTGGGCCAGCGCTAGAACTATATATATATATTATACACACACGCACACAACTATAGGTCATTTCTTAAATATGTACATAATTGGGGGGTTTAAAAAAGAAATATTCCACTTACTAATGATAGAATCTCACATATTGCTAGTGCCTGACCCTGTATTGATATATTATTTTGCATTATATACAGTGTAAACACAACAGGGCTCAGAACAAGCTTCACGCACTCTAGGAAGATAACCTCAGGCTGTCTTGCTAACACATCCATGACTGATCTAGGCAGGACTGATAAGAGCACATGGTTTTGGGGGTGGGTAGAGGGCTTTGTTTTTTTTTTTTTTTATAATGGCATTATGGCCTAATTACTGCTGTTAACTGACACTGGGCAATGCACCTGTTGACACACTGAAAATAAATGTGGTACTTTTTAAATAGATGAAAAAGTGGCAAGTTTGAACCTCCCCTACTCCATTCCCCACCCAAGGTGTTAAGGTTCAACATATTCTCATCAACAATGACTGTTGAGAGCAAGCAGTATCAGAACTGAACACTGAGGAACTCCATCATGCGAGCATAAAGTGCTGACAGTCTCCATAGAGGAGCAGAGGAGGGCTTGGCATAGGTACATTGGGATGGAGGGGGGGAGCTGCAGCAAGTCCTCATTAGCATCAGCAGCCTAGTCAACATGGCAGAAAAATAAAATAATAAAAAATAAATCTGACTTACCGCAACATGCACACAGCACACAGACACCGAACGCACAGCAACGAGCAAGCCCTTGAGATTAAAAGCACCAGCCCGGGCCCTCCCCTGTCCGTTACCAGTCTTCCTCGACATCCCTGGCTTTCTTGTACATTGGCACGTTCATGCTGTGAAAGGCAGGCACCCAGTGGTTGTCGTGGAGGCCCACATTGCAGCCTGGCGTGTCCTTGCGGGTGCCGTGGCAGCACATCCAGTAGCCGGGCCCATAGGGCAGTGCCTGGCAGTAGGGCTTGTGGTGCCAGCGGCAGAGGGAGACGTCGCCGCGCCCGTAGCGTTTCTTGCATTGCTTGCAGGGGTCGTCCTTGTAGCGCGGGTCGCACACCCAACGCGAGTCGGCTGGCCGCACGCTATAGCTCTCGATGATAAACTTGAAGTAGTGGCAGGTGCACTTGAGTGCAGCAAGGGTCTCCGTGGGTAGGAAGCCAAAGATCTTTACTATGATGTGGTGGGGCAAGACGGCCATGTACTGCTGGGGCTCAAGGAGGAGTTGGATCTTGAAACGCATCTCTAGGAACTTGTGGGAGACCATTCGGCGGAGAGGGAAGTGTGAGCGTTCCAGACTGATTGAGTCACCATCGCACTCAACTTCTACCTCCGCGTCTTCTCTTCCGTGACCCTCTCCCTCCGAGGGTGGTGTTGCAAGGTCACACAGGAAGGTTTGGGGGGGCAGCATGTCTGTAGGAGAGGCTGCCTCTCCAGCCGGAGCAAGGGCCAGCTGCTGGAGGGATGGCGGTGGTGCCGCGAAAAACAGTCTGCCCGGGAGCGGTTCCTGGCGCTGCCCGAAGCAGGACTCGCACTCTCCCCTGCTGACCCTGCCATCCCCGAGTCCCGGCACAAGTGCCCCTCCTGCACGGAGCGGATCTGCTGCCGTGGAGCCCATCCTGTGAGCTGTGCTTGGTGGCTCCATGGATGCGCTGCCAGGCTCCTTCTCGGGGCCCTCGGGACCCCTGTCCCGATTGGGCTGGGCCATCGGTTCCGGCTGGGCCTCGGTCTCCGCCAGCAGCACCCGGCCCACGTTCCTCCGTAGGCTGCCACTGCGCTTCAGGCCCACGGCTTCACGTTCACATTGCTCCTTCAGACACTCAGACTCCAACTTCGCCACCATTTCCTGAACGCGGATGCCCTCCCCCACCTCTGCCCGGTTTTCTGGAGCATTTTGCCCCCCTGGCTGGTCCAGTGGTGGTGGTAAACCTACCCCGGACAGGGGATCGTTGCCAGAGGCACGCATGGAGCAGGGTTTGGCACGGCCCACCTGCTGGTCAAAGTAGGCCACAATCTCCACCACAGAAAGGGTCTTGGCCCCCTCCTCGCCATCGTCTTCCCGGCACACCGGCTCTTTATGCTCCGCATGGCCATTATCCAGAGACTGCAGTCTGGTCATGCTGCTCCGCCGTGCCAGGGTCTGCTGCTTGTCCCGGTCCTGACACCACTTCCTCCGCTTGGCAATAGAACCTTCCACCTCCCAGCAGCCTTTCACCTTCATGACTGTCCGGAAGCTGGGGGCACCACCCCCGATGGAGGTGGGCTCCCCGGTGCCGTGGCTATACTGCTGTGCTGCATATACTGCAATCTTCTCCTTGGTGTTGCCAGGCTTGATGACCGCCCAGATGTCCAAGGGCCCCTCGCTGTCCGGCCTGGGGTTGGAGCTCAGCTCGTTCCCCGACACGGGAGAAAGCAGCAGCAATGAACTGGTGAGCATCTTGACTGAGGAAGCCTTTCCATTCCGGCCACGTGCACCACACGAAGATTCCACAGCTGCCTTCGACGTCAATGTGTTGGCACTACTGCTGCAGAGGGTGTTGGGGGAGATTACCCCGAGGGGACGTCTGCTAACTATGCCACCCCCCAGGGAACACTGTCGACACATGCTGTGATCGGTCCTCTGAGCCCCCTGCTGGCCGACATGAAGGCCTCTTGTGTTCTCAAGGCTTGATTCCAGTTGAAGTTCCTTCTTCTGGAACTTGGGGTATGACTTCAGATGCATGCTTGTGAACCTGGGGAATTTAGAGAATGAGAGGCACATAGTCATGATGCTGTTTGGCAATCTAAAGCACACTAAATCTATCCAATTACCTGTTAGTGTATAATTTTATGTATGAGGGAAAAAAAAAAAAAGAAAAACAATGTCCTCAGTCTTTTGTGCACTCGCACACAAAGAAGGACATTTGGGAAATAGCCCATCTGTGACACACAGCAGGCGCTCCCAGAAAGCCAGAGACAGCCAGAGCAGATAAGGCGAAACACACGCCCTGCCTGTTATCTAGCATGCTGCACGCTTGGCTCCCAGCACCTTTTCTACAGCATGAGAGGGAAACCCCTCTGCCAGCCATTTTCTTGGCATCGTTTACCCTTAGGAAAACATTTCACTGGATGATGTGGCACTTCCTGCTCTCCAGTGAGGTAAAACGGGGTATATTCTGGGCACAATTCCTCTACCTCACTCCACAAGGGCGGGGGAGTCAGTAGTTCAGCCTCATGTCATCTACACAAACCATAAAAGTGTGTAAATCGAGAGGATACCTTATTCTGCACACTTTTTTTTTTAACTATGGGATGGAAAGTTTTATACACAGTACAGTGTAATCTGATCAGTTTAAACCTATATATTGTTTTGCTTAGTCAGAACACATCTTGGCTGGGTATTGAATTCCTGCTGGTTCCTACAGAGGAACATAGTGTCTGAAAATGTACCGTAGTGTTTAGACATGCAAATGTGCAAGATCCAAGGAAACAGCTGGCTGCAAAATGACACCACATAATAGGAAATTATAACGAGTGTCAGTTTGCACTCCAGTATAGCAGCATTGTCATCCGAAGCACGATGGGCACAGGGAAGGTCTGTTACAGAGGCTGGTCATTGGAAACAAGGCTGTGTTTTCTGCAGCTGTCAATGAGCAATGGAAGTACTAAGAAGCCAACCCTGCAGGGACTGCACAGAATCCCTCAGCTGACAGAGGCCCAGGTGCCAGGGACACGATGGGAAGCTGGAGTCCTCGCAGAGCAGTGCTTATAAGGCATTCCTCAGGCCAGTGTATTGGTGTGTGTGTGAGGGGGGCACATTACTGTAACCAAATCTGGGATGGTATTCTGAGGTTATGGGGTGGGGCCAGCACATATCCTAACACAGCAGGAACAAGGGTGGGAGTGCTGGTCAGCATTAAACTGCCAGGAGGTGGTCAGACAAGCTTGAGACCACACCCCCATGTGAAGGGACATGTGCTGGGCACCGAGCAAAATCAGTTTTTCAGTCAGCCCACTATTAAATCCAGGACCACATCCCAGAAAACAATAACCTCAAGGGCCCCACTCAGGCAGTTACACCACTACACACCGAGGACTCTGATGCCAATTAGCCTAACTTCGTCTCTTCAGCCTGTGGGAGGAAACCAGTGTCCCCGGTAGCACACAGGTTCTTTCTGCAAGAACATGCAAACTGCAGAAACCCAGAACGGAGGTGGAATTCAAATGTCCCAACCCAGGGCAGAGGGAGACACAGCACAAACCTGAAGGCGGCGAGCTGCCCAGAAGCTACTCAATCGTAGGCAACACTAGGATTCCAGGAGAAGAAGATATTTAAGCTGTAGCACAAGCTTATCATGGTTTCGGCCGCATTAGAAATTTAAATGACACACCCGTAGGGAGACACGAATGGGGCTACTCAACAACTATAGCTATGATGTAATCAGTCATCTCTGCAGTTTACTGCAAGGAGAGGCAGGCTGGCAGGTATGACAGGCTTGTAAATCCATGACTCACCCATCCCCTTCCCCAGGGACGGGGTACCAGCCAGAAATAACGCATCAAGACCAGTCTCTCTTTGAAGATCCTCCGTCAGTAACACGGACAACGATCCAAAATGTTTACTTTGAAGGTGCACTTGTAAGCAAACTACAAAAATCAGGCCACAGCCTCAGATGGATGGATATAAAATCTCTATCCTGCTGGTAAACAAGACATTATGAAAAAGTGTAGAGATGAGCACTTTGTGTAACAATGTCTGTCTGACTGTGAGAGAGAGAGAGAGGGAGAGTGACACACACACACGTCTTCTGCCACATACAGACCCAAAGGATAAAGAATTCCAACCATGTTGGCAGACGGCAAGCTCTCATGAGCAAACAAAGCCAAAAGGATGGGCCAGCATTTCCTCAGCTCACCTCGAACCCTGCTTGCTACTTCTGAGTGCAGAACTACGCATAAGCAAGGGATGAAGCCTTTCATGCCATACCCAAGCGTGTGGGAGGCAGATTTAAATTAAACAAAGCATGCATGTGGGCAAGAGTGTGCCTCAACAGCTGAATGTGCCAGAATGAAGCAGATCTGCACTGTCGCGATGCGTGTCCATCTTTCCAAATGCCCTGACTGGGCATGTAAAGGTCCTCAGTATAATTACACAACCTACACCACCAGCAAATCTTTTTTTCCATATCAACTCTTTCCCATTTATGTACACAGAGAAATATAGGGTTTGGGCATATGCTAAATGAACCACAAATGGAGGTTTTAAAGAATGCAGCCCCCTCAGACAGACAGCTTCAATATTTCCAGGTCCACAACTCCACACAGTGACTAAAAACAAGCTTTGGCAAGGCTAGGCCAATGAGCAGCAGACAGCTGCCTCCTGAAACCCAGGCGAGTCCCTGGTGAAGGTCACTGCAAAGACGCCCAGCACAGGAGAACCAACGCGCACATTAGAGATCTGACAGCGGGCTCAGGGGCTGATTATGAGGTCTGCAGGGTTTCGGTCAGTGTGCAGTCACACAGGCCATCACTGAGCAGAGACTTCACTGCTTCAGCGCCGTCCATTTTAAGTGCGACGTACCACTACGCCCTGCTGAAACGCGCATCGCCGTCAGCCGTCCATTTTCTAGGGGGAGACGGCAACGGGACTGCAGAGGAACAAGATGGTGGGCAGAGTCACATCATCCGAAAGGTCACACCCATCCGGCTCCACTTCAGATCAGCGGAACGCGCCGTCTTAACGGGTCCGGCGTGAGGGTGACTCACTGTTAGACGGGCCTGCCCAGGGGACAGCACAAAGGGGCTTTAGCAGCTGCACCAGAACCTCGTTGGAGCCCAGACCATGTGCCTGGCTCTGCCTGAATCCCTACTGCAGCTTGTGGGCAGTGTGGTCTAACTGCTGCCGGCGTTTTCAATGAAACCGTCTGCTTTCACTGAACCACTTAAGCTAGTGGGTAGTGCAATTGGGGGGGTGGGGGTGGAACAGCCCCCAGCACTGACCAATGTTACTAAAGCTGTAAATAACTTTCAGAGCACTTCCAGACATGCTGGACGCCTCCGAGTGCCTCTTGACTGGAAATTGTTCCTGGAAACTGTCCCAGTTTTTCCTTTCAACACAAACACAACAAAGATGGAATTCATTATGACCTCACTAATCTCACCATCCATTAGATTTTTGGGATACTGATATTTGGAAGTCATTTCTTATGACAGCTTGCCATATTGGCATTAAAAAATTCCAGCAGTTAAATCCATGTCAGGGCTTTTTTTGGAACAAAATCGCCACTTGAGCCTACCTAATGTCGATAACTGATATAATCCCGGCGAAAACAGACATGGAATTGAATAAATTCTCAAAAAATACAGACCAATTCAAGAATAATACCAGGAGTAGAACTGCAAGTAGGTTTTTTTTTATACACAAATAAATTCTATGCACTTAAGTACTATGGTATGTATAAATGAATATGGGTGATATCAGGAAGAGAACTGAACTTTGTGGGTAGAGAGGGTGTTTACCTCCAGGCTGGCTGCAGGGTGGAGGGCAGTTTCCGTGGTTCCCTGTAGGGGGCAGCTCTGTAGGAAGTCATTATTAATTCACATCTCCAAGGCACTTGGCTCCTCCCTCCAGTGTAACACACTCTTTGCTCAGGCCAGGATCAGGGTAGTTCAGGTATCAGGTTTCCACTGTGAGGAAAGGGGGGCATTAGATATGTCAATGTCATTGGCAAAACATCAGGCGAAGAACGCAACAGGGCGACAACCATTACAACACAGAGACATTAATGTGTGCTGCTTTCACTCGGAAAATGCCACATCTATACAACAATGAAAAGGGATCACTGTTACTGCACATGCAAAAAATAACATGTCTGTTCCCAATTTTACTACTTACTGAAACTGCAAAAGGAACGCAAATATTTCCACTGCAGTACACAACCTGAAGCTTCTGTTTAGTGGATGCATCCCCAGTTTGAATGCCCCGCATCCCACACTGTCTTTGCCCCACCTCAGCAGTGGCTTCTGGTACAGCCCGTTTGCTGCAGCATAGTGGCAGCACAGCCAGAACGTCTCACACTAAATGACAAGTCAGACTGGGTAACAGGCTAAATGAAACTGCAGGTTATGAAAATATACAAATAATTTGTTCAGCATTAACACAGTGAGAAATTTAAAAGTTAAGCAAATTAGAATATATAGACCTAAACGAATTATGGATATTCTCAATCTTGAATGTCAACATTGCAGAATGATCAGAGCTGCAGTAAAACAGTACATGCATTTCAAGCATTAATTTCAGATGCACCATTTCTCCCCTCAGTCCAAAAAGAGCAGGCCTCCACCTGTCAGTCCCCTACGCTGCTGCCTAGTGACAGCCCATCTGTTGTTGGAAAGCTGATTTTGCCATTAAAAAAAAACCAAAAAACGTAACACTGAACAGAAAGGCGTCATGGCCAAAAATACATATGGAGATCCCAGCTGCATGATTAGCTGCACAAGGTCAACTACCACACTGCATATCGCAGTACTTGGCCATTAAAAGCAGACACACATATAACTGCTTCTATAATCCATGTTTGGCTGTGTAGCGCTGACTTGGGTCTGCTTACATCCCAACACATAGATCGAGGGGAAACATGTGCCTCCGCAGCTACCTGAGTAGCTCCTCTTCCCTTCTTACATAATCTACAGCCTACTTTAATAACAAGAACAGCATGTTTCCACTGAACTCCAGTTTCAGAGCTCGCTAAAGGAACTAGATGCCTAGCACCACACTGGCATCTACTGCTGTGAAGACAAAGTCAATATTTTGTGGACAGCACACAGAAATTAAGCTCTCAAACAAGCACAAATTTAGGTCTCTTTCCAGTGCAAGTTTCCCTACTTACTAGGAATATCAAGATTGAAAATTTGTACCAACAACACTGTACAAGGCATTCACTGTCATAGCTAAGGCACACAATTTAGAGAAGGGCAAGACACAGATGCACGAGTGGGATGTGGCAAACTGAACACTAGGCTATATTATTTCACCAAAAATGTGCCTAGACATTAGCTGGGCTCCCCCATTGTTGATTGACCTGAAGAAAGAGGAGACCAATGTAAAGCAGGACTGTAATGTTTGTTGTGCCATTCTGTGCATAATCTTCAGCTTGGCATGCATGATAAAACAAACTAATATAACTGGACAAGAGTTCAACAAGGAAAATGTCACGCTAACTGCACCTGTGAGTTGAGTACACTATGGCTGGTAAAAGTCACTCATAAATAAGCAGTTTGAGAACATTACACCCTTACCAGAGAGAGTACGTGATGAGACCAAGACTGCCTGTCAACTATGTTGTTGGAAACATAAATTATTTCTCACTGTACCAAAATGTGAACCCAAAAGCACGGTTCATACCAAAACATGAATCTGTGGACCATTACACCCCTAATGCGGAGTTAATTCCACGAGTCACTGTACTGCTAGACACCTGAAAAGCTGAACTTCCAGCAGGTGTGGCAATCCTGTTAGAGGAATCAGGCCCTCTGTGATAATAGAAAAGGCTGCAATATAGAGTTAATGGCACTGAAGTTCACCAATTTGCAGTTACTAAAACTGAACAAACAAGGATAAATAGCCCTTTGCGACAACTAGGACTTCATCCTGTTGACTATTGAACAACCCAGAGCAGATATGAAGGGTGAAACACAAGCATTGGCCAGCAGTGGAATAGAGATCACGTCAGGCAAAAACACATGTCCCTTTGCTCCTGGTCCCTTTCTGAAGACAATAAGGCAGCCAGGTCAGCCATGACGTACAGAGACTGGACATTTGAGGTAGCAGGGTTATTCTGTGGGCCTGGACTACAAGTTGGACTGGTGTGCGAAACAGACAGGCCCCAATGTAAGCCTCGCCCCCTTCCCAAAACAGTCAGTACTCTTACATGCAGACTAAGGAAATCTATCATGCTATTCCGACAAAAACCAAACTTTTAAAAGTACATATAAACATGTCGGTCTGACTGAAACTGTACTAAATTGAATGTCTTGTAGTTAAGACGCCCAGACAATGCGATTGGAAGTTGACGTACTCCTGCATGTTTATGCTCAATCGCACTAAACTGGTCTAGGAGCTCTGCGGATGCTCCAGTTTCTCCCACTGGGCTTTGACCCGGAAGTAACAAGAAGCTGGTACACAGTAGGAGCTTGGAGAATAGCAGAGGACAGGACAAAGTGTGATATTAGTACAAACAGCGGATGTTGTGCACATCCAGTTCTTACATCGCTAGTCAGCTAGTTTAACATCAGGGTTTTTCTTATCTTCAACTTGGTCTTGATATTATAGCATGGGGAGTTTGTCTCACCAAAACTTTTTTACTCTGTCAAAGAGGGGAGAAAAAAAAACTGCAAGTTTCACAATTTTAATTATTCCTTTTCAAGATTATCTAGTATACGTTTGAAAAAAAATCAGTTTAAAAAGTTTACCTCTGCTGCTTTTGCATGACCATTGCATGCGTTCTAAGAATCATTTTCATCCTTGCTATTAAATCACTCCTAGATGGGTTCATGAGAAATTTGTTGAGCTCCTATTTTGCTTCAGAAATACCCCAGTATTTATTACAACAATCACATGGCGATATATGAAAAATTTCCAATAAAGTGCTGGAATAGGGAATTACTCAAAACACTATTTCCTTTTATGCAATGCTGATCTTGTATCTGTACTTACCGACCAGATCGCAGTTAAAGCTTGTGTCCAGGCGTCCATTATTATTGATTTTTTTTTTGTCTGACATAATAGTATTGGGCTTTTCTCGGGTGACCTAACATACAGAAAGGAGCCATATCGCCATTTATTGTAGCGGCGTCAGACATACTTCAGTCAATAAATAGACTCCCTTCCCATGCATGTATACTGGGACAAGGAGCATAGTCCAATTAAACTGCCAAGACTAACTAAAACTGTAGCTCAACTTAGTACGTTTACATGCACAGCTAAGAATTTCTCCAATCGAGCCAACCAGAAACTGAGCTGTTCTTCATACACACTACAGCATGGCATATATACCCCTTAAATGTGCCACATCCTGAAACCATAGGCGTTTTCTTACGGGTTTCCATGAAATGCAGCACCGTGTGGGCTCCATGCACATACATCTGCCTCCTTCCTGCAACCAATTGAGGACAAACCTGGACAGACACCTTGAAGGTTTCACCTCAGCAGCTGCTACCGACTGCCTAAGGGAGCTTTGCTTCCCGGTTTAGACACAAACACCAACCAGGAAGGAATAAAAATGAAGCATGTCTTGCAGCTGGCCAATAAGCAGCCAGGGTCCTCAAATGCCTATATATGGCAGAGATAATCAATAGCAACCTCTGCTGCTCTGAGGCACTGAAATTTCCTGGAGCACCAATCTAGCACACCACCTGCTACAGAGGTCAGAATTACATAGGACAGAATGAGGGGGACTGCTGTGCCTCAGAGTAGTGTCGTAATGTTATAAATGTTTAGGTTAGAGGTCCACCAATCCAATAATCGTGATCAGTACTAAGATGGATCAGGTATCAGCCATAGGTGATCAACCCATGTCCGATATTTTGTTTTCAGCAGTCTGTAAAAAGATAGCTCCTATTTCTTGTATAAATCGATTTCACGGCATTCAAGTTAAACACTAACACTGCCATTCAGTCTCTTACTGCACTCAGTCAGTGCAAGCACATTGATTTCTGCATGCCGTGACATCACATGCATATCCTTTACAGCAGAAGGAGCGCAAGAACTTCACATAAAAGGGTGACAAAATGAGACTTGCATGCTTGCAAAGTGATTCAATATGTCTGTAATCTAGAAGCATTTTATGCTTGAGAACTAGTACAAGAGCATTCTTTGTAAAAACAAAAGTTTGAGAGGTGGAAGTAGCATTTAGTGGGAAACCCTACTAGGGGAAGGCGCACGTAATTGCATGAAGAAATAAAGTAAGAGGGCAGCGTCAGGCATTTTGGTTTTGTAGCACATTTCCAGCCAATACAGGTTAATTCTTTGCAACAGAAAAGGGCGGCGATAGCAAGGGGGAGGGCCACAAACAATATCTGGGCTAAAATTCACGTTGGACTAAAGAAGATATTTAAAATTTGGTAGCCTAGATCTGTTTCCAAAGGTGCAGATTTGCCCAGCTAATCCAATCAACATTGGAATGTCAGAAGGGTGACAGCTCTGTGTCAAAATCAGAACATATACAAGCACCCAAAACAAGTCATCACTGCCATCAAACCTACCCTCCTACCAGGGGAGGCCCAGCTACCATGCCACCAACAGAACACACAAGTCCTCCCTCAGTCTTATTAGCTGAGCACAAATTTCACATACATGCTAAGTAACTGGACAATGAGGATTCCGATTTAAAAACCATTCAGTAGCCCATTTCAACCCCACCCCCCCACACACAGAAAATACCCTCTGGCTCTGAAACTCAAGGACAGAGGGACTAGCCTTACTTGGCAGTAAGCATTACTACACTGGGCACCCATGATTCTCAATTACAAGCAGCCTGTATACAGTCATGCTTACAATGCATTTAAGGTTGTTGATCAACCTTAGATGGTAAAAGTACACAATCATGCCAGTGCAGATGTAAAAGGACACCATAGAGGCCACAGAAACACTCGAGTGTCATTTCTATACTAGCTAGTAGTAATTTCGCCAGTCAAATATCAGGGAAGGAGCAAGAGGCCCTTCAAGTTTTGGAGCCCAGACCAAATTAAGGTTATTCTCTGACTACTAGAATCAATTGAACATGTTCTCATCTTTCACATAGCACACCAACCTTCAAACAGCAGCCTGGGGTAGGGCACACCTAGTATGTTTTCCTACCACAATCAGCATTCGGGGTTTACAAGCAGCATGAAAATAAAGTGGCAAGCACAAACTTGACATTACACCTTACACTCTCCTCACAGCACACATAAATCACATTCTATAGCTTTTTGAGTCTTACAATAAACCACTTAGTCCCATTTCAGTAAAATTCAGATAAGTATTAAAAAAAGAAAATCAAAATCTCAATTGGTTGTCTAAAATTTGAAGAAACTGAAGACATGGAACAAATTAACCACCCAACCAATTTAACAGCCATTGCTTTTACAATAGGCCTATCACCAAAAACTGACAAAAATAATTTCAAATAAAACATTAAGGAGTACTGGTGAGAAATAGGCCAGGGTTAGGCTCAGCACACCACAAAATGTCTCGCAATGAAACCACTCTTACCCCAACCCATTAAGCAATTGCCTACCAGTGAAAGTAAAGACAATTTCCAGCTTGACAGACATCTAATTGTATCATTGATACGTGCTTGTACAGGTGCCTGCATAGAACTTAAGGACCAAATCAGGCACACAAAAAAAAACAAAATCACCCAAACTGAAGTGCACCTCAGATACTTGTACAAGTACAGCTGTCACGATCAAAATCAAAAACAAATCAAAAACAAGGAGAAAACATTTCTCTAGTTGTTTGTCCAGTTGGCAATCTATTGAGTTTGTTGCACCATAAATAGTGGCAGCTGTCAGGGACAGTCACCCCATCCTAACTGGGGTACCTAACAAGACAAGTGCAGGTGCTATGCAGAGTTTCATTAAACAGAGAACACAAAGAATCTAAAACCAGAATATTCCATTTTGGGCTGGTGGAGACCACTCACAAACAGTCTGCAAAATGAACTCGATGCCATGTAAAGAAATATTAATGGATCAGGCAGGGCTGTAAAAGTGTCATAAAAAAAAAAGTCAGCTCAAATCAAGATCAGGCGATTATGTAATAACTGCCAGGCCAACATACAAAGACAGCATCGCATTCAGCAACTCACAACTTCAAGCTTCATGTTGATAAGGCATGATTTCAGAACACCAAAGATCATGACTACACTATAATAAAGCAAATTAACATATTTAAGGCCATAAACAGCAATAAAAGGCCTTTGGAGGTGGAGCTTGGAATAAATTGTACCGTGTTTCTGGGGGCAGGTTGCGGCTTCTCCACAACATTATAAAAGGTAAGCAGTGTGAAGGTTAAGTGGACTGATGCACAAATACCTGTCCGCAGAACAAAGGGACAAACAGGCAAGATACACTGATGGTCCCTCAAAGCCCAACTATGGAGAAACCGGTCCAAGCCAATGAGTACATGCAACACCCAAGTAAAGGGCCATTGTGCCACCTCACACAGAGGGCTATTACCCATTCGGACCAATAAAAAAAAAAATCCATTTACTCCCCCTCCCCTGCATTCAAACTGAATGACAGATTCTACACCCAAGATGAGAAGTTTCACACCTATATGATAATTGCTCCTTCGATGATGCAGATGGAGCATAAGAATGGCTGCATATCCTGCTATGCAAAACTAATGGATGCTGACAGGAACAGCAAATGCAGTTCAGTAAGGAGCCAAGGCCACCTGCACATGAAAGAAACAGAAATGGAGAAATGAAGCTTAAGACAGAGGCCCAGCTCTTTAAAAGGTCCCCCCGTTGAGTTGCGAGAAACCAAAACAACTTTCCACAGCTCTGTAAACTGTCTGAACTAACACCTGGTAACCAGAGTAGTCACCTTCTCCAATCTCCTTTTCCACATCATTTTAGTTTGCACAACAGCCTTTCTGTAATTTGCAGGGCGCCATAAACAGCAAGCAAGAACCAGACCATCCACAAATAAAGTTATCAACTGTTCCTTTATAAGGCTGTCTAGTGATGTGGCTAATGGTTCTAATTCAACAAGAACTAAGAAATATTAGCACAGGGGCAAAGGTTTATTTTGTCTTCTCAAGCAGACTGAAACCACACCTAAGGACTACACACCTCTCTGTACTTTCCGCAGTGAGTTGAGAAACAAAAGGGATTTATTTGCCTAGAACAGGAAGAATAAGGCCAGAGGTGCAATAAAGATATGAGGATAGTACAGAAGCCAATCAATTGATGGCTGAAAGCCCAGTAGATAAGATTAAAAGTACTATGCTGATTGTCTGTATCGTGAAGAAATACGAACAAGACGCGTTCCCAGCTTATGAAATCTGCAGTTCAGGTGAGTTTCAGACACAACCACAATTCAGACATCAGCGAGGCAGAACGCTGTTTGCAAATCAATGGATAACCTAGATTAGGGGGTTCCCAATCCCTGGTCCATGAACCAGTACCAGTCTATAGCCAGAATTCCATGGGGCTGCAGAATGCTGGGGGTTTTGCAGAGGGTGCAGTTAATTTCTAAAAATGTTATTTTCTCAAATTTTCAACCCATCACATTCATGTGTTATGTTTGCATCCGAAAAATTTGGAAACTATTAACCTTATGAAAGCCATCAGCATCTCTCCCCTAAACATTTTACCAGCCTGAGAAATTTTTCTAAGACAAATCAGTCTGCAAACATCAAAAGGTGTGGAAGCCCTAGCCTAGACAGAACATTCTGATTTTTTGGCACACCTGTCATCGGAGTCCTCTACCAGAGGGCAAGACCCCGCTGCCTGTACATGACTCCAGACAAACTGCACCATTGTACAGAAGCTGGGAAGAGGGCACCTGTTGAATGCATCACCACCGCAATTTGAAAAACAGGGGGAGGGGGAGACCCTGCACTACAACTAGACAGTCTGAAGACAGGGCCTCATAAAGACCAGAAAGGAACGGGATGACATCATCCATACAGCAGGCATACAAGTATGTCTATTGTTGGTTTGCTGCAGCATCCACCACCTGGGAACATTTGCTCCAGAACACATCCCCCCTTCACAATTAGAAAAGCACGACTACATACTCTATGCCAGTGGTGAGATCAGCACCTTATGAGAACAGTAAACACATAGCTGGAGCTCCATGAATCATGCAATGTGACAGACAGACAATCTATTCGGTAAGAAACTAGTAGTGCCACGTGGTAACCACTTTCCCCCCTGAAAATATAAAAGGGCAAAGATGAAAATAAAATTGGTAAGACAGTGCCCCAAAAAGTCAAAGATACATTCCACAACCGGCCATTGCATTGATGAGCAAATAACCTAAGACCACTCTATTCAGCAGAATGCAGCACCTTTCTACTGAAAAGTGCCAAATGAATCCTCTTTCCACACTTGAGTGATTCCTGAAGCCTTCCTCTGATACACTTGTTAAATATTGCCCAGGCTTGAGTTCAAAGTTTGTCTGGGAAATGGGCTTTGTACACATCTTGAGTGCAATAACAGTTACAAGACTGCAGCAAGCAGATGTCTACATTTACAAAACAGCTGCCTCACAGTGAGATAAGGGGTTAACCTGAGGAAGACCAACAAGACACCTGGAGACCAGACAAAGCACAGCAGAGCAGGTAGATAAGCCAGGCCAAAACATGTCTGTTGACACCATCCATTAAATAAAAAATTATACGTGTGTCTTATCAGTCAACCCCATCATAAAAAACGTAGATCATTTGGGCATTTCAACGGCCGTCCACACCCCATCTAATAATGAGTTAAATTACTACAGCCATGCAAGACAATAAAAAGCTTTCGCCTTGAAAATAACCTATGATCTATCACTGCAATCAGGTACTATATAGAGTTCACAAGTTCATTAATAACAGACAGACTGAGCAATGTCTCACCCCCGATTTTGCACCATAAGGGCCCGTTATGGGGCTTTTAAAGCACCCTTCGTTGCGTCGCAATATTGGAATCCCACTTGACTTCAAAATAATCTTACCCATGTCTCATACGTCCATTTCAAAACGGATGCACAAAACAGTGAACTTGGCGGAGAGCTGCTACAGGAGCTAGCACGAATTTCAAAAGGAATTTATACAACTGTGTTCTAAAATAAATCACCTTTTTAATAACAAACCCGCTAGTTACAACTGTTAGTCGCCCAAACAGGACACCAGACTTGCTGAGCAGAAAGGACGCCTCCAGTATCACCGCAGCGCCAGGGAAACGCAAGCTATGAAAGCGCCCTGAAACACACCTAGCTGTATGTTGTAACAGGCACGGTGCGGCTGTCACGCTAAAGCGTACACCACAGTTACTACTGAAAAAGAAAGCACATTTCTTTAAACAATAAAAAATGAAAGGCACCTCCGGTTTACCCGACGTGGCTTTTCTCGACTTCTCCCGTCAGAAACATAGGAGCTAGGTGCACACCTAGTTAGCATTGGCTAACCAGCCAACGACGACTCTCAAAGCGTTTTAAACCCCGAAACACGCACACTAAATGAATGTCAGCGACGAAATCGCAAAGTATATACAAAAACCTTAATGGAAAGGGAAAACAAGCATACCATATAAACCCCAGTTCCAGCTGACCCGCAGGGGAAAGAAGTCGGAAATGGACGGTTTCGGTGCCACCAGCTGCGGTTTCCAAGTCCAGCCAAAACGTCCTGTCTTCTGACTAGTCGAACGTGTTCCGGAACGTCGCCATGGTCTGCACTTTTCATAAAAATGCCAAAACGTATTAAGAACTGAATGTTATCGTTTCGTGCTGGTTATTTGACCTAGTCCACGGAGTAATCCTCCACTACCCCCAACTGCTCTCTACATTGCGAAGTGAACTACGTATCGCCGCTTCATATAGCACGCAGCGTTCTGACGTCCTTTGTCGGGAACGCGCACGTACAGCACGAATGGAGACGTGGGTCGAGTAGCTTGCTGTTCTTTTTTTAAATAAAGAGTTTATTTCCAAAAAGTATTAATTCTGTTCATTTGTTCGTTTATTTGTCGCTTCTGGTACGCTGTTCCAATTCAGTGATACTGAGCTAATAAATACAACAGTTTTAATTATTACTGAAGTTCACCGAATTCGTGAGAGTTCACGTGCCAGCTATCATCTGTATATTAAATTATGCAGATAATAGCAATTTTACCTATTGTTGTTGTAAACACTGGCGCTTCAATATATACTTTCAATTTTTTAGAACAAGCTTTTGGAAGAAAAAAGATATAAAATACATGTATTAATCGTAAAGCAAATTGATTGCCTGTGGCGTTCATAATGAATATTATTTGTTTTCGTAAAAACACATTTTACTACAGCAGACAAAATCCGAAAGGCACGCACACATGGGCATCATTAGTTGACAACACACGTTTGTCTCTAAATACACCGAGCAGTCCAGTGACCTGCGTTTACGGAATTTACACGTGCTCCGTGCACAGCAACACCGGCATTTCAATAATTTATCCCGTCTTCTCGAGTTTCTCTCAGAAATATCATCTGCTCTTTCCATCGTTAAAAATACATGGATGACCTGCCAAGAGATACTTTGCATCGCATCCTTCTCTTGACTTGGATGTCAGAGAAATATCCCACCCCAGTTTGTGCTGAGGAATGTGATGCTGAAGATTTGCAATGATTTTCCTCTATTGTAAGGAATTACCTGTTTGCAGTAAGAGGCCCTTATCGTAGTATCAGGGCAGCTTTGACGTTTGTGAAGGTCAAATTTTAAATACATTCTATATAGTTTCTCTCATTTATGTTAACAAACTTAGCCCTTTTGTATTCCTTTTATCTACATAAGAAGTATACAAATGAGAGGAGGCCATTTGGCCCATCAAGCTCGCTTGCATCTCTGGTGTACTTATGCTACACAGGCCATTGCTTGGCTGCGCTATCCAGATCGTGGTGTAGGGACATCTATGTCCCCAGGTGAGAGGAAGTGAGACAAGCATAATGTAGGATGCACAGTTCCTGTTGGGACTGTGGTTGGTCATGTTTTCACATGTCTGCACCTCCCCCACAGTGAACAGGACCTGAGGTGTTCACCAACTTGAGCAGAGATGTGGAGGATCCTACTAACAAGAGAAAAAGGTGATTTAAAAAGTGGCTTAATAATTCAGAAAATAACTATACCAAAGTGATTAGCATAGGTTATTATTATTATCCAGCTCTGTGCTAAATAATCTGATATACTGGCTTTACACAATGTTTACTTACTTTGTATTTAAATCAGTTATTGAGATCTAATTTTCTTCACATTACAGCTGATTAACTCATTCAAATCAATGAAAACTGAGCTTACGTAAGACAAAAGTCCTAAAAATCTTAATCACAAGAATTTCACAACATGCTGATTTGATGCTTAGGGTTCATTTTGCTTACTGCCATAGTGGCACCAATTTAAGGGAGTATTACAGACGCATTTGAGTATTAAGGGAGTATTACAGACGCATTTGAGTATTAAGGGAGTATTACAGAAGCATTTGAAAAATTACTAGATCCCGTCTCACCGGACTGTTCTGTAAACAGAAAGTTGTAGCCAATGTTTTGGAAGGTCTGAACATAATTGCCAACATTTACTGAGTGTGTGAACATGATTTTATGAGTGTACGTCATTGTTTCAAGAGCGTACTTGTTAATGGAAAGACTGCAGAGCACAAGTAATATTGTATTCCAATCCAAAAGTTTCAGAAAAACACTTTCAGAATTACCCACATGCGTTTTAAAAAGAATTTCACATTCCTTGGGTGAAAATGGCAAAAGTATAATTATTAATTATGGTGGTGCAGTGGTTTGCACTGTCGCTTCGGACCTCTGGGACCAGCGTTCGACTCTCTGCCATGGCTCCATATGTGTGGAACTTGCATGTTCTTCCTGTTTTGTTGTGGGGTTTTCTCCAGGTACTCTGCCCCCCCCCCCCACCCCCCCACAGTCCAAAAACATGCTGAGGCTGATTGGAATTACTGATCTGATGGTGTGTGAGTGGATGGTGTGTGAGTGAATGGCGTGTGAGTGGATGGCGTGTGAGTGGATGGCGTGTGAGAGGATGTGCT
>JABFEB020000026.1:4563693-4574032 GCA_019775895.2 Stomatorhinus ivindoensis
TTAAGGCGTTGGACTTGAAATCCAATGGGGTCTCCCCTCGCAGGTTCAAACCCTGCTCACAGCGTACGTGGCTTTTTTGGGGGCATTGTGTGGTCCTGCATGTTCCTTGGTTGGCAGAATGATTTCTCCATTGAGGCAATCAGCAAACTCTTAATCCCCATTACATCAGGGACTGGCCAACCCTGCTTCTGCCAAACATACAAGTAAATAAACACACTGACTCGTTCAGTTTGTTGAGATCAACACTTAAGCACACGGGCGCCCATCTTCTTGGGCACTACCACAATGCCAGCATACCAGTCTATTGGCTCCTCAACTCTGCATATAACCTCGAGGCCTTCCATGCGGGACAGTTCCTACTTGACTTTGTCCAGCAGCAGCAATGAGATCCTTCTTGGTATTTTGAGTGAGAATGGGGATTCCCCACGCAGGTTCAAGCCCTGCTCACAGCGTGTTTGACCATTTTGGGGGCTTTTTAGGACTCCATGGCTTGAAATTGAAGGTCATTGGTTCAACTTCCATGGTTGGCAGAATGGTTTCCCCATTGAGGCCATCAATAAACCGTCAATCTCCATTGTTTTGGTGTTCTCAGATATATTGATGAGCTCTGTTCTGATTGGCTGTATTACAAAGAGGCACTGTGATGCGTCACACTAAACCAACGTATCTAGTCATGCACCACGCAATGAAGTTTCGCTGAGAAATGAACTACATTTATGATAATGGGCCGCAAGATCATAACACAGCTGAAAAATTCCTATCGTCTATTGATTTTGTAGAGTAACACAGTAGTCACATATTTGTGGAGATACTGATCTAAAAAAAATCTTCTGCAGGGAATTGTGCAAAAGCACAGCACATACAAACTTGACCAGAAGTTAAAGCAGACAGTTTGTTGCACTTGGCTGTGATGGCTGAGTGGTTAAGGCGTTGGACTTAACCAGGGGACCGCAGGCAAGCCGGGGCGCAGGGCCTACGTCCTCCCCCTTTCTGGGACACTGATAGGCAGCGTTTTGGCTGGAATCGACCACGCCAGGGCAAGGACAGAGGAGTCATTAGGGAAGTCTCCGAGGGGTCCCACTCGAGCTCCTCCTTCTTGAAGGGACCAGACTGTCTGGGTCCTCCTCAGGGACTAGGACTGGTGTCAGGGGAACTGGAGCAGGGTCAGGGACCGGGACGGACACTCACGACTGACAAGTCGACACAACGACTGAAAGACCAAATGCAATACTCCTCATTATTTCAGTCGTTGTGTGTTTATCTTTGGTGCTGTTAACTTTGAATATTGATAAAGTTTAAAAATCAGCTGCCAATTCCAGTATATTGACCAATGTACAGATGTATGATGTATTGGTTAATATACTGGACAATCAGCCATTTTCTGTAGCAGAGGACAAAGGATTTTGTCAGGCCATTCCCCGCTTTAAGTACTGGCCCGTGACATGTTTATAAGTTATTATTAAACTGCCAAGTTGATTGATCTTTCGTTTTCTACAGAACAAAATACAATGTAATGACATTCTGCTCATTTGGGCAAGCAAGCTCAGCAAACTTCTGCTTTTTCCATTTTTTCTGGAAAAAAAATCCGCTTATCCTCTTCCAGCTCGTTATTTTTATTGCAATGTACTCTTACTTGAGTAAGATTTTTTGTGGTATATGTACTTTTACTTAAGTATTAAAATTGAGTACTTTTCCACCACTGTATAACATTAATTGTGGCAATCAGGGTTAGTTGACCCAGCTCTGATGAGTTCACTCTGGGAAAGTGAAGCATGCTTTGTAGTACAGCCCACAGACAGGCAGCAAGAAACTGGGTAACAGGGTGAGGAAAAAAAGAGACAAATATGACCCTGGAGGATGATGAAATCAGACCCATATGTGTAACGATGGTTATGGGCTGATGATAGGGGAGCTGGCCTTGTCTGAGAGGGCGGTCAGGCTGAGAATGTTCTAGAAGATCTTCCCTACTTTAGTCACCCGTGAGTAACATCTCCAGGAAAGGAGGATTAAAAAAACCGAAGAATGAGACTGACATTTCTTTACAGTATTGCAAAACCAGTGATGGGGTATCTGCCTTCATCTCTACATTCGTTAAATACTTGATTGAAATCCTTCTATGCACTTGAAGAGAAACTGCTCTCTGATAGCAGAGAAGCATCTAGGATTGAACAGGGGGTGGTTATTGTGGACACAATGCTTGCAAACAATGGCACTCCTACGGACAATATGAAGAATTCAATGGTGCAAGACGATGTCACTCTTACAGGGCAAGAAGTGTCAGTCTTGTGACAAATGAATGGATCTTAAACTGTATTCATCTCAAAATCATGCGTTTTTCAGTTCAAGACGCCTTTGTTTACAACATTGCAGCATAATTATGTGCTGGAACAACTAGTGCCCTTTTAGGTATTATCTTATTGTTTACACTTACCCCTTCATATTTGCGGGGGTTTGGGACAGAAGATCCCTGCGGATGTGAAAATTCGCAAATAATACTTGGGCCCCCCGACCACAACTCATAACAGTCTGCTGGCCGGAGCGACAACGTGTCTATTTATCGGCTATTTCTAAACAAGCACTGCTGTACTGTACACTTTGCATGTCAAATTGCTTTGTCATTTCCTACTTAGACCCTGTTATATAATATACAACGCATCTAAATTTTGCCAGTTTATTTACAAAGTTACTACTGTATTATGCAGTGGGAGCATTACGTTTGGACTTATTATTACAAATGCAAAAGAAATTGCACTGAGAAGTGCAGAAATTACTTTGAGAAATACAAGATTCCACAAAAATGTGTCGCATACCCAAACCAAGACTTTTAAAATTAAATATTTAGTATGGACTTAGACTAAGAAATATAATGTATCATTAATATTTAAATATTATATGATTTTATGTGATCCAAATCATTTCAGTATTGTTTTTTTGGCTTATACATCAGCGGGTTTTTCTGATCTTTTGGTAAGCTCTAAAAATATTTTCAATATTTCAATACATTTTTGAGGTAGCATGAAATTTTCCATTCTAAAACTGCATCCTGAAGCCTTTCACAACCAGCAGTGATGTCATAATGAGATGTGCCGACAGGATGCCACAGCTGTTGATTGTCTGTTGGTTACAGTGTGTGATTGGGCAGCAGGGCCTGTTTCTTGCAGAATTTAGATGGAATGGAGAGATTGCAGGGGAACTTTTGAAGTTTTGATCTATTCATCAATTAATCATGGCTGGGGTACACCTTGGACAGAATGGTAGTCCATCTCATAGCAGACACACACACACACACACACACAAACTGGTGTACCTGTCTAAATGGGGACCTTCCATCCATTTCTATGGAAAAACTCTAATCCGAGTCACCACACCCTTAACCCCTACCTAACCTCAACCATAAGTAACCAAACAAAATACAAGAGCTTTGGCATTTTTACTTTTTTGATCACATTCACAGATTTTTATATAATCGAAGTTTTTTGGTATTGAATGTAATGTATTTTTCTTTTCCAGTGTATTGCGCAGCTGAATTGATTTACTGTACAACCCCAACTCCAGTGAAGTTGGGAGGTTGTGCAATTTGTAAATAAAAACAGAATGCAATGATATGGAAATCTCATAAACCCGTACTTTATTCATAATAAAACGTAGAAAACACATCAAATGTTTAAACTGAGAAAATGTATCATTTTAAGGAAAAGATGAGGTGATTTTGAATGTCATGGCAGCAACACGTCTCAAAAAGGTTGGGATACGGCCATGTTCACCACTGAGTGGCGCCCCCCCTTCTTTTAACAACAACCTGTAAACGTCTGGGGACTGAGAGGAGAGATCAGTTACTCGAGTTTTGGGAGAGGAATGTTGTCACATTCTTGTCAGATACAGGATTCTAGTTGTTCAACTGTCCTAAGTCTTCCGTGTCATAATTTTTGTTTTATGATGCGGCAAATGTTCGCAATGATCTGGACCACTGGCAGGCTAGTTCAGTACAAAGACCGTTCTATGAATCCATTATGTTGTAATTGATGCAGTGTGTGGTTTGGCATTGTCATGTTGCAAATGGAAGGTTTTCCCTGAAAGAGATGTCAACTGGATGGCAGCATATGTTTCAATAGAACCTGGATATACCTTTCAGCACCGATGGTGCCTTTCCAGATATGCAAGCTGCCCATGCCATACGTACTAATGCACCCCCATACATCAGAGATGCTGGCTTTTGAACTGAATGCCGATAACATGCTGGGTGGTCCTTCTCCTCTTTAGTCGGGATGATACAGCACCCCTGGTTTCCAAAAAGAATTTTTCAAATTTAGATTCGTCTGACCACAGAACAGTTTTCCACTTAGCCACAGTCTATTTTAAATGAGCTTTGGCCCATAGAAGACGTCAGCGCTTCTGGATCATGTTAAAATACAGCTTCTTCTTTGAATGATAGAGTTTGAACTGGCATCTTTGGTTGGCACGGCGAATTGTGTTCACTGATAACGTTGTCTGGAAATATTCCTGAGCCCATTTAGTGATTCCATTGCAGAATCAGGCCCGTTTGTGAGGCTGTGCTGCCTAAGGGCCTGAAGATCATGGGCTTCCAGAATACTTGTCCCTTACACACATAGATTTCTCCAGATTCTCTGAATCTTTTGATTATATTATGTACTGTGGATGATGATATTTTCAACCTCTTTGCAATTTTACACTGAGGAACCTTTTTTCCTGAAATTGCTCCACAATTTGACGATGCAGTATTAGGGGGATTGGTGATCCTCTGTTCATCTTTACTTCTGAAAGACACTGCAACTCTAAGACGCTCTTAGACCCTCTTCATTGGAATTGGGGTTGTATTATTTGTTTGCATTACAATGTTTTCTGTATGAATAGTCATAAGTTTTTCTTTTATTTTTCAATAAACATTGTGTGAAAATATAGGATGCAACAACACATAATGGACATGCATTTTCATGATGTGTTTTTTCATTCATTGTACTTTGTGTGATCTTATGAGAGAGCACGTGTGCTGTAGTAACTTTTGGGTGAAGTGTTTTAGTGGTTTTAATGCATTTGGTACCGAAAGTTAACTGCTATGCTCAGGTGCATGTTTGCATCTTTAAATAGTGAACATGGCATAGAGACCAGTGTGAAAATGATTGTAAAAAACTGTAATGATTTTAAAATGTGTGTCTGCTGTTACCTTCGGTTTCCTTTATTCTTTAAAACTGGACTTGAGAACTGAACAACTGAGTCACTCTAAGATTATTTTTCATATGTCATGTGAAAGAGCTCATTATCTAATGTAATCAAAAATTCCATCCAGACCATCTTTGGACGCCCACAGTCATGATGAATATAATAAATTCAACAATGAGATCAAATATTTGTTCAAGATATTTCAGCATGCCCAGTTGTTTTGCCTCAGTCATCTTATCAATATCTTATTATTTTAATCAATACAAGTCAAGTGAAGTGGAACTTTATTGTCATGCCAGCCATACACAAGTATACAGTGGTACAAGACGTTATTTCCCCAGGACCACAGTGCAACATAAGACACATGGAGGGGCCGTATGTACGCAATTACTGGGGTAAGTTAAGAATTAAGCTAATTAATCGCATATAGCTTCTAAACACTAAGTCAGATTCTCATGAAACTTGAGAAACATGATCAGAACAACATTTTGTGGACACTGACAAAATTTGGCTGAGTTAGGTGTCTAGAGTATTGTCTATATCTAGAATATTGTTAAAATTCAGAGTAATGCTTAATCTATCAAGAAACAAAATCTAACTTCAGCTACTGTATTATGGACATTTTGAAAATATGCATGATTTTCACAAAATTTCAGAGGAATAACTAAGACTACATTCTGTGAAATGTTCTCCTCTAGGTGGGGCTGTAGTAAACTGTTTCATGTATAGGCTTATATCTCAAGAATTACACATGCTTCCATCGAAGTTCTGCCTTCATCTGAATGTGTCAATATAGCCAAATCTAATGATTTCAGATACTTCAAGCCTGTCATGTTGTATATCCCGCCATCTTCAATGCTCTGAAAAAAATCAACCTTAAATAACTGACCATTTGCCCAGTCTGCACAAAACTGGACAAGAATGATATATTCTCTCTCATGATCAAAAGTTCTTCAGTGATTTTTTGATAGATAAAATAGCTTGCTCAGTATAAGATGATACATTTATAACATAATGCATTCATTTACCAAGTGGCTTGTATTTTTTTAAGGTGCAAATTTCAGGAGGTGCAAATCTCAGAAAATATCAAAGGAATATATATATATAACCACATTCAGTAAATTGTCCAATCTTCAAGAAGATACCCCACTCCACAAACACATTGACGTCAAAGCAAAAATATCTAGCAAAATGCTGTAATCTCTTCATGGCTTAATAATATAAAATCAGGGCAACATCTCTGTTTGGTGTTGGCTGCCAACTTTTTGTGCAATTTGTGCAATTGTGCAATACTGAGATTATTCACATTTCACACATCTGGCAGAAAAGCTTTCATATTCAAACACAATGAAACAATATTACCAAGCAATCAAACACTTTGGTTGGATATGTAAGGTGAAGACAAACCCTGTAGGCCTATAAATTGGCCAATGGCAATAGCAACAACAGTTTAAGAGAGAAGATGCATTTTTTTCATTTCACGTATAAACGTAAGTCACATTCTCCGTGCCTATATTCAGTTACCACTGATTAAAATACTGTCAATTGTATGCCTTGAGTAACAGAATAAGGATTGTATAATTCAGGCAAATGTAATTGTCACAGAAACCTTAATGAGAAACGTACACAATGAGGAGCTTTTCTAGGGCACCCAACTTAAAAAAGGAGGAAAAGACTTCCAAATGTAAGCTATCTGCCTATTTCAAATATAGTTATAGTTCATATATATAGTTATAGTTGAAGTATAATTAATGTTAGGTTATACTTAATCCACGTCATTTCTACTGCATTCAATAAATTGTCATTCAGAAACCCCACAATTATAAACATCATACTTAACAGGGTTTTAAATTAATCAGTTTTCTTGGCAGTTATTCTACAGATGTTCAGGCAGAAAAAAAAGGATATTACTTTTGGGAAAATGGCACTAAACGCGCAGGCCCGCTTATGAGGCACCAGGTGGCGCACTTAGCCCATTTATATTATTTAAAGGTACTACTTGTTCAGACAGTTGGATATATAGTGGAAGCTGTCAGACTGTCCTGGAAAATGGTAGAACAGCAGAATTAATCCATATCCAGTTCCTTAATGCAGCCCCGGTGACCTAAATGCCATGTAAGAGAGTGTGAGTAGGAGAGTGAATTAAAACAGCATGTTATGTATTTTCATCTGATTACCGGTACCCTGTCTGACAGAGGCCTGGCCGAGCCCCCCATACCACCTACCGGGATCTCCACAGGTATCTGCTGATGGAATCAAAACAAAAACAATATTCTGGCTTCTCTTCTCCAGCTCATGCTCACCTTCTGATAAGCATCCAAGCAGCGAGAAACGGCCAGGCCGGGTGCAGTGGGTAGGGACCGCTGTCTTCTTTTTGCCTGCACAAATAGATCCTTGTGTGCATTCATCCAGACACCGTAAATGCAGTTTTTTTCTGCAGCTTGGACTTTGCAGTTCAGGAGTCGCATTTGCCTGCAGTTGTCCCAGTCTGGCCCGATGTCTGACTAAGCAATAATATCATCGGGGCTTTAATGTACCGCTAATTCAAAACTATCACATGTGATGTTTAACCCCTGAGAACTTAGCTGATGCACATATGTAGAGTGACTTACATTGTCCTTTGGAGACAAATACAGAAGTGTATAATTAAAAATATCAGGACATTATTAATGTCAGCCATATTCTTACAACTATAAGGTCACTATTGCACTAATAATTTTTTGGTTATCTAGAAGGTACATTACATCATTACAGAAGGTAATGATCGTGTGACTGAATGACATAACCATCTCAAGAAACACAGACATGTTGTTACTAAAACGCTTGTGTTACACAAATGTTGCTAGCCGGGCAAAAGCTGATGTACAGTGGCCCGTGAGTGCTGCCGATTCAACATGGAGTGCTACGGATTGGGCAAAACCCTCTGCTTGTTCTGTCAGACGTGTGGTCAAGGGGTTAAATAAACTTCGAGTTGAATAGCTGGAGCGATACACCAGAATCTCTGGCTGCATTTCTCTGCTCACAAAGAAAGGCAGTAATGACAAAAACATTCCATGCTGTACAGACACTAGAGAGGGATGCATGATGAAGTGTGGGATCACCGCGAAGGGAAGGAAAGAGAAGGCCAAGGGCAAATGGTGCAGTTGGAAAGGTGTTCTTCATCACAGATTTCCCAGAATGCATCTCGCTCCGCATTATTTATCAGTGTGGCTCAAATCCCTCCCAAAACAAAATGTATGTTTTCCTGCTTTTGACACTGTTTTATGAATCTGGATGTGTGTGGGCAGTGAAGGGAGGTTAACTTTTAAGAATTACTTTTAAAATATAATTCCCAAAATTTTATTCACATACACTTCCTGGCCAATAAAAAGGACAAATTCTAATTCGTTAGAATTTAAATCAGCAAGTACTTAAGAGCCAATGATTGGATCATTATTACAGCTCAGCAATGTTGTGCAACAATAAAGTGTTTCCAGCACCTCAATCTACTGAATGGCCAGGTTATCCCATAAATGGATTTTTTCTACCCTAATGGCATGGGGATATTACAGGATGATAATATCAAGATTCGTCGGGCTCAAATTGTGAAAGAGTGGTTCAGAGAGCATGACCAATCATTTTCACATGACTTGGTCACCGCAGAGTCTTGACCTTATCCCAATTGAAAGTTGAAGAAGACTTTATGGAGTGGATCAACTAACCTATCATCAATACAAGATCTTGACGAGAAATTTATGCAAATTTGGATGAAAAAAAAATTTGCTGAGATGTTGCAAGAGCAAATGGAAACAATGCACTGAGGAATTCTCTCGCCCAGAGAACCAATTCCTTGGTATTCACATCACTGAGAACCTCACATGGACCCTCGACACCCGCTCTGTTGCCAATAAAACCCAACGGCGTCTCCTTTTCCTGCTGAGACTGAGGAGAGCGCCCCCCACCCTCCTCACCATGTTATACAGAGGGACTATAGAGAGTACCCTGTGTAGTTACATCATGGCTTGGTACCGGAATTGCTCCCCCCTCGGACCACAAGACCCTACAGAGGATAGTGAAGACAGCAGAAAAGATCATTGGGGTTTCTCTCTCCTCTGTTGCAGACAATTATACGTCACACTGCATCCGCAAAGCCACCCGCACTGTGGACGACCCCACATACCCCTCCCACACCCTCTTGCCCCTCCTTCTGTCTGGCAAAAGGTTCTGTAACATACAGACCCGCCAGGATGGGAAATCGTTTCTTCCCTCAGGCTCTTATGGGGCACCTTTGAACTGGAAAACGAGTTTCTCGTGTTGGCCTTCACAAAACACCACTGAGGATCATGAATAGATCATTATAGTCATGATTTCCTGTGACTTGCAATTAAAATAGTCCAAGTTACATAGAGTACAAACTGTCTTTTCTATGCAGTCTCCGATATGCCCATGTGCAGCTTTTTTATGTGAGTTCATATGTCACAGATTTGTATTATCCTGGGGGAAATAAAAAAAATCAGTTTAGCATCTTAATAAAATGGTTAAAATGAAATCATTCATTCATCTTCCATACCACTTGTCCTATACAGGGTTGCAGGAGTCGGATAATTTGGAATATAATTACAAATTGTGCAATATGATTTGTATAATAATTATATTAAAGCAATATCAATATCTCCATGCTATAAGTTCTTTTACTTTAAAATATTCTGTTTTGTGATGGAACTGATTTCTTAGGAGTGGACTAAATTGTTTTTTAGATTAACTGGGAAGTGGATTTCTACGTTCCTTAACTTGCATATGGTAATCACTGCTCACAAAAGCAGGGTTCTGCCAAACAGCCTAAAAAACTTTTTTTTTTTCAAATTAAACAATCATTTTGGCAGACAATGGTTCTCCAAACCCCACCCCTTAAATCCTTCTAAACACTGTTGTGTTGAGCCTCCCTTGTTCCCCAGTAACAATACTCAAACGAAACCAATTAAGCTTAGCGGCACTTAGACTGTTTACCCAAGCTGTGTTCACATCAAAGTAACAGCACTGGGCGTCCTGAACCAGGAGACGGAATGATGTGTCGGAGCTGACACAGAATGCCAGCACGCGGGTCTTAGAGGCGGGGCTTAGGGATCGGTGCGATCCGGGCTAACAGCACACAGGCCCAGGAGGCGGGGCTTAGGGATCGGTG
>JABFEB020000026.1:4594555-4617486 GCA_019775895.2 Stomatorhinus ivindoensis
AATTTTCCAATCCTATCCTGGTTATTAGAGAAAACAAGATGAAGAAGGGCTTCTCCCCTGGTAGGGCTATTAACAAACTGAGTAAAAAACAATCCTGTACTAATTCCACCATCTCAAGTTAATTTACAGAAGAGCCAGAGACTGTCCCACTGTATCCCAGGTAAATTAAAATCACCCATAACCACCACATCATTTTTATTACCTATAATCCTGATATCATCATATAACATTCTGCTTTCCTCAGCAGCTACATAAGGTGCTCTATAACAAATCCTGACAATTAGGCAATCTGAGTTTTTAACATCTAGTTTTATCCATACAACTTCTGTACTTTTATTTTTATCAGTGAGCTCGCTTGCCTGAAAGTTCTCTTTTACATATACTGCAACACTACCTCCCTTCTTGCCTATCCGGTCTGTACAGAACAACGTGTAACCATCCATATTATATTCTTCACCACCATTGTCATTCATCCATGTTTCAGTTATTCCTACAATGTCGTGGGTGTCTGATAAAATTGAAGCCTCTAAATCATGAATTCTGTATGTAATACTCCTAGCATTTAAATACAGACCACAAAAGGTAGTCCTTTTACACTGCCCCCCCCCCCCAGTCCCTAGTTTAAACATTCCTTAACTAATCTACACATATGCCTCCCCAATATACCAGTTTCCCTCTGTTTCAGATGCAACCCATCCGGCTTGAACAGGTCCCACCTGTTCCATAGGGTCTTCCAGTACCCCATAAACTTGAACCCCCTCTTTCCTACACCACCCTTTTAGCCACGCATTTAATCCCCTTATCTCAGCTACCTTACCCTGGCTTGCACGTGGCACAGGAAGTATTCCAGAGAATACCACCATGGATGTTCTGCTTCTAAGCTCATCCGCAGCTTCCATAAATTTATCCTGCAGAACAGCCCTCCTGCCCCTGCCTTTGTAATTGGTGCCAACATGCAGCACGACCACTGGATTCTCCCTGGCTGGGGCCAGAAACCCGTCCACACGATTTGGAAGGTCCCCTATCTGGGCACCAGGCAGGCAAGACACTGTACGGTACCCTCTGTCATGGGTGCAAACATAACTATCTACACCTCTGATAATTGAATCCCCTACTACCACAACCTCCCTCATCCTGGTGGTAGGCGGCTCCTTGGTGCCCAAGGGACCACCTTCCTCGCCAGTCTATTCTGGCTCTAAAGCTGGAAGCACCTGAAAGCAGTTGCATCCAGACCCAGACAGGTGACGCGGCCTCTGTGAAATGTGTACGCCCTGTTCTACGTCTACGACCTACGTTCACCCAGCTCTCGCAACCTACCTGTTCATCATTCTCCCCCCTCCCTGCTTGTGACGTGCACACAGTCTCCCTAAAAGGCGTGTTAGCGCTCTCCTTTAACTCATTGTCATGTTAAATAAGAGCCAGTTGCTCCTCCAGGTCACGAACCTGGACCATGAGTGAGTCCACTAACTTACATCCGACTGGATGCAAACATCCAGAAGGGCAAACAGCTTGCAAACACAACACTGAGCTGCCCCCATAATTACCAAATGTCAAAAGGTCATGTGTTATGTTTGGTTACTTATGATTAAGGTTAGGGCTGGTTGCGGGTCACCGTTGTCAGTGTGTGTATGAGTGGCAGTGTATAAGAGTATGTATACACTCGCTCTGAGTATGTGTGTACTCTCTATGTGACCGAGTCTGTGAGAATATGTGTATTCTCTATGTGACCGAGTCTGTGAGAGTATGTGTGTACTCTCTGTGTGACTGTGTCTGTGAGAGTATGTGTGTACTCTCTGTGTGACTGTGTCTGTGAGAGTATGTGTGTACTCTCTGTGTGATTTTGTCTGAATGTGATGGTATGTGTGTACTCTCTGTGTGACCATGTCTCTAGCTGGGGCTAAAGGCCATGACATTGTTAGATTGTTATCTCTCCCGTTCCCGGACCATGTGACCAGGCCCTGGAACTCCAGCGAGTTATTAGCTTTTATTTCGGTCTCTGTGCTCCTTTTGTTCCTGCACTCCAGAATATAACCAGTGGCAAGAAAAAACTTTAATACACGTTACCCATGAGCCCCTGCAGAAGGCCTGGACTCCCGGCAGAAAACACTTAGGCTATTTTATACGTATACCATGCATACCATATACTATATCGACACTCTCAAACTCAGTGAATTAATTTTCACAAATCATTTGCATGTCTTTAACTGTCAGTAGCACACACAAAGACTTCTCTTAACATGTTGTTGATGATTGTGATTACTAAAACCCATCAGAAAATGTATCCAGGCAACACAAGGATACTGAGAGTGAATGTGAAGGTACATTTCTTGTGGCAAATATTTGAACTATTTATTAGAAATATTTTATTAGAATTATTTAATCTAATTAATTAAAATTCACACCAAAATCTCACTCACTTTTTCTCGTACCTTGACTTTATTAGAAGTTTATTTTTATATCTTGAGAGCTTAATGCATTCAAAATCCACTAGAGCTTAGTAAAAATGCAGAGCCTCATTGATTGTGTGTTTAAGTGCTATGTTATGATTGCTCTAAATTATCGTAGGCTCTTGAAGATCCAGTCTATGAAGAGATGAGGACTGAGTCAATATGCAATATCGATTCCTGGGTTTGCATGTATATTGATTTTGCCGGCACTGTTCAGGAAGCAGGGGTGAGGATATATATCAAAGCACCCCCCCCCAGCCCCCAATAAAGAGCCTTAGGGCATCCTTCTTTGGCTTTTCTCTCCAAAATAAAGCAAAGCAAATGACTCAGAATCCCAATGAGTCCCTCAGAGTTTATTCTTTGTCTGTTTTTATAAAATGTTAAAGTTCTTTTATAATTATTTTTTGATCAGATTATTGCACCAAATTGGAATGCAAATGATGGTAAATTCAATATTTCATTACCTACAACTGCAAAAGTTTCCTTGGAAGCCTTATCATATCAGATGTGAACATTCGCGTTCATTTTATCCTTATTCATTTCAAAGCAAAATAAAATATAGACCTAATTGTATCGTTGAATTCTTGGTAGCTGTGTCATTGGAAAGTTCATAAATGAATGAACAAGAACAAGGCAAAACAGAAATCTGCTTTTTCGTTCCACAGAATGACAACACGAGAGCCACTATTTGTTCAGTGGGAATGTGAATTGTAAATATCTTTTGCAGCAGAAGGATTGGTTTTCACTGCAAAAAAAAACAGACAAACGTAAATGAACAAAATTAACACAAGACTATAAGAAAACACGATGAGCCTCTTTGTGTAGCCAAGCAAATACTGAAGCCCGTCATTGTATCAATATCAGGTTAACATACAAGCACCTTTAAAACATGCATGAATGCATTCATCCGTCCTTCCATCCATCCATCCATACAAATTGTAACTGCTTACACTGGTCTGGGGTTCAGGGAGGACTGGAGCCTATGCCATTACACACACACACACATACACACACAGAGGTTTGTAATTATATCTTTGTAAGAACTCTCCACTCATTTCTATGGGGAGAACTCTAATCCCAGCATGGCAGCCCTAACCCCTACTCTACCCTAACCTTAACCTTAAGTAACAAAACGAAATACAAGACTTTCAGAATATTTTGTTTATCACACAACGTCAGTAAAATTTTTAATGAATAATATTATTATATTAAGAAAATTTATCCTAATTAGAGCTCTTTAATTGGTCTTTTTCCATTTGTATGCTGTCTTTAAATCTCCCATTAGGTGTCTGCAAAATATATTTGCATTGTAATTACCATGAAATGTGAATTTAGATTGGGAACGTGCATCGGGGAAAGTGAAATTTATGCTGAACCCAGCAATGTTCCAAAACAAAGAGCAGACAGACACGAAATGAGGGCAGCATCAGAAAGGAAAACCATCTGTTTAATGCATCATTCTATTACAGCGAGTCAGTCAGCCTTACAAGCTATGCAATCAGCCTTGGTTGTCTGGTTGCTTAATGAATTTCACAAAGAAAAGAATTCAATTAGCAACACACATATCTCCTTTGCTGTTTGCCAGGTTATTTATGAATGCATTCAGACACACTCACTGCTACAAAAACTGCACATTCTTTCATACACACAAGGCACAGTGTGCACTCACACCGGAGTACACATGTTTGTATTGGTATCTTTGTGGGGACTCTCCATTCTTTTCTATGGGTAAAACCCAAATGCCAGCAATGAGAACGTTAACCCCCACCCAGCCCTAACCTTAGCCATAAGTAATCAAAAGTCTTTTGGCATTTTTAGTTTTTTGATTGCAGTCACAGATTTTTATAAAATGGAGTTTCCCCTTGTGGGAACCGAAAATGTGGCCCCCACAATGTCAAAATAACCGGGTTTTATCACAGTGTGGATACATTTAGTCCCACAATTGAATACTGTATATACATAATCCCCACACACTCACACAGTGACTCACAGTGGTCAAGCCAAGCATATACTCATATACATGAAATAAGATTCTCACATACACCTACACACACATGCACATAGTGCATATAGCATATAGACAAGGCCAGAGGAAGAAGCCCGTTTTCATAGCTGCATTTCTGACAGTAGATGGACTGAAATATAACAAAAAGTCAAGGACAGGCTGGAAAATGCCTCAGCCCGGCATGGGTGTGACAATATGCCCTGGTGTGAGTGCGTGTGTGTGTGTCTGTAGACTTTGTACATACGTGATGTGAACTCCCAGTGGCATCATCCTATGTGCTGGGGGTACTGTTGTGTTTACTGGTGTGTTTAGATGGTCAGCTTTTCGGATGGTGTTCAGCTCATGATTGACAGCTTCAAGATGGCGGGCACTGTGTTCCAGCTTAACTGTCCTGGACCCGTCCCATCTGTCTCGGATGGGCGTGGCCTACAGCAAGACTTTGACACAGAACAGAGCAGAGAGAGAAGCTCTGCTCCACCGCAGGCTCCAGAATGAATGTCTGTTCCTAATGCTCTGCTTCTGTTTATAAGAAGCTTTTCCTGCGTTTATTAACCAGAAGCTGAGAGAAGAGGGGTACAGTGAGGTCATCTCATAAGCTGGGGGGGGGGATGGATTTTTTGTCAGATATAGAGCAAGGCACGGTGGGAATTAGGAAGCTCAGACCAACTCACAACGGTTAAGTAGGTCAAGATGACTACAGATGAGAAAAAGACACTTTTAATTAATTAACACATTGCTGGCTGGACTGTTCAGCACACACACACACACACACACACACACATATATATATATATATATATATATATATATATATATATTTCGCATGCCATGCTTGAACATTGCATGCTGGAAGAACACAGACTGGTGAGCTACATTGTAACCTCTCAATAGTAAGGAAAGGTGAGTGTTAGACAGGCCTAAGGTGTGTGTGCTCAGCTGCATGACCTCATAACCATGGCCCACATCGCGTTTAGTTGCATTCAACCCCTGACACCAGACGTGTTGCTTCATACATCAAATTGTGCTGCCTGTCCCCATGAAATATGTTTCCTCAGCTCCCGGGGGGGTATGGAGACTGGGGTGATTTTTTTTTGCCTGGGGGGGATGTGGAGTCAGGAGAATGCCCATCCCAGATTGCCTGAACAAACCAGGCCCAAAGAGGGAGTACAGATGATCCTGACCTAGCAGGGGCCATGTTGTTTGAGGCCAGGAGTGAGTTCGGGCAGTCGTACAGGACCAAGGTCCTCAGCTAGATTCGATGTGCTTGGGGGAGTGGGGGTGAGGTAGGCGGGGCTTGAACAGGAAATTGACACTTTTACAGCAACTAGAGGGGAATCCCCTGTGCTGGAGCATGACATATCATGTCCTCAGAGTCTGCTGTCAGTCACTCAGTCTCTAAAATGAACTTACACACGTGTTTAATCTGAATTGTATTACGCATATTGTCAATGTATATATAAGTATGGCTTTTATTAAGCTACTGGCGTTTTTATGACACTCTTACTTGCACACATATTTGCAAGCAATAATGTAATCAATGCAGTATTCGTGATCTTTTAAGGAGTTTCTTTTGAAACTGTTTTTGGTCTGTGTCCAGTGTTGTTTCGACTTCAAGGAAATGCTTGCGTCCCTCTGAGTCTGGAAGACAGCAGAGGTAAAAATAGTCCAAAGAATTTTAAGGAACCACTTTTGCATGAGCCCCAGAAATGAGACAAGCTGAAGTAAAAAAAAAATCTGCTTCACATGAATTCCAGGAGCCTCTTCAGCAAGGGAAGACGGTGTTTCCACCCCCAGGCCCCAATTAAAGGGCCAGGCGCTTTGCACCCGCAGGCCTGCTGTGCAAACTTCTCTCATTCTTCTGTGGAGTATTGATTTCTTGCACATTTTTAAGAAAAAAAACATTATTTGTGCAGCTTGGGTGGGGTGGTGAGGGCGTACCGTTAGACATAGAGAGCTATTTACGGATTGCTCAATAAGTTGAAAAACTGTCATGCTTCATAGAAAGGGGTGAGCTCTTTAAAGGCAGATTAAGGAAAAATACAAGAAGCAAGGCCCTCACACGTGATATTACAATCTGGCCCCTCGTTTGCCTCGTGTCTTTCCACGCTACAGAATTTCCATTTATTTAAAAATGCCAAGCCAGTGCGTTTTATTGATTGGAATAATCCGTCACTGCCCAAATCCACCCCCCCACCCCCTGACAAACAAATTGGATGTTAATGTGGATTGAAGCAGGTGGAGAATCGTAAAGCACCGGATCTCCCCGCAGCATTTGGCAATTTCGCTCGTTGGTTGTCCATTAGCCGTCCGTAACCAAGCGTGCGTCAGAATCAGGCAGCTTATTCAAGGCCGGACAGGAGTGATTGGCCGTTAGATACCCCGTGACATGGAAGTAAAAACATTGGCCAGGGGAGGCTCCTCTGATCTGGAACAACTAGGGAGCAGGGGACAATGGCGAGCTGCCCGCTCATTAAGAGAGGATCATTAGGGGCGCTGCGAGATGAAAGGGCTGCCAGACTGGGTGTCCAGCAGCTCCAGGAGCCCGAGAGGGAGGAATCAGTCACCCGCCCCAGTGTGCCGCCGCTGGGTCCAGCCCCCAAAGTCATTATCGACCACCACAGCATAATTGAGGGCTTTGAGCCCATGGGGCATTAAGGGAGGAGGGCGGGGGCCACAGAAGGACCACGGGAGGGCCACAAGGGGGCCGTGTGCGGGGGACCTGAAATGAATTTAAGGAGGGAGAAAAAAGTGATGTAGTGTGATGAGAGAGACTTTGAAGGGGCTGGGTGGCAGCCTGTCCCGCTTTGGCGATGGGGGGCCCTTTGTGCAGAGCGATAGAAATCCTAGCTGGAATAGCTGGCCTCACTCCAGAACAATGCTTAGTTAGGGTGCGTGAAAAGGGGGGGGGGGGGAATCTGCCCAGAATAAGCACCATCCTGCTGTAGAGAGCAAGACAAGGTGCAGGGAGAAGCTACAGTCGACAAGGACTAATTAAACCACGTGCTGGTCAGTCGTGGGTGTGGGGAAGCAAGGGGTGGGGCTTTGGAGCGAGAGGGGAGCGAGAGTAACACACGTCAGGGGGCTTTGGGAAGAGACCCCCCCCCCACCCCCCCCCACTGACTATGGGACTGAACGTTCAAAGGGCGGAGAGACAGAGTTTCCTTCAATGTACCGAAGATCTGAAAAGCTATGTGGTTTAGCACCAAGCTATTGTTAAAACTCTGGCTAGGATGGACCATGTATATTCATACACCCGTTATATTACAGTCGTATAAAGACAAAGGCGCATTATTAAGCAATCCTTCTGCAGCCATTTTCAGTTTCAGCCTGACTTACGCCCCCACACCTCCTCAGCTACATAGCTGTGTGTGCTGGCAGCCAGGAATGTTGTCTATTTTAGGGGTGTTTATAATGGAGGCTCAGTTCAAGTGCTGGTTCGCGGCAACATGGCTTTGTGAGCAATAACGCACGGTGTGCAAGGCCTGGGTCTTCCTGGGTCATGTGACCAAGGCACACCATTTTATAAATAGGGTCATTTGTACACCTATCAGCATTCAAGGGATCAGCACCAGCTCAGGGAGCTACTTTAATTCTATAGGTTCATGTTAATCACATGACCACTACAATCCAGATGTGAAATTAATAGCAAGATTAAAAATAATGCGACTGTGAATTTTCCTCTGCTTCAGGGTCTTTCCACCTTTGTGTATTTTTGCTATAGTCGTCTGAAATGCAGCACATATGCTAAATTTGTCTTGGGCGACATTGCTGGAAAGTTGCTTCATCCAAGTCAAACCTGGGCAGGCATCGCAGCAGCGGATTGCAATTTTCAAGTTAGGCCTCATTGCTATGGGGCGCACGCCATGCATCATGTGAGCAGTCGGCCCGGCTGCCGAGCTGGGCTTCCGTCGATCGTGGCACCAGGCCGTCTGTGGGAGGCCCCCGCTCTCAAGCTTCCTGGGGGTGCAGTTCAGAGCGTCTTCATGACATAAAGCCGCGGACAGAATCACAATCACTCCTTCCCATCTCCCCCCAAGGCCTCTGTGCAAGCCCTGCCTGAATTTGTGCTGCTTCACAGACCGACGGACACCCCAGGGGATTCCAATGGCATGAGCAATCCAAAATCATTTGCCTGCCATTTGGAAGACATTCACTCCTTTATTAGACTAAGATTGGTGCTCAAAATAGATAAAATTAAGAAATGCCAATCATTCACCAGCTGCTTCTTCTATAACAAGCACCCTTCCGCGGTAAAGATATAAAATGCATAAATGCATCCTGTGTGATTTTCCGTAAACTGTCCACCGCTTCTTCTACTAATAAGTGTATTTTTCTTTGCTAAACAGGCCCCGTAATTCAACCTTCCATCCTTGCGTGGACATTCATTCACGGGCAGCTAAAATCAATAGGCTGAGCTTCCTAGAAGGGTCTGGCATTGAACACTTGATCCTTTCCTTAGGGCTCCCCTGTTCTCAGTCCAGTCCTGACTAATCCTTATCAGCTCTGCTGCTTGCAGCGCAGAAGGCAGGGAATTGTGGGAAGAACGGTGAGACCAGATGGCTCTCTTTCCCCAGAGTCACCCTTGTGGTTCAGATAGGGACGTATGCCTATAAACTAGCGTCTAAATGATAGCAATTGTTTAAAGAATTAAAGGTTTTTACTGATTCTTTGGTGAGTGGCTCAGCTAGAAGCAATGCGGCTTTAGACTTTGAGGAATTTAGCCTTAAATTTTAGTCTTAAATCTGGTCTTAGACAATGTACAGGCAGTCCGTGGATGAAGAACATCTGACTTACAGTCTACTTATGAACGGATCACCATAGAGTCTTTCTATTATATAAAAAAAACAGGTTAAATACAAAGACTCATAATGACGAACACACAGACTCATGAAAACACTGTGCGACTTCAGTGGTTTGTCCACTGGAGGTACAATACAGTAGTGTACTGTATGTACTTTTATTATTACTGTATCATAATAATAATAATAATAATTATTATTATTATTATTATTATTATTACCTACAAATTCATCTTAAAGACAGACTTGGGGAACACAGAACTTTAGTAACCTGGGGACTGCTTCTGTATGCAGAGCTTGCGTTTTCCACTTGAAATGGCCCATAATGAGGGTGTGCTTGGGCATTAACGTCGCAGGTCTGGCCCCCCCACCCAGGCTGTCCCCTGCCTAACCTGCTCTGATTCCCAGGATAAGCTCCAGGCTCATTCTGACCCTGTACTGGATGAGTGGTGATTGAGGTGTATTATCTGGGAGCCATTTGTTACAGCAGGGAAAGACAGCATTAATGAATAAGACCCAGAACGTTGTACTAATTGGCTTGTTTGTTAAGTGTTCTTTAATCAGCTGGGCCCGAATGAGAGGCACCCGCGCTGGAACACCAAGAGGTTGCCTTCCACCGGAAACACTGTCGCTTTCGACTGCAGGGGCGAATAACCCGGCCACCATTTGTCACGCTTTAATGAAAAGGCTTGTAATTAAAGGCCTTTGACGTGTTCATGAGGACGGAGCTTCCACTTAATGCCGTCATAAAGACCATCATTCATGTCTGCTCCCAAGCACCCAGCAGATGCTCCCTGTCTATTGGGGCTCTTATTCTCCTCCCTGGCAGGTTCTGCTGCTAACAAGGAATGGAGATCCAGAGCAGAGGATGCAGAAGGCAGGGGGCAGAGGGGCAGGCAGCCACAGCTGGAGCCCTGGGTGCACTTATCCTCAGCAACACTGGACAGCAGGGCCAGCTTGACTTTTATCACCTCCGACTGCATCAGACGACAAGTAAACGAAGTGGGGCCTTTTACACCGGCCCGCCACCCCGCCCACGCGCGACACCTCTGCCTGCATGTACACAATGGGTCCAGGAAGCCAACGGCGCAAAGACAAATATTATGGCAGGGCCGCTCATCTGCCCTGAGTCTACGGCTTGGAGTGCAAGCTGAGTCCCCCGATCCAGAAGATAGGTGTGAGGACGGCCATCTGTTTGACAAGTGACACCCCATTCGGTCAAATACTCTGGCCATGACGTTCACTTGATTGGAGAAGTATAAAGATATAGTCCCTCAAGACAGCATGAGTCAGAACTGTGTTATACATCAAGAAACATAGTTCACACAAGTTTTATCAGAGGATGGAAAGCAATTATTTGGCCTCTGCTGGGCATCTAATGAAACCGGGCTTGTCGGTGGCAGGATTTTCATTGGCTTGCACTGAGATAAGAGTTCTGTGACTGGACAATCATGCTGGCCATTATCTTCATGTTCAGACACCATGACATTAATTATGATGTCAGCTAATCTATCAATCGCTTTGTAACAATGAAAATATTGTTTTAGAGTAATGACTGAAGCAGCACGTAAACAAAAAAAGAAAAGAAGGTCGGGCAGTTAGAGCATTCTTCTAATTGCTGTCTCATTGCATCAGATGTTGTCACATGAGCAAGAACATTCAACTAGACGTTGGCTACAACAGGAAAGCATAGAAAAACATGCCACCGGGACGGTAATATTAAATAATTAGTAATTGCAATGTGCAGACCTCAACAGTTTACACTGTGGTGGTCCCTCGCTTTACTTTCAGCCAAGCAGTCCAGGAAGTGTCCTCATAATTACAGGCCTTTCCTGTTCCCTTCAATTGCTCCCTATCCCTGAATAGCCCTTCTTGCGGTCAGTAAGATCGTAACTGTGATTTCGCCAGGGGAAAGGCAGAAGGATCCAAACACCGTCCCGCTTCATTATGCGCTGATATCGCTGCAGTTGCTTTGAAGCGCTCTAGGTTTGCAGCTGTCTGGGTATAAAACGCCATTAGTCAGAGGGCAGTAAACGGAAATGAGTGCTAGTGCGTCGTCCCCCTCTGCCCTTCGTTTTTATAGTAATCGCTGTCTCCATCTCTCCCACGCGGCTCTCTCTTTGTTGCCGCTTCCCATGTTTACGTTTTCCACCAGCCTCGTCCCCCAACACCCCAAAACTGCCCTCCACCCTCCAGACGAGGGCCCCGGCACTCACACACTAAGGAACCACAAGAATCGGCTTTGCGGAGCGACTGCCAGCTCATTTTCGGGTGATTTTAAAGCCCATATTGCTTTAATGGCTGTTTTAACATTTCATATTTTTATGAATCTGTCTGGTGAATGGACTTCGAGCGACACGCTGACTTATGGACTGATAGCCTCAGGGTCTGTAATTTGAATTTCATGGCCTGAAACGGCACAACGCTGCATAGCTGCAAAATCTCTATGTTGGTTTGGATCTCGTGAGACCGGATTTGGGCAGAGGAGTCAGAGATTTAGGGAATTAGTTGCTAATAACACACCCTGCTCACAGAGTCTCCGAAACGACTTTCAATCCCAGACGGCAGAGCATGTTAAATCACTTGAAAGAGGCTAATGGCCTCTGGCCGGGACTGTTTAGTCTGTGCAGACTATAGAAATGGCTAACCTGGACTACAGCAGCTGATTTAGCTCCAGCAACTGGTGCCAAAGAGGATGTAGCTGTCCTTCTCAGTGCCTTCAGAAAATCATCATATTTTTTTCCTCTTAAATTTTGAAGCATGTTCAACAAAAAAAAAAAAAAGCGTCAGCTAGATATTAAAGCAGCAGTTCATTTCTTCTTGACCCTCACACTAAGCTATTTTGTGAACCGTTAGATTTTCAGGGGGGTTGAAATCCCATTTGGAGCGAGGCACTCATTTCACCCCTCCCACCTTATCCAGAACTGCCAATTGCTCCAAGCATTCCCACTGAGTTTCCTGAGCTGCAGGTGGCCAGTTTCCATGGAAACATCCATCTTCCAGGTAAACCTGAACCCCCCCCCCCCCACTAGCAAATGACCCCCACTAGCTGATAAAATAATTACACACTTATCTGTACAGCACACAGGGAAGCATGCAGGTAGTCTGACGGCTCAGTATGCTGCAGTACTGAAGCCACAGAGCATTGTGGTCCCAGTAGGTGTATAGCTTCAGGAATGGGAGCAAGAGCAATTCAGAGCTCAGGTGGAGGATCAGTAACTGATGGCCCTGGGCGACGGAAAGGCAGTCAGACATTCGAATTAACACAAATATCTAATCAACACGGAAGATTCCTTCAAATCTCTTGAAGGGGATACCTCAAACCACAAGGGCCTTCATGCCCCCCCGATCAGACGCTTTAATAGAAAGGACCTCGACGCTGTGTTACCTGAGGCTAAGGGACTGAGTTGTGTTTCAATTATCCCTCACACTAAAACAAGGTGATGTCATCGTCATGCACGGGGTTTGTCGGGATTTGCCTGGCATTCTAAAACACATTCCCCCAATTAACTTCCAGCCATGGAAACAAGCACAATTCTGGAAGCCAATCTCAGCAACTGTAGAGGAAAATGAATGTATTCAGGGCAGGTAACAGCGCCTGTCCTTGAGGCTTATGAAGAAACACAGGGCTTTCTGAGAGATGTGGTCCCAACAGGACTATAAGGATCTTACACAATGGCTCTATAACAAAGACCTCCCCATACAATCACAGACTCTTCTCACAGACCCATACAGTGCCCCTGAAATGCTGAAACAAGAGCCCAAATCTATAGAAATTCAGATTTCCAACACAAGGCGCATATGATGTCAGCAATTGGCATATTCCAATTTGTTGATATTAAGCATTGATATTTCACTATTATTTCTCAAAGAAATAGAACAAGTAGTGGTGAATGTTTTGGAAAGGTGTACGCCCAGATGGGAAAGACTGGAATCTTCAAAAACAATATGCAAATGAGCTGCTGGAATTCTGCCTGTATGGACAGGTGAGATCAAAATAAGCATCTTTGACCATCTTGGAATGGCAGAAAGTGCACAGAAGAACAGGAATAGGTGACCATAAAGGCAGCAGTCAAGACACCTACACCTAGTCTGCAAACATGGCACCAGACTTGGGGCGTCAAGCAACAGGAATATAGTCTGGAACATACCAAACACTTAAAGCTGAACATTATAAGACGGCAAGTGGCAGACGTCAGTCACAGGACCAAAGACAGAAATCCAGACCAGTCAGAGGCAACATAAAGCACCTGCAGTTAAAACAGTGAAGAAAAGTGTCTACTGGCATTAGTGGAAGAGTGACTTCTTTCAGCTATGCCAAGAAAATGATTTTGAATGCTTTTAGATCTTTACTCATACTTAGCGGGATTCAAAAGGCCGTGATAAGTGTGGGGCGAGGGTTTATTTTTCTGTCTTTGTTATAGCAAGAGCATCTTCCGGCAGCGGTGAGCAGAGATCATGGTAGAACATGATTGTAATGACATGCTGGTCTGGTGGCTGCATATCTGCAGGTCAGGCAGGTAGATTACAAGGCCCAGTGCTGCTTATCACTGTCCTTCAAAGGCCCCCACAATGGCCTGGGGGGTTGGGGCACCCTTAAAGGGGTGTGTATCCACTCCTCTCACTGCTGTCTCCATTCCTCTGCCAAATGGGACCCAAGCGGTTTGAACAGCTCCGGGAGTCGGCGTATTGCTAATGATATGGAAGGCGTCAGTGCTGGACACCAAAGGCAAGTTACCCGTATCACAAACAGCTGTGCAGCGGGCGCATGCTCTGCCACATGTCTCTCGTTTGGGGGGCAGCTCCCTCCCCGCGTTGGCGTGAAGCAGGCCCGCCGCGCTTCGGCTCGCAGAGCCGCGCACTCTTATCTCCGCCGCAGGAATGCGGGTCGTGCAGCGGCACTGCCAGGGCGGCGGGCCTTCGCGTGCACGCTCAGAGCCAATCCCCCGCGTCCCAGTGCTTTCTAAAGCACGGGCTCTGTATCCACTTAATGGGAATCAGAACATTACGACATTCGTCTTTGACGAAGGATTCGAAACACTGACAGGCGAGGCTAAGCTCTGGGCTGATTCTCTCTCCGGAGGAGCTTCATTTACCCACAACTGGTCGCCGCTCCCCTCTCCGTGGACATTATATGAGTGTCTGAGAAGGAGAGGAAATCCACGGCTGATTCAGGGGATTCAAGGGTCTGATTTGTCACAGGCAAAGTTTACAGCCAGACTAAAACCGTGACTATAAGAGTGAAATGCAAGGCAACCAGAATTAAAAAAATTGAAGGCAACAAGACAGAAAAGTAACAACATAATAAATAAATTAATAATGAACAGGATTATTCTGTGAGAAAAAGCTAAGCGACCTGTGTTTGCCCAGACAGATATCCCACTGGGTTTATCCCTCCTGTTTCCCATGCAATCCACAGCTGATAGACTCGAATGACATGACACATGACACAACAGAGCCCCCCCCCCCGGCCCGGACTTTCCAGGGGGTCATTGGTGCCTGATGTGGCTTTAATAGTCAGAGCAGAACCCTTCCCTTATTGTAGTCACATGCGCAGTCAGGCTGCCCAGACGGTCCCCTGGAGGTTCATGCGGGTCTCCTAACCACACAGCACACAGGGAGGTGATAGGATGCCACCTTCTTAACCTTAGAACCTTAACGCTATCCGAGACTGAGGCATGTTTGCTTTCAGGCCTGATGTTTCCCTTTAACTGTGTGAGAAAGTGTGACTATTGCAAGATCCTCAGAGACGCATGCTTTTTTGAATGATCTGCTGCTCGGCATAAATAGGAATTGAATAGTATTTCATTTCACGCTCAATATCATAACAAAATAAAGGAGGAAATGCCAAGTGACTCCAGCATTAAGTGAGAAACTCCCTTTCTGACATTATTGCGATGGCAGCCAAAATAACGAACAATAAGGAGAAACATCATTTCCTCAGAAAATTGTCCTCCCTTGTCTGGAGTTCCGGGGGCCCCGGAAGTTGACCCGTTGGCCACTGGCCTTTGTTACGTATCTGCTCAGTTCCCATTTCTCAAACACTGGCTAATGCTATGGGCACAGAAATGACCCCTTTATAGAAACTTCCATGTGGCTCCTCTGCTACCTATTCAGGAAAGCTTGTATAAGATGCCGTGCCTATCATTTGTGTAAGTACATAGATCACAAATCCTATATTGATCCTATGAGGTACAAATGAGCAGAGTTAGGGTTAGACATGTGAACATCAGTTCAGTGTTGGAGGCCTTGTTCAGGGGCCAAGCACTAGTTTGAGGGCCCTGCTATCCACAGGATCCCATCCAGCAATCTGGCGCAGATCTATAATGATGAGCTACCTTACACACATTTGAGGAGAAAAAGGTCACATTGGACTTTGAGGGGGTATCGTCTGTTCTCTGTCTTTGCACACCCCCCCAAATATCCGCATGGAAGCTGGAAGGAGCCACACATCCAAGAATGAGTATCTCTCATGAGCAGCCAAGACTTCAGTGGGCCGCTTCAAAAGGGCCACATATCTGCTTTTGGGTTCTGCCTTTACACTGGCTCACTTGTGGGGGGGGGGGGGGCTTTTTATGATAACCACACTTAAAGACTCACAAAGATGAAAATGTTTCGCATGAAAGCAAGCTATTAAAATAACCCCCCATTATAGAGTATTAACTACTTACAGCCCGAGGACAATCCTGAACATGTAGTTTCTGATTGAAAAAAACATTCTTACGTCTATAAATACAAATCGACAGAACAGGAGCCATTAAACTAATTAAATTGAAGTGCTTTTTCAGCACACCAATATAAAACTGGGTTCAAAGCTCTTTCTAAAAGACTTACATTGTTAGATTCCTCGGTGCGGAAAAAATTATGTTTTGTGTTTTTTTTTTGGCAGAGAAACTGAATTATATCTGGATGCCTACGATGTCTGGACAAGATGTCCTACTTTTGAGTCCTGAGCCTGTAATCCTTTGGAAAGATTTGCCCTGACGCTACAGATCACATCAAATGATAGCATGGAAAAACCAAAGCATACCATCAAGCTGGTTTTGCTTGTTTCATTTTCTGCAAGCTATTGTTCAGTCACGTTTGAATGGTTTCATTCAAGGCATTTGAATTATATAACAATTCAAATATAGTAATTTGTCCCGTTGTAATAGACGGTAATCCTGACACACGGTCCCGGCCAGATGATCCTCCGGCAGTGGTGTGCGTGCATGCTGGTCCTCCTAGGAGTCTCATTACGTCTGTGATTCCCCTCAACTTCAGATGTACGTTGGAGGCGGTGAATAAGCATAATGCCGTACTTACAATTGTAATGTCTGGGTGAGGTGTTCAGGATTTCATTACTGAGGAATGATTCAAGGAAAGAAATGCTTAACTGGGTAATTGATTTCTTCCACACAGTTTGTGGGCGTCACGTGAGAAGAAGGAGCAGACAGACGCCGTGAGCTGCTTGCTGAGATTTCCTCCTTCTTCCTCCCGCCACAGCCTGATCCCCCCCCCCCACACACACACAGTCCTGTGTGAGATGCAGGCTTCACCCCAGCCAGGCCGCCGCCCCAGCTGCTGGAGACTGCAGAGGTCCCTTGCGAACCAACATGGGGCTGACAGACATGGCGGGCTGCTCCCCGCTCACCTCAGCCTGGGGCGGGGCTGTCCATTTCAAAGCAGCACCCAGCTGGGAGATCCCTCCTTCGTCCCAGCAGTATCTTCCTGTCAGGGCCCCTTTTTCACCCCTGTCCCCCTCTCATCTCCCCCTGTTAATTAACAATACTCCGCCACACCCCTCCCCTCTGCTCCCCTCCTCCGAAGTGGCCACAGTCAGGCCTGCTGGTGTTGGATGCTTTCCCATGATCCACTGTTTTTCCACCTAAACAAAAATACTGGTAATGTGAGGAAATTAACGCCCAGCACTTAGCTCTTTAAAAGAAGTGACAACATCTGTATCCTTTATAATGAATACACATCAGATACCCGTATTTGTGCTGCCCTTCAAATTGCCTGTGTAAAAGGCCACATTTTTTATTTTTCTGTTTTCAGTATATGAATTATACACAAAGAACAGGATTTGTTTTTTATCAACACCGCTGTAGAGACTGTGATACCTTTCCAAGCCATTTTTGGAACGTCACGTTACTGAAGCTCTCCAGGTTTTGGGCTGTCCACTGCTCTGAGCTCAGAGCCAGCGACTTGGTCTACAGAGAATGACCTGTCCGCTTGGCTTAGCGATCAGAGACATGAACACATGCCCAGGCAGGCATCACAGCACCCTACTTCCGCTCTTTCCGTTGTAAGAGGGACAGCGATGATTGTAGCTGCCAGCGGTGCCTCTTCTGTTGCTCTCCAGAGACTCAAGAAAGAGTGGAGGCCAATCAGATGCGCGTCCATTAATTGTGGTGCGGGATACACAGCCAGTTTGCTTTTTTGAGCCTGTTTAATCACGTTCCCAATGTTTTATTATCCGCAGCACAGCTCCGCCAGAGGTTCTATGCTTAGCATGCTACGGAACGTCACACGGCCTGTGCTATTTCAGAAAGTGCCCAGTGTTTTTTCTTAGTGCTACAATGTGCCGTCAGCGATGTAACGGTGCCGTGAGTCTTCAAGGCTGCAGTATGTGCTCGGTTTAAGGTGTGCTACATGCTACATCCAGGCACCCCTCACCAACCATATCACCTATGGCATTTTGACAACTAAAGCATAGATTGAAATATTTATGCACATCTTGGCATAGATACTTACTATCAGACATTTCTATCAAAATACCTTGCTGCATACTAATAGGTCTGCATAGTTTTTGCTAATTTATTCATAAATTTGTCCAATGAAAGCAGTTAAAGCTAAATTAAATATCTAAATTAAATATCTCCCATTGAAATATCTTCCCCATTTTGATAGAATACAATGTCTTTTATCAGAAAAGCCCCAGGCTCCATTTGAAGGATCTCTTAGATGCAGGAACTTCCTATAAAAGATGCTACCCTTTCTTCCATGGTGTGTCTGCTTTTTTGTGAGCAAGCTATAAAATATTGAGTCTGGCAGCAGATTAAATAAACTCTTGTGGAATACTAATCGTGTTCTTCTTTGGGCGATAAGAAAAGGCTTAGAGAAAAAAAAACATTTTCATTCTTCAGTTTGTCGCAGACCTTGAGTGCGTGTCTTCCTGCATAAAGGACAATCGTTCTCCCCCTACCTGTATCAAGGCTCCCACTGCAAATTACTTTCAGTAGAGAAAAGCCCCAAAGCACTCAATACCCGAGTGTGAACGGGGGGCATGAAGTCAAAGAAAACAGACACTGAATCAGCCGAATCAAAGACTCATCCTTCCGAATGGTGATGACGCTTGCAGTGGAAATGAAAGCCGGAACAGGGCAAGCGGCAACACAGTTCTCTACAATAGGTGTGTGTGTGTGTGTGTGTGTGTGTGCGCGTGGCTGTGTATGTGTGTGTGTCATGGAGGCTCCAGGCCTCCATGACCCTGACCTAGATAGATGGTTTGATGACAGATGGATGGATGGATGGATGGATGGGTATAAATCAAAATATCATGAAAAAAACTCCAGAGGCCTTGTAAATGTCTTTACATTTATACAGAAATCCCTTTTTACAGAAACAGAACAGACCTCCACCCACCCATCCATCCATCCACCATCCATCCATTGTCCAGCTGCTGCCCACCTTGGATGGGACGCCAAACCACCGCAAGGCCCTAAATGTTCTGCATTGTACTCCTTTCCATGTTGTGATGCAGGGCCTCAGTCGGCAGCCCTGTTGCATGCTGTCCCTGGGCTTGTGAGATTCCTCCAGATTCTGCAGTGTCCAGCAGGTGGTTCTAATTCGCCAATGGTGTGACTGTGTGAATGTGCATCCTATAATGAACTGGTATCCCTTCTGCTGCGTGCCAGAGCCTCATGCCCTGCACCACCTAGGATATGCTCCAGGCCTCTATAACCCTGCCCTAGAAAGATGGATGGATGGATGGATGGATGGATAAATGGGTTGGTAAATATGTAGAAGATGACAGGTTAGAGAAACAACATAAAGCCTGATCTGGAACAGCACGAGCTGCGACCTTCAGAACAAAGGAAAACAATTGCATTGCAAAAATGCCACAAATCAAAACGGAGTCCCCAGCTTTATTTTTACCAATGGGCAAAATAAATATGGTTATTTAACTTGACATGCCGGTTAATTGGTTAATTGAGTTTCAGCATTGTGCTTCTTGATTTATTGATTTCTCAGTATTGATTAATTTCCCCTAATTTGAGCAGGACACTGAGTAGATCATACTGCAAATTATATATAAATCCAATTAATCCAGTTAATGTGGAAAAGGACTCAATAAATTAAGGCTGAATGGTGAAAAACAATCACACATGACACTGGGACAGGATGAGAAGCGACACAGGACTTACATCATGGTGCAGAATGTTTGCTGATTTTTCCAAGCGCTGCGCTGGAGCCGTACATTCAGTTCTGGTGAAATTACAACTTGCATTAGTCCCTATTTTTGCGGGGCTGAATTCACATGCTTTCACCCACAGACTGCAAACGGCAGGATTTCCGTTTGAGCAGCAGCATCTTATGAAGGGTCCAGTCGGATCGCGGTTCACAGCTGCAGGGCCTCGCTTCAGCAGAGGCTGGGGCCGCCTTACCATGACCTCATCTCTGGGCGGACGCCCCGGAGTCCAAGGATGCAAAACGCAGCCAGCACATCTGAAAAAGTCCCCCCACAAATAACCGTTTTTGATGGGGAACTTCCAAAGTGTGAAACTAAATATACACCCCAACTTCCTCACTACCCTACAGGTACAGTTAAACAGGACAAACGTGCCCCTGCTCCAAATTCTTACCTGAGTACAGATATGTGAGTTTAAGAGGTTGCCAAGAGTACCTTCTGGAAGCTGCTCCACGCTATAATTAAGGTAATCATTAAGGCACATTTTATTGAATTATCCAAGTAACCTGTGGTGAGCAGTAAAGAAATAAGCGTTTACTAGATATTCTGCAGTCTGTTCCTTCACACAGTTAAATATTTTGGTGATTTAATGCCAAATGGCGCAAATTTAAGTGTGTACATGTTGTGGTAACTGTGCTTGCAATATTAATGATAATTATTACCTGAAAGTTTTTTCTTGCTAAAATTAATTTTAACAGGTGCCATGGGCTTGATGCAATATTTTTCAGTTGCCTTCAAAATGAATATTTATATACACAAATCCATACATACATAAAACATGCATACATACGTACATACGTACATACTTACAAAATCCATACTCATGTACTTGGTTTTGTTTAAATGAACCGAAGAGAAGACAACAGTGTCTTTCATTCTTTGCCATGCCTTAATCAGCTATAAAGGGCATTGGAACATGGAAAGATATATTTAAAATGTGTTCCCTAATTACAAGTCTCCAGAAAAGTGCAATGAGTGATGACGGAAAGTCTTGTTCGAGGGCCATGTTATGATTGGTGGAACTGAATGCACGGCCACCCGATTTAAAGCGTGGGGATTATGTCAGTGGGATGGGAGCCAATGGAATTTTTATTTTTCCATTTGTGCTCCGTGCCAAGCTAACTCTGGGTTTTTGAGGCAATCTTGCTCCTGCAAGTCACGGCTACACGCAACATCTGCTGCTCACCTGTGCTGCGAGCTCCATCTCTGCAGACTCAGGTGTTTCTGGGAACAAGTTACACAAGACAGAGAGTGAAACAATGTCCAGAAAGATGCACTTGGTAGCTGCTTGTTAAATGCGGCCCCTGGGATTGAACGGGCCCCATCCGTGGCTCCTGCTTGGCAGATGTTAAAGTCCAGAGCTTGCTTGAAAAATGTAATATTTATACAAAGTCTTTCTGATTTCCCAGATGCCCAGCCAAGTGCAGCCAATATATCAACATAAAGTCAACGACAGTTCATCCTATTATGAAGAACATGGCTGATATATCAGGTTGGCTTGTTTGGTCACCATTAGCTTCTCCCCACATCAGTCAACGTGGACGACACTTCTGGTTATCACCAAACTCACGCTAATGACACAAGTCCTTCTTTGTTCTGCTGATGTTAGCTGTCTAGGGGGGAAAAGGTAAACAAAAGAGTGCAACAAAATACCCGATCAGGACACCGGTATTCTTACACTGGTCTGAAACCTGAATTCTCTGGCCGAGAATCCGCCATATCATTACGTTACCAGCCATTGCCGATTTGTGGCTGATCAAATGCAAAAACAGCAAAAATGTTTTTAAATCTCTTTTCTAAACTACTCTGCAGTGTGACTCCTGTTGAACTACTTAAAAACGCCACTTAACTCCACTTAAAAGAAAATCATTAGATTTGCAAATTCATTCCATTTGATATTTGTGCTTTAATGTATTTGGCCATGAAAGCAAACTCAATATTTAGACAGATTTACAGTGTCAGACGTCCAGATGACATCAGAAATGAAGTGCCCACTGAGGACAAAGAGGCAAACCCCCATCATTAATCCTTATTAAGACGGTCAAAGTTCATTAACCGGGGGCGACCTGCTCTTGGGACTGTAGGGCACGTTTGCAGGCTGGTCTCTGGTACCATTACTCAGGTTCTTCTCAGCTGTCTCATTATGCTAATGGTCGCTGGCCTCAGCGGCCTGGCAGCGTGCGGTACGAGGGAGCCAATGAGCGGACGTGCCCTCCTGCCGACCTCAGCAGGGCGCCCTCCTCAAAAACCCAGTTTTTATGATTTGCTTCCATCGCCATTCCCATCTTGTGGCCTTAACTGGAGGTGGCTAGCAGCGGTACCGGGCGCTCGACATGGATTCCTGCCTGCGGTGCTCGGATCGGCCGATCGTGGGCAGTCTGGAAGGTGTCTGCAGATACACACGGGTTTATCACTCCCCCCACTGCATTCAGCCTTTATGTGTAAACATAAACCACATTGTAAATAACAGGCATAACCTCATTTGACCAAGTACTGGGGCCCAGTCGTGTGAATCAACTGACATTTTCTGCACCTGACAGCATAATTAATTTTCTTCGACTATACAGTAAAAAAAAACTGCCGTCTTTAATTCCTTTTTTATAAATCTGCATTAATCTGTGCTGGTAACAAGGCACATTTAAAAGTGTTTCTACAAACGACTGACTTGAGACAATTAGGTTAACTACACAATATTGGGGTAAATTTGATTTGGACACATTTATGTGTATTATAAAGACCAGGTTAATTTTATTTTCAGCATGGACATTATGATACTGGGGAAGCCATATGCAATCTCAGCATTTTTGCCATGGATTATGTAATTGATGGGATGTGAGATTCCCCTAAATAGAAAGGTAATATAGGTAATAATAATAATAAAGTAGTTGGTAAAAAAAGAAATACATGAATAAATGAATGAATGAATGAATAAATAGGGACACATTTGGAATATTCCACACACCAGAGTCCTGGGAAAAACATCTGTTAAAAATGTCCTACTAAATTAGTGACATCATTTAAATGCTCCATTGAAAACTTGGAAAACTTGGTTTTCATATGTACACACATATATGTGTGTGTGTGTGTGTGTGTGTGTGCGTGTGCGTGTGCGAACAGGTATACCTATCCTTATGGGGACACAATGTCCCTATAACGTGATAAATATACGTTTTTTTTCCCTTATGGGGACCGGTTTGCAGGTCCCCATAAGGGAAAACTCTATTTTA
>JABFEB020000026.1:4624556-4635384 GCA_019775895.2 Stomatorhinus ivindoensis
GGTTTGGGGAAGTATGTCCAAGCAGTTGTTCAGGCATTAGGTTCGCCACCTGCCACCTGGCCTCAGCAGACCGTGAGGAGGCCCTCATTTCGAAGCCTTCTGCTTCATCTCCGTGAAGAGCCTGAAATTCATTGGCCTCCGGAGAGCTTCCACAGACCACGGCTAAATCAACATAGACTGGATGCCGCACATACCCCAGCGTCCACATCGTGAGTGTGGCCCTGGAGTGGCTTCAAACGGCGAGCTTTGACCTTGAGAGCTGAGGGGCTTGAATATAACCCCAGCAACTGACCCAAACTGCTGGGGGGCTAATCTCTCATGCTAAGGCAGGGGACAGGGGACAGGGGACAGGGGACAGGTGACAAGGGCCTGGTTAAGAGCTTACAGACCATTTCACAGCAACAGGAAGCTCTTAAGGACTGCTGTGTTCTCTAAATCACTCATTGTTCAACAGCTAATAAAATGGCCCAAACATTTGCTCTTCCTTAAACACAGTATTTTTGCAGTTAAATCAAAGGTAAAATAGATCACATCAGAGTTTCTGTCAGTAAAAGAAACAACTCTTTAATCTCTCCTGTGATTTATGTAGAATGTAAGGTGGGATGAAATTCCTAAAATGTTTCCAAGAGAAAGGCATTAATGCAGTGAGAAAATATGTAGAGGAATAGCCCGACAGAGATATTCTTTACCAAATCTCAGAACAAGAATCATACGCTACCATTACCTATATCAGGGTTTGAGTTTAATTATGTGTAACACGAATGGAAAATGTGATGATGATCCCATAAGACCGAATTAGTCATCTGGGTGACGTACTTGTGGCTTTTGTTAGTGAACTTAGGATGACCCACTACCGAGAACATGCTAAGGGCTTCAAATAAGCATTTTCTTGTTGAACCAGGGGAGGTGTTTACTTCAGTACGTTTTGCAAAGCCCATCCAACTAGCATCCTCACTCACTTGAGAAAAGTGCAGAAACTATACAATGTCTGGCATCACTTTGTAGTTACACATACACTACCGTGAGTGGGCACATTCTTAGTCAACTATCCTCACTGCTCATTCTCCCCCCCCCCATACCCACTGCCAAAAAATGAGGGGAGCCGGTTTCAAGTGCCCAAAAAATGCTCATCATCCACTCAGGGCCTCTCAATGACTTTTTGGCAGTCTGTAAATAGGAACCAGCAACACACCCTGGCCCCCAAAGGCAGAGGTGACCCCCCCTCCCTGACTCAGTGTTGCCTGATATATGCCGGGCATTGCAAACAGCTGGGTCCATTAGCCAAAACATGGCCCCCAGGCTTCCCAATATATCATGCTGGATATTTTCCTGGGATAAAGAACACCTCCGATCAGACATAATGGGCCCCCACCCAGCCTAACATATTACAAATTACATCTTCGGGCTCTAGACTTACATTCTAGATATATTCTAGATACATTCCAGTCATAAAGAAAACAATTTAACACAGACGAGACACTCAGAATATTGTGCAATAAATACCCTGCATGCCTTAACAACTCTACATCAAATTTTTTTTAATGAAAAACCAGTGACCTAACACACTAGCAACTGTGCACAGATCATTTAAAATATCAGTAGAATTACAGAGAAGTTTCCACAATGCTTTTTCATCTTTCACTTCTGATTTCCAGCGTAAAGCAGGTAAGTCTAAATGTTGACTTGGACACTGTAGACTTCGATCCAAAAAGCCTTTCCATTCAGATCAGCACATCTGTTGTGTTATGCTGTGCAATGTCCTCAAACCATGGCTCCATTTCTGCACATACCTTCCCTTCATTTCCATTTTGCTACCTGAAATGGAAAAATCAAATGATTTGTGGGGGTGATGACAGTTAATATCGTCAGAAATTAAGAATGATCCATAATTTTTACACACTGAGAAAAAGAGTATAAGTAATCCAACAATTTTGCACATTAAATATATTCATTATTATAACTACCCCGCATATATATATATATATATATATATATAGCATTTTTTTATGTTTCTTTAAAGAATGAACTAGGACCTTAACTTTTATAGGAAACCACACAGGTTTCCCACTGGCTATCGGATACTATCTGAGTGCCCCTGTCTAGCCCAGTTTAACCTCTCCCAGCATGGAAACCAAAAAAAACAAATTGACCCTTCCCGGGGGGTGGGGGGCATGGGGGGAGTCATATGTTTAGCGAGGAACTAGGTTAGAACATAACAACCACTGGCTCAAACCTCCTAGTTCACAAAGACTTCCTAAGAAAGCCAATGTCTCATAATAAATGCTGTGTTTGCTAAAGAACTGGATATGCAGTGCATTAGACGGCAGTGCAGCATTCTGTGCTGCCAGGTCCTTCTGTCGATGTGCTGCATTGGTGCAGAAACCAAGGAAGAAGAGGGAAAGAGAAGGAGATCAGGCTGAACGAGACAGCTTACTCCAAATTACTTTCACATCTGTACCTGGTCAGAGTGCGAAATGACTTGGAACTGCCCATTTCACTGACATTACAGGGGTAAAAAAAAACAGGAGGGGGGTGTGGGGGGAGATTAAAGTGATTTTCAGTTGGACAGGCTGTGTCTGAGCTGTTGGCCATCAACTGACAGGAGATGGATTGACCTGACATGACATACAGGTCAGCACGTACAAAAACAGTGAGCTCTGGTAATGAGACGCAGGCCATCTGCACAGACTATAATCGGCAGCCATTTTCTTTGGCTTACGGACACTCGTGACAAGAGGCTGGTCCACTGCAGAGCACATGCACAGACACAAACTCACAGACTATGAGAGGCAGCGGGGACTCAATACCACAGCAACCTGGAGCATCCAGATCTAAACTCTGTATAGGCTGAGGGGTGAAATTTTGACCCTCGACCTCGGAGGTGTGAGGGAGCGATGCAAAGGCACCACACTGGCAAGCTAGGCAGCTCTACGTGCCAGAAACAAGGCTTTGAACTGGATTTCAGCCATAAACCAGTATAAACTGCAGAGAATGGAGGTGGGGGAAACAAAGTGTAGAGCAGTGCTGTGCGTGAGCTACATTACCTCTGGGAGGGGGTTTAACAGAGTGATGACCACCGTCTGGACCAGTATCTCCACAAACAGCGCTATGAGCCCAGGTAGATCCCCGCATGCTGTATATAAGGACACCACAATCCTAGGCCTCACGGTGCTAAAAGATGATCTCACAGAGTCTGATATCCCCTTGATGAAGGTGATGAGAAGCTTTCTTTGGGGTGAAGCATAGATAGACTTATCTACACGGACCAGAATCCTGTTCAGGGTGCACCCATCTTTCTTAAGTTTATCCGGGACAACGGCACGGTGAGCCTGAAGCTTATCCCAGGACACCCTGGGCACGAGGGAGGCAAACACATACAGTATACAAAATAAATACAACATTATGTTTGGAAACAAATACAGGAACACTGTGTTGATTGTGCTCATGTTTGGGGAACTGCGGAGTTTAGCAATTCAGGAATTTAGTAGACAAGTAGGTTGGTTACAAGTATGTTCTGCGTAACACAGGAAGCTGTCTACAACAGTGTTGCAGTAGAACTCTCAGTCTACAGAAAACATTCCCAAGTTTTCTTGAGTCTGTCATCAAAGTGTCAAACAATGTCTCTACCAGCACTTTAAAAAACGGTATTGAAAAAAGTAAAATGCATAAGATTTCTTGTTCCCAGTAAAAAAAAAATCTGAAAATTATCTCCCACTCTTGGAAAAACATTTCCTTGGAACATTTTGCAGAATTAGCAACACATACAATGTTTAAGTCACTATGAAGGTTTGTCATCCCCAAACATTCAGAAAACAGAAAACTAGGACGAATTATGATACTACAACCAAGAATATTTTCATAACCAAAATCTGGACTCCGGATCACATTGTTGTCTGTACAGGAACACATGAGGAAAAACGTTTTAAGGTTCCAGCATTCATATATCGGCCAGCAAGTCAGTTGGGTTATGCGATTTCCATTAGGATTTTTTCAAGGCAGTGTTTTTGTAAATGAATCAACAGAACCAATTTATCAAACAGAAAAAAATTATCAAGAAGCAATGCAAAATATTTCAATAGAGAACATCAAAGTAAATAAAAATATGGTTTATATTTTCCATTAGTTAGTGGGTTTAGGACATTTTATGGCCTCTTGAAAGGAGGAATAGGGAACAAAAGCTTTCCAGTATTACAGAACCAGCAATACAGTCGGGGGTGAGTTCCACAAAGCCTTCTTAATGCTACGTAGTTCTCTAAGTCTATGTTAAAAGACAGAACCTACGAACGACTTAGCGTTAAGAAGCTTTGGGAATCTCACCCGACGTCACTGGAGAAATGGGATATTCCAGTGTCTGCTTTAGAGTTTACGTTCAATGGTCAGTTATGCATGCCTACATAGCACCAGGTAGGACCAGGTAGGGCTTCCAGTAGCACCTGAGGGGTTGATGACTTTTGTAGTCAGAGAAGCCTTTCTGCACACGGCTGTTGTAGTGAGCTGCTATTTTTGTGTATGTGCTCTTCCTGCTTGTTATAATTCTGCTTATTGTCCTCTGACCTCCCTCATTAACGATCTGTTATCACCCACAGAATAACTGCTGACTGGATGCGTTTCGTTTTTTCACACTGCATTTTATAAACTCTACACACAACTTCGTGTGAGAAATCGATTTTTTATGGCTTAATCAAACAGTAAGTGTACTTCTTAACCCCGACTAAATGCTGTATGTATTCAGTTCCCACCATATAATTGGCTGTTTGGAATAACACGCTGTTGGCATTAGCAGATGTATCTAATACACTAGCCACTGAGGGCACGCACATATACACATGTATAAAATACTCGCCCCCTTGAACAAAGAAAAAGATTAACTGGTCAAAATTCCATCCAAATTCAATCCATCCATTTTCTGTAACCGCTTGTCCTATTCAGGGTGACATGAGGTCGGGAGCCTATCCAGGAGGCTATGGGCACAAGGCAGGGATGGGGCACCAGCCCCCCACAGGGTACACTCCCACACCATCCACTCACGCATGCACACCTACAGGCTCCAATCAGCCTCAGCCTGTTTTTGCATTTTAGGGGGAAAGCAGAACACTTTTTGGTTTTGTCGGGATTTATGTACTACTATTTGTTTGTATAAATAATACACACTATCCTTTGTATAAACTTCATTCTATTAAGACCAGACATTCTTTGAGGTGTAGATCAAGTTCAATCACAGACAATAAGCTATTGAGATAGGATTTTGGTATGGAAATGCTCTTGCGGCTTTCTCCCTTTCCTGGAAACCTCTGTGGAGATAGTGTACTTGGATGTGGAAGCTTTGTGTGTTTCCATGCGAACAAAGAAACATCTGGACCAAGGATTCATCTTTCAGGAATGAGACTGGAGTCATAAATGACTTCTCAAAAGCAGCCCCCCACAACTACGCAGCCAGCTTTCCTGAAATTCTCCGAAGAGAATTGTCAGTCGGCTATAAAGCGCCACAATAAGGAAAATTCTACTCTTGCAGTTCCAGAGATGTTGAATTTGCACTATATAGCAAAAAGGCGGGAATAGAATACACAGAAAGATTCCAGACAACCTTTGCCAATAGAGCAACAGAGGTAACGAGTCACTTCAGAGACTGGCAATAGTAATAATAAAATAAATAAAATAAAAAGTACAACGGATGTCAGAGAGGGATAGAGACAGTCCTGTAAATCATGTCAGGCGATGACATATTTCCAAAAATATAATTTTGCCAAACAAAAAGTCACTTCCACTTACAGAAGAAGAAAAAAGGTAGTTTTTAATCAGACATTTATTTCAGCAAAAAATGTAGTGCACCAGCATTAACAGAATACATACAAGGATCTATATACAAAAAAGCTATTTACAGCTATTTGGCATCAATAGAAAACTGGAGGATAAAGCAGTTGGTCATGCATACATTATGTGCACAAATAATTAAAAAAGCACCATATTAGCAATAGTCTTTAGTCCCAAGACTCAATTCAGAAACAGACTGTGTCTTTTCAAAGGAAGGTTCCTTCCCCTTTCCTTAAAGATCTGCATTGATAATCAATTTATAGCTACTTCCTCATTTGATGTTGGACTAATTAAAATATATTAAGTTTAAATATTTTTTAGCAAAGTAAACCATAGTCAATTACACATTTACATAAAAAGGGTACCAAGATAGCACCATCAATAATAAACGTACCGTCAATAATAAATATTTAAAAATGGCTTCATACAATAACTGGGCGACACTGACTATTTGTACAGTGTGCAAACTGTATGATTTTACCTAGAAAGTGCAGGTTTAAGGAAGTTACAGATACAATTTGTAAATCATTGTATCGCTGTTTGATTTCTATTAACAGTCGCTGGCACAGTTACACGCAATGAGCCTAAAATAGCCAAGGCACTTGTGGAGAGGAGATGAACCAATTTCATTGGCTACTGGGACACAAGTTTTTCATACGGTAGTCATCAGTTTCAAAGACCCAGATCGAAAGCGGAGGATCTTCCTCTTTAGATTGTGGGATGCCTTTATTTTGACAAAAGCCTTAGCCTGGGCCGCGGTCATTTCCTGGCCAAGAATGGGTCCAGAGGCTTGGCCAAACTGAGGCCAGTTCATGCCCCCACTCTCCTCCGAGTCACTGGTTGTTGTACTCTCCCCCACAAAGTCCACCTCACTGAGGCTAGACTCGCTGTCTCCAAAGCAGTTGGTGGTGTAGTTGCTGCGTTCGTCCTCACTCGTGTCCAGAATCGTGGAATGGAACAAACTGGCACATTCCGCCGAATATTCTGAGTCGCTGCCTACGTACGAGTACGGGCTGGGGTACTGTACGTCAGATGGCAGGTACACAGCGGGGACGTGGCCCAAAATCGCCCGCTTCTGCCGCCGTCGCGCCCTCCTTATGGCTTCCTCATAAGGTACCTCTGTTATAGACTTCAGCCTTCGGTAGTCGCTCCTTTTGTACTTGGGCTTTGCCAGCACCACGTCACGGCCATGTGTATGGTGCTTGGTCGCAGGTTGTTTTCCTGCAGTTGGGTGTGGGTGTCTGTCCACTATGCGGCCCTCTGGGATCGAGGCCGGGATCCTCTTCATTCGAGAAGAGGACATCTTCTTGGAGGATCTCAGAGGGTTGGATACATCCTCGGGGAAGCGGCACTTCTTCGGCCCCGTCCTCTGCTTCTCCCGTCCTGCCTCGGGAAGCGGATCGGCGTGCGTCCTGGATTTCAGCGAGGCACTCTTCACCTTGACCACCTTCACGTTCTTCCCACCCTTGCGGAGTTTCACCGTCTGCTTGTGGCCAGGTATGTACTGAGCGCTGACCAACTGCCCACCTTCATCCAGGCTCTGAGATGAAGAGCCTAAGCTTACTAGCTCTAGAGCGGGTCGCTCTTCTGGAGCAGACGACACAGCCGGGGGGGATTTGGTGCATTTCTTTGGAGTGCACATCTTCACCGTCTGTGGGGCTTTATTATCCTCATGTGACAGAAGGTAAGCGTACCGGTTGTCTTTAGGTGAGGAAACTGCATGAGTGCTACTTGGCTCATGGTAATTCTTCAAGCTTAACGAAGGGCCTCTATTTACTGCCTTCTTTTTTGAGAGGCTGTTCGCATGAACGTCACCATTGCCGTTGGTCAAATGTTCGTTAGGCGGGAGGCCTGGGGTGTGACACTTTCCATTCTCCGGAACTTCAGCCCATTGTTTCAGAGGAGACCCTGCACCAATATCCACACTGTTCACAGAACCGGGATGCACGCTCGCCTGCCAGGTTGTTTTGGGGTCAGGAGTTTTCCCTTGCGATGGGCCCGCAGCCTGCCGTACACAGAGGCTACCTTGCCTCAAGATGCTCTTGGATGGGTCTGTGTTTATGCTTGTGCGTGGCTTACTGGTCCTCATGGGTTGGGTCCGCCTCTGGAGTAAGCCGAAGATGTAATTATCCAGTCTTTTGTTGGTGGGTCCATAGGAGGCCGGCCAAGAGGTACTCTGGGACACCAAAGGCTGCTCAGGTTTGAAGGCGTCGCTCAAAGGCTCACCTCCTTTCGGTGGGACACTCTCTTCCTTCAAGTGGTTTATGAGAGACTGGAAGAACATGGGGCTTTGTACGGCCACGGCATGAAGAGGGCTGGGGTAGCGGTACACATCACTCCCGTTCTTAGCCACCAGGTCGCAGTGGTACTTGGACTGGCTGTCGAAGGTGCCGTCGGCGGAAGGTGGGTAGGAAGCAGAGCCGGACTGACTGGCCACCACGGAGCTCTGGTCATTACACTGGCCTTCGCATTCCACACATTCCATCAAGCCATCTGCAACACGGCAGAAATTCTTAGTTAGAACAAAGCTTCAGCAAGAGCAAGCCTTTTTAAATACTGAAGGAGTCCTAAATAATGAGGAAAAATTAAGAAAGGTATAGTTCATTTTAAAAATCCATTTAAATATTTATTCACGCATACTATTGCAACTGGGGAACTACTGACACATTTAGCATGCTTGCTAAATATAAATTAAAATGTTAGTGGTCATTCAAATTTCTCATCAGCTCAAATTTACTTCGCACGCATCCATGCATTTGTGGACCCAGCAAGATCAGCAATGGTCTTTCACCGCAGCATAAAAATCTAAGGATGGCAGAATGAATACAAGGATGGCACTATGCTGCTCCCAGGAATGTTAAACATCCACGGTTTGCTGCTTTAAAAAGGCAGAGAACTTGCATGGGAGCGTCTTCCCATTAAAAGGCCTCCTCATTTGCTAGGCCATGGAATAGTTTCTTCTGTTTGCAGAGTTTGAGAGTCTTTATTCAACAATAAATCCACACTTTTAAAAATCCCAAGCCCTAATAAAATTACATGGCCAAGAGAATAAATTGGCCCGTGGTATGATCCCCCCCCACCCCCCCACCCCAGCCCACAGCTGTGCTACACCAGACACTTGCAGCACTCAAGCTTGGGGTTGGTGTAGGGTGAAGGGCTCGCTGACGGCAGCCTTGGTTTGAGACTGTCAAGGAATGGATGGACTGCTTACAAATTGTTGGAGGGTGAAGGTCCCCAACCAGACAGGCCACACAAGACTACAACGGGAACATTCCACAGTGGGGGTGTTCTGATGCTATGGCAGACAAACTCACCTGCAGACTTGGGTCGTCCCTCCGAGACACTCAGGGAAGATTCCAGGGGGCTGCAGAAGCAGCTGCTCGACTGGCAGCTGGACAAACATTCGCTGAAGACCGAGTTGGATGAGTTGGACAGAGACCCAGAAGCCCCATCACTCAGCTCGTAAAAGCCTGGCGAGAACAGAGGGGGGGAGGGTGCAATGTTTTTACATGAGCCCAGGTGTCAAAAGATTACGGTTCAAACGAGTTTTTCTGAGAAGGTGACAGAAGTCATAAGGTTGACTTTAATACAAGCCCATTAATCTTCTATGAGGAGGACAATTTCTGAATAAAATGTGATCTGAGACAAAGGGCATTGTCTTCTAAGCATTGTGTGGTTACTGCTATGCCAACCTGAACACTAAGATCTTCAACAGAAAGCTTTCGTTAAAAGTGAACCACAGCGTGTAGTAAATTTACTTAATACTTCTATAAAACGTAATGGCAATGCTGTGAAACATACATCAAAGGTAGCTGCATCTGTCGTTAGGAGTAAGTCTGAGTATGCATGATGTGAAAATGTAAGGAAACATCTGATACCATCAAGAGAGAAAGTCAAAAGGAAAGAAAAGCAATAATCAAACACGATCCTGAAACCAAAATACCACCTCATTTGGCTGGGACATCTAACGTCTTAATGGTCATGAATCCTATAAGGAAGCTGATGAGCAGGAGAGAGCAGTGTAATTGTGTCCAAGGTTATTTTAAATACCATGAGCTGTAATCGACCGGCTCTGTATAACTTTGATACATTAAGCGCTGGTCTTAGTTGCAACCATCTATAGTATGTATGAACATTCAGAACATTCAGTTATCATAAAACAAAAGACATCAGCAAACTATATAGAGCTCAGAGTTCCTTTAACATTTCTCCAAAAGCGAACACCTATCTTCCAGCACTTGTATAATCAGCCACCTCGAGTGTTATTTATAAATTGATAGACACCATAAATACTGGAAATAAATATGGTACATCTGAGAAGATCTAGTTTCACTATGACCAACTGTCATTTGATAAAAATAATTCAAGTACAAGGTTCAATGATAAAAGTTTGTTAATATATGATGTTGCAGAGATCTGTAGTCTATGGAATGATCCTTAGGTAAAATTTTGTGCTTCATACATTCAACAACAGCTGCTTAGCTCCCTAAAAGATCCCAGTTGCGTCCAAAATCTGGTAACAATGCTACTAATTAATGAACTAGTGCCACTACATTACCTGCAATGACCCTTGCAACCAAACTCCATAACAATGATCTAGACCACAGACTCATGGCAAATTATATGCAGTACTGTGACTGTCAAATCGCCTTAATAAACCTCCTTGCTTTCTGACCACAGGTCAGAGATACCTAAAGACAGCCATTACTTTCCTCTGGGTTCACAACTTTCCAAGTGTCACATTCTTCTTGGGCTGCTCACCTGAGCTTGGCCGGCTGTCAGTCTCCACGTGGTCATGTGACACCTTCTCGTTGTCCAATCGGAGGTCACTGATCTGTCTGTCCAGTTCCTGCAGTTGACTGATCAGCCCAGCATCCCTCCGTCTCAAACAATAACTGGCTTTTTGTTCCAGCATATAACACAAGAAGACCGCATCCCTGCCTCGCAGCTGTAGCCACAGTTACCTTCATGGTCTTTGGTTACAAATTGCCAGGAACTGTTCCTGGCTTTCCCCTGG
>JABFEB020000026.1:4640295-4650920 GCA_019775895.2 Stomatorhinus ivindoensis
CCCCCCCCCCCCCTAAGGCCCCTTTAATAGTGTCTAGAACCGCATTTGCTATACCGTTTGCATTATAGGGTGTCTAAACTCTCAATATCGCTTATCTTAGCGCAAAAGAATGCAAAAATGAATGCTTGTGATTTATTACAGATCTGTTAATGGTTTTAAAGAATGATCTAATCATGTAGTTCCACCCAGAATGTGACAAAGGCTGTGTGATGGACAACTTTTTTTCTCTGCTTGTTTTTTTTATCTCCAAGGGAGGAGATGGTAACTGTGATCTTAGAAGTTTCTGTTTATTATCTCTATTATGCCTTATGGCATCACAAAAGACAGGAAACTGCTTTTATGTTTCATTGTAAATGTTTTACTTTAATCTAAGTATATATGCTCTTCTTTCCTAACAATCGAACACTCTTAAATTCCAGGCAGTGACATAATGTAATAATTCTATTCCCTGGATCAAATAATTTCTATTTACCTTTCTTAATTATTAAAAGTCGACTGCTTTGAGACCTGAAATTATACACTTAAGTCATAAGTCTCTAATGGGCATTAAGTGCAGCCTCCTGGTGTGAAAGCGAGGAGGTTTGAGTCAGGAGCTTGGAATTTTTCTTGGTGGTTTCATGCTGGAGTAATTGGTCCACATGCTGTAGCACATGTAAAAAATAGCATCCGTTCGTGTTTTCACAGTTTTTCACTTAATGGCAGACATACTATAGTTTCACTGTCATTCTATGCAACAGAACATTAATATTACATAAAAATCATTGCTGAAAAGCCTACTATGTTACAAAAGCCGGTGTTGTCTTTTCAATGTATTCGACGCAGCCCTATTCATTAATGGGTGTGGCATGAAAGCATTCACGATCATGCATTTTATTATAACACATAATCCTGTCCTATGTGTCTGCATCTGAAAGCCTGAATCACTTTAGGATCCAGGGAACCCAGGTAAATTTGAAGAAATGCTAAATAACTTGTGATTTTTTTAAGGCAATGGTTGATATGTCTCCATTTGTAACACCCATGCTTGGCTGTTTTAGCGATGATCTATATATGTAAGTGGAATGCAAATTAGTGACCTGTTATATGCGCTTATGCATGATGGTGGCACATTATATGACAACTCACAGTGAATGAGAACAATACTCTATTATTAATATGCAACAGGGAGGGGCACAGTCCCTGCATTAGAAATAGCATGCAATAAATCTGCCAGGTGTGAGCGTGTGCAAGTGTGTGCCCTGTGACGACCTGGCATCCTGCCCAGGGTGTCTCAGCTGCCCCCACCCCACCCCGACTCTAACCAGCATAAGCAGTTGGAAGATGGCTGGGTAGATAAATCTCCCATTCAAGTAATTCACTATTTTAATTACTTAAACTAAATCTTTCATTATTATTAGGTTGTTTTCTAAGTGCAGGTGAAGGCTCTGTGTATAGAGTCAGACCACACAGAGAAAGCCAGGATGTGTAGATTATTCACACATGTTTTTGCAATTGGCTGAAGGACAGAGAATGAAAAGCCCTGACACACCTCTGAGGATGGTAACCCTGAGCAACGACAATGCGGCCAGATCTTCATAGCAGACGCTCAGGGACAGGATTCGCTGCATCCTTTCACCTTCTACAAAGAGCAGGAACTGTGTTCATTTTGATAATGGGGTAAATTGTTGGGTGGCCCTGCTGCAATCAGAAGGTTATCAGTTCAAATCCCGTGACTGGCAGGCGTTTGGGCCCTTAAGCCAGGCCCTTAACCCTGAATGCTCCAGCCACCGGCTGACCCTCCCTCATCGATTGTACGCTGCATTGACTAAAACTGCCTGCTAAACAGTGTTAGTGTTATGTAGACTGTGGATACTCAGTGGCGTAGCAAGAAGTTTAACACTTGCGGTGCGGGGTGATACCTACAAACTGGCTGACATTTGTTTGCGACATTGTTCAGGCACGTGGGGGGGGGGGCAAGTGTGCAATCAGTTTAGAGCGACTAATTATGTAGGTTTTAGGATGAATCTGACAGGTTAGGACTGAATTTAAAAAAAGTATTTGAGGTTTTATGGGGCTGGGGGGGATGACAGGGAAATGACTTGGGGGGTTTGGCTGGCTGTGGATTTGAATGGAAATATTGTACGAGTTTGTGAGTGATTCCAGGCTTTGTGTTCGAGGTCCATTGTATGTTCTGGCTAATAATACTAGCATTTCAATGACGCAGTTGTTCCCCTGTACCTCTGTTAAAAGCATTATATCATACCTCCATGCTACAGAATACCCCTGCAGGGCACAGTGCAGTGAAGGCTGCGGCAACCCAGAGCAGCATTGGTTTGGTCACCAGCCCAGTTCTGTTACAGCTTCACCCTTCACCGTAAACAGTGTCTGAACCGAAAAAATAAATCCCCGGTAATTCCTCTGCCATTCTCCTTTTAATCCTGCGACTCCAGGTATTCCTGTCATATCCAGGTTTTTCCAGCAAGATTTCCAATGATGCCTTTAAGATGCCAAAGTCTGGTTTTATTTAAACTGACCCAGAGAAACTGCAAACCCTTCCTATTTTCTCATTGGGAAATGAAAGCATGTGGGAGCTTATCTGATACGGCCTGAATGTGACAGTTATTTAATTAGGTTAAATATGCATGGAGTTCTACGTTAAATTATTGTTTCAAAGCAAGTTGATTCACCAAAACTACAGCTGGAACAATATGATTAAATATGTACTGATATCGGCAGGTAAACACTAAAAAACATTTTATGGCATGTATTTCTTTATTTTTATAAAGAACATATTATAACATTTTATAAAACATGACATTAACATAAAATTAAGGTGATACAACAAGCACATTTTTGTCATTCTATAGTTTAGAATATTTTTTGTCTTTTAACAATATAATGTAATTACAAGACTCAACATCAACATGCAATTTTATCTTTGAGTTTATATGTAATGTAATCCAATCCTAATTTGGTGTAGAAATCATTATGCAGAAGGAAATTATATTGAAGACAGACACCCTGCGTGTATGTTTCTAAATCACTGTAATTGGGGTGATTAGCAATGTTGACAGATTGTCTGAACGGCCAGTCCATTGTTAGGTGTGCTGCTAATTAAAAACATTACACTTCCTAAGCCTGGTCCATTCAGGGCATGCAGTTTACTTTGGGCTGTGTTTGGATGTAGCTAAACAAGTGATTTCCTGCTAAGGTTAAGAAGACGCTGGAAACTGGGAACTGTGTCAGGCCCAAACAAAGCTGATCTTTTCTTTCTAGACTTGACATGGATTAAGGAAATGGGATCCGTGGACAGCTCTATGAGGAGCAGATGTTTGAGGTACAAATGGTGACCTTCCACAAACATCCCAGGTCTTGATATTCTCTGGAATCTAATGCTGTAGGGACACAGGACGGAAACAAGACAGCAGCGTAGGCGAAAAAACTGTGGAAGCCAGATTCAGTTCGGAGAAGGGATTTCAACAGCAGGAATGGGTAAATGACAGTCATTAATTCTGTATGTCCTTAGGGGTGGGGGGGGGGGGAAATGCCCAATGGAATTCTGGTCCAGGAAACAGGAAGTGAACCAAAGTCAATCTAAACACCTTAATTAGATCAGTAAAAGAGCCCCATTGTGCCACTGTAATGAAACCATGGGGGCAGACGGAAAGGACATTCAGTAGTTGTTTGGAGGTTAGAAATAATTTTTATATTCATTGGCCACTAATAAACAAAAACACTATCTAGCATTACAGTGAATGGGACAAACAGGGTGCTATTCCACAAAACAGGATCTCCCAGTCAGCTGGATAACTTAAGCCCAATGTGAAAACTGTCCAAAAGCAGGAGAGGTAAGTGACATTCCTACTGGGCAATCCTTACATTTCACTTAAGATTTCTAACTAATGAAGAAATGCTACTTTCTGGATCACCCCCAGGTTTGTGTTGCTGTGGTTTGGCAGTTTAAGGTTTCATTTGGAAAAGACATGGTAAAGCTAGCATGTTATTGCTCAAACGAATGTTTGAGAACATTCTGGAAAGAGGGACACAGATTCCTGGGCAGCATCCATTGTTTTTTCATGGGGCAGTCATGCCGAGGCTTCATTGGGAACAAGGAGAACAGAATAATGTGTTTCAACATCATGGAAGAGGGAGCATTTCAGTAGCTCACTGGCAGACCAAGCCGTCTCCTCAGCGCGTTCCAGCAACTTCCGCTGCTCCATGTCACCCGTTCCCCCCTAAGTCGAGTTTCAAAGAAAAAATAAACATCAGAGCATGAAAAGAAGCTTTATGCCAAAGGAAGAAGATTAAGCGTTTCTGGCCTGCTGAAAATGCTCTCTGTCAGTTTATTTCAATAGGCCTGTATGCCTGAACTGGCTTCCGTTGGGGAGAGGTTAGCATGATGTTTGTGCAGGCCAAATTACTTGTTGGTTGTGTCAGGCAAAGCTTACAAAGTCTTTGGGCTGAAAAGTGCGCGGCACAGTGGGTCCTGTGTTTAGCGCTGCGCTCCATTGTCCGAGAAAGTAAATGGCTGTCCTGTTACAAAAAAAAGCACGGTCCAGCAAGAGACACAGTTGCGTTTATCATCAAAATGCGGTGAAAGGAAGAGCAGATTCTTGCAGAGCAGCTCTGTTTTATCCCCAGCTGTGCAGATCTTCTAAGCAGAGGAAAGATAAACGAAAGTACGGAAACTGTGGCTTTGCTCGTTTCATTTCAAAGGGGGGGTTCGGTAACACAGCGACGTAGGTTACCTGGCATATCAAAGGGGTGGGTTTTAATTAGCTTTAAGAAATCACACAGGGTGCCCCCCACCTTGTCCCCTGTCCTTCCAGGGTTGGACTTCTGGCTCACAATAAGCTAATAGAGAAGACGATTGGGTGGATGGATGGATGGAATTAAAATACAAAAAGCTGTGGATAAGAAAATGTATTCATCCATCGCTCTGTCCATCTATGTATCCATTTGTCATGGTTAGGAATACAGGGGGCCTGGGTTCTATCCCAGGCAGATTAAGGCAAAGGCTGGGAAAAGCTACAGAAGTGTAATGTAATGTAAAATAAGTTAATGACTTAACAGCACTATGTAGATTATAATGTCATGTCTTCTTTAGGTGCCACACGGGGCTTTGAAATATTCCCTCCCTATTTTTTTATCGTGTATTTTATCTCTGTGGACTGACAAAGTTGACCTTGTCCACAGCATCCCGCTAATTCAATAGCATGGCTTATTCATTATATCTTAATGGCTAAAAAAATGAGTATTATGCTGAGTTAATTATTCTGTTCCTCATGTGGCTTCACCTTTAAATGAGGCCACCGTCACTGTTTACCCCTACAGCATTGGCCAGCATCTGACTGGCATCTGTGTTCTTACACTGCAGAACCTTCGAAATCTATTAACCTTTCAGGCAATGCATTTCATCGCCTACAGAACGAACAGCTCAGCAATGTGTCTGAAAGTAACGCCCTGTGTCGGCACAGCCTGCCTGGGGACAGTTTACTTAATTTATTTCTTTCTTATTAAGGGAGCGTTTTGCCTCATTTCACCACATCCAATCCTCTCCAACAGTATGTATATATAACCAGAAATGTGTCTCTAAATTACATAGATAATAAAAAAAAAATCATACTATCATATCCAAACTCCTGTCATAATAATCTGTCTACAAATCGATGCTCTGGGTACTTTGTGTTATTAAGAAAAATATAAAAATGCAAAGCCTGACACAGAGCCAAGTGGAATGTTGAAATAATCTTCAGTCGTTTTTATGTTATCAAGCTGAGTATACTGACTGGATCCCTCCTGTAATGTTTCATGACGTTCTGCCACTTCTGTGTGAATTTCTGAGCTTCAGCAAGGCTGAGCTGCTCCTGTTGTTCCTTGGCGGGTCATGGTGACTCACCACTTGGCATCGCTCAAACCCTGGATCCAATCTAGCCCCGGTTTGTGCTCCACGTCTGAAGACATGCAGCTCTGTAAAACTGGTGACTCCATGTTTCCTGTTGTGTGTGAGAGTCCTTCAATGGGACGGCACCTTTCCCGGAGAGTTCCCTGCCCGTTTCCCAGGATGAGCTCTGCCGCCCCCCTGGCCCCAACGGAAGAAGTGGATGTTGAAAGATGGTCCGTAACCCATGACAACACATGCTGCCACCGCATGTGCTGCACGTGTGCGCTCCTGATGCATTCTGAAAGCCGAGGGTCTCGGAGATTTGCTCTTGTTGGAAATGGACTTTCGGGGAAAAAAATTACCGGATATGAATGAATCTGACCCTTGCGTTTTCTGCAATTTAATGTATTTCTAACAAATTTGTCCATTCCTCATAAAATACCAGTATACTGCTACAAAAATGGCATAGCGGTGTGGAATAATGTGTGCGTGGGTATTACAGAGCCTGATGGTATTCCATCCATCTCGTTCATTGTGTCGTACTTTAGTGGTCGTTCCTATCATACCATCAAGTTTAAGCCAGAAGGTTTTGAAATGAATGACAACAAGATAAAACCGGATGAAATTTGGTATCATGTATCTTAGCCAGGAGGTGGGGGAAAGTTAGGACAATTCCAGGGGCCCCTGAGCGACAGGGGGCCTCGAAAATTTGGAAAATAACTAGATTGGTCTGAAATTTCTAGCAACGCCCTTAATCTTAGGTACAATATCTTGGACTTCTAATTGCATATTAGAGGTTTAGTTATGGAGCAAGCAAATATCACACAGCTAATATGTTCCTTTTCTAATGCTATATATAGTACAGAGCATGACCCATATCAGAACTGATTATGAGGTTTTCGGCTTGAAATGTACCAGGAAATATTTGGTTTAATCTATGACGAGTCCTTTCTAGCCGCTGCCAATTATGTTTAATGAAAAGTGTAATGGTCAGGTAGAAACGGAGCAGCTAGCCACACTGAAGTAGTACTGTCACCATCTGAGAAGAGCGATGTGAGAAACGCAATCATACTAAAATGATTTGGATTAAACCGGGTCTAAGTTTCGGATTTAGATGAGGGGATGTTTATGTGCATTACAGTCCAAGATCAGGGCTGATTATGCTTTGAAAGGCAGTCAGACTGTTACTGTGTGTCGCTCTACATAAGCATGTACTGTCACCACAATGAAGCAATCTCATATCAAATAAAAATCAGCATTTCAAAAGTCATACATTAAATACAGAAACCACATGACGCTAAAGCTAATTAACACAGGAGATGATGAAGCTGCCCGCCCTGCAGGTGGCGAGAAGCCCGTTTTCCGCTGGGCCTGGCCGTCCTTCTTGGGCCTAGGACACAGCCTTCCTGTAAAAACACAACTGAAAATAGCTTTCAGGGCTAGGAATGGGTAAATTATTTTGCCCACTGTTTCCGTGACCATGAAATGCTTATTTAAACTCATGCCAACTTTCCAAACTGCTTATGTCTCTTTAGCGATGAGCAAAGAGGCTTTGGTGCGTTTCTACCGGACAATACAGTAAACATTCTCCAAACAATGTAATGTTTGCATAGTATCCCGTTAACAAAACAGAGAGGCCAGGCCTTAGTGCTATTAGTTACCAAGATAGACACACTCAGCATGCTGGGTGCTGGATCTCAGCACACTTTTCATGTTGTATGGTCAGCCAGCTCGCGGGCAGCTCCACACTGTCAGGTCCTCGGCCGTTAAGGCTGTTGATGTCTAGCCAACTCGTCACTGCACAATGCCAATTCGCCTAGCCCACACAGGCATGTAAGCGTGTGCCCAGGGAGCACTCCTACACCATTAGCCCCCTGACCTCTGAAGGGCTGGGTGCGAGTCACACGCCCCGTCACACCTCCCTCTCAGCCTCTCAGCCGCGTGCCATTAATTACATTAAAGTGACGATTCAATTAACGGCGGGAGACGGAGACCAACTGGTATGGTGGTGAACCCCCATAAGGAAAAACTTTACACCACTTTAAAGTTAAACCTACTTTGAGATATGGTCATATGGTCAGTTCCTAATGATACTAAGCTCTTCAGAAGCAAATCCTAAATAATACTCAATACCTGATTTTGTAGATTTTAATGGAGCTTTGTTAAACGCTAGAGATTAAAAGCATTATTTATAGTCTTATAGTGAATTATACCCCCAAAGAACAATGCATTTATTTTGTATATTGTGGAAGCCCCTATTTATGGCTGTCCATCAATTAGACATACTCTTTGTAGTCGATGCCCAACTTAAGATGGTCTGGCATTAAGAGTGTCTTAAATAAATAATATTTTGTATATGTTTACTTTGAAATACAACAGAACTCCATTACTAACTACATTCTATATAAAATCCTAAAAAAGGAGTCTCTTTGTTAGGAATGATCTAACTTATCAACACCCCATAGATAGGAACGGACTGCCATAAGCCTGGTTAAATGGAACGATTCGCGATAACGACTGCATGTGTACACAGGGATCTGTGACGCGCATGAAAGCATCGCATGGCTTCAGTGGTTCAGCTAGAGGTGCAGTACAGTAGCGTATGTAGTTACTTTTACTATTACTGTCTAATTATTACCAGTTATTACTTAAAGACAGATTTAGGGGACTCATTTATAACCTGGGGGCTCCCTGTACAGGGCATGGTTATGGCCCCCGTTAGATTAGAACCCAGGCTATTACTAGGGACAAACATGCACAAGTCACACACTATATGCAACGTAGAGACAGCAGTCCGCCAAATCACACACTGCTAGACTGTGCGGGGAATCGGCAGAGAACCGTTTGCAGTGGAGATGTGACTCACTTACATTGTAGCAGACACAAGTGGCCATGTGAAATTACGAAGAGCCTCTTGCCAGTGTCACTCTAAAGAGCAGTAATTCTCTGAGCTGAAACATGTCTGCTCATGGTTTAGGCCTCTCCATCCAAATGTAAAGGCAAAAAGAGCTGTGCAAAACCGACATCTTTCATTTCATTTAAAATCTGTGCACACCTCTGAGTTGTGTAATCATATCTTTTTGGGGATAGCTCATTCATTTTTATGAGAAAAATGCTAATGCTAACTAAGGAAAAAAAAACGTTGTGGGGACATTTGGTCCCCACAAGGTAAGGTATACCTGGACCACACACACAACACACACAGAGTCATTGGCGTACCTATCTAAATTGGGACCTTCTATTCATTTCTAGGGGAAAAACCCTAATCCCAATCATGACACACATAACCCCTACCCAGCCTTAATCTTGACCAGACAAAATAAGAGACTTTTGGCATTTTTATTTGTTTTATTGAAATCACAGTAAGTAAGGAGGTTTCAGATTTTACTACACTTTGGGGACAATTTGGTCCCCAAATGTGATCTATGCAAACCCCCATGCTCCCCCCATCCCACACACACACACACACCTATGACCTATTACTGTGGATGGATGGATGGATGGATGGATGATGTAGTCTTTGTGTTATAGTTATACACTCCAAATTTAGAAGCACTTCATTGAATTAGCCTTGACTGGAAAATGATTGGTTACGTGAGATTCTTCACATGTGCTGCTGCTGTGGCTCTCCCTGTTTGCGGGGACATGCATACACAGGGCGACTACGTCTGCAGAGGAGCTTATTCCAGTAGACTAGATAAGAAATAGCATTAAGAATTATTTTAACATTTGAGGAAGTTTGGGTGGATGGAACTGACCTTTATTCTGCATAAACCTCATTTACCTTTATCTTTATAACATAATTTCAAATATACTTAATCTGTATTATGGACTCTAATACTTTTCATGTCCACATTCAGCTTTTGAAACCTTTGTCCTGGTGTCAAGTTTGTGTTAGTGTTGAAAGATGGATGGATGGATGATATTTATTTAATTTAAATGTACATAATTTTTGAATTACTATCTATCCATCTTCCATAATAATTTAGGGCCGCTGTGACCCTGGAGTTGATACCAAGAAGCCCAAAAGCAGAGGGACACCCTGGACGGGATGCCAGTCTTTTGACAAGTCCATTCTACAAATTTACCATTTTTGTCCCGCTTACACACCCCGACTTGTAGGACAGAGGTGGTACAGTCACCTCGCTGCTGTGAAATGAAACTCAGTGCCGTACGACATGTCACCTGAGTAATCACACATCGTCACACTCCGGCAGAGTGACATATCAGTGCCACCGTCACACTTTCTCACTTGGAACGGGGTTGATTTTTTTCCATGCCGACACCTCTGCTTTCCGCTTGAGTGAGAATCCCCATTTCAGCTCATCTCTGCCACAGCCAAGTAGGATTGCAGCACCTGACTTAGCTGGCGAATGGGGAGAATTAACCTGTTAGCCTCAGTCTCTGAGGCTGCTGGCCAACAGTGCGACATGAACTCGAAAGACCATAAGCGCGCACCTCCCACATGACACCTTATCACATCTAGGAGGCTAGTTCCACTTGCCACTGGTGGTACTGCAGCAGAATTTCAGCAAAAAAGACATGTGTGTTGTATCCATTAGTGTAATATGGTGGTTAATGCTGCAGCCTCATGCTTCTACAGTCGTGAGTTTGAATATAATTTTAATATTGAATATTAAAAAAACAGGTGGTTACATGACTAAATTACTCACAGTGCCTCAGTCTGATGGACTGGCATCCTGTCCAGGGGGTTCCCAGCCCTGTGCCCTGTGATGGACTGGCATCCTGTCCAGTCTGCCCC
>JABFEB020000026.1:4683862-4695577 GCA_019775895.2 Stomatorhinus ivindoensis
GTGAAGGTCTGTGTGAGGCAGTGATGATTCTCTGGGGAAGTGAAGGTCTGTGTGAGGCAGTGATGATTCTCTGGGGATGTGAAGGTCTGTGTGAGGCAGTGATGATTCTCTGGGGATGTGAAGGTCTGTGTAAGGCAGTGATGATTCTCTGGGGATGTGAAGGTCTGTGTAAGGCAGTGATGATTCTCTGAGGAAATGAGGGTCTGTGTGAGGGTTTTTACGAGGCTGTGAAGGTTGCCTGAGACACATATGTAATGTTACTTGCAGCTTCACCTCGTTTAAAATTTTAATCATCAATGATTTGTCAAGCACAACTTAGTTAAAAGCTTTGGCCTATGGTCATTATAAATTCTGTCCAAGAACAATAAATTCTACAAAGAGATTAGCTTCAGCAGCAATACTCTAAATTCAGTTCCAGTCTCTAGTCTAGAGGTATGTTTGAATTCAGTTAAAAAAGTTAAATTAAAAAAAGATGGAGTGACCAGCACCTCAAAAAAAGAGGAAAAATTCATATTTGATGAAACACAGATGCATGTTAAGTGGGCAGTTCGGTAGCACTTAAAATGAAACGCCCTTTACCCAGCTGACGGCAGCAGAATCAGAGCCTCTTAGCTATTAATGAAACGACATGGGGAAGAGATGCTAATTTCGGCCTCAAGCACGGCAAAACGACTGCCCATCAAGGACAGAGACCGGCTGGGCAAATGGTGGGTGCGGGTGGCCGCACTACCGAAAATGCTGGCCAGGCACTGTGGGGAGGGGCGGACAGAGTGTGCGAGGGACCGGCTGGCCAGACGATGGAAACCAGATGAGGCGTAGCACAGGATGAAAGGAGCAAGGGTATCCCTACAGAAAAGGAGCAAGCCGGGAGCCCCTCTGGTACCTTCGCTGAGGCCCACTTCATGACCTCAGGAGCCTGAGCGTGGGGGCTTCTAAGAAGCAGCAGATCGTTTTTCAGAGATGGGCAGCGTGTGGGGGAGGGGAAGCTAACATCCATGGGCAGATGGGCTCCACTTTAACCCCAGAGAAGCCGGCGTAAGCCAGGGATGGAAAAATCACCGAGCTGGACTGTGACATGCCGTTTCAACCCACCCCTCCGCCCCACCAGCACACCACAAATGTCAGGCAGTGGGGCTACCTTGGGATTAATTGGGGGATTCGGGCAGCTAAGAAACATCAGCCCTGCAAGATGAGCCATTGTCCCCACTAAGAGTATACGGGGGGGGGGGTCTCCCTGTGCTGTCACATCGTCCCACCCTAACACGGGGACAGGTGGCTGTGAATGACTGCTGCAGCCACGGCCGCTCCTTAAAGGTGACAGCTCATTGCCAAGAAGGCAGAACCCTGGCCGAAAATGCAAGCGGATGACAGGGCGGGCAGGTCCCTTCGTGCGGTGCCGGTCACATGACACAGACAGCGCTGACAGCTGCTGGACACAGAGGGGCTCCCCTAGAGTGGATCGATCCAGCTCGGGAAGAACCTTCCAAACATTTAATCTCATGCTGCTCCAACTCCCTGAGGGTGGATGATGCTTCGAAACCCTGTGGGCGGGATTAGCGTGCTGTCAGTCACTAACTGGGCAAACCTCCTCTCTGCTGAATAATTTGTTGTGTCCCATTGGGGTATACCATAATAACATCACCCATTGTAGGTTTCGAAGCCTGATTTCCCCAATGACAGAAATTAGTATTTTAAAGGTCAAAATAATCTAATTATCATATAAATCCCAAAATCCTTGGATCAGAAAACAATACTCTAAGCCTGGAAATAGTCCTTTACCTCACATTGACCTGTTTGTAATTAAAATGCCGTCCCGAGCGACTTAGTTTGGCCCAGTTTTCAATAATATTCCGCTTTTAAAACATATATATGTGTAAAACACCAGGGAACATTCTTCTGTGTCATTTCTGAAAATCGTCTGCTGTCATTGTAGATAAGGGGCGTTCGGTCCATGTCCAGCTGGGTATGAAGGTCCGTGTCCAGATTCACACTGCTGATGTAAGGAATAATTACAAACTGCATCAGACCCATTCCAGGTTCTGAAGGGAAAAGCAGCATTGAGTGAAACAGACTGAGGCAGTGAGGTCAGGCAGCCTCTGTCCTGCCCCCACCCCGAGACACATGCCCACCCACAGATGTGGGGAACAGCTGTCCTGACCACTGCAAAACAAAGACATGATGTGAATAAGAAGAAAGAAAAGAGGAAAAGCCAGACAGACTGGGGGGCCCCCCCCCCCAGGGCAGAGCTGGTCACTCATCGGGCCAGACGGCCTCGGTATGAAGGCTGCAGCTGTGCCTGACCTGTTCTGGCTGGGGGGGACTACACAGCACATGGCTATTTTAGCTTCAGCTGCATTCCAAGCATGGTGGGGGGGGGGGCTGCCTACCGTGCATCTCATTGGCACTAGAAACCGAGCAGCACCAGTATACACATCTCACATGTTCAGGTTTTTATGTCAGCCAGTGCAGTCAGATTACCTACCATAAGCTTATCCATCCGTCCATATCCTGCCGCTTATCTGGGGTGGGGTCGTGGGGGCAGCAGTCTGAGCTGGGAGAATCAGACCTCCCTCTCACCAGCCACCTCCTTTAGCTCCAGTGGGGGAATACCAATACCAGTGCGTCCTGGGTTCTGCACCCAGCTGGACATGGAGTCCAGGAGGCAACCTAGCTAAATGCCTGAACTACAGCTGGCTCCTTTCGGTATGGTGGAAAAGCGGCTCTACTCTGAGCTCCTACAGAATGTACGAGGTCCTCACCATCTCTAAGGCTGAGCCCAGACACGAAGGAAACTCATTTCTGCTGCTTTTATCCACCATCTCGTTCTTTCAGGCAATACCCAAAGTTTGTAACCATAGGTAAGGGTAAGAACGTAGATCCACCAGTAAATCGAAAGCTTCACCTTCCAGCTTAGCTTGACTTTCTCTTCACCATGACAGAACAGTACAATGTCCACATAACTGCTGATGCTACACCGATCTGCCTGTCAATCCGTGACCTAAGACTTGGAGGTGTTCATTCTCATCCTGGCCACTTCACATCCTGCTGCAAACCACCCCAGTACATGCTGCAGGTCACAGCACAATGAGGACAACAGGTTCACGTCGTCTGCAAAAGGCAAAGATACAATCCTGAGGTCATCAAAACAGACCCCATCCGTCTTTTAGCTACGCTTAGAAATTTCGTCTATGAAGGTTATGAAGAGACTCAGTGACAATGGGCAGCCCTGGTACACACCACACATGTAGACTGGTTGGGCAAACTCCTATGAACCCTCCACTATTCTTGTGAATGTGAAGAGCTGGTCCAGTGTTCCGCGACCAGAACAGAATCTGTATTACTCATCCTGGATCTGAGGTTCAACCAATGGGGGGATCTACCTATCCAGTACCCCGGCATAGACCCTCTCAGGGAATTTGAAGTGTGCTATCTCCCTGAAGTTAAACCCCCCCCCCGGTCCCTTTTCTTAAAGATTGGAACCGTCCAATCCAAATGCACTGTCCTCAACCTCTGTGCAATATTTACAAAGTATGTCAGCCAAGACAGCCCAACATCATTCAGAACCTTCAGGAACTCAGGGCAATTCTCATCTGGGGCTTTATCACTGGAAAGCTTTTTGATTACTTCAGTATTCTAATGAATGGGTCAGTCCTCCTCTAAGTCTTCCAGCGCTATTTCCTATGTCAGAGGCATTCAGAAGGTCCTGAAAGTACTCCTTCCCCTGCCTGACTATATCCTCACTTTAGGTCAACACCATTGCGTCCTCGCTGTAAACAGCTTGGGCTTTCTCTGCTTCCTCCTCCTGAGTTGCCTAATTGTTTGCCAGAATCCTAACCAAATTCCTCCCACACCCAAGTTTTTGCTTCTACAACTGCCAAAGCCACATTCCGCTTAGCCTGTCGGTGCCTGTCAGCTGCTTCAGGATTCCCACAAGCTAACCAAGCTTGGAAGAGTTCCTCAGCCTGACGGCTCCCTTTACTGCTGGCGTCCACCACTGGGTTCAGAGATTTCCATCACAACTGGAACCAACAACCTTATGGCCACAATTCCGCACAGCCTCCTCAGCAATGGAAGCTTGTAGCACTACCAATTCAGGCACAACATCTCCAGCCACCGTCAGAGGTGTGCCAGAAGATCTCCTGTACAGGGGCCTCAGCCAGAAGCTCCCAGCACACCTTCACTATGCATTTTGGTCTACTCAGTCTGAGTATGTCCAGCATTCTCCCCCACCATCTGATCCAAAAACACCAAAAGGTGATCAGTTGACAGCTCAGATTCTCTCTTCACCCGAGTGTGCAACACATGCGGTCGCAGGTCTGATCGATCATTGAACTGCAGCCTAAGGTGCTCTAGTGCCAAGTGCACTTATGAACACCCTTATGTTCAAACATGGTGTTCGTAATGGACAATCTGCAGTTAGCACAGAGCACCGCTTGGGTTCAGACTAGGCAGGTTGTTCCTCCGAATTATAACCTTTCAAGTTTCATTGTCATTACCCATGTAAGAGTCCCCTGAGGGGTTGCCTTCCAGCACCCAACTCAAACTCTCCAAGAAGGCCAGATCCTACAAAATGCTGATCACTACGAAGTCAAAAGGAGGTGTCTCTCTCAAACACCAGGGTAAACTCCAATATACTGGTGCCAAACCAGGGGTACTGTAAATGTCCCCATACCTGCCTTTCACTAAGGGCAACTCCAGAGTGGAATGGACTCCAGCCCATCTCCAGGAATTTGGTTCCAGAGCCCAAGCCCTGCGCTGAGGTGAGCCTGACTACATCTAGTCGGTATCTCATTATCTTCTGCATTAACTCTGGTTCCTTTCCCACCAGAGAGGTTACGTTCCATGCTCCTAAAGCCAGATTTGGGAGTACATGATCAGTCCACTGAGGCCCCTGCCTTCTACTACCACCCAATCTACATCACACCTGATCTCCAAGGCTCCCCATGAAGGAAGGTGGGCCCACAGGAGGGTGGACCTATGTTGCTTGTTCAGGCTATGCCCAGCTGGGCCCATGGGTAAGGGCCCGGCCACCGGGCGCTTGCCTTCGAGCTCCCCCAGGCCTCCAGGATGAGGCCACAGTCTCCCTAATCTGGGCAGTCACATGGTCCTTCTTGTTAATCATCACAGGGGCCTATGCGAATCGCACTGAGTATGGCTGCTCACCTAGGACCAATTTGCCTTGAGAGACTCTACCAGGAGCAATGACCCTAGACAACATAACTCCTAGGAACACAGAAGCACACAAACCCCACCACCATGATAAGGTGCCAATAATGTTAATTTATCCTAAATATTAACAAACCAAATTAAATTAAATACTCTTATTTCCCATCCTGTTTGTATTAAAATGCATAGATTAAAATGCAGATACTTTTACCCAAAGCGACTGATGGGCTCATCTGTAAATTTCTTATGTTGTTATAGAACATTTTAAACTGGATTTGAGATAGCACTTCTTTACACAGTGTGTAGTTGGAACAGAGTATGGAACAGTCTTCCTGCTAGTGTAGTGCAAGCCAAAACCTTGAGTTCCTTTAAATCAGCGCTAAATAAGACTTTAACTCTGAGATATTAGCTGAGTTCTCCCCAAACGAATTTGATGGGTCAGATGGCCTCCTCTCATTTGTCAATTTCTTATGTTCTTATACAGGTGAGGATCAGAGCCCAGGGTCTGCCAGTGTCCCTTGTTACAGCGATGATATGTTACTTAGCCAGTCATGAGATTTGAACCTAGGAGCATCTGGCAAAGAGTTTTGATCCCTAACCCACTCAGGCATGCTGCACTCAAACTATACCCTCAAACAGCAGAAGTGGGATTGAAATCCTGAGCCCTGAAGGTGTGAGCTGACAGTGTCACCCACTGTCACTGATTCCAGGAACCCCTACAGGAAGATGCATAATACAGAGGCACAAAAGCTGCCATGTTAAGGAGATAAAAAGGAGAGCAGATGTGAGAAAGGAAAAGATCTTTAAAGCTGGTGGTGTCTAATTTACCTGTTTGGAGGGACCTGCCTCACATTCCTGCTCATGCACATGGGCCTTTCAGAGCTTTTCAAGCGTAAAGCGCTTTCAAGTCAGAGACAGTGTACATCCAAAGTGCTACAATCTCCCCTGAATGTTAGCCGAGAGCCACATTTAAATGGAACCTGTCCTGCACCGCTGCCTGTCAGTGTTACTCTAATGGCATCCCCCCTGACATCAACAGACAATGATGGTCTGAGACATGAGACAGAACCCCCGCCCGCCCCCCATGCCCACTGTAATGGGAGATGTCTTGGAGGAGGGGGTGCGGGGGCCCGGTGGTCACATGAAAGGCGAACCCCGTCCTTCTGTCGCGTGGCGCCACACGTGAGATGCTGAGGGCCCGTATGCTAGAGGCCCCAGATCAAAGTCTCACGGCCCCTGGGACAGGCCCCCGCTCGGGGATGCCAGGGTGAGCTGGGCCTCCCAGAAACAGAGTCCGGTTTCAGACGTGCTGGTGGGAGCCATCTGTGTGCCTGACGGTCTCTGACCCGGAATCACCAGAGTCTGTCTCTGCAGAACATCCATTTTACAAGATAAGTGTAACAAGCAAATCAAATGTCCTACTGCCATCATGCTCTTATGTCCAAAATATGATAGAAAGATGCCAGATAACTAAAGCACTCAGACGGAGCACACGTCAGGGGGTGTGTCTGTTTTCTCATCTGATTATCTAAAATGACCTGCCTTCACTATTGTTACGTTAACCACAAGATTTGGGTGCCAAGGTGAAATAACCGCCATGTTTCACCCATTATAGTGTTCAGCTGACTCGGCTTAAGCAATCGGCGGGTTTGCCGAGGTGGGGGGGTCACTTTGCTGAGGGTAGGGGTGCGTGCTTTTCTCAGGGGAGGGGCTGTGCTTTGCTGCGGGGAGGGGGCGCACACTGCTTTGCTAAGGGAAGGTACTAATGCTAGCTGACCCACACCATGCCCAAGCACATTTGACCCCCAAAGTCGAGTTTGTTTGACTAGTGTGATCATATGGTTACCTTGCCCAGGCCCCTTGAAGAGGTCAGCCAATCGGCTGTGCTATGGCAACATGAAAAAGTCACATGATGATGATGAAAGCATGCTCGGGCCAAGTCTGTTAAGTGCAATGTGAGCGCAGACCAGTGGGTGAGCGGGGAGGGGGGACAATCATGTTAGAGCACGGCACAGAACAACCAGACTAAGTGTCAGTACACCCTAAGAAGAGGCACGCTTTGATGAGGTGGGGCCCACTTTGCCCAGAAGGCCGGCAAGCACACAGAAATGTCAGCCACCAGCATGTGACCTCAGTCGCATCACACTCGCAATAACCCGGCCGTCTTCTCACGGGCCGTCCCACGGCCGCTCACAGTAAAACGCAAGTCCAGCTGTGCTGCTCACTCAGGTTTTCATCAGCCAACAGAACCAAACCCCTCCCCGCGAGCCCATATACCACAGTAGAATATAGGAGGTCCTAAAAATAAGCATTAGGGCAGTGGGGGCTTTGGGCTGATGGGGGTTTGCTCATATTTCAATGCCTGATGTCCTGACTATCAGTACGTCATAATTACAGCGAGTTAATATAATGCACAACTGGTTTAAACGTAATTAACGGCACAGACATCATGTGGCTCGATACTTGGGGACCTCGGCGGGCTCTCACTGTCATGCCCGTGTAGAATCTCCCTGTTACATGACAGCAGCAGTGTGTAAGAGTGCTGGTCGCACACAGGTATTCCCGGGAACATACTACAACAGCTACTTTACATAGGAAATCTTACATGGGTAAAGACACATGAATAATGTGTTCATTTTGGGTTTTTATAATACCTGACCTGATTAAACTATGGGATTTCTTTTTCTTTTTTACTTCGATAAGTACTTTGCCTTGCGGTAACCCATCTGCTTCTGACTAGCTACCTGAATACATGAGCGGAAAAAGAAAGTCATTTTCTCTCAATGATAAATTTTCCGGATTTCCGTTTGTTTTGCTGGCATCTTTTGTTACGTCTGGGTCAAAGCCCGGGGGAGACTGCAGCAGTAAATTGACTCCAACTGCATTATCTGGGTGTGTTAGTCTGACTTTGAGAAAGTTAATTTAGTATGATTTCAGTCGGACTAACATGTTTACATGTATTTAAAAGTCCAGTTTTTGTTGAAGTAACATAATAATGTAAACAAACTGACTGGCTTCATTTCCTTCTGACGATGCCTCATTGAAACACTTTGTTCCAAATTTAAAACCCAGTGAGTGTGACACCTTAACAGAAGTGACTCAAACTACAGTCACATAAAAATGGCTCTTTTACAAAAAAGTGGATCAATAATTATTGAAAAATACTGGAAGCGGTATGCGTGTTCAATATTACCAATTAACAACCGGAAAATCCATGTGTTATTTTTCAACTCCTATTGAGGGAATCCAAGACAATGTTACAGATTATATAATTACCAGAACGCGGGGTGTAAATGGATAGATGCCGTAAACTACACTATATAAATAAACTCACCATACAGAAAGGGATAAACAGAGACAGCCGTCCTTCGCATTGCCATTAGCACATGATCCATAGCACCTTTCTGGGTTTCTGGGAAATGAGGACTGCACTCAGGGGCCAGTCTCCCCAGCACAACTGCCTAAGGATCCCAACAGCCCAGAAAAGTCGGTTCTTCGCCACGCTAGCTAGGAGGACCTAATCAGCTGGGCACAGAAGGTACATCAAGGTGCAAGTGTATTCTCTTTCTTATTTATTATCTTTCTTATATTTCTTTCTTTTATTTTGCGTTTATTTTAATGTATTATTATTATTTATCTTTTATATCTATCATGACAGAAACCGTGATATTTTCTCCCTGGGCTTACTGACGTACAATATGCAAAAATGATGAATTCTCGACTGAATTCTTATTAGCATTTAAGATATACAATATTAATATCCCATCACAATATCACTGACATGCAGGGTTTGACTCAGAACTATGTATCCTACTCTTCCACATAAAGGCATCGCCGTGATCCTCAGCTGCAAAGGCAGTGTGATGAAGACATCAAGTCATTTTTCACTTGCAGAGTTTTCATCATTTAGACATATCATAATAAAATCTTCCATTTACTATTGACTTTGTGCACTTGCTGTTATTCACCACTGTTTTGTTACCATGGAGATCGGCAGCTCGCCTTCGATATTGGCCTCTTCCAAGGCTACCGACTCGCTGCAGATCTGCGAGGCCTTGCCTTGAAAGGAGAGGAGACAGCTGTGGAACAGCTTGGTGTATTAGTCAAGGATGCATAAAACAGACATGCGGGTGTCTCCTTGACATCCACTGAAGTGCACACCATCTGTAATTATGAAAACTCACCACAAACACATCAGAAACAGCCTGAGGACTGGGGAGCTCAAAATGGAGCCAGAACAGGAGATCTTTTGTCCAGATTTCAAGGTGTGGGATGCATAGCCCAACCCTCGCTATAATGGCACTCTAATTAATTCTGCCTCATCTGGTAGGACATCATGAGGATGCATGACCCAGCCAAGCACTCCTTATAGGATACGCCTGCACGGCACAGTACGGAGGCCGATTACACCACAGGTACTTAATGCGCATCCAGGGCACCTGCTAGCTTTATTTGCTCCTGAAATCTTAATTAATAAGCCTTGATTAAACAGTTGATTGAATGAATAGTTGAGTAAGCAGAGAGCACAAAAGGGCAAATTCTAATGGTCTCAGTCCTTGAACAATCAAGTAAGGACTTTATTTCGTGTGCTTTGTTAACTGAAGGATGAAATAATGGCACAGCATTTTATATACGAATTTAGGGATTCGCTTAAAAGTGATTCAATCAGTCGCTCAACAGATGAACACCGGGCTGTTATTTAGGACGAAATCTGCAGTGTTTTCAGTTCGAGATCTTCACTTGTTTTCATCACTTTGTCTTAGTTGTATTCCTTTAGTAACAAACAACAAGTAGAGCAAGTCCTCCGCTATGAATTGGTTTCATGTCATTAGAATAGTGACATTGAATCAATCAGCAGTCCAATTAAGGGTAATAATTTAAGAGCTTAGCTGGAACAAAACCATGCAGCAGCAGTAAGCAGTAGGTCCCCAGGACCAGGTGTGGCGTAGAATGTGCTGACATGCCCTGTGAAAATAATTCCATTCGATCCATACTTCCAAGGAGTTATTTGTTTAAGGGACACTCTTTTTAACATAGTATCTTACTCTTCCACACACACAATGTCTGCAACTACAGAGCTGAATATTTACTATAGATAGGTACTTTGTCCGGGGGATCGATAATATTTTGAAAAGTATTACTGATGAGTGAAGTCTGAGATTTGAGACATGAGACCGAGGGGCATCATGGGAAATCAGCTGGCAGGGCGTGGCGGCACGATAGGCATTCCGCGACATAACTGGCATTTCACGAGATGGAGGCTGCGCCAAAACAAAGGCGGGCGGGAGAGGTGTGGGGGGGGTAGGTAGAGAGAGGCGGTGCCGTCCTCCCACAGCCACCTCCGCTTACGGGTAAAACAGAAGCAGCGACGGCAGCAGCCAACAACTAATGACGTGTGTGGAGAAGAGAAGGGATCTTTATGATTATGCCTGCTACTGGTCAAGCCAGAGACAGCCCATAATAATCCCTCCCAGATGAGAAATGACCATAGTACACAAGAAGAGTCCATGAGACACACATGGGGTTAGTTAGCCTGTTAGCATATTCCCCAGCAAGCTGTTTTTGGGACCAAACCTGGCTACATGATTCTACTGAGGCAATACATCTGTCAAGAGGACATCGGCGTTTCGATGACCCATCATTAACCCATTCTGTAACTCATCAGCATTAGCGATCGAGCAGCTGAACCACAGCGGTGCTTCTTATGTAGTGACAGAGCCGTGCATCATTGTGTGTGTATACCGCACACACGCACGCACAGCTTTTTAACTAAATACTGTGTCAAATGAATAAAATGCCCAAAAGGGAAATGCTTTGCATCCTACTCTGACTCAGCAGGGACTCCATCCATTCAGATAAAACACCCCACCCAGACATGCTTACTATGCACAGTAAATTGAACTCAGACTGAGCGTTTTGCTCTGTTTCTGGCGCCTGTAACATCCCACAGCATATTAAAACATAAAATCCTGGGCTCGTTTGAAGAAAACGAGCATGTGAGGAACATTAACATTCTCCACTTTGACAAGCGTAGCACTGGGAACAGACTGTTTCTGCACCTCTATCATTCTTCATCGTTTGTGATGCTGCCATGTGAGTCACGGGTGAAAACGTGAAACACATATGAAGCAGGGTTATTTGGAAGCTTTACCTGATAGTTTCACTGATGCGGGCTGAGAAACGGGCAGTTTCACTGGCTCATTGTCTATATGCACCTCCCTCCCTTTACTGCATTTCCATGGCCCATAAAACTAATGTTTCTAATGGCACAAGGACTTGTTACCATGGCTTCTTTACTGCTCTTGTCCGAGTTAGGTCACCCCCTTGGCTAACCAGTACAGCTTAGACACGTTACTCCCTCCCCCCCTTTCAAAGGGGTCAGCGTCTATTTGACTGCACATCCCTGCCACGGGACGCGTGTCTGACACTGTCCCCCTCACTGAGATATGAAGTGTGTGACACTGTTCCCATGTGACACTGTCCCCCTCACTGAGATATGAAGTGTGTGACACTGTTCCCATGTGACACTGTCCCCCTCACTGAGATATG
>JABFEB020000026.1:4746659-4761577 GCA_019775895.2 Stomatorhinus ivindoensis
GTCTGCAGCCCCTCCATAGTAAACGGCGTGTTCCTAATAATTTATTATGGATCTGCACATGACTGAGGCCAATTCGCTGTGCATGTAAAGTGCAAATATGAAGCATATACCTAACGAAGATTGCATTGCTGTATCAGACAAACTCATTTTATCATATGGATCAGATATTAGTGGGTTATCTTTAGTTGTGTGGATGGGTTTAATCTGAGCAGGACATTGTGAGTCTTCATCAGCTACTGTAGTGTAGCTCTGCTCTTGTGGCTTCAGTCACGGTCTGGCTGAAAGCTGAACTTCCCTTGTTTGAATTCTGCAGCAGCTTGAATATTTCTTCCAGCAGGTCCTCATCAACCCTCGAGCTGTCCGGAGACGCTGACCAGCAGATCTCCACGATCCGGGGCCACCACCATCACGCTTGGCAGTGCTAACTCACTCTGCTCATCCACGTCACCCAATAGCAAAGCTTGGCAGTGCTAACTCACTCTGCTCATCCACGTCACCCAATAGCAAAGCTTGGCAGTGCTAACTCACTCTGCTCATCCACGTCACCCAATAGCAAAGCTTGGCAGTGCTAACCCACTCTGCTCATCCACGTCACCCAATGGTAAAAGCTTAATTTTGTACACCAAAAAAAAATCCATGTTTTTCCCTTCAGACCAACTGGCTTACTCCTGGTTTTCTATAACGGCTATTTTTGTGAAATTTCTTCAATTTTGTTGAATTTTGTTGACTGTGGCATTGCTGAATATGAGATAATGTGGTGGTAATGCGTGAAGTTGGCTTGTAGAGAAAAGGCCACAAAAAATTCTCATTTCATGGTAAAGATGTTTCAAGCAATTACTGAACCATTAGGCCAGAAAACTGACACAAACACTGCGTCTTAGTGATCTAAAGTTCATGACAGCTGAATGAGAGATGCTGAATGACACATGCATGAGTGTGTGCCTGTGACTGACTGGCATTCTGCCTTGGGCGTGCTCAGTTCCGGGCTTACCATGGTCTGGTACTGAATTAGTAGGTATGGATGGATGGACAGACGGACGGACAAACAGGAAAAAGTATTCTTCATAACTTCCTAAAGGCATGTTCACCATTGTGATCGAGCCCATCCATTTTGTTACTGGTTGTCCTACAATGTTTCCAGGTCTTTAACAGTGAACTGGGTCTAATCCTAACTCAATAAAAGATGGCTCAGTTTAGTCAGGTGAGCTTTTCAGGTGAAAGTTCAGGCTTGATTTGATCAAGAATAAACTTGTCTGATTGGCTGGCAACACCAAAGACCGAAGACATACTCCTCCTGTCTTGCTTCTTCATATTCCTACTTTCACCAGCATAGAGTCACGGAAAATGTTGCGATGCATCTCCCAAAATATACAGAACCATACAAGCAGCACTAAGTAAGACACGCTGTTCTATTACATAGTAAACGTGTAGTCTCAGGGTAGGAATTCCCTTTTCAGACATTTATTAAGTCCGGAAAAAAATATATAATACAACAATCCTATATAATCAAGGATGAAAAACTGTATGTCGGAGGGGGGCGTTCTGCATCTGCTTCTGGCCACTGTCACCTGTGTTAATCATTTTCAGCAACTTTTCTTGGAAAAGTATCTTTCTAAATAAACCAATTTATCCTGTGGGGAAGAAACAATCAGTATTCAGAGCACTGAGATTCGGGGGGAGACGACACAGGGGGGGAGGAAAGCTTTTCAAAGGGAAAGTGAGAATTCAGCCATGGGCCGGAGGGGTAGCTGCAGGAAGATAAAAGGGGAAAAGAGGTAGTGGCTATATGAAAGGAGCAGGGTGAGAGCATGAAGCGGGCCGGCACGACAGATCTCTGAGCTGGGGGCCCATTCCCCGAGGCCTGGGGGGCCTCTCTCACAATACAGCCGCGGTACACATCGGCAGGTGGGCCTGCTGTGTCCGCAGGTGAACAAACATGCTAACGGTCAGAGTCAGCGGCCTGAACCTGCCGGCGCTTTAGCTTTCAGCCGGATCGGCGGTGCTACGCTGCCACTGAATAATGAGCGACGGGCGAGTAGCGGGGAACGGCAACAGTAACCACATCGGACCTGGCTGCAGAAAACATGACTCACAAGCGTATGAGCAAACAGCTCCGCGGGCATGACGCTCGTTAACCCCTCCCTGCGGAGTGCCACGCGGCTCCGGCGAGAAGCTTCCTGCACACCTGATTTACTTACAGACCTGCTCAGACACCAATGCTGTCATGCTCAAGCGACATGAGCGCGCTCAGTGCAACCGCCCCCGCGGTCTGTGAGCTGGGCCTTCAGGCTTCCCTGCCCCCAATCTGCCTGCACTGACAGCAAGTTAACCTTTATCTTAGCTACTGCGAGAATCGCAGGGTCCGACGTGCATAAAACCAAAGTCGCTTGCTAGAATTTTTCATGGTCAAAAAAATTTCACGCTAAGTCCATGTGTTATGATAGAAGCTAAAATGTCACACAAAGATTTGGAAACGGATTTTGAATGCCTTGTATAACAAGTGATCGCATTTTCAATTAATTATTAGCCCTTTAACAATTAAGCATGCTATAAATATTTGATTAATTTAAAGTTCAATGTTAAATAAATGTTTAAAAAGGTCTCACAGTGAATATCTGCCAATAAGAAAAGAAAAATGTCACAAAAATAGAAAAAAATAGCGCATCCTTAGCAAACAGCTCAATCGGCAAAATCAGCAGAAAGGTTAATTCATTAAGTGATTGGCTAGGACAATAACCAGCATAAATCATATTGGTAAGGCCTAGAGAGGTCAGTGATGAGTGTCGAATCACTGCCCACCCCACTTGTCTTCTACTTTGACTCCTCCCTTTTGTACCAAGACCCGAAAGTCTTCCTGCTGCCATCCCAACCCCCAAACCTCACTGCTGCTTACTAACCCAGTCAATTCACCGGATGCGAGCACATACTGATAAGCCAGGGATGGTTCTGGCTTTCATTCTTTGTACATGCAGTACTGCACCACGTCTGTTCCTCTCGAAAACCTCATTGCAGTATCTCCCCTAGCTCAGCCGCTGATTCTTCCATATTCAGCCCACATTACTATCAGCTAGCCTCAGGACAGTTTGAGGCACCTGGGGGAACGGCAGATATCTTCCCTGGTGTGCCAAATTTACATTGATTTGAGCTGTTCCTGGTTGTACCTGAGTCCGGTGGTCGTTCTCTCTTTTTGATGAAAGCAATCCCTGCTGTGTTCATCCCAGCGGCGTCTAACTGTCATGATTCTGCACTTTACAACCTTGATCTCATCTACCACAGATCACAAGGAGACATGAGACTAGGCCAAATTATTGCAGAGCTGCACAGTGCAAATCTTAGGCGGATCCTTTTAAGAGGCTCACCTCCCCATGTTCTTCACAGCTGCCACGAGTTGTCAGGACATTCATACGTCTAAGCAAATGGTCACGTGGACTAAGCTGCACCTTTATAAATATTTCACCATTACAGATGTGGTTAATATTGCAGGTTTTTATATATATAAAAAGAATGTTAATTTTGAAGTAACCAGAGCAAATCACATTTACAAACAGCCAGAATGGTGAGCTATTCTGCTGTATTGGCCAGATATAAAGGGTCCGTCAGCATTTTCATATTTAAATTTTCAAAGCAACTTGAAGCAACTAACAGGATTCCAAGGAGGTCAGGGAAGCAAGACATTTCACTGGCAAAAAGGAACCGCTGCAAGTCAAAGCTGACATATCAAGATAGATGGACAGTGGTGAAACGCCACAAAACTACAGCCTCAAAAAGGATCACAGACCTGAATCAGCACTTCTGTGACCGAGCCTCAATGAAAGCTGTGCTGTGCGTCTTCAGCTTCACAGATCTGGACTTCATAGCAGGACTGCCAGTCACAAACCACTTTCATATAAGGCCAATGCCCAAAGGCACATAATCTGCTCTGTGGAGCACAAAACCAGATCTAAACATCACTGAACCTTTATAAAGCACAGAGTGTGAAGGAGATTCCTACCTCCTTCATCCCTCAAAGAGCAGCATGCTTTTCTTCTAGAGAACTGGCCCAAAACCCTACCGTACACAGTACAGGATATGAATGATAGCATTCCAAAGCGGACTGAAGTGTTCTCAAAGGTGGCCATCATGGATTTGATTTTTGGTGTCAATGCATTATTAAGGTGTCACTTATTTATGGGATGTCATTAGCAGTGGAAGACTGTTCTTAAAGCCTTGTAATCCAAACTACTTCATATAGGAAGAGATGTTCATTGCAGAATGCTAATCCAACTGGATCGCTCAAAGGACACTGCTGTCTTCCTTGGCCTCCCAGGTCACCAATCAGAGGAAAGCTCCATGCGCCAAGCAGTCAGATAAGCCTGGAACCCCACTCTTCTGAGCAGATGTGCTTGAGTATCATGTATGAGCTCAGCCTTGCTGCAAGCACAAAGACGAAGGTTTTGCCGAGGGGACAAATCATTCTGAACCAGGCTGATTGTCGAGTCATTCTCCTTTGGCACGGAATAATGCCGTGTCACTTTCCAGCTTGAGGGCATAGTGCATTTTGTCAACATCCTCCAAAATCTTTTCCGTAGCCTTTGGAACAATTTTGCACATTTTTGGATAATTCATGGAGTGTATAGCTCAGACCTGGAATGGATCCTGGTCTGGCTTTTTTTTTTTTTTATATCTCGTACCCATTTTTCCAGATGCCTCACTCATGTTGGGCCTTTTCCCATGTCTCATTCTGGCATCTGGGCCAGGGTCGAACCTGAGACCCGCTACAGCTCTCCGTGGTAAAGCTCTCCAAAACTTTCTCTTCCCTATAAACATGACATGCCTTAAAATTGTGGTCTAATTATTTACTAAGACTATGGAACTGGAACTCACTCTAAAGATGGAAAGACACAAAGCTGTATGAGTAGAGTGATTCATAAAGTGTATAAATACAAAAGAAAATCTGGCTTATTTTTCAGAGGACATCAGAGCAGAGGCAGACAGGATGACCGTATAAAACCAGACGGGGCGGGTAACTGAAAAACCCGTCAGCAAACACAACAATGCTGTCAGCGTGTTGCATCTGAATCATATCTACTGAAATAAAACACATCCATTCCTCATATTATTGAGGACAAAAAATAAGTTTATATTTAAGTAATCAATTATTTAACGCGTAAACTTCCACAGATTTTCAATATCTAAAAACTGACAATAGCAGGTTGTCCACACCAGGTAATCTAAAAAGATGCCAAGCCGAATACTTACTTATTTTGCGCAATAATAGGAGCAACGACGCAGCACTCTGTTTTTAAAATATGCCTGCTGTAGCTATATGCTAAGCGGACAGCCTGCTAATGAAATGCGGCACGGAGCAAGAACTGCACACGCGCCTCCATTTCCATCTCACGGCCGATGTAGCGGGTTCAGCCGTGAGCCGACCAGTCAGGTACCAGTCACTCCTGACAGCTGCCAATCACGCAGGTTGTTTTTTTCCGCTCCAGCCTTCTGTTGCCGGGAGCACGCTCTTATGCCACCTGTCAATCAACAAATGCAACAGGTCTTGACATTAAAGCATGCAGTCAGCCCTCTCTCGCATTTTTATTTTTTTTTTTTAAAAACCTTGACGCAATTTGCCATTTAGTTAGATAATTGTTTTGCACCCCCCTCCCCCCCCCCACCTTGCAGGCACGGGATGTGATAACAGCAATGGTGATGAAAGCGTGTGCTGTTGTCGGGGGGGGGGGGGCGGGGGGGAGCTTGAGCGGCATCACCCCAGTTTGGGAACAATAAGGCCACAATGACACCTAAAACATCTAAATTGCAGGTAATTAAACACGACACACAATGAAAAATGAGTGCAGATGCGACCTTCCTCCTGCTGGGCACTAGTTTGCAAAATCAATAGCAATTATTTCCCTGACACGGGCTTCTGAATTAATTAGATGAGTTTGGGTTCATTTCCTCAGGTACTAATTAAGAATATACAACAAATAAACCATAATACAACTGTAATGTACATTAAACTCTGGTGTGTAAACAGTTTCTTGACCCTGACGTGGAGGACAGAGATGATGAGTGAGATTGGGTGGAACGGCGCTGGCAGGTTACCCAGGCAGTGAGAGCCCCCACGCTGGCCGCAAAGACACACTGGGACGCTCTGCCACTGAGCACCACAGACTTCCACTATGAGCATGCGTGACAAGCACCGACCCCCGTTCTGAGCTGGTCTTGTCTATCCACATCGTTCTGCGTAAAGGCCTCTATGGAAAAGACGGCGTTATTCCTCACCCACGTACAGAGGAGGCTATGGCCAGAGACAAAACGGGGCTGACGTACTGAAGCCGTCGCTTGATTAATTAGCTCTTTGTCTTTTGTTTCTTTGATTGCCTTTATTAAAACACACCTGGATACACAGATTGCACCTAATGACTCAGCTGGGTTAAACTCCGCAGTACCTCTGCTGTCACAAAAAAGGGTACAACCATGTTACTGTTCTGTTCCCCAAGGTACAAACATCACTAGTATACCCCCAATGGTACAAAAGTGCTCCTCAATTTTTGTACCTTAAATTCGACTAAAAGGTACATTTAACTACAACTAGGGTACAACTGGCAGACCCTTTAAGGTACAGCTCCAGTGTCAAGTTATTGTGCTCTCAAATTGGTACTTTTTTCCAGACAGAGTGTAGCATAGCAGTGTTCAACTAGCACTAGTGCTTTAGCATTGCAATGTAGATACAATGCTACAGCATTAGCATCGCAGTGTTAAGCCAGTGCTATTGCTTTAGCATCAGAGATTTCAGCCAGTGCTACAGCTTTAGCGTCTGCATGCTCAGGCAGTGCCAGCACTTTAGCTTCTCCATGTTCAATCAGCACAAGGGCTTTAGTATGGTCGTGTTCAGCCAGCACTACAGCTTTAGTATGGTCGTGTTCAGCCAGCACTACAGCTTTAGTATGGTCATGTTCAGCCAGCACTACAGCTTTAGCATTGTCGTGTTCAGCCAGCACCACGGCTTTAGCATTGACAAGTTCAGCTAGCGCTTTAGCGTTAAAGTATTCAGCCGGCGTTAGTGCTTTAGCATTGTAGTGTTCTGTCAGCACTAGGGCTATAACGTTACAGTGGTCAGTGAGCACCAGTGCTTTAGCATAACAGTCTTCAGTCATCAGTAGTGCTTAAACATAACAGTGTTCAGCCAGTGCTAGCGCTTTAGCATCACACAGTTCAGCCAGTGCTAGCGCTTTAGCATCACACAGTTCAGCCAGTGCTAGCGCTTTAGCATCACACAGTTCAGCCAGTGCTAGCGCTTTAGCATCACACATTCAGGTACCCATTTGTACTCTGGAATAAGCAGCGGTTAGGAATAATCCAAGGGGCAAAAGCAGCTTTGACTTTCGAAATAAACAGCAACAGGATGCCCTGCAGAACAACAAAATGAGCCATGAGGTCAGTATGAGAGGTATTCCCAGAATAACAGCAGCACTGCAAGGACAGGCTGACCTAAACTCAGGAGAGACTCACTGGCCTCCCCCACAGGAGTTAATAATAAAATGTGGGAATAAACAGTCAAGCTAGTCATCATGGTTTCTGAAGCTTCTTGTCTGATTTCACATATTTTTTTGTCACCTGTATTCCAGGATTGAGAATGTCAAAACAAGGTTTAAAGCCAGCCAATAGAGCAGATTCCTGTCCCCGGGTGAGAGAAATTCATTGCCATCATGGCAGGAATTTTGCCCCAGGCAGGGCAGGGGGGCATCTTGTTCAAGAGCGAGCAGATTTGTAGTCAGGGCCCCTTAGAATTGTCGTAAAAACCAGAAGAAGCTCATGTACAGCATTTACCTCTGTGCCTGATGGGACTGGACTGGGATGTCGATGCCTTGACTGAAAGCCAAATGTTTTGTCCCCCTTGAGCCACCATAGCGCCTCATTTAAAGAGCCGTCATAAACTATGGATGTAAATATTACAGTCCAACAGTTTAATGACTCGCACTGCAGTTTTGTCTTCCAAGCAAAGTAAAGCAAGCGTACTGCACTCAACAGACCTTGACTTTAACCGCCAGAAAGAATACACGGCCTTACTCTGATATTTACCATGGAAGGGATATGAGAACTCATTCCTCTTCCTACCAGGCACAGAAAATTTTACTGAGGGACGTTTATGGGCCATCGATTGGTTTTTCACAATGTCATAAGACAGGGAGAAAAATATAAGGCGAAATAAGCTATTTATATGAACAGTCATGCCGCAGGGAAACAAAATCCACAAACTACACAAATATTTAATCTCACGCTCAGGTTCATTTAACACTAAGATGTGTAAGATGCCAGGAAAGATGCGCCTTCATAACACTTAACATTCAGATGAGCTTGGTACTCATTAAAGAGAAATCACAGTGACACAGGGCACTTCCACGGGAATACAGAGCTACCCTTCTTTAAGACACATGTAACAGAAACGACAGCACGCTGCGCAGAAGCATGCAGAACGCCAAAGAGGAAAGTACGGCTGAAGCCGATGAATAATAACCAGCAACTGGAAGGCGGGGGTCCCTGCGCGTCCAAACGTTTGTCCTGCAGCGTGATAAATCACTGCCGCCGCCATGGGCCCCCGCACATCTCTCTATCTGCGACAGCGGTTCGCCTGTAAATCAGCCACTCCGCGGGCATAAAGGTCATGCAGTCAAGGACAATGGCAAAGCCGTCAACGAGGCCGGATTGAGACGCTCGCGCCGTAACAACAGGAAGCAGCTTTGGGGCCGTCTTTGCAAAGTGGAAGTTTGTTTTTCAATGACAAAACACCTGAAGCATGCTGGACTCCACCTGATTTGACATCCGGCACTGCAAACGGTGCTCTCCATTATGCCCCCCCCCGCTCCCCATCGGCCATCTGTGCTTGGGGAGCCTTTTCCCCTAAGTCATGTAGGATGTAAGTGTCTCTAAGTTGCCCATAGTGCCCTGTTATGGCCTGGCGTCCCATCCAGGGTATCCCTAACCTTGTGGCCTTTGCTGCCCCCCTGGGACTCCAGCACCCCCCCACAGCAGTTTACGTATTAATTTCATTTTGCTTCTTACAAAAACACACTTTAATGCAGCAAACCATCCATCATAGACGCACAGTCTGTACCTGTTGCCAGACAGCGCCTCCAGCTGGGAGTACAGGGTCTCTGCATCCTTGGCCCGCAGGATGGCCTCCAGGTTCTCCTCCAGAACCTTCTTGCTGCGCTGGATTTCCCGGAGGACCCTGCCGGCCTCCTCAAACATTGACGGGGCGGGCTGGCTCTTCTGCAGCAGGGACGGCTGGGGTGCAAGCGGAAGCTGACCAGAACTGGACTGGAAAACACAGGGAGCTTCTCTGGGCTGGAGAGACACAACGGGCTGCCATGAAGAGGACGACAATCGGCTAAAACTCACCGACGAGAGAGTAGATAGTAAGGCAGCAGCAAGAAGCCATATTAGCTGGAAACAGCAGGGGTGATTAATCATGTGTCTCCAATAACATGCAATGATCAGGAGGTTTCTCCTGCCGGAGAGGGCTATCTTTAGCTCGGAGGGCTACAAGGTGGCTGTGGGGAAATGACCGGGAAATAAAAACGAAGTATTTATTTGTGAAATCAATCTTCAAGACAGACATCTTTGCTGGCGTGTTGCTGCAGATTGCATGGGGAAGACCTGATGGATGCGTGAGGGTGTGCGCTGTTCTGGGGTCAGGCCACAGGCAGTGTGCCCTTTCACAGTCCGAGTACATTAAAGCCAAAGCAGGGAAAGGGGCAGCCTGTATGCAAACTCAATAGTGCTTTAATCTTTCTAGGGGCTGCAGACAGAATAATATGATTAACATATTAGATTTCTACACGCTCTGCTGCCACGGGCCATCGAACATGCAAACGGCATCCATCTTGGCGCCTTCCACTCCAATTTGGCGACTCTCCGGTGACGGAGGCGAGCGCAAAATCCACCGCTAATCTATCTCAATATACCCCCCCCCCCCAGCCACCCCCCAGCTTCTTTTATCACACGAGAGGCGTTCCTGCTTTTCCAGCTGCATGACCTCGGCAGATTCCCCCCCCCACCCCCCGCCCGCACAGTAAATCTGCCAGCCTGCGCAGAGGCAGCAGCCCGCAGACGCCACCTTGCCAAATGTTACCTCGTCCCCCAAGATCGTTTTTAAAGATAAAATCAGCTTCCAGCATCTTCTCCTGCGTGTTTTCTGCCGTATCTGAAGTCATGCTGCTTTAGGTTTGGCTCCTTAATGCCTGACCTTCACAAGCCATTAAGAAGCGCCGCGCTGCCCCGGTGTCATCGCTTCATGCAAATCGCTGCAACATGCAAGGCGCTGCTTGCATTCTGATTTCCTCCTTCATTGACAGGGTAGCCACCTCACAGCGCTGGCCCAGTTGCGCTGTGATGGCACATTAAGGATGCTCCTGCAGATTTATTAAGTCTGGTAATTGAGATCACCTCCTGAGGGTGGAGTGAATAATAGCAAATCGCTGTACGTACCAGGTGCCAGGTCGATCTCTAATGCATGCGAGCTCCTGGCTACTTGTGTGTGTGTGTGTGTGTGTCTGTGTAAATAAAAATAGAGAACATGCTGCACTCTCCACCTACCATTGTTCAAAGCTGTAAACTGCTACATACTATTCAGGACTCTGGCAACATACATACAGGATAAAAATAACCAGTTAAATATAGGATGCAGTCAGCAATGTTCAAGGAAACCAAGAGCAGCTCCGCAGTGAGCTGAAGGATTAAAACAGATCTATAACCGGAGTGCTTCACCACATCCTGATTTACAGCCAAATGAAAACAGCCGCAGATCTCGCAAACTGACGGATTTCAGCCGCATACAAGGCCGCCGCCAACGGGGACCTAACAATGCGAGAGGATCCCGAGAAACCGGCACTGCAGAGGCTGCCGTTGCCATGGAAACTTGCCGTAGTGATGTGGAGAGGAGGCGGCAGGGTGCTTAAACCAGGACGGCCAGTGGTGCTGGTCTGGGCTGGCTCCCCGTCTTCCATGGGGACTGCGGTGCCAAGCTGGACGAGGATGGGGGAGGGGGGCAGGGGGAGAGAGACAGGCACAGTTAAACAGACCATTGGCACAGAAACATGCTTTCCAATACTGAACTTCATGAAATTGTCACATCTTCAAACAAATTTCATCAAGCTCTGCAATTGTCTTTAAATTACAGGCCTGTCGTGAAATGACTCTTCGTTCTTATCCTGATGGAATGACGTTTTTCAACCATTTGTGCTCATCAACCCTAAATACTGCACAAAAAGCTTTCAGAAACGGTGATCAAAGAGGCACGAGCTCACGTGTGTGCCAACCAAGCACTGTATTAGTGTGTGCGGCCACCACGCATGTCCGCAAGCCGATCGACCTTGCTGCATTCGTCCGTCTACTGCAGTTAAGAGAGTGAGCTGGCCCCTTTGCACGGCCACAGGCCGACTAAACACACTGTGCACCAACTCACATAGTGAACCAACCGTCATGCATGGCCGCATGCCTGCTGAACAACCTTCATTTGCAAGTCTGCTGCAGCTGAGGGAGTAAGCCCCCTAACTTGCATGTCTGCATGTAGACCGTAAGGCCGCATTTATGCGTCTTCTGTGGCTGAAAGCGCGAGCCAGCTGCCTCTTCTAATCCATTATGGCCTCGCTGATCTGATCCGTACAGGGTGTGACATGTGCAGGGGGGGTGACGTAGTAGGTTCTTGCAGTGGTCTCTAGGTAAAGATTCATAACGAATAATGTTGACAATCCGAGTGCAGACATTTTTTTTTTTTGAGAAAAAATTGGTTCATTATCCATCCATCCTCCATCCATTATCTATACCCGCTTACCCTACTTGGTCGCGGGGGGGTCCAGAGCCCACCCAGAAGCACGAGGCAGGGAACAACCCTGGATGGGGGTCCAGCCCATCGCAGTGGTTCATTATCAATTATCATAAAAATACAAAATACATTTCAAACTCAGAAATTGTAATGGATTTGAACAGACAAAGCGGTGAAAAGAGCAGCACAGCAATCGGTTTATCAAAAAGGCAGAGAGCAAACAGCCTAGAGGCACATTTAAGTTATTTTTTCCCATGACCTTGACTGCAGTAAATCAAAGGAACCCTAAGAGAGCGTGAAGTGGCCGGCCCCAGCCCTGCTAAGGAACAAAACTGCCCCGTCATTAAGGGCCACAGGTTGCTGAGTTACCGCTTTCCAGCTGCCCATGACCCCCCCACTGATGCTCCTCCACGGCAACGATCCCGGGCAAAACCGTTATACTCGAATGGTCCGAACACTCGGACGGGTGTGAAAGCTTCGCCGCAAATAACGCCGGGTCTGTGCTTGAACTTTATCACAAGTGCCATTGTGACTTTAATGCACTATTTCTCATAAGCCGAATCAGGTCAATCAGGTCTTTACACAAATATCGCTGCTACAAACATTCTTCTAAAATAAAATTATAAATAGCTGCTGTTGTACAAGCGTGACTATGGTCCCCGTGACTGTGATCACAGGCTGCCTCTCTCCCAGGGTGGGGGGAGTGGGGAGGCGCTTGGCTGCACTGCACAGGGGCTCCCACAATGACACACTGACATGTCACCTGTCACATACACACATCAGTCGGAGGCAAGGGAAGCTGGCAAGGCTCGTTCGGAAACCCGACAGCCCGTCGGCCATGCCGATAATGGATGAGAACAGGCAGCATTACATTTGGTGGGGATGACAATGAGGGCTGTAATTTATCAGTGGAGTGTGGAGGGGGGGGGGGGCGGGACACCGATTGGGGAATTGCAGTCTGGTCATTGAAATACAAACTGCAGTCCCGCCTCAGCTTGATCTCATCTGGGGAGTGGCGGCCCATCTGGATTACAGCATCCTCAGACGGAATGCTGGAAAAGACCGGCCTGTTTAGTGGCACTGGGGAGGAGTCGGCCGGCGAAGTCCCAGCTGAAACACGCTAGAAGCGTCTTACATCTAAACTCATCGCATATGTCATATGCAGCTCTGGCACTGATACTCTGATGCACTGACAAACAAAATTAATATTATTTTAAAAATCAAGGCAAAATAAACATTCATTTTAACAATAGGCAGCTTTGGGAAATCAGATAATCCTCCCATTGTTATTTGCAATGATATTAATGCTGAACATAACAACAGGACAGGTCACAGTCTGCGGAGCAGGACTTAAACATGTTTTATATTCACTTGCATTGTATGTATATTATTTACTGGGAACAGTACACTGACGTGTGGATTTAGTTAATATTGTAAAAACATGAATAGATGACATCAACATTGTTTTTTTTTAAACAATGGGGAGATATGCTTTAGGGATTTTGTTTGACAACCTATTCTTATGTGCAATTGTATTAATTTTTTTTGCAAAATCATCTCCCCTCTGGTGACATTTCTTGTACTAAAACAGGCCAGACATTGGAAGCAGAATTCATAGTTTTTCTTAAAATGAGTAATTTACGGTCAGGTGATTCTTGGCAGGCCAATCGACTGAGGTTTTGTGAAATGAATTTTTGTGAAATGAGCAAGCGGGAGGCTTTGAACTTGAGCGTAATGATGTAATGGCGGCACGGGAAGAGGAGATGGATTTAACACGAATATAACATATTGTTTGCATTTATGAAATCCCAGCTTTAAGGGGTTTTTCAGCGATAAAATGAGAATGTAACGGGTTGAGTCAGGAAAATGCTTAAAAATAATGATACCACTTGGACTCATGATGGGTTTCTGGCACTAAATCTGTCAGGTTTAGGTTGAGTCTGGCGTTTTTCAGTGCTGATTGAAAGCATGCATGGAACCACCTTAAGAGGTTAGATACGGTTCAAGTTTACTGCAGTAAGACTGCATTGGAGTATAGTCGCAATGTTGTGGATCGAAACCCAGAGCCACTGCCTTAGTGACTAGCGGCGAGTTCATCTAGTTTTAACATACCTGGATTTACTCTGAGAGAGATCAAAGACGAGCATTATTTATGTATTTAACGAGAGCAAAGCGAATGTGCCTTCAATATCACATAGGAATCACATTGAATTTATCTTTTTGCAGTAATAATCCTGGGAGCTAGTTAATTAGTAAAGTGATTAGTTAAATGCGTGACTCTTTGGCTGCTTCTGTAAAGGCCCTTGAGCAGGAAGAACTAAGGCTGCTTTTCAAAGATACTGGAAACTAGATGAGGGTTAGATGAGGTGTAAGGGACAGCTCTGTCACACGACTTCCCTTCTTGTGACATCCTGTAGAGCTTTTCCGTGTCTGCCGCTCTCACCTCCGTCGGGGTCGGTGCCGGCGGCCACGCTGCTCTGAGCCGGCCGGGGACCTTCTCAGCGCTGGGCCTGGGCTGAGCGAGCCGTACAGAGGCAGAGGCCGGGTCCCATGGTCTGGCGCCAGCGTCCGGCATCACAGAGGAGGGGAAGGAGGCTGGAGGGAGCTCAGGCTGAAGCCGGCATGCTCTGTGAAGGGGGGGGGAGAGGAAATGACAGTGGAGTGGCGTGCAGCAGGTCTGTATACGGGATGCACCGCTGTGGTCCGGCGGACTGGCAGTAACAGGACGGCCTCATCAGGGTCCTCTGGCTGCTGGGGATGTCGACGGCGGCCAGAGGAATTTGTTTCATTGTTGCATATAGATATATAATCTATGTCAATGCTAAATAAATAAAAAGCACAAAGCAAAGCCACCCCTATTCTTGCTTCAGAAAGATGCTTAAAAAATAATAAGCCTCTTACGCATCACTTGTTCTCCTAGTTCAGATTAAACATCATTGACATGTAACTGATGGGAAGGCTCTCTCTCTGCCCTTTGCACATTCTCACATCACTAGGAGGAAGCTGAAGCCCGGCTCTCACTCTGCCCTTTCCACATTCACACATCACTAACAGGAAGCTGAAGCCTGACCCTCACTCCGGGTTTTCTATATTCACACATCACTAACAGGAA
>JABFEB020000026.1:4782309-4793165 GCA_019775895.2 Stomatorhinus ivindoensis
GCTCTGCCCCCCCCCCCCCAGTCCTGCATGGGGAGCACAACTGGGGAGCATGGGGAGTCCAAGGAGCAGGGTCCAGGGCCTTGCCAACCCCCCAGGGGGGGAGATTACCAACCTTTGCAAACATCAGCACGCCAAAACAGACCCAGAGCCGAATCCGGCGTGCACCTGGAGCCTCCACCCGCTGCGACCCCCCCCCCCCCGGCTGCAGCCACACCAGCACCCCCAACATGAAGCAGCGCCTCAACGAGAAGCCTTTCGCCGCCAGGACGGGCAGGATCGGTGGGGGTAATTTCCATGACATGACATGGAGCGATTAGGAAGGACAATTGTCCTCTTGTGGGGGTGCTGGGGTAAGAATGGGAACATTATGCTGATCTTCACCATTCAAGGCACAAAAAGGGAGTGGGGGGGGGGAACTAAGCAAAGCCCCTACTGAAGGAATATTAATGTGGAGCTGTATTAAGAAAAAGGAGCATGCGGTGTGCTTCACAATTACAGCTTTAAGCATAAGTATTACCATATCAGCTTTAATGTGGTCTTCAAGGAAGAAAGATATTTTACTGGAAAACGTGACATGGTGACAGGACCAAGTGGAAAAAAAAATCAAAGTCAAAGTGAACTTCATCATCTCAGCCAAAAACATGTATAGAGAGAAATTATATACTTTGCGGTAAAATATATCCTTCCGTACGTAATATGCTTCATTTATGCATATCATATTACACAAAACACGGGCAAATTTCAGTACTTTAATAAGCAAACCAAAAAGCAATAAAGATCCACAGGCATCTTTTTAAATAATTACAACAGCAGTCAGGACTAGTCGCTCGTAAATGAAGTAAACCTTTGACCGGGAAGCTGCGAGCTGCAGGCTAGTCCGTCAAAAGCAGCCGTGCCTGTCTCACCCGGGAGCAGAGCACTTAACCTGAACCGCTCCAGTAAAGAAAGGAGGCATTAACGGGGTTAATCGCTTTAGGAGAAAAGCATCTAAATAATGTAACGAAACATTACTTTTCAACTCTGTTTTGCTTGAGAGAAGAAGGGAAATGAGAAAGGTTGGGGAATCAATTCCCTTTCACGGGTTTTAGTCGCGCAGACAGGGTCAGGAAGTGCACTCCTGCACCTCGGAGAAGCTGCTTTGCCAGAAAGGAATGTTTCAGATTGCATGCATTATCTGCTAGCGGCCCCGGGGCCATAAGAGATACTGCTGACATCACTGTCTGTAAATGGCTGAGCTCTGAGCTGCAGCGAGTGCAAAAACAACGCGGGGAGTAACCCTTTCCTAGCTGCCAAGGAGCCACGGCACAAGTCTTTTTTCTTCCCTTTTACGCAGAGGCGGAATGAAAGAGGCGATTTGCCCGTTGCATTTCAAGCGTGTCGGCGCAACATCCTGACTGCATTTTATTTCTTGTAAGTGACATGGGGCGAGATTTCTGTTAGTTAAAATCTATATAAATAGTCAGTTACAATCTAAATTAAAAATCCTTTAATACGACAGATTTTTAAACCACGCGCATTTAAAATCTTAATAATGGATTTCGATGCACGATATATATTTACTAAACTGGCGGGTTGTAATGCAGAGAGATGCACGGACAGATGAATAAAAACGCTTCGGCAGCCGTGAGAAGCGTCCGGCGTCGCAGAGGTTAACGCCGCGCCGCCGCCTCCTGGCTCCAGCGTCCGCGAAATTCCTGAATAAATAGTGTTTTGCGCGAGGCTGGTTACCAATGGCAACAGCACGGGATAGCACCGCAGAATAACCTTTGGAGTGGCGGGATTTATAGCCGGTATTTTTATCCGGTGGAAACTTCTCCCCTCTCGCAGCCGGGGGCTGGAGGAGGGTGGGGGGTGGGGGAGCAGACTGCGGAGATTTCAGGATGTAAAACTGAAACAGATGATCGCTGCCCACAAGCCGGGTTTTGTTAAACAGAAAGTACGCTCGCGAGGCCGATGGGGGAGGATCCAGGGCGCCATCCTACACGATTCTCTTATTGATACGGAGATGTGGAAATGAGGTTGGCTGAGGAACTGCCTTGTGCATCCTCACTATGGGGAAAGGGGGTCTTCTTGCGATTGGATCAATTTCCCAGCTTCATGTAGCCCTGGGGAGCCAGACACTGAGCACGGGCTGCGGTTCTCTGCTTCATCCACCTTGCCTGACAGCACAGCCCACGCGTGTAGAGCGTGCTTGCAGGTGGGTAGATGTGGGCTCCTCAACCACTGCTTGAGGCTGCTCTAGCTGTGGACCCTGTACTCCCCCAGACGGCTCCTCCTTCCTTGGCTCGTATGGCGCAGTAATGCCTTCCGCCTTCCTCCCTCAGGGAGGGCAGCTTAAGCCAGCAAAAAACGTTTCTTAAGCAGCTGTTCTCTTCTGAAAGCATCAGCTCAGTTAGTCAAGGCAACCCTAAGAGCGATACCCCCACCCCCTGAATTTCACGGCATGAGCGCACGGCACGGTCCCGGCTAACGGCGTCTTCCTCCACACATTAACCCGCTTTCAAGCTGAGATGACTCATCTCCACTGGGAACAGAAGTGCACTGCTGACTAATATGGTTTGGGCAATGCAAATGAATCAAGATTATGGACCGCCCGCGCACGACAGGTCAACGGTTTCACGCGGCGTGTGTAAGGCACAATACCACAGGATGACCCCATCTTATAAGTGCAAAAAAAAAAAAAAAAGAGGAGCGCTTTGTCAAAGCCAGTGCTCAATGAGAAATATAGGGCAGGTAAACTGGCTGCAGTTCAGTATGGAAAAAAAGAGTCATGAGACGCATAAAATGGGCTGGTGGGGATAATTTTGCGCACTAATGAACAGTTTAGTATTCAGGGGCGTCTCGCCTCTCCTCATCAAGCACAGAGCACACAGCTGTAGCCCAAGTTATTGCCGTGACAACCAAGGGCACCTTCAGTATTTTGGTCCATTTCGGCAAGAAAGCAGCCACCTCCGTGTTCTTTCATGTCAGATGTCAAACCGCTACATAAATGCAGGGCAGCGCCCACGAAAATCTGCTTTTTGGGAATGCATGAGCCACATGAACAGGATCCGCAGCAGGCAGGAACTGGAGGCCACTCAGATCACACTCCACCCAGACAGAACCGCGGCCCCAGAAATCCGACCTCTCCGCTCGCCCACACCCTCCCTGTCCGGGAACCCCCGCTTCCTTCCGCTCTGCTGGAGCAGTTGGGGCTAAGGTCCTCACCGAAGAGCCCATACGGTGACATCACTCTACCAGTCACACGATGTGAACCCACAACCTTCTGATCATGGGTACAGAGCCACACTCCATACATACTGCACATTGAAATGTAATATGCTCTGGTACAGCTGAAAAGCCCATCTTAAAATGGGATTGATGGCATTTTGCAGAGCTTCCTAAAAATATCTCAGTGCAAGGTCTCAGATAGAACCGGGAGGGGGGATGGAGAATTCCCTGCCCCCCTCCCTTCCACCCCCAACCCTGGCAACAGGCCTCCACAATCCCCACCCCCGCGAGAATGGAGCCAGCCGTGTGTGACCCCGGCAGCGATAGAGCTCACCAGTTATCTTTTGTTTGTTTACCCCATTTTAATGGTGGCACTCAGCTTCACTTCCCGGGGCTGAAGCAGGATGTCAGGGTGACAGAACAGGACCCCGCAGTACACATTTGAATGGGGGGGGGGGGGGGCTATATCCGAGTCTCACATTCCGGCAGAACGTTTGCATGGCTATAAATCAGAAGCAGAATCGAAAGTTGCCACCAAAAGCTAGAGTTAACGTCATCCTTCACATACTACACCTTAATGAACCATTAATTAATAAATCTATATCTCCCCCATCACTATAACCAAACTGTAGCACATTTTCAGATAGGGAAATATTCATTCATTGACAATGACAAAGGAGGATTAAATTTCACCGTATCTGAATATTTTGACTTCATTTTGGGAGCACAGTAACTTTATAGTGCCTTGTTACCAATTCCCCAGGACATAAGCCATGGTGAAAAATGTGTGAAATATCTACACGCCACTGAATGTCACCGTGAAAGAAGATTGTGACATCGTCCAAGTACCACGTTAACTCATGGCAACAGGCAAACAACATGAGCAGTCCTTCCTGTGGGCCAGCCAATTGGACTGTCAGCTTTGTCATGTGACTGTTTGCTGTATCCTAGGCGAGGGGTGATTCCCCTGAAGGCCGCCTCACGCCTGTGCCTGTAGTATCACACAGAGAATGCAGGGGTGAGGCAAATCTATGGACTGTATGAAGTCTCAAAGATACAAACCAAAATGTGGAGCTGCAATTTTATGAATGCAGACAGTTGGCATGGATTACTAAGGGAATGAGAAAATACAGCACAGAGATTAACTAAGATGAAACAATTGCTCTTAATTACCTCAAATTATGTTGTGCCAATCCTTTTTCTCAACCCCCCTCAAAAGCCTACATCGATCATTTGATGTTATATAACATTTAATTTTAAAAAGACCAAAGAATTCTTATCCTTTGAATAATTACATGGAGCAGTGTGCAGAGGGTTAGCGTACATACTTACAAAACAGTGCTCTATTGCAATGACTTGTAAATATTGCATGCATTTAAGCAAAGAATCCAATGAATGGAAAAAGAGACACACAAACTGGCCTCGTGTCAATGCAAGCTGAATGCGCGCTCACTGCATGACCACTCGCACCACTGAAATGACGTTTGCGGCACAGAATTACAGGCAAGAAGTAAAGATGCGCTGAGGGCAGAAGCCACAATGGCATGCATGAGTTTCTGGGGAACAGGGGGTCAAGAGAGGCTCTGCTTCGTAAAGCCCCCCGGCTGCACTCACTTCACCTCTGCTACTTGGACATTACTGTTATCCCCCTACCCAATTTCTTAGTATGACTACTAGGGTGATAACATTGTTTCTGTCTAAATCACTCAGCCAGAGCAGATGTTTTGTGTGTGAAATAATGTTTTTAAATGTATGTTTTAAACCTTTTACAAGAATATTTTTAGAGAAAGAATGAATTACGGAAGAGTAAATCATAAGACGTGAAATATATTAAGCTGTAAGCATGTTATCCACCTATTTACTGTACATATGCAAGTTTTCGTTTTTGAACATCAGCTGCGGTAATCACAAAGTAAACGTCTTCATTTTTTAATCGATCATTTTTAAAAAACCAGCTATATTTTGCAGTTTATCTACTCCCAAATATATATTTCCAGAGATTACATATATACACCACAGCAACCTGTGTCTCCATCACACAAAGGCTGGTTATTGCCTACATATGTGCTATATCGTGATTTGAATCATACATTTAAAATACTAACTGGTACTGTCTTTAGAATTTATGCCTCGGTCTATTGTTGGAGTTTGTCAAATATACGGTTTGTAGCAACTCATGCCAATCGAGACATTAACAATACAGTAGGACAGACAGTACTGTAGATGATTGCGGGTTACGTAAGAGAAAACGAAACACGCCTCGTGGACTTGAGTGAAGCGAAATCACAACGTGAATCTTTCATTTTCGTAGGAAAAAAAATGACCGTTTCCCGCTTTTGCTAGTGGTCTGCGGAGTAGTAACAGATTTTACCCGCCCATGAAATGTTACGGCAGCACACCATGTCAGACGACATATGGCACGTGTTGAACAAACCGACTCCTCAACAAGAGTTAATATCAATGGAAATTTATTACAATTTACTCAGCTCCAAGGCACGTTACAGTCTTCTGTTACTACAGAAATGTATAAACAAACAGAGCGTAATATGTTCATGTACAGCTTTTGCTCTACATTTAAGCATCCGTGCATCAAAGCAAAAAAGGGGAAAAACAAACACGTAGTAAAATATATATTTGTATACTCAGACCACAAGATAAAATGAAACCCTTCCCATAGTAATTAACATAACTAAAAATAAGAGGGATCAAAAAAATCTGCCCACCCCGACCTAAGAGAAACCAGGACCCCATTAAAATCGGACGTCACTTTATGTTTGCCTTTTCTGAGCGTCAGCACTGGCCTTGGCAATCAGAAGTGCATGTGTTCATTAATTAAAAAACAACACTAGCAGTAATTGCTAAGTGCTTTAACTCCGTACCAACACAACAGACTGACATCGACATTTATGTAGTAAACAGTCAAGAACGTAAGTCAAATAAAGCGGCTCTCTCCTTCAAATGAAGTGTAACGTTAGATACTGCCTTTGTTTCGAAACATAGAAACAAAAGAAAATAATGTCTGTACATTAGACTAATCCGATCAGTTTGAATATTCACAACCTGTATTTACACTTGACTGGTTTTTAGTATATCTTGGGAAGCGATACGTCTAAGGATCTCTCTCTTTTTTTACTTTAACGTCCCCAGCTAAAATGGTTGCGATCTCACCTTGCATGAAAGCCCAAGGCACATTTGAACCTACCAGGGGGCATTTATCTCCGCTAGGGCAATACACTTCGCCAGTTGCTCCCTGTGCTTTGATGCTCTCTCGAGAACAAGGGAAGCAAAATTTGTGGTTGGGAACTGATGGGCACTGAACGAAGTGAGTATCCTCTAACCGTTCGTGACAAATAGTGCAACACAGCGGTCCATTATTTGCCATAGGCGAGTCTGGAATGTTTTGAGGGTGGACTTGATCCATACCAGGGTGAGTACTGGATTGAGGGGGCGCCCCTGCCAGGCTCATTTCACCATTGCGGGACGCCAAGCGTCGCTGACCGGATACGGAGGCTGGAGAGACCGGACTGCTGCTGCTGTGCCTCGTGGATGTTGTGGAGTGAACAGAGTTGCTGTCTTTTGGAGAGTGAGCATTACCCAAAGTGTCTGCGACCGACATGAGGGCAGCCATGGGGGACTGTCCGTTCTGCGGGGCAGTTTCGGGGGGGGTGGTCCGACTGGAATGCACGGGGTGGCCAGGTCCGAGCGGCGGGGGTCCCCCATGAGAAGCGCCGAAAGCACCCGATGCCATGGTCAGTTTCAAAGCTTCACTCTGACTCGCCATCCACTGCTGCCTCTGCTGTTCCTCGGATAGTTTCAGAGCCGCTTCCGCAGAGTCGGGCTCGGGCGAAGCTTTCCGCTTGCGAATGCCAGTCCTGGGAGCACCCGCAGCTGGCAAGGCACGAGGTATGCTGACTAACGCCGTAGGCAGCAAGGGGAAGCTGGCATCGATATAGGGTTGGGGCAACATTTCAGCGCCCAGTCCTTCTTTAAAGAACCGGACTGACTCTGGCAACAGATCGCCCAGAAGTCGCCAGTCACCGGAGCCATGCTTTTTTTCGTATTCCAAATACTTAAACCCCGATGAAAGCCCACGACCAAAGTCTTTCATGCAGTCCTGATACATCTGTTTAGCGACTCCGGATGCGCTAGAAAACACGTTTCCAGAACCACTTGGGTACTCGATAAATATTTTCAACTCGTAGTCCATTCCAGGCTTAGAGGTGGCATCAAAAGCAAACACTCTACCCAACAGTGAATGATCCTTCTTAAACCTTACATCAAATGGCGTGTTATTAGAAAGCGTAATCAAAGTGTCTCTTACTATTTTCGGTTTGTTTGCCCAATCCTCGGATCTGTTCCTCAAACTTTCACTGAGTTCTGCTAAGGCTTCCGCGTTGCGCTGCTTTTCTTTCAGTTCTCGTTCTTGATCAGTGCTTGACACAGAGCCCGGTCTTTTGCCTACGTCCGACATCGACTGAGAAGTCACAGATAGCGCGGGTCCCATGCTGGATGGCGGAGGGGGTCGGCTCGCCAAGCCATGCGGGGCAATGGCAGCCGTAGTAGGAGGGCCATTCAGTATTGTCTGCGGCAGCAGATTAGGAGGCACATTCATTTGCCCGGGCACTGCAACCAGTCCGTGGTTCCTCCGAGAGTTAGGACTTTGTCGGTTTAGTTCAGGGGGTCCGTCGTCCGGTTTTGAGAACCCATTTGGTCCACTCAGGCCGTTCGGAAGCCTGTTAGCATGAGCGGAAATTCCCGGGTAATCAAAACGAGCTCTATCTGCGTTCAGGGAGTAGCGATCAAGTCCTGGTTGCTGCTGTTTAGAAGATCCGTCCACATGGTTAAGTTGCACCGTTTCTTTAGATGACATCGCCGTTTGCGCTTTCACCGACGGAGGCGGTGGTGGTCCGGGGGATCTCCCTTCTTGGAAGCCATGAGCCCGCTTCAGGTGGCGGGCAGTCTCGATGACGAATTCGATCCGATCCGCGCCCTCGTAGTTCACGCAACCTCTGCACACCGGCTCCGTAAAATCCCAGATCATAGCCCAGGGCATGCGGGGCAAATCGCAAAGGTAGCACGACTGTCTCCTGGAAGAAGAGACTTGGGCAGACGACATGATGCTTGCCCCCTTTTTCCTGTCTCCTTATCCCGCTTCTATCACGCTCTCTGCAGTCCCCCCTCTTTTACCAGCCTTGGCTATATTGCAAATAAAAGGTTTTCTGTCGCTCGATCGGCTGCGCCGCGCCAAATGTGTGACTAGCGGTCGTAGCTTGCAGGTTTCAAATTTACAAGACGCGCGCCTCGCATTCTGACTCGCATTCTGATTTGGAATTCTGACTGTGACTCCACGTCCTCTCTCTCCACTCGGAATGCCACCTGGCCGCGGCTGTGACGTCAGCACCACGTTCCGCAGTTCCTCTCCGTAACAAACCGACATGCCACTTGTTGCGCTCCCCTCCCCCAGCGCGCATGCGCCAACCACTCCCCTATGTTGTGAATGACTTCACCGCAAAGACATTGATCGAATTTCAGCCAGTGAGAAGTGCGGATGGGCCCCGTCACGCAAATCGTTGCTATTTACTCATTCGTTTGCAGCTAGAAAAACGTCTCCTCCACTTGTGAACTCAGCACAAACTAACTTAATGTATTCCTAGAAACGCTTAACTGTTCAGATAACCTACGGTAAATTTCGCTGACATCAGCAATATTACGATACCGCTTCTCTTACGAAAATATCCAGGGGAAAATCGTCAGAAACCCCAAATCCCTCACAATATTTGCCCTATACAAGTTATTCCAAAGTAAAATAAATCGTGACATTGAAAAATCCAGACCGAAATATATCCTGGTGGATATATTCTAGTTACAAGTCAAGCTGTGATAACCGCATGTCGGATTATTTCAAAATAGACTACAGTTTGCGTACAGACCGCATACATACCACACCGTACTTCTAACCGGTTTTACATCCAAATAGAACATCATTTGCTTTAGGAAGTACACGCTTCAAATCTACACGGATCAGCGACTGACCCACATTACATTTCCTAAATGTCGGGTATAGAATTGACCGCAATTCTTCCCTGTATCAGATGAACGTGTTGTTGCAATGCACCACCGGACAAATCAATTTGCACCACGCGTTTAACCACATGAAAAAGCGTCATCAGCTGACAACCGATTGCTTGCTGATAGCTACTATTTAAGAACTGTCGGAAATTCATTGGACAATTCTGCAGCTTTAAATATTAATAATAATGCTAAAACGTTTGATGTATCGGATACGATAAGCTTTAATGTCGGTTGTATTGTAATATGATACAGATACAAAATATAGCATAGGACACGCTGATAGTTTGCGGTGTCTTATTTTCGTATCACTCTCTCCCACGGGCTCTCGGGGCGCTTAGCGTGACTGCAGACGCTGCTTTTCAGATCTGCCAAGCATTAGGAGAGTTCAAACACGCTGGGCTCCCCTGACTCACTGATTGTTTACCTAAATGTACAGCCAAGAGCAGCCCAGTCTCCTCCTCCCCCCTTCCCTAGGCCTCCCTTCCTGATTAACTGCACTGGGGAGGTGGAACAAAACTTTCCCCTGTTACACAACTAGGAAAGGGGAGGGGTAGTGGGAGAAGAAGGGAAAAAAACAGGGAAAGGACAACGAGGAAGACAAGTTATTTATTGCACTCGCTGCATACCACAGGGTGGAGTTGTGCTCCAGAGACAGAGAGGTAGGCAGAAGGCCAACTATGACTGGGGTTCTATTCCAAAAATCCTTGCACATTAAGTGCCAAATACCAGGAGCTGGAAAAAAGGGGGCACTCATTTGGTCTGGATTTGGAGTTTGCACTGAATCACATCAAACAAGCTAAAAACTAAGGACTTCTAGGGTAGCAGCTGGGATGCAGATTTTTCCTTACGTAATAAATGGAGGCTCCATTCACTTCATTACAGTGACTGTGGCATTATAATCTGCATGAAATATGTGGCTCAGTATTAGCATTTAATAATGATAAAAGGCGCTACAAAAATGCTTCGTCATCCCCTAACATCTTTAACATCCCCAAAATAGTACACACTCAGAATGTAAACAGCAAAATGGCCGCAAATGCATTAAAAAGCAACAAGGGAGGCTTTGAAAGACATAGAATAACAAACGGTAACAAGAACCACCCTTATGAGTATGGAGGGGGAGGAGCATCCCCTGTCCCCACCCCACCCGCCCCCCCAAGGCCACCGCAAGCCACCCTAGCCAAACTGCTCCGAAGAGCCAAAGTCATAGACAAAATCTCGAGTCTATTTGCACCCCAAACTTGTGACTCCCTCAGAAGAATGGAGGAGACGCCTTTTGTCGGTGCAGGCGATTTGAAAAGGAGGAAGAGAGAACGGCACGGGGGGGGCACCGTGTTTGTGCCAATTATTCCGGCACTCATAATAGGCCTCTGTGTGCTTTGGTGATGCAGTGCAACTTCACCTCACAATGAAAGGCTCTCATTAAAACTCTAAGCCTGCGCTGACTGGCAGAGTCCTTTGCAGCACTGCCTTTGTGCGGATCTTCTGTAAAGAGCACTGGGAATTCATTAAAATATACAGCCAGACTGGGTGGGTGGGGGGGGGGGGGCTGTGCCAGGACTTCATTTATTATA
>JABFEB020000026.1:4827490-4842804 GCA_019775895.2 Stomatorhinus ivindoensis
CCCCCCCCCCCCCCCCCCCCCCCCCCCCCCCCCCCCCCCCCCCCCCCCCCCCCCCCCACCATAAATCAATTTTTTCTTGTTTGCAAACCAACCAAACTGAAACACATGTACTAATGCTAATTAACCATCTTCCCACTTATCCAGTAATTCTATCCTTACAAGAAACACATAAAATAGATTTTATTCATAATTGTATGTATATAAGACTAATCCATGACAGCAAAAGAGCTTTTTAACTTTTTTTTTATTCTAAATGTTCATTTGTACATTTGGTCAATAACCTGTGCACTTCTGATTTCAGTTTACTTCAAATAAAAACCTATAATAGATCAATACAATTGGCTGTGTTGCTGCCTGTTGTGCAAAGTTTTCAAATTACAGTAGATTGGTGCATGCCAGATTTCACAAATCCAAAGCATTTCCACACAATCGAAATAAGCCTTTTCTGGAGCCAATTTTTCCTCAAACAATGTCACTCTGCTTATTCAACAGCGTGAGCGACCTGCTTTTAGGCCATGTGTTTGTGGCGAGACATGAGTGCAGGGATTTTAGCGGTCTATTGGCATATACAGCTTTTTTTCCTTTTAAATCAAGTTAACTGATTAAAAATAAGTCAAAGTTCAGGATCCAGTCATTAAATTGAGATCCACTGGGACAAATAATTTACAAAGTGAGTACAGACAGTGCTGTTACGGAGGCTAAAATTGTTGTTTCACATGGTCTGTTTTTCTTGTAGTGTTGCTGCAGCCTCTGAGCATGCAGACATCAGGTGACGGGTAGAGTGCGTCACTTGGCAAAGCAGCTTCTAAATAAGAGTCAACGTAATTGTATTGCTGTATCACAATTCTTGCCATAGCTCTGAAATGCTTATTGTGGACACAACTGCATAGATAAAATCATCACATAGCCCACGATTACTTTCAGCCATCTAAAAATCTCAGCTGCAGTGCTCTGGCCAAACTGAACGTGTACCTCTGTCACTGACCAGCAGCATTACACAGAAGCTGACACAGTGAAATGCACATTCGTGAATTACCAAACTTATAAACTTGTTAGAAATAAGCAGCAAAAATATATAAACAGAGCGAGCTGCCCAGGATGTTGAAGCCCCAGCACATCACCTGGTAACCAGAATATTTTTATCTCATCAGGCACTGGGATTAGTCAGCCCGAGTGGTGATGTAACCAACTGTACTGTGGCCAGAATTTGGGAAGGGGGCGGTTTGTCAACTTGGGAATCTCTGCCTTAACACTTAATTAAAAACACCCCGCACACAAAGACTGAAAGCCATTCGACAATGTGAGACGCACATGCAGGCTCCTGGCCGGGGCCCGAGCGCCCCCCCCTTACCTTCGCCATTGGGGATGCTGTCCTGGCGGGAGGCTTTCCCACAGGGGCGGCCATCGCTGCCAGGTGCTTTGGTGATGCCGCTGCCGGCACTGCGCGGCACGCTGGGGGGTGTGGACCGGAGCGGGGGCCGTCCTCGCTTAGCCCCCGGCTTGGGTGGCTTCTCCTCCTCCTTATCCCCCTTTTCAGCCTCCTCCTTGCTCTGCGGGGGAGCGGTGGTCAGCTTTAGAGCCTTGCCACCCACCCACCCCACCATGGCATGGCAGACGCTTACCTTCACCTTCCTCTTCTGCCTCCTTTTGTTCCCCACTTTGTCCACAGGCCAGATTATGCGGTCAGCTTTGACCCACTCATCATACCTGCAGGAGCAAATGGGTTTTACCACTCAAAGGACATCCAGTCTCATTCAGTTTCGCTTGCCTGCTCCGGCTTTTTCCAGATTATTCCGTACATTTCAGTGCAATTCATGCATCTCCCACATTTACAGAATGACAAAGTACCGTAAGCACAAGATGGGGGCAAACAGTTTGTACAGTGCATCTGGGCTCCAACACACAACACTGGGCACAGCACGTGATGTCACTATGACTAGGCTCTCTCTCACTGGCCAACCACCACAGGCGATTAACATGCAAATGTGCCCGATTTATTTCTCAGCAATTTCTCCACACTGCCAAAAACTCACGATCCCAACCGTTTTGTTACAATAAACATGTCTGTGATATGCCGGTTACTTTTCAGACACATTCTAGCCCGGTTAATTGGTAGCCATATTACGTGCGGTGCCTGGCGTATAAAACTCTGTAGCAACACAACCACAGGACGGTATAGTGTGGGCCACCAATTTAATGAGCCACAAATGAGAATCGGTGCTTAAACAGGATAAAACTACAACTTTCCCTTCTGTTGATAAAGAGCACAGCCATCTTGGATTCTGAACTCGGGATCCTCTGTGTCGTCAGATACGAAATAAACAGACGGGCAACTTTCGCCAATGTACAAATAGCATTCAATTAAAATTAATTCCAATATTATAATTATATGTACCTCTCCCACTGCAGTCTCCCACCCATTTTTTTTATCTATCCCCACCCCTTTTCTTCACTGATTTCCCTCCTAATCTATCACTCCCTTCCGGGCAGCTCGGCAACTGCAATATTTTACATGTTAAAAATAAAATACAATAAACAAACAAATACAAAGAAACTGACCAACATGAGGGGCCTATACAGAGTTCATAGAGCTCCTCACGGTAAAGCAGATATATCTGGCACAGCAGTGCATGCAGACCATTACTCTGCTTGCTAAAGCGGCCGGACAGGACATAAACATGCAAAAAGAAAAGAAAAAAAAAGCACCTTATGATTGGTAGAGCCAAAGGAGTCAAAAACGGGAAACTGATCGATAAAATTCAAATATGAGCAAAAAAATAAAAACGAGGAATAACGAGCAAAAAGGCAGCCAGGTTCACAATCCAATGTGCTGCATGTCATTCTGAGCAGGTAAGCATTCTCTTAAAGTAAGACAGGCCGCAGCTGTACGAAGAAGCACACAAGGGCTTCGCTAAGAGAACAGGCGCAAAAAGCTTCAGTAAGCAAGTCTGGCCATGGGGACTGCCTCCAAGGAACTACAAATGAGTTCCTGCTAAGAGAACAGGCGCAAAAAGCTTCAGTAAGCAAGTCTGGCCATGGGGACTGCCTCCAAGGAACTACAAATGGGACTGAGTTCCTGCAGTGGGAACACAACAAAAGTTCCAGGTTTCTGAAAAAGGGTTCCGGCGGTGGGAAAGCAACCGGGGATAAGCAGACACACTCGCCATGCAGCTGCTACAAAGCGAGCGAGCCTGCTTGAAGGCGATTACGGGCCAAAGGTGCATAAAAGTTCAATCCATACATTCTAGATGTGCCATATGGGGTCTCTCTGGGTTAATTAAGACTTAAAGGGCGCACTGGGGAAATGTAAGCCATGCGCACAAATGCACTGCTAGGCGACAGCACACTGTGTCAGACACATGGGGTGTTTCCCCATTGCGCCAAGTACGGTACTTTTGGAGCTTTCGCTTTTCCATCAGCTTCCGGTAAACTACCAGTACCAAAAGCTTCAGCACCGAAAGTGCCAAACCAATGGGGGTATTTCCTTAGTACCTCGAGGGGGCTTTCTTTGTCGCTTGGTTATGCAAATAGCCTGCCTCTGTAACGGTGTTCAAGGCGGTGTTTGTATTGTGTTTCAAACTCGGAAAACAAGTAATGGGGAAAAACACTGATCTGATCATAAGGACATGGAACAAAAAGATCTAGTTTGCATGACAAGACATTAATTATTGTGTTTTAAACTAATGCAGCATGCAAATAGCATACTGTCCTAGCGATTCTGAACATGATTTTCTTGTAATAAATATTGGGGTACGTATAAAATAAAAAAGAAGTTCATAAGTCTGTCAAAAACTGTCTGAATGACAAGGATGAAAATGAGAATAGTCTGAGAACGTATACAGCGCTCATGTAAAAGCAGCGGACACAAACTTTAAACTGTTTTTTAAACACAAGTTAAGAGACATAATTAAAATTGCAAAAAAGTATTTTCCCCCCCTATACAATATTTTAGCAAAATTTTAACCACTGGGCTAAAATGTCTGTACAGAAAAAGCCTTAATATAGCTGCCTAGCGATGTCTTAGAATTGTATGTGCCTGACGTTGCGATGTCATTCAGCACTGGTAGCAGTGCTAATTGGTACCGAACTTTTGAGAAAGTACCAAAAGTTCGATATCTGGTGCGATGGAAAAACACCCACAGCATCACAGGCACATAAATCGAACCTTTCTGCATGTAGAACAGCCCCACTTCCAACTTAAGAATGATTTTGCATTTTGTGTGTGGCTAAGGAAACTCCAGTAGTTAACCACAATGGCTAATATTTTTGAAAAACCAGAGAACCCTGCTGCAGGGCCCCTGAGTAAGGCCCTTAAGACTAAGGGCCCCAAGCACGAGGGGACCCTGCTCTCTCAGTTGTACGTCACTTTGGATAAAGTGCCTGCCATTTAAATGTAAAACAGAATGGATGCCTGCCTGCTATAGAGTGAGTGTGTCACACACAAGCTTGTGGGTTGAGCCGCGGGGGGGGGGGGGGGTTGGGGGTTGCGCCGCCGGCCCCCCCCCCCCCCCGCTTACCTGACATTCCAGCCGTAATAATGCACCAGGTACAGGACCTCTCCGTCGTCCAGCTCCGTGTTCTTGATGTTGGCCTCATAGATCTTCTGGGTCTTGCCCCGGCCGTATTTGACCCTGACCTTGGTCCCGGTGAGCGAGTGCTCCGGATCTTCATCGCCGTCTTCATCGGCCTCCCTCTCGTCCCTGGGAAGGAGCGAGAGGCTTGGTTCAGAAGGGAGCGTCAGAGGGGCACGACGCCTTCTCAGCCTGCGGGCCACAGCAAGCCGGCGCGCTGGCAGGGGGGAGAGCAGCAGGCGAGCAGCAGGCGAGCAGCAGACACACGGACGCACCATGTCTGAATGAGTCTCTTCCAGACTCAACAATAATCCCAAAACAGGCAATTAAAATACAACACCAAAGGCACAGAATAGGACGATACGGTCTACCCTGCCACCATTTACCAAAACACAGCTCTGCAACGATTATTTACATAAATACAGATGGCAGCAGGTCCAGCGCATAAGGACACAACACAAAGACGTGCCTCTTCTGTATGTCAGCCGTACATCTGCAGGGTGTATAGTGCCCGCATGCTGGCCTGCTCGCCCGGCACAACACGCAACTTAAACGTTTAAAGCGCCCGGCCAACCTATCAAACAGCACTCCTAGCAGAGCAAACGTGGCGTCTGCGGGCTGTCGAGCAGCAGCAAGCTAGCGCTGTGAGGAAGCAAGAAATCAGGCTCATTGTGCACTGTACAAGTAATCTCTCCGAACAAGGGAGCAGCTCATTTGTGAATTTTAAATACTGAAATGCACATGCGAGCCTGCAGTCCAGGTCCAACCAGATGGAGAACTGCAGGCTGAAAGTAATGTGTGTGTAATTGCTGCTAATCACACAGATGAAATGAGACTTCAGTTATTTTACCCCAAATAGTATATGTTAAGGATGCAGGGCATATGACCTCCTTTAAACACCACCAGCAATGTACTTTGACATATCAGCTTTTTTTTGTCAATGGGCTATCGTATTAGAACACCGCTCACCCATCAAGAAAACAACGGGACAGTCAGTAATCCGCACAGCAGCGGAGATACCGTGACCCAAAAAAGCCATAAAACAGTCATGTTTGTGTCATATTTTAGTGTCCATTGATTATTAGTATTGGTTTTGATAATCCCACAACAGTAATGAGCCTTGTTTTAATATGAATATCAAAAGAGCTGATCACTTTAATCACTATCACAGTAGAATAAGTCTTACTATTGTGAAAAGACAATTTGCCATGTAATGTTTCTCATACTCGTCTTATATTTCTCAGAGTAACAACGCAAATAGAATGACAAACCCTTCAACCAAAAACAGTGCATTTTACTTTTCTTGTCAAATACAAGGCAAGGGTGCCAACTTCGGCCAATTGGCTGGAGTAAGATTTTTCAAATTGAGACAAGTCTGCACACCTATTTACTTGTATGCAGCAGTTTTATTACCTTGTAAACAGTCTATAGGTTTTGCAAACTACCAGAACGCCTTTGATGCAGCTAATTTTAGGTTTATAATGGAATACAGATTTGCTGTAAGACATACTGTGAGCGCGAAAGTCTGAAAGTGTTATGCCAGATGCATGAGTTGGCAAACCCTGAAAATGTATATATTTAAATTGTTTCACCCAAGTTGATTTGTATAGAAAATAACGTTACTTTATACAGTTGTTAAAAAGGGGAAACTTTGATGAACATGAAATCAACTACATCCATTTTTTCCGACATTTATATAACACATACTAGGGCTGGGCGATATATAGATATTGTAAGAGATATAATAATCACCAGGACTTCAGATGACAGACGCAGCATTTGGCCATGCGCCAGCTATTTGGTGCTATACGGACCGCTTATTTACACTCACAATTTAAGCAGTTTAATAGTATGATAAATATAAAATTAGGCTTGTATGACGTCCAAAAGTCATTATTAGTAAAAAAAAAAACACAGCATACCCTTATGTTTCATAAATGTGTCAGACTTTGAACTGCAAAAAGTACCACCAACGTGTTTTACCTTATTTATCCACAAGATCTCCTCATGTAAAAGCTGTTGTAGCTGCTCTTCTTCACCGTGACTTCAGTGCATATTGCACTGAGGAATACTAAACCGTAGTATGGCAAACCATAGTATAGCAAACCATAGTATTATGTGGGGTCCTCCGCTAATCAAATTTAAGAAACTTTTGGGTATCACAAATCTCAATATTTTAGCCATATTACTAATCCTCTTACCAAATTATGGGCGTAAATGTCCGTATTTCGCCGAAAAGCTGGCGTCCAGCCAAATGCTTTGTCTGTCATCTGAAACCCTGGTGATTATTGCGCACGTGTGATATAATATCGCCCAGCCCTAAAATATACTGCGTTTAAAAACTTTTCATCTTTACGATTTCATGACAGCAAACTGGTTTTCATGTTGAACAGCACAAAGCCGGACAAAGTGCACAATCACTCCGTCCCACAGCATCGACACAGCTGTCCATCGGAAACCTGACCCGGGTGCCACACAAACAGGGAAATCCCATTATAGGCTGATCATTCTCGGTGTGCTGTGGGGGGGCACATCTGACAAAGATGCAAACCACTGCACTCTGCAGGCCCTCCGATTAGTTTGTGATCAGGCTGTTCTCTTAAGAAAATAGCAGTGTCACTCCACACAAATGCGCATCAGCCCTTTGGGCTGGAGTGGTAGCTAAAGCAGAGGCGAGGCTCAGCGAGCACGTCGTCATCAGTCAGTAGGCGGTCGGGGTGTAAATCACACCTTTCCTCGCGATATGATGCAATATCGATTCCTTAAGCCAACGGTTCGATTTTTTTCAATGCCTCAGAGATTCCGATATATGAAACGATTCAGTTTGATACTGGGGATTGTAGTCGAAATGAAATTTCACACAATCCTTTACATTTCAATTAATCAGAAAAGGCAAATGTAATTAGCATTTTATCATATTTCATTGGGAACTGCAAACAAAATCTAGTGCAGTCAAGTATGTCCCATAAATCAAGCAAAATAAAGTGCAATAAAAATTAAAACTTTGGATGCATGTAGATTAACATGGTGATTAATTAGTTTTTTGAACAAAGTCTTCTCCAGACAAATACAAAAGTGTAACCAAAAGTATGTCCATAACTGTCATGACCTACTCGTATGACCCTCTCCTGTGCCACGCCCCTCATTAACTTCGTGTGCAATCCCCATTGTTACCAGCTGTTTCTTATTGGTTTCGTCTAGTCCTGTGTATTTAAGTCCACATCAGTCTATCACCCAAATCTGTCATTGAAGTTTTCCCCAGTGTTGTGTGCTGTGCTTGCAATAAACCCCCCCCCCCCCTTATTGGATTTCCATCTACCTGACCCTGATTCCTCGTTCCCTGCTCGCTCGCCCTATGCTAGGACACAACAAAGTAAAATAAAGTGCAATAAAGTCAAATAAAAAACATCGCATGGACAGACATGTAGAACGAGGAAGATCAACATGACTCACTTCTGCGATGAAACAAGTATGTCAATAATCTTTTTTGAGAAGTTTCTTTTAAAGAAAAATTAAATGGTCAACGTGTCCAGGAGATTGTGTGCTCTGAGCAAAGCGTCCTGTCACCAGCCGTACTAAACAAACGCTCCAAAGGTACGCTAGCTTGCAAGCTACTTATAAATTATTATTAAAGTCAAAATGATCTACCCGCTATATAAATATATTTATGTAGAAAAAATATTGAGTATTCTTTAATATTATTACTATTATTCTTATTAATTTGGGATGAATAAAGTACTTTTCAATTGAACTGGGATATTAGTTCCTTCACCTCTATTTCTCAGTTCACTTTTTGGAGGGAAGTTAATGTCGTGGTTTTTATGAACAGTCTGAAAATGCCGCTCTACATTTCCAATCTTCGGAATAGCAATGGGAGACTGACAGATGAGGAAAACGCAAAAAACAGTCCTCCCCCCATTCCGTATGGAAGTAGTCAGTTTTTGGCTTCTTACGTGGTCCAGCTCCCCCATTCATTTTATGCCTTTTCCGAAGTTTAGTAGAAATAAATTGGAGGCTAACTAGGCGAATCGATAGCTTGCAGCAGCTGGTGCAGTTGAACGCATCATCCATCCTCTATTTTTTATGCCGTACGATCTACCCAAACTACCTTTGCGATCGACCAGTAGATTGACGTACTGGGCGCCCCTGGTGTAGACCACGTGTACGTCGGAGTGGATCATGAAAACAATACTGGAACAGGCGAGAAAATAAATGCACGTATCGATATATATGCGGTCACATCGATGCATCGGACCGTTTGCCGTTGAATCGATATATCGATACAAATCGATGTATTGTTACACCCCTAGTAGGCAGCAGCATGGGGAGCAGAACAGCAACGCGGGAAGTGGGTCCCACGCCCCACCTGCACTAACACCTGCCGGCAGCAAGAGGCAAGGTGTGGTTACCCTGGTAACTCCTCCTGCCTGGCCGGCGGCCCTGATAAGACGCTGCAGAGAGCTCCAGTGACCACTGCGGCATCTAACTGCACTCCATCTGGCTGGTTTAAATGACCTAATCGCTTAATACAATTACATCTATGCAGCACCCATGTAATACTGGTTATACAGGTGGCACACCGGGGGGGGGTATAATGTCAGACACACAGACAGAGGGCAGCACTGAGTACCCAGCACACAGTCACGCCGCAGCGCGCTTCAGCATACCTCTCCCTGAGACGCAGCCGATCAGCATCATCATCCTCATCCTCCTGCTCCTCCTCGTCCGACTCCTTATCGGACTCCTCCAGCCGCCGGCTCCGCCTCTCGGGCTTCGCCCTCCTGGAAGGGATGTCGTCGGCTGCCCTGTCCGGCGGCTCCCCACAGTCTCCCTGCTCTTCCGGCTGCTCCTCGTCCTCCTCAACCTTCTCCTCTTCGACGGGCTCCTTGTCCTCTGGCTTGACTGGGGTCATCGAGGCAGTCTTTCGCCTCCCCTGGGACGGAGCGGAGTGATGTCACTGTGCCGCACCACATAAGCACGGACGCGACCCAGCCTAACTTTACGTAGTTTGCTCCTTTCACTCCTGACCGCCGGCATGGATACACGCACATAAGTGCAATGTCACCATACAGCAGTGCCTCACAGGAGGCCAAGACGCCACCGATGTCACCCGGCCCGCCTCCGCGCCCACCCCGCTCCCCCAGCTCCTCTCACCCGGTGGGAGCCTCCCTCCTTGGCTTCTTCCTTGTCGCTCTCACTGCCCGACGACTCCTCAACCAGCAGGGGCTTCTCCTCCCTCGGCTCTGGCTCGACGTCCCTCTCCGGCACATTCCCCGCCTCTGGCACCCCGTCGCCGTCACCCGGCTCCACCTCGGTCTCCACCTCGGTCTCCACCTCGGTCTCCACCTCGGTCTCCACCTTGGTCTCCACCTTGGTCTCCACCGGGGCAGGGGGGCGGGGGTCGTTGTGGTGGATAGTCCGGAACTGGATGTAGGCGGAGCGGCAGTACTCCTCAAAGCCATACAGGTACCTGGGAAGCAGGGGAGGGATCAGCTGGGAAGGAGATGCAAGGCTGTGGGTGGAGGTCCATACACCGTCAGTGCACACTTACTTCCTATAAGCAGTCTTCACATTGTAAGAGGCGGCGGAGTTGAGGACAGGGATCCCAAGATCCATGTAGATCTGCTTCCACACAGCACCACTTTCAATCTGCAGGCAGGCATCAGGACATGCACTTAATGCTCACGGAAACCTCATTGATCCCGCTCAACAAAACCAAAGCAAACGGCACCGTATCAACCATGCCATGACAAGGCTACAGCCAATGAGAGTGCGAGATACAGGGCGAGGGGAAACCCAGCAGAGGAGTTGCACATCATGTCTACCAAACATTCTGTTTCGCAAGGCAAAAGAATGACAAGCAAACTGGCATTTTGTCCTGAAATAACACTGAAATCATTATGCATAATTCAGTGCTGGTAACATTTAACAATCTAAAACAACTTCTGTTATAAGAGATTAGAGCTGAACGCAACTCATTTTATATTTGATGTTGCATGTGTTTAAAGAAATGTTCTCGGATTCAGGTCAGTTCCAGTTTTCCAGCACGTTCACCCTAGTATGTATGGCACTGGCCCAGGACAGTTATCAATAGTCACATCTGAAGTGTCAGCCTGAGCGGATTCCTCCCCGGATTCCCAGTGCGGGGCAGCACGGCTAGTCATGCCCAGCAGACCCAAAGAGCACCGAATAACAGCATCGTCATGTCTGCGCTACGGCCACGCTCCCTTAACCACACCTTTAGTGTGTGACAGTATTTTAGCTGTTACGCCACCACGGGCAGGCCAGCCAGCAGCAGCCAAGGAGCCGATCAGATAGCCAAGAGAAGCGTGACATCACAGGCACTTCAATCCAGTGTGCGAAACCATTCTCAGGCATCATCACATCACAGGCTCCTTCCTGCAGAAACCCAAACAATAAGCTGATATCCCGGGGGCAGGGGGGGGAAGACCGTGCTCCCTGTGATGGCCTGCGGAGCTGTAACGATCAGAACTTACGCTAAACACGGCCCTCGCTGAAACATTTCCGCAATGTGACTCTTCAGCAGTGAAACAGCGTTGCCAGCACAGTAACGCAGGACAGTCACGCCTCACTGACGGTTTGCACTGTTAGCCAAATGTTATGCCAGCTAAGAACACTAATAGGACGGACAGGTTTGAGATGGGCTACTCTTGTTTTCTCCAAGGTCCAAATTTTAACAGCCACACAAAGCCATGGTCCTTGTAGGCAGGTCCCACCGACTGGAAAGAGGGAGCAGGTTGGAGCATGTCACCTGGATCACATTGCGTACCTAACCTTGAGGACCTTCGAGGATGTTGGGGGGGGGGGGTTACTGTGTTCAGCATATAAACCGCCTAAAAACGTGCTGAACTGTGGATAAAGAATGCACCTCGCCAAGCTCACGCTACACAACTTTGTCTGCCTGCCGACAGAAAGCCCCAGATCAGAGGCAAATCGGTGTTGGCTCAGCTCAGCAATCGAGTGCCAATTTGCCCGACTGCAGATCCTTCATAGACTCATATCTAACAGCCTAAATATAAGGATCTGTCGGCAGCTTCAAATCCGGTAGTGGGCAAAGCATGGTGATCCAGTGACGACTGGCAGTGAACACCAAGGCTACACCAAAAATCCTGTAGTGGGCATAGCGTTATTTCCCCCATGTCACTTCTCACGTGTGTTTTCATGAGAAAGTGTAGTTCGGAGGCCAGAAAGATTAGTCAGGGATTCCTCTAGGTGAAAGATCTTGTAGAGTGACTCTCCCCAGTCGCTGACCAGTCTTGCAACGAGCAAACCATGTCGATTTCAAGAGTCCCGATTACAAGATCGTTGCATGGCGTGAACAATATAGCTATCCGGCGACACGGAAAGTCATGTACAGTAAACTTAGCATTACGTTTACAAACCTGAATGAATCAAAATGGAAAATGTGAATTGTCACACAAACTTGACAAAGACAGCTGACATGGTGTGAATGCATCATTTTCCAGTGCGACAGATCACTCTGTGGGGGAGACTCACGCTGTCACAGCCGCCTTGCTGGTAAACCAGCCTGAAGAGCTTGAAAAGATTCAGATCCTTGTAACCCAGAACAGGGGGCTTGTTAATTGGTGTCCCTGTAGGGGAGGGGCAGAGGGGAATGACAGAGAATAGGCACATTGGAGTCAGTTTGCATCTGCAGTTGCGGTCAAGTTTACATACACTTACGCTACAGACATGCGTGCCATGCCAGTAGTGAGTATTCAATCATTTCCAGAACTTTTTAGTGGCAGAATGATTTGACATGACAAAACACCCTTCAGCACAGAAGTTTATATATTGCGGATTTTCTGAAACCCTCACAGGGTCAAAATTACACATAGAGGGTCAGAAATACACACACAGCTACCAAGATAATTCTAGTGGTTCTCAAAGCTCCAAAATGTCTTTCAACTTGGTCCCCAGGCTCCCTAACTGCCTGTTAGTGATGCAGATTTCCTACAGCCGCCAGCTTCACTGTCACATAAAGAGGCCTTGGTTGACAGCACTCTTTGCATGGACCAACACGCATGAGAACGTGAAAGCTCAAGGAGCTGCGTGCTGATGTGAGAAGAGGATCTCACTTAGCAGTGCTTCAGATTCCAAAATCAGATTGAAACTGTTCGTAAGTATATTATTACAGTAAGTCATTGGGTGCTGTAGTCACTCTGCTCAGGCCTGAACACTCACACCGTCACCCTGAGCTGAGGAAGCTGGCCTGGGTGGACAGAGGCGATCCAAGAACCACCAAGAAACAGGTCTACCGTGGACTGAAAGCTGCTCGAACACCAGAGACACTGCCCAGTCGAGCAAGTGTTACGTCAACATAGGGTGAGAGGCTGCCGTCCAAGGAAAAAGAGCAAACTCCAGAAGCGACGCCTTAAGATCGTGCGTGATCACAGACAAAAAGAATGTCTTCTGGGGGAATATCTTCAGATGAGTTAAGACTGAGCTGTTTGGCCACAACAATCAGAGGTACGTCTGGAGGAGGATGTGAGCCATTCAACCCCAAGATCACTGTATGAGTTGTTAAGCATGGTATATCAGCAGCACCGTGCTCTGAGGCCGTTGTGCCGCCAGTGGAATTCATGCACATGACAAAGTAGACAATGGTCAGGAGGAGGATTATCTCAGAATTCAACATCAATCAGCCATAAGGCAGAAACTTGGACACAACTGACCCTAACTTGGAGAAACAGCCTAAACACACATTAAAGTCAAGCTAACATTAAGCATTTGGAATATCATTCCCAAAGTCCTAACCTCAACCCTACAGAAAGAACAGGCATTGAGCTTCAAAGTCAGGTCAGTGCAAGAAACCAGGAAATTTGGTTGAACTCTACTAATTCAGCCAATGAGAGCGAATGTCCAAGTGAAATATCTGAGCAGAACTCTCCCAGAAGCTTATTGATGGGTACCAAAAGCATCTGATCAAGGTGAAACGTGCCAAGGGACATTCAACCAGATTACACCTGCTGCACGTACACTATTGATCCTATATGTATAACTTTGACCATGCTGGTTTCAGAAAAACCGCAAATTCAAATTTAACACAGATGCATGGTGTACAATCATTCCATACCACAAAAAAAGTTGTGGAAATCACTGTAGGTGCAATACCGCCATGACATACATAGCTGTTTCAAGCATGTAAACTGACAACTGTGTGTGTGTGTATATATTATATGACTCCTTAGGTAGTAAAGATCAGGGATCATGCCTTACCTCTGTCCTCCATGAACTTGTAAAGCTGTTGCAGGAAGTGGTCCCGCTCCTCAGGATCTGGCTCCTCTTCCGGCTGCGGGAGTACACACACACACACACACACACACACGTTTATATACATATATCTTTGTGGGAGCTCTCCATCAACAATGACAACCATAACCCCTACCCAGCCCTAACCTTAATCATAAGCAACCAAGCATCATATACAACCTTTTGGCATTTTAGTTTTCAGATAGCAGTTAGATTTTCATAGAATTTATTTTCCCTTGTGGGACCAAAAAGGTGGTCTCTGCAACCTCAAAGTAAGTTCTCACTGTGTTTGGTTCCCACAATGTAATATATATACATAACCCACACATGCAGTGGGCAGTGTGACTAGGAGCGCCCAGCTGGCCAGGCCAGGGGGAAAAGTCGCTCTCCCAGCAATACTTCTGGACTCCGGCACTCCAACAGAACCCTGCCATATACTCCAGCTTCTTTACTTTACTGTGCTCAGGCAAAACAAAAAAACGGCACGCAGACATTAGGGCTCGCTCCCTGTCTGGGGAACGCTACGCCACAGAGAGCAGGCTGGCCGCATCCAGGAGCCGATCAGATAGCCAAGAGAAGTATGACATCACAGGCACTTCAGTCCAGTGTGCGAAACCATTCTCAGGCATCATCACATCAACCCATATTAAGGCTCCTTCCTGCAGAAACCCAAATACTAATCAAATATCCCTGGGGCAGGGGACAGGGCTCCCTGCTCACATCAGCATTTTACCACTAGTAGAGCTGTCAGCATAATGTCATGGTTATGTCCATTAGGCCTCCAGGACTAATTATAGACTATGAATACATAAGAACTGCACACACATTCACCTCAACTCCAATACAGGGATGTAAAATAGTCTCTAGTGGGACAACGTCGCAAATAATTCAGCTGAAGAAAGTATTTTACTTTAAAGCAAGAGGAAATCCTGATGCAAAGCATGAGTAATGAGGGCCAGTAAGGAGAATGTGATACGTGCAACAAAGCTAAAGCAGAGCTGCCATCTTCTTCTGGACTATTAACAATTAAGCAGGACGCATGTCATTCCTGACCTACAAACTTCCCATGGTGGGTATACATCTAAAAAGACAGGGATGCTGCATTTTGTAAACAGAGACGTGAAATTAGAACTAGGCTAAAACGATTGAGTTTACCAAAAAACGGTCAGAACCCCCCGCTCCCCCAAATAGTTCTGAATGCCACAACGATCTGTGCTCCAGAGAACCCCCCCGTGTCATTTGCTGGTTAGCAAAATGCTCGCATCTGAGAAAATCCAGCAGAACCATATAAAGAAAAATCCAAACTAAACAGCCAACTTCTAGATCAGAGCTTCAAAGCGAGTTTAAGAAAAAAATTCAGGAACTAAGCAGAGACCATTTGTGTGGTGCAGCGCAGAGGGAAACATGAGGACAGGGATCAGGCTATGGGGGGGGGGGGGGGGGGGGGGGGGGGGGGGGGGGGGGGGGGGG
>JABFEB020000026.1:4842904-4860090 GCA_019775895.2 Stomatorhinus ivindoensis
ACACGCCGCTCTTCCGAACGAGGGAAACCTGAGGACAGGGATCAGGCAATGCCCCCCCCCCCACCCTGGGCGCCGAGCCAGACTACACAACCCACACTCAATGAGAGGAAGCTGGGGGTTGCTATGGGGACGACGTCACAAGCCAGTCTGCTGGCCATTGGCTTCGGCTCTGGAAGCAGGAAGAATGATCTCCATTGTTGTTCTCGGAAGCTGGGGCTTTTCCCTGCTCGCTAATGCGCCCCATCGGGCTCGACCACAAGACGCGAGCAGGACGCGCTCAGAAGCCAAAGGATGAGGCCTTCTGAAAGGGATCCGGGCTGCACGTGCAGATGCACTCCAGCTACCCTGCCCTGGTCCGAACCACACGACGGAGTGAATGAATCGAAAGTGCTGGAAGCATGCACAGAACCCTTCAGGAACCGTGCCGGAGAACATCTGTGAGCTCCCAGTAGAAGATGCGTTTAAATTTAAATTCAGCAGCCTAATGGACAAGGGGCCACCTTTGCAAATCAAGATACCATCAAGATTCCCTGAAGTTACCCAGTCAGTCACCCATTAAGAAGCACACCAGTGTCATGCATAGCAGTGAAAGACAAATCATAAAATCATTTCCCAGCAGTATTTCCCCAACAGAGCAGGATAAACTGGAGCTTCCATCAATACCGTCGGCCCCTAATCCACGATTAAAGATATATATATTTTTAAAAATCAACAATAAACCACCTTGACCAACCTGTGGAAAAACAGCCTGTCCTACCTCTTCTTCCTCTACTTTTTCATCTTCCTCACTCTCCTTTTCCTCCCCGTCCTCGTCGTCGCTGCTGGACGACTCCAAAATCTCACTCATGTCCATCTTCCAGCTCGCAGGTATGGTCTTGGTTTTCAGGAAAAGCACAGCTTCGTCAAATCCTGGGAGGGGGAGAGCCAGGGCCGGGCAGGTCAGGAGCTGCTCCAGACGCGGCCAGAGGTCAGATCCAGCGGAGGAAGCCTCACACGAAGACTTGCCTTTTTTGCTAGAGAACTCCAACTTGGAGATGTTGTCTGTGGTCAGTATGCGGATTTCTTTTCTTGCTACTGTGTAGCTGAAAAGAGGAAGTGTAGAAAATAATTCAATAAGCAAAGCTCCTCCCCCCCCATCAAACCAAAACAATGTTCCTGATCAGCCATCCAGCATTAGCAAACAGACGACTTTGACAAGCTGAAAAAGGCTCGACTTGGCACGCTAGAGAAGTGGTCAATGACAGAATGCAGGGGCTCTGTCACCCCGTGACCAATTCAGAGGGGAAAACTCACAATTTAGAGTCTGCAAAGGAGCGCACCAAACATTGGTCCTTTCTAACTGTCAGGTCGTCATTGCAGCTGGGTGATATGACCTAAGCAAAATGGGGGAAAAAGCCAGTTATAAACTAATTCCCAGCAATGCAGCCATGTAGTTTCCCCAGTCCTCCCATTTAAAACTTGGGAATATGTTCATTGTATCCTTTGCTAGCTATTAAACACAGAAAAAAATTTAACTACAAATGTACCCATACATGAAAGCGAGTCATCAGTACTGAGAGGGATTTTTCCAAAAGGGCAGAGTAGACTGACCAGGCCGAGGTACCACAACTCCCGCTCCGCACCCGCCTGCACACAGACCACCTTCCCCAGCAGGTCGTCGTTTAGCCGCCGCCTGTCCTCATCCTCCTCTTCGCTAGATGAAGACTCTCTCTCATCTTCGGCACTGGGGAGGCAGCGTTAAGAACGCAGTGCATCAGGCCGGTCAGACACACCACACCTAGCAAGTGCTTCCACGGGCCGGAAACGGGAGTGGGGTGACACTCACATGGGGAGAGAGGACCTCCTCCCACGGTTTGTCTTCTTTCCAATGACAGGAGTGCCAAAGTGCTCTGGGTTGGTGAGTGGGAGCTGGTCCAAAGTCTGAGGTGGGGGGTGGGTGAAGGTGGGGGGGTTAATATGCACCTGCAGGTCCTCACAGAGCAGTCACGTGCATGGAGCATGTGCATGCTTGGTACCTCGCTCTCAGCAAAATGCCTCTCGCCCTTCAGGCACAGCGACGTCCGCCGCAGCGTCTTCTCGTCGCCATCATCGAACACTGAGCGCAGAGAAAGAATAATGGGGGGGGGGGGGGGTTAAAGGCTGGGCCAGGCTGGGGCCGGGGGCACCCAGCAAAATACCAAAAGGCAGAAGGCAAACGAGCTCATCACGGTTTACAGTAGATAACTGGGCACACAGTCTGCTGTAGCCAGAACCGCGGCTTTGGCAGCAGAGTACCTTTACAAGCCGACCTGTGTGGTGGCTGAAAAGGAGGGGGGGCGGGGGCAATGTGATCGACGGGGCTCTCTGCAGTCTCATGAGCACGACCGCAAGGGGAGGAAGTTGATCTCATCTTTTACAGAAGGTCCAGCTACCTCCACTTATGGGCAGAGCCATGTATGAAGAAGTGAGACGTCAAAGTCAGTGTTAAGCTTTCTTAATAAATACCTTCACAGAATGCAAGTACCTATACTTCACATCGGAAGTGGGACAATAACATGCAGTCTGGGAGTGAATGGGTGTCCTGCGCCACAGCACCCCGCAGCCCTGTCAGCTTTCAGGGAAGCACAACTTACTATCCTAACATCGGAAGAAGTGGGTGTTTCATGCACTGACCAGAATTAAGACGAAGGCAGAGGATGCAGAAAAGAAGCACAAAGGCACTCTCCAGGGTCATGCTAAGGCAAGTGTGAGCTGGCTTGTCATTTAACCAAGATATTAACTTATTAACTTACATAAAGGAAAGCCACCTCATGTTAGACAGGGGCTGCAATATGCAAGCATACATGTACAGCACAGAGTAAATAAGTCACCCATTATGAAGGCAAACAGATAACGAGCAGAGTAAATAATCATTGCACTGCCATAGTAGCGGCCTGCAGTCAGACTGTCCTTCCAGACATGGAGAACGGAGATGAAGACCAAGGCGGAGGAGCTCTGCAGCATCGGGAAAAATGCCTTTCCTGCCACACTATTACAATGTGGATTTTACATCCTCTATCAATCTTTTCTGGAGTGCAAACAAGCATTAAGTGGAAGGATAGCTGCCTGTTTAACCCACTTTAACAGGACCAGTGGAGCCACATCACAGGAGAGCCTTTGCCCCCCATCCTTCTGCTGCACTTGTCTGACAGAAACATAAGGTTTGCCTGTAAAATCTCTCCTGCACAAGACTTCTCCCAATTTCTGAAAACAGGACACGATCAGTTACAGGAGATGCCAGGACCTATGACCTGGACAAACCTGGCAAAAACCGTCCAAAACCAGACAACCACAGCTGGTTCCAGAGCCAAACTAAGTAACTCCGAGTGAAGAGAGAGCAGCAGTTAAAGTTTCATTAACGGAGACGCGCTGCTAGCGTCCAGGCTATCTGTTGACCTTTCATCCCCTGCACACGTCTGTTTGATGTCATGCAGAACGGATCCCAGGAGTCTGAAGGGACGGAGACTCACTCTGGTTTTGTTACAAAAGCAGTTCACGTCACAAAACAGTTCTTACAATCTGTGCTATTTCTGCCCCAAAAACACCAATTATTCAATTACTACCAGCGGGGAACACGTAGAATTCAGTGCACTCTCCTGCCAATCGAACCTACCTCAAACTGCCTGCTACCGTCTTGCGTGCGCATGAGAGCTGCAACCACACGCCCCTTTCTCGCTCGCCTTTGTATCTCTTACTCCCCCTTGTATTAAACACTGCCTGCTGCAATCCACCGTTGTCCCAGCCTCCTAAAAATAGACGACTGCTGCTAGATGCCTTGCTGGCCTGTCTGCGGCACGTGCATTCCAGCTCACGGCAAGCTGCGTGCATCCAGCGGTCCAGCTGGACGGCCAGTGGAGTGCGACCCCACCCCCCTCAGCACTCACATTCCCTATTCAGCATCCAAGTGTGAAGAAACACCAGTCAGGCCCATCCACTATTGCAACCGCCCAATGGCCCACTGCAGCCGGGCCGGGCCAGACCATGGGGGCAGATTTCGTTTTTGGCCACAGGGGGCCATAAATGTGCAAATACAAAAGTACAAGGCTGGTACGTGTTCAGGGCTGAGTGTTCAGGGGCCACAAACAATGTGGGTAAAAAGCATGTGACCTGAGAAGTTGTAAGAAGAGAACCCAGCCGCGCATCGCACCCCTGTCACGTCCTGATGCAAACTTCCTGAAGATGCCCAACAGTCGACGTGAAACGTTGTCGCTCCCAGTGGCGGCTCCCTGCCTGAAGAGGCTATATCCAGACCATTCCTGCTATTACCTACTGCCATCACAGAAAAACGCCTGCATCCTACCATGTCTATCCCCAGAAACCAGTTTGTCAAATTCAGGCTGGACGTCACTTTTAAATCAGCACCAAACATCTACTTAATGTCAACTATAACCAGAGCCAACTATATCCATCAACTACATCAGGGAAAAAAATAACCCAAAGTCACGCAGCAACTTTAAGCAAATATAACAGCTAACCTGCAATTAAAGCATCCAGTGCGCTGTCGTTCTGTTTGGGGATTTGTTTTCACAGAAGCAAGCTGCTAGCATAATTGCTGCTGGATTCGGAACTAATTGTGACACTGTGCCTGTGAAAAGCGTCGTGTTAACCGGAAGGTGGCTTACCCACGGTGTACCAGCTGGCGTCCGTGAGCTTGCTAATGACCCCCTCGCTAAGCCCACCTTCTGGGTTCTTCACCTCCACCGTAGAGCCAACCTGCAGAGGAGGAGAGGCCTACCTGTGAGCATAACCTGGAGAAACAGGTAGCGGTGCACGGCCTCCCAAGAGTGCATACAAATCACTCTGGTTCTTCTGTGATAATCCATTCACACAAGTGAATGACTAAGAACTGTGAGAAGCCCAAACCCCATAAATACCTCTGGAGTTACTCTGTTGAGTAAACAAAATATTAATTACATTTGACTTAAGAAAAAGAACTAATATGTCAATGAAGACAAGAGATTGCAGACCTCAAAACGGGACAAAATGATCCATCGCGTCAAACCATCAGTATACAGTACAAGTAAAGAGAAAGATTGGGGAACATCCTTGCTAACTGCATGTTTAATGCCGATATCTTGTGGATGAAGTCTGAAAGTTATAGTTCAAGAAGTATTGCTCTTACCCTGAGGGGTCCTTTAACCTGATCGTCCTGGACGATGTGCGAGGTGCTGTCTCCCTTAAGCACCACCTTAAAGGAAAGAGGCAGAGAAAGCAGGGGGGCTCAGTCAAGGTGAATTAATGTGGTTGCGTAACGCACAGGCCCTGCACTTACTGATAAGCTTGCAGAGCGCATCTACAAGAAGTCACGGCTACTCAGAGCAGTCTGGGAGCCCCCGGCTGGTTGTCACAGCCCCCCTGGCGGTCTATCCAGCCCATCACATGGTCACAGCCTGCTCTATGTCATCACGCCGAAGCCCACCCACTCAGGGCTACGAGAACTCCCGCTGACAGACACAGCAGCATGCGGCTCGTCCCCACCCATGGACCCCCAAAGCACGCCATAACGAACTTCAGCTTTCTGCCTAATGATGACTGATGTGACGACGCCTGTCAATCTCCATGACGTGGTAAGAGAAGAGAGCAGTGAGGAGCGTAAAGGCTTGTTTCGATAAGGCTGGCGAGACAGACACCTACGCGCGCACAAAAAGCAGAGCCAGGACGCTCTGAACCAGGGACAGCAGGAAGATACCAAGCGGACGGCACCCACTGGAGCAGGTGTGCGTGCTGGCTCTGCGCGTGGCTCCGGCAGGGCGCCCTGCACACTTCAAGACAACTGTGACAATGTCACATCACCAGAGTACACTGTCGCAGTGACCAGGCTGGCCTACAGGAGTACAGCTGCAACACACTGGAGTGTGCCGCAGACAGGAATCCCAAGAGATTTCAATATAAAGCAACTATGAGACAGTACAGTGAATGAGGCCCGTGTAAAACTCCTCGCACACTGCACAGAAATTAACACTGCAAGGGGGAGGAGTTACAGAAAGCACCTACTGGGGTGGGATTCTCATGTGGCGCCGCATGACAACACTGACGCCTCGAGAACGTTTCTGCCGGGGATTCAGCAGCTTCCAACACCGCGGTCGCCTGGCGCTGCTGGCATGACCGGCCCAGAGACGAGTCCTTACATGAAGAGCATCACAGGAACACGAGAAGCAGGTTTCCCTCCACCGCACAGACCCCATGTGAAACCGGACCAAACGGGCATACAAGCCACCAGAAGACAGCAGTATCCGCTTTCAACATGCTCTTTCCTATACTGCGTGACCAAAAATTATTCCTTAAGAGGCAGAAAACTCAAGATATTAACTCAACACAACAGGTAATGCAAACATGGCTGCTTTTCAGAATATATTCACCATCAGAATATAAAAATTTCAGTTTCAGATAAAATGCTGTCGTCAAATATCAAACAATGCTTCACAATATCACCTGCTGCCACACTGTTTCAATCGTAGTTCGCTTATTCCTGGCATTCTAGTATTTTTAGAAATGACTAAAAATACATCCTGTTCACTAACTACAGCTTTCAATGTTACTTTTCATTAACCAGAGCCCCCACTTAAAATGGTCAAGGACACGAACATTCAACATCTGGGCATTTGTTCCAATCAAAAAGTGTACTTGCATCATCTAAGACAATCACATTTCAAAAATGATGCTGCTTGCGAAGACTGTTATCCTGTTCAAACTGCAATGTCATATTAATGTGGAAGGAAACGTAACATGCAGTTCCTTGCTTGACAAGTAAGGCTGAGGGTAACAGACAGTCATATATACACACACATCTCAAGGTGGGGGTGCAAACGGCTGTCTCAGGACATAAGACAGAACTGTATGCTTCAGCTTATTAAAGAAGGCTGATCATGTAGTAAAAGTGATTTAGTAAAAGTATCAATAGCAAGGTTAAAAAAAGCAAACAACTCTAAGATCACAGATATTACCAAAAGCTACAGAAGTTAACCCTGTGCTAAATTACCTGTCCCTGAATTACACGTCACTTTCTAGCAAGTTGGTCACCAGTACGTCGGCCACCAGAAGGGAGCCTATGAGCAGCTCGCGGAACCCATTTTCAGAAATAGGATCAATTATTTTGTTAATATCTGTAGTTTATTTTGCTTATAAACATGCATACTGAGGTAGTACCAGAAGTTTCAGTGTGTGTCTGACAGCAAGGATAAGCAACAAAGTCTACTCCCCTGGCTGACACGACCAAGTAAACACGCAGCTGACTGATTTATTTATGGTATAGATGCATCTCTCAGTGTACAGGAGGTTGGAGACCCTTGCACCAGCAGGATACAGCCTGCCAATTTCGTGACGTCTGAGACACTCACCTTCACTTTGACCATCCTCTTCACATTCTTGATTTTTGCCTCACAGAAAGCACCCCGGTACTTAGCGCTGACATCTGTCCCCACTGTCAAATAGGCAGGCTCATCCGCTGCCTGAAACAGCAAGGAATGGCACCCATTTAAAAAAAGGAGAGAAACCATGCTCTAATGAAAACTGCGTGCTGTAAAGTAACTGACAAGTTTCTAATGTGCTCAACATGCCACAAATTCAGAGAAAAAATAAGCACAGTGACCATAAGGCAGCAGAGGACAAGTTGCTGATACATTCCTGTTACAAACCAATGCAACTGAAAATGTGATTCTAAATTTTAAACACTGCAAAATTTGTCTTGCATTACTGGAGTTTGAGTGGTTATCAACAGCTATTACCCCAAAGCAGCAAATATTCAGACTTTCCTCTCATAATTATCAAAGGTGGGTGGGACAGCAGCCAACTGACAGGCCAGAGCACATGACAAGGTTAAGAGCGATGCAGCATTCAGTGAACCGTAGTGTACAACGTAGACTGAGATCTTAAACTGCTGCAGCCTAGTGAGGAGGTCAGATACCCCATATAAGATTCCGTTCCTTCAATAGGGGCCATTTGGAAACACTGGCACAAGGTGGGGAGACAGTGAAAGGTTGATCTACAGTTCTGTCGGTTTTCACGTTTATGCTTTGACCTGGCTGCTATTAAACAGCTAAAAGTTACCAAATGCATCAACAAATGTCATCAATGCTACATCTTTAAGCAAAAGCAGTGGGACTTGGAGTGGTCGTCATGCAGACACAAAGACGACGCGCCAGCTTTACAGAGCGGGGTCGACTCCCCTGGCGATAAGCAAAGCTATCTCGCATTTGCTACAGCTACGAGCAAGCAGATCTGGTTGCTGTTTATAAAATAACAGCGGTACACTGTGTCTGGAGCTAGAGGCACATGTTAAACTGCACGCTGTGATCGCGGGGCAAGAGGACACGTGTGCGGCTAACTGGCTAGCCATCAGGGCTATGAGAGCTAGCTGCCGGGCGACGACAGGCCGGTGGGGAGGCGTCGCCTGCATCTCCCGCAAGGTAAAGTCACTTACCTTCATCGTGGAGGCTATTTGAGGGATTCCAGGTCGAATGGTTTATGCCTGCTGAAAAAACTGGGGAGACAGAAAATGGGTATGAGATCTATCGAAAAAACGACATTTTTATTCAGCTGCACGTAATCGATACAAAAAGATAAAAGGCATGCTGGATACTTTAACGCATTCTTCTGCAGCTCAGCTCAACTCCCCCTTACTCGGTAGATTAACAAAAAAAGAAACGGTTCAGCAGGCAATCCCAGTCAGTCCCAACAGAAACTGTTCTTATTATACCATTTTAATTTGTGTGGAAAGTGGAATTTTTGTGTGACGGTGTTTGGCATACAGCTGCGGTGGGCTAAGAGATACCAGGAGGGCTGCGAGTCGCTCCTTCCCGCTTCGCTCCCCGATCCCGACCGTGTCACGTCGCCATCATTGCGCCCTCGGCGTCGCACCGTGTCAATAGCAGGCTAAAGCGCAGCCCGCCTAGCAAACACTCACACGGCGCCCGTGGCATGCGAGGAGGGCGCCGCGTCTCCCCGACGCCGAAAAGTTTCTGCGAAACGGTCTAATAACGCCGTCGCGGAGAAAAGATCGGGCGGTCTCGGTGAGAGGGGGGTGGGGGAGGAGTGGGAACGGAAGAACTGTAGCTAAGCTACCAAGTTAGCCAGCTAACTAGCTCACCGAGAATCCCTCGCTGTGGCAATTTAAAACGCCGAGCTGTTCCCATAGCTGGCCGAGCTCAGCTCCTAGCTCCGTTTTCGCTGGAAACGCGCCGACTGACGGACTCACCGTAAAGTAACTGGCGCGAATTCATTATTTATTAAAGTGATCTACAAAAGGCGCATTTCGCCGCAAAAACAAGCCGACTGGACCCTGCCATTCAATTCCTCACCCATCTCTTCCCTTCCCTTCAAAAACTACAAAGCGCACACTTAACCACCGGCCGTCACCCCGCCAAAGTACAGACCGATGACACACTGAAGCGTCTTTAATAACGAATGTTAACGGTTACCTATTTTTTGTGAAATATCCGCAGCTATACTTACATACAGCGACGAGACTATTCTCCACTTGCCAGGTTTGCAAAGCAATAAACGAAATAACAAGCTGTTGAGCAGAGGCAGTGTTTCTCGAAACCCAATTGGCTGCGGCAACAGTAGTGAATGTGGTTAAGAGTTGGGATTGGTTGCCAAATATCGTAATTTCTATAGGCCCTACGGAGTTCCATCATGTGATTGGCTCATATAAAAGCGGCGCTCTGAAGGGTGTATGCTTATTGGGTTTTCCTGTAGATCTTCTTTACAATAAGGCATTCCGTCTTCAAAATGCGATTGGTCTTCCTTCATCCGGTGTTGGGCTCCGTTTTCCAGCCATTGGCTAAACAAATTCAGAGCTTGCCCTCCTGAATTTAGCCATTGGCTAAATTTAATACATTGAGAGCGAAACGGCTATCTGGAGTGTCATTATGCGCAAGTGCAAATTTGCGAAGCGTGTATGGAGCATCATACTGCGCATGTCTTTCTGATGATCTCCTTTCGCCATTTTGTTAGTGATTATTTTCCATTTCGGGGCAGAGGTAAAGAGAAAGAAGGGCGCATTATTAAAGGTGGGTTAACGTCGATTCTTAACATTCTTCTACTTGGTCGTGTTCACTATTTCGGAGGTTTTACACAAAGGATGTAGATTAATGTGATCCGTGGCGCTTCGTAGTACACAATAGTCTTAAAAAGAAATTGTTATAAAAAGGTCAAATGAAGGCTGTCTAGAGAGCAATGGCGTCTCTTCTAATTCTTCACAACGTCACAGTTGTTTCGACGACGACGTAACCGGAAGCAGATGGGGGCGTGGAAAAAATAAACAGCCTTACTGTAGGAAACGTGATTGAAGTTACTGCGAGTCAGTTGCTTAGCACGACCTCTTGGGTGTCTTAAGAAAAATAAAAACTAACTTACCACGTAGGAACAAGCATAATGGGCCTTAAAAACCCGTCGTTTCTTACGCCTTATACACGTTGTATGACGACTTCAGATGTTACACCAAGACAATCGTAAATAACGTTAAATGACATTGTATATTTACTATTTATACCAACTGACTGAACCCTTCATCATTGGTTGATAATTCATGTTCATTTCAGAATGCTTTTCTGTTATGTTATTGCGGATTTTGGTAGCTCATGTACAGTTGTATGGCTCTCTATTTGTATAATATTTTCGTCCCTTTGTTCAGTGTTGTGGGTTACAGTCCAGCAGTCTTTACATGTTCCCATTCTGTTTGGCCTTCTTACCACTGTTCAAAATAATGTTGAATTAATGGGTGTAAATTGCGCTTATTGTATGATGTATGTATAATTTCACGCTGGTTAAAATGTGAGTGAATGCTTATTTTTATGTGGGGTTTTCAGATTAGCTAACAGATTTTTTAAAGAAAAATTAGAAATGTCCATATGTGTCTATGGTTCTCGTTGCAGTTTAAAATTTAAGAATCCTTTAACGCAGTAATGCCAGACTTGTGCATTGTAGGATACAGACATCCGATACGAACGCAAGAAAAACGTACTGCAAACGGTGGCTTTTGATTACATCAGATAAAACCTGAAATATAAATGTGGCCCTGTGTTCTGCAGGTAACAGGGGTAACAATTAGAGATTAATTTATACCTGGGACTGCAGAAACAAAAAAACAGCTGTACGTGTTGGATGTTGGCAGCAGTGTGCTTAGATATGAACTGGAGCAGAACAGTTGGGGCTCTTCACTGTCCTGCAGAATCCTGGCGCCCTTCTTCATCACCATAAAAGGAATCGGTCCGGCAGTGGCAAGCATGATTAGATGCCGGAACTGCCCATCACGGACCAGTCTTAAGATGCTTGCAAGCTTGTTCTTTTGAAGCTGAGGGCTGCTGGTGTGGCAGAGCCGTTTTAGCAAGTGTGATGTCCCTTTTAAAATTTTAATTAGCTCATGCCCTTCACACAGCCTGCCAGTGACAAGATGTATGTCCCCTGTGGCAGCCTCCAAGTGTGGGGAGAAACTCCACATTACCATTCGCAGGCCAGGCTTGCAAGGCTTAGCACTGCATTAACTCTACCTTCTCGTGAAGAGCGGATCCCCAGAATACCTGAGCAAGGCTGACATCACACTGATGAAATACGATTCGTTAAAGGGCTCAGCATCTGACTGTGTGTTCGGAGCGTAACGAAGGATCAGCTGTCCACGTATATCCACTCTCTATCTTGTCAGTTATGCAGGAATCCTTTGAAGTTGCAGAAGCTCTCTACAAATGGTGTGTGTGCAGTAAGGCAGGAAAGACAGTCGGTGATTTGAATCTCCTGTCAGATCTTGTTTCCTTTTCGTGTTGCAGGAGGCTCCCAGCTCTGCGCCAGCGCTGCATGCTTGGTCGCCCTGCCTCGCTTGCCGTCTTTCACTCCTCATTCTCACGCTGGACCCGAGGACATGCATCGCCGGCCAGCAGTGGTGCATTCGGCTGATCGTTGATGGTCAGTGGTGACGTTTATCCTCTTTATTCTTCCCACCTCCTGTCGCCTTTTTCCTCCTCAGTTTTCCTACCTGGTTGTTTAAGCTGACCGTGAAACTCAGAAGTCAATAATCTGTCCATCTTCCAATGTCTTAAAATGGTCAGTGTCACGGGGGACTGGGACCTAATCCAGCAACGGGGCACAGTCATAGTCTGTGGGCATTTTAGAGTCAGCAGTTAGCCTAATTGCACAACTTTGGATTGGGCCATTTAAACTCCCAACACCCACCCCCAGTGCTGGAGGCATGTAGTCATAGTTAGTGCCCATGATTCAGCGATCATCAAAATGATGTGGAGGGGTAGGGGGACGCAATGTAATCCTTATGTTTATTCATTTCCGTTAGAGGAGCATGTCACCTGTGACTGTTTCGGTAAATTATGGAAGCAATAACCACTGAAGTGGCAGTGAAGAAAGGGACAGATCAGCAGCCACATCATCTTTTAAGAGGTGTGGTGGTACTTTTTGCAGTTTAAAGTTCGACACGTTTATTAAACATAAGGATACACAAAGTTTTTAGAGATCACTAACTCTTGGCCAATACGCATCTCATTAATATTTTAGGCACATCACTAATCTACTTACCAAACTGTCAGTGTAAGTAAATGTCCGTATAGTACCAAAAAGTCGGCATCCAGACAAACATTTCACCCGTCATCTGAAGCCCTGGTGATTATTGGGCATGTGCCATACAATCGCAGTTACATCACGACAGCCATGTGGAGGGCTAATGTTCCCCTTTAGAAGCCACGTGCACATGATCTCTTTATGACAGCTAGTGTTGCCTCAGGACCCACATTTTTCCTTGGTCATTAATAGGCCTGCATGATATAAGGAAAATCTGCGATGTGCAACAACATTGTTCAGTAATGCACTGATGACGTTGTCTTGCAATAAAAAAAACATTAAACTGCAAATTAGGCCATGCATTTTTGGTTTAATAGGTGCACTGCTATACTGAGCTGAAAATATATTAATCTAATAGAACGTCAGCTATACTATCAAGCTAAATGTAAATAATTTTTTATAACTAACTCACCTTTTTAAAAAACATTTATAGACAAATTTTGTACATCAGTGAAACAGTTATCAAGCATAATATACAGTTATACTCGATAAAATATCACCGTCAAGCTAGATATACATTAATAATCAAGCTAAATGTAAACAATTTTTATGATAATTAGTAAAACGCTGCATTTGTTTTATTGCTGTAAATGCTCGCTGCTGAGGTAAGGGTAAACTTGAAATTTGCGGAGTAACTTGAAACTTATGATTGCATAATCACGATTGCGTCATTAGCCTAACAGTCACCACGTCACAGGAGGAAGGAATTTGTGCAATGGAAGAGATGTTGCATGACATCTGATAGGCGAGTGTGGGTGCCTGGCTTGTGTAAATGAAAATATTTTTGTTATTCATCATGTTTTCAACAGACTTTGCGATGTGTTTATTGTGCATGTTCATATCACAATGATAACGACAATGCGATTTATCGGTCAGCATAAATCATTAAGTCACAGCACAAATTTTGAAGCAAATTTATTGCACAAAGAAATAGTGCAGTAATAGTAAATAGAACATTAACAGTAGTGCAATGCCATCATGCACTGTGTAAAAAAAAAAAAAAAAGTCTGACATTAGGGGAAAAAAAACAATGATTTTTTTCTAACCACATGCTCTGTGACCAAATGAAAATGGTTATTTGGTGTATAACTAAGGTTATTGGGGTATTTATCACTATACATATGTGACTGCTCGGTAGAAGGGAATATAGAATTTAGACAGGATTTAGCTCATTTTAATTATGACTTGGTTCATAATAGTTTCGAAACAAATTGTTTTCCCTGCTGTACCAAAATTGCACCAAACAGTGAACCCAAAAGCAAGGTTTGTGCCGAATCCATGAATTTTATGTACTGTTACTACACTGTAAATACAGTACTGTACTGTAATTGTCAAGCAAGTTACAACTCACAGGAAAGCACTCAATTATCATTTTATGCTACCCAATATATAGAAAAGGCACTATTTGTAAAAATATATATACCTTTAAGATATAAACTAATAATTAAATTTCTGAACTCTGAAAGGTATGTGTAATTCACATGTCAAATTTAATCAAAATCGGGAATGGTGATACAAAGGCCATTTGTTGAATCGAAATGGAATGACCAAAACATTTTTTGAGAACGCAGGGTCAGCCTGTCAGTCTCTGGAGCTCCTCTGGGTTTAGGGCCCTGCTCCAGGGTCCAATACCAAAATCGCTCTGCTGACCCAAAAGCTGACACACGAAGCCACACCCTCCCGCACAGGCTTGAACCTGAGTCAGTGATCTCTAACCAATTGTAGGATAAGATTGGTCTTGCCAAGCTGCGGTGATTGTGAATCTTACTTCTTAGTTATTGTTATGCTGGGATATTCAGTTAGTTTCCGTGGATCCCTGATTGTTATGTCTGATGCATTTTGTAGGCAGGCGTCTTGTATTGATCATTCAGCCTGACCTTGTAATTGATTGCTCTGCTTGTCTTGTCTCCCCAATGAAAACATCACCCTAAACCCATGGATGTAACTGAGCGCCGGGGGGCCTGGCGTTGGTCCAGAGGTGGGGTGGACCTGTATGGTGCCTGATTAAAACTGCGCTACGGGGACGTGTACCCTTTAAAAGGAATCTTGCAAGACATTTATAGTTGTTGAGTTGTAAATGTAGGCCTGAATAAAATGTGGTGAGCAGTCCAAATTGTGAGTGTAGTTTAGAGTTTAACATTTTAAATAATCAAAAGTGGCTGCAGTCATTGCAATTGTATCTTTTGTTGTATGACACATTTAATAGACTCCACATAACATTACAATTGAGTGTTGTGTTTATAACTGATACATCCCAGTGAATTCTGTCAGTTGTGTTAACCTTTGAACCTTTGAAAAGTGTCAGTTGTGTTAACCTTTCAGGCTGAGGTTTGTAAGGTATGAGTTGAATGTTTGAAATAGCTGCGGGCCGATCCTTAGCTTTCATTTTGGAGGGAAGGATTCTAATGAGATGAGCGCTGAGTGGAGGGCAGGGCCGGGCCCTTGCCGTAACGGTGCACGTGCTCCTGCTGAGTGAGCAGTTTCGGGTGCATGTGAGGCAGCGCTACCTGCTGTGCATCTCTAAGCAAACGAGGGCCCCATTTGACGCTGATGAACTTAGGAAATTGTTTTAGTTACTAATTAAAATCTGTCTTTAAGAGTTCAGGGGAACACACGTTTGTTTATTTAATTAATAATAAGGTGGCTCAGTAGGTACCCTGAATGAAGATCATGTCTCCAGGCTTATCGGGTGGGTGGGTGGATGGATGGATGAAAAGAAGGAAGGAAGGAAATAGCACATTTTGGGTAATCAGACCGTTGTGTTTCTTTCTGTAGTTGAAAGTACAGCTATTGTGGCTGAAGCCTACAAGTAGAAAACTACTTTAAAATTTTTCATGGAGTGTTTTGTTTTTCTTTTGCATCATTTTGTAAGTGTATTGACATAAACTTTACTATAGAAGCTATAAAACTGAAAACCTTTCATTCTTATCATTTGCTTTAAAAAGTATTTGTACTTCAAGAAGATCCCAGTGTTAAAAGCTAAAATGCGATGTCCTTCTTTCCACGACAGGAATATTTTTTTCTGGTTTTATGAATGGTAGTGAATGATGTTTATCATGCACTTAACACACTTATGAGATTGACTGTTTGTAATTTAAGATAGGAATGTTTGTAATATAGCAGCCAAACCGCCATTTAAATACTGTCTGTGATTGAAAGGTATGATCTGAATGTTGCTGAATTTCTGGGTGTGGCCAGAGGAAGCTGGGTGAGATCCTGCCTGTTCTTGGAGAACAGGTATCGTTAACATACAGTTCATATAGATCTCATTTTACTGGGGAGCCAAGAGGTCACATGACATGCAGGGGGCGGGGCTACAGCCCTGGCTGATGGCTTGCACTGAACTCGTGTCATAATGAATGTTACATTTATATAGCACTTCATTTAACCAAATGGGGAGCCACTTCAGTCAGCACCACTGTGTAGTCCCCCACCTGGATGACGTGATAGCAGCCATTCTGCACCAGTTTGCTCACCACACAGTAGTTAAGGTGATGAAGGGGCAGCAGAGAATTCACCAGTTAGATACAGGGGATGATTAGGAGGCCGGATTTGATAGGGCCACAGTGGGCAGAGGTGCCACCCTTACTCTTTCAAAAGATGCCCGGGCACCTTGTATGACTTCGAAGAGTCAGGACCTCAGTTTTATGTCTCATCCAAAGGACGGCACCATTGTGACAGCACAGCGTCCCCTTCACTGCACTGGGACCCACGCGAACCTCAGAATGGGTTAATCTGTTGGCCGCACCAACACCTCTGTCAGCAGTAACCCAGCTTTCCGAATGGTCTCCCATCTAAGTACTGGCCAGGCCCAATGCATAGCTTCAGGTGGACTGTTTGGCCTGAACCACAGGTTATAAAGCTACTGACGCAGCCCCAACAAGGCAGGCGGAGCACCAGCTTTAATTCTGGCGATTGTCTCCATGACGGTATAAGTTTAGTCTCTGTCTAGTTGGCTGGGATGTGGCTGGCCACATCTCATGATGGCTATGAGATCTCCAGAGCCACGTAATGGCGGAGAGAGGGCAGCAGGGGTCTGTGGACCGTGTGGGTGTGTGTGCGGGACAGTGTGTCCCTGGCAGCTTGTCACGCCTATCATGTGCAGTGGGCTCTCCTGGAGGTCTGGTACATCATGCTCAGTTTGTGGGGGAAACAAACCACGTAAATATATCTGCCTCCTGCTTTAAAGTACACGGGGTACCTTAAAAAGAATACGTGTATAATTGGGCACGCTGCAGGAAATGTTGTGAATGTTTCCCAGAAATGTGGTCTAATTTGACGTTTTGTCTGATTTAAGATGATGACCACAGGAATAGGTTATCGAACAATCCTGGTTGTTGCAGTCATGGTTGTAATGGATGGGACGTCGATGGCAGTAGGACTGTACCTAATGTTACATCGTGCACTGCACTCCATTTTTGTGTGATCACCCTGTAAATTTAATCTCTCCTCATTACTGCATCTGATTGTTTTCTTCTGGAAGCTTTTGTATGCCTCCCTGGTCGGACGACTTGCGGAGGGGGTCACATGATCTGTGAAAAGGCATAGAAGCCCCTCCTTTTAAATTTGACAGACTTTTTAAAGACTCTGCTGCTATTTCAGACCCT
>JABFEB020000026.1:4860655-4872686 GCA_019775895.2 Stomatorhinus ivindoensis
GGGGCTCATGCCCCCCCCCCCCCCCCCCCCCCCCCCACAGCTGACGGTGGCAGACCCGACGGTATAAGAGGGTGGGCTGCCTCCCCGCACCGCCGGCTTGCCTTCCAGTGACAGCTGTGCTACTGGGAAGCCCATGACAGCCATGACTTGGCTATATTTTCCAATAAACTTTCCTTGTTTTACATTTGTTTTGTCTGAAGAGGCAATCGGAGGACAGGCTCAGCCGGGGTCTTTAATAATTGGGTTCAAGGGCCCAGAAGTGATTTGGTGACTCTGCCAGCCATCCAGGTGTGGGCACGGAACCATAACCCGCTGAGACCCCTCGTGCCCGTTCTGTGTCATTTGATTTAAAAAGAAACATATTTCATAAACTATCTGATCACAGGAGCCATGTTTCAAATCCGATCAGTTTGTTGTCTCATCAGCAGCCCTGTTAGTTTTTTGACACAGTTGCCTTTATAGTAACATTTTCAAAACCCTTCCCCCTTTTGTAAGGTTTCAGCTTGCCTGTTTCCCCTGAGGTCATCCAGGCACGTGCACAGAAAACGGAAAATGTGCTGTTCACATTCTATTCAGAGTTAAGACCAGACTCCCATTATGGGACTGTAGGAGCTCCGTGCTCAACCACAGGGAGATGCTTGTGGTATATTTTTATTGAGCAGCTTTGCGCTATGGGGTGTATTCGCAAGCGAAGTGTTTAATTACCCGCAGTAGCTGGATGGAGGCTTGCTTTCGTGATTCCTGAGCAGGCAGAGTACAGTAGGGACTGGAAAATCAGATGACGGGAGTAAATATTTTCTTTTTGAAGCTCACTGCGTTCTTCGAATAAGATTGCATGGATTAGGACATTGCATGTGGGTTTTTTTCCTCGTGTTTCTTAATACTCAGAATTAATCATTCCTGATATCGTTATCAACATTGAGACGATGTGAACACAGTGTATGTTTATATATAAACAGACAGAATAGTTTTTACAGAGGATGTCTACCTGTTCAAATTAAAATATGTTCCCTGTTACTGAATTCTTGGTATATCTGTTTAGCCCACCCCAGATTCCTTTGACTAATCGCGTGTCCACCCCCGACTGGAAACCGTGAGCTGGCCAAAGGTTCTCCTGCACCTGTGGTGGTGGGTTTGCCCCTCCAGTGTGAGTCTGGGCACCCTGCAGTGTTCCACAGGTGAGTCCCGTACTCCGCGACCCCAGGGACGACCCCCCCCCCCTCCCCATTAGGGTGTCTGATGAGGATGATGATGGCGTGAAATGCAGGTGTTTCGTTTCTGACTGCGCTGGTGGTCGGCACTGTTGCACGTGCAGCACAAGGTTCAAGCCCTTGCAGCGTAAGACTGGGAAGCAGGACGCTTGTATGTTTTGCAGCAGAAGCTGACATCATCCTCATTCCTGGACGAGGCCATTATGTTAATGTACATGCAGCAGTGCATTAGCCCTTGTGTCTCCATGGCAATGATAGCAGATCAACCAAAAAGCGTTCTGTGTAGCAGCAGAGCAGTTGCTGCTCCTTGTCTTTGGTGTAGGAGAGGCTCCGAGATTCCCTGCATCCTATCATCGGCCGCCTTCACAGTATGTACCTGTGCAGGGACGTGGGGGGGGGACTTTCTGAGTGTCTCACAATCAGATGATAACCAAGCCCACCTACCAGTAGCTCCAGCTTCACCCAGCTTCATGATACTGGGGGGTGGAATCCGTTCGCTCAGATCCACTCGCAGACACAGCTGCCCAATGGAATGAGAGGTGTGTTCTCCATGGGACACGCTGTGCTTTTGGCAGTGTGCACCTATGGGGGCCTCCTAGATCCAAATTTAGTCGTGACAGATTTTCTTATTGCCCTTAAATTTCTCAGGGTTATCCTGACTCTGCCTTCATGACAACAGAAAAAAACTGCTTGTTTTGTTAATGTTCCCTGGTTTTTGCACTTATTTTTAGCCTCTTTGCTGCAAGAGGCTGGGAATCTACCAGGAGTTAAGGGCAGCCTGTGTACCTCCTCCCCCCAATTCTTTTCCCTTTTACGCAGGCCTCTTCATCCAATCAACAGGTGTTGTGTAGGCGGGCTATGGCCTGATAGGAAGAGCAATGTGTCAGTCACTGCCGGAGCTGGCAGCACACAACAGGAACCTGAAAGCCATGTGTCAGAGGCAGCTGAAAAGCACTAACTGACTTCTCAGCAGAAGAATAAAGCTGATGTGTTCCGTAGCTACGGATTCCTGCCTGCGCCCCACAATTAGCGTATGACACAGCCAGGATTCCTTCTAACAAAAAGAATGTGCATATGCAGAGCGGATAGCTCGAAGCCTTTTAGAGAGAAAAGAGGATGTGAGCAGGAGTTAATCTTTCTCAAACAGGTCACCAAATTAAAATGCACTAATTAATCTGAGAAATGTGGGTGGTGCTGATTTAAAAATTCTATTTGTTATAATAATTCAATTGTCTTGTTGTATTACTCACTTGTATGCTTGTGACGGCAGCTTATAGTTCACATTACATTTAACAGCTACTTATCCAAAGAGACTTGGCATTGAAAAAGCGGGGTGACTCAGCCCCAGAGGCAGCTGGGGTTAAAGGTCTGGCTATGGGGCTTTGGGCCCAACAATGAAATCTGGCTGGATTTGAGCCAGAGACTAACAGGCTTGTAGTCCTGACCCACAGAGCCACGGAATATCACATGGCTGTACAGCATGGTGACTCACTTCTCTAACATTGTCTAACTCTATCCATCTGTCTTCCACTCACATGCAGGCTCATGGTGATTTCTGTACACAACCATATTCTTATACGAGCTTAGTGACAAAATGAAGGAAAAAATCGGAGAACTCAAATCAAAGAAGACTAAATAATTGTTAATATAGTTTGAAATATAATTGAAAGGCATTACTGAACATTACAATTCAATATATATATGCAACACAATTGTTGATTTTGTAAATTCCATTTTAATAATGAAAAAAAAAAATCTGGCATTGGGGGATTATAGAGTGTGTTGTGCAAATGTTCAATATTTGGTGTTTTAGCGCCACCTACAGGAACTTGACGCCTCATGGAATAATTCTCGTTTTTCTGAAAAAAAAATGTAGGTATAAATTTGAAGTCACATAACATTTGAAGTCGCATAATCATGTTTATAAGATATAATTTTACAAATATATCTATATCATTAATAATAAGCATGAACAAAACATCTCAGTGATCACTGCAATCTGTTTCCTTAAAGTCTCCAGTAGATTAAAAATACCAAAATGGTGTTCTCTTTGAAGTCAGTTAGACCTCTTTCCGTATTTTAAGGCAAGACAATTCAATTTCAGCATAACATCTATTAATCTTCCATACCATTTACGCAGTAAAAGGTTGCAACATTCAGTGTAGAGGCTAATTTAATTAAATAATAATAAATACAAACAATAAAAAGGCCCGGACCTGAATGATCACACCTAAGTCATGTGGCTGGGTGTCCAGGGAGTCGCAAACCATGAAGGAAAGGCATACACACACCAGTCTTCCAGATGAACTAACCACCATCGACCACTCAAACAATGCTTCCCCCACCAGATTCCCCTGCAGCAGGTTAACACCCCCCAGGAGAGGCACCCAATGGCGTCTCACTGAGGGCCCTGAGCACCTGCGCTATATAGCTGGCAGCTGTATATATGGACCTTTTCAATATCTCTGTCAGCCAGGAACTGGCTCCACTACAATCCCAGGGCGAAAAACCATGGTATCCAGTCTTATTAACTCTAAGCAGTAGCTATGAAGTTCTTGCTAACGTTAGCTTCATTCCAGGTCACATCCTTCGGTGATGCAGTGGCCGTTGCACTTGAGCCCCTGGACTAACAGAGCCCATAAGCGCTCATGCTCTTCTCAGATTACAGTCTGATCTTCAACACAATCAAGGCCACCAAGTCAGTCTGCTCATCCCCCGCCTGTAGCTGAATGTTGGATGTTGTCAGCAGTGGACCGCATGTTGCGAGAATGCAGAATAGAGCTCCTACTCAGCTACTCCTCAGGGCAGCTGCCTGAGCCCTAAACTACTCTCATTATACACACACAACTGCTCATGACCCAATGAGCTGAGCTCGATTATCACAGCAGCCGATGACGGGACAAGGAAGACTCTTCTTGGTCAGTAATCTGGCATACTGTGGATATGAAAATGACTTCGTCATGATCATTTGTAAAAGGAAGCAACTGATCCTGGTCTTCATTAGCAATGCAAAGGCACTGAGATGGACAGCACTGACCCCTACAGGAGCAGCTTTGCCAAAATATTCATCCCCCAGCAATAAGACAGGTTGTTTGGGACATTTAGATTGGGGGGGGGTAACACTCCTAAGCAGTGCAGTAACCCCAGAAATGTATTTAAAAAAAATTAAATGTATTTTCTAGATACACATTTTGGTACTATGCTTACATATTGCACATGTACCTATGTACTGTACATATTGCCTATACTTGTACATGTCTGTTTGCATCATGTATGTAATGAACGAGTTGGACTCCTGCACTGGAATTCCCACAGACCTGCAGGGTGCTTCCTGTAACTAACTAATCACACTCTTTACATCAACCACAGTAGAAGATTCATAAAAGGATGGGTTTGCATTTTATCTGGAAATGGAGGAAGCACAGCCCAAAAATACTATTATATGTAATATTATTAACTATATTATTTGGATCACGGTTTCATCTCGGCTCCCATGATTCACTAGAACGCAGAACACAGCTGGCAGAACCTCCATATAGATCGGCACAGGGGAATCGGTGTGTCCATTGACAGACTCCAGTAAAAATCAAATCTCCTTTAGAATCGGGAGGCAAAATTGCTTTGGGGAAACACAGGAGCCAGTACCCTGTCCACAAAATACAATTTCCTATATATGAGTATTAAAGTTAACATCATTTCTGAGTGGAATTCCCCTCTGAAAAAATATATAAGACTGCCTGTGCCATGAATGTTGTGGGTTATCGATGTTCCAGCTGTCCTTATAAGACTCCTGCTGTTGGCCAATATTTTACTTTAAGGGTGGAAATAATTATTGGAAAACCAAGAAAAAACATATACAAAGTGAGAAATATAACCATACAATGTATTTTCCCCCCCAATTACTTTATTTGAGGTAACAGGGAAAAAAAAGAAAATCCACTGAACAAAACAAACTAGAAAAGATACAAAATGGTTCTGATGTACATTAGCATGTCCGTGTGTTTCGGTCTGCAGGGATGTCGTCACAGAGCACTTCACATGTTGTCTTCGTCAGAGTCATCCTCTTCATCCAGAGACTCCTGTGGGAATTGAGAGATGGAGTGAGGCAGCGGCAGAGGGGGTCGGCCAACGCTGGGGTCTGGGGGGGGGCGGCTGCTGCCTGCACTTACACTGGCGTACTTCTCTGCCTCTTCTCGGATGTCTTTAGGTACCAGCTCGTGCCTGCCGTTTGTTACTAGAGAGAGCAGGGGTAGTTTTACGCAAACCAACTCATGTGTCACCTCCATGTCACACCTTATTGTTAACATTACAGACGAGACAGCCATGTTGGCCAGGATTACTGTCTGTGGTCAATCACAATCCAGTTCTAGACAAATGGATCCAACAAAAATAACTAATAACACTACCACCCAGTGACTGACAATGCATAATAATCCTACCCAACACAGGTCTTGAAAGCCACTCTTCTCCACCTAGTTGGTATGAGACATTCTTACCTTCTCCAACCCAGCTGAGCTCCAGCTCGAACGCTTTGTCTTTCACCTCATCATGTACAATGTAGATTCTCGACAAAAAGGATGAAAAGGGTATTTAAAGCATCAGGTCGCAAATCTTTAAAGCATAACAACCACAACCACCACCACTTTATTAATCCCCATGGGGAAACTCTCTGTTCGCCTACCCCCTCTTACTCTCCATTACATACAGACACGCGTACAGTGCTGTGAAAAAATATGTGCAAGAATCATTTCCGGTTATGGCAAAGGCTTGATTGCAGTTCTTGCTGCTAAGGGTGACACAACCCTTATTAGATAGCAATAGGGGCAGTTACTTTTTCCACATTGAACCAGGTAGGTTTGGATATCATCATTTAAAAACTGCATTTTGTATTTACTTTTATCTTTGCCTAATACTAAAACTTGTCTGATGATCTGAAACATGTGTAACAAATATGCAGAAAAATAAATCAATAGAAAAATACTTTTTTTACAGCACTGGAAGGTAAGCGGTAAGCTTGGCAACACAGGGTTGAGGGCTAAGGGCCTTGCACCACGGCCCACATACGTGGCTGTTCTGCCAAAGCCAGGTTCAAACCAGCACACTTCTAATCACAGGCACAGAGGCTTAGCCCAGTGAGCCACTTCCTGCCACCAATAAAATGCATAGTTAGCTATTGAAGTCCTACATTTTCATGCACTAAATGTCTCTAAACCACAGAACACAGGTATAACATAATGCATATGTTCATTATGAGTTACGGTGGTGTTTATCACATCATTTAATTTGATTTTAAGCTCCACCAAAATCTAGAATTAGGTTCAATATTCACAGTGACTTTCCTTTGAAAGGGTCTTGACAGATATTTTGTATATTGTCCAAATCACAGAAGAATGGAAGACTTACATTTTTGCGACCTCTTTAACCAGTTCCCGGCATGTCATCTCTTTCATCTGTTAAGAGAGATTAATTAGCACACGGCATTCTGGGTAAGTGTTGCGGGTGGCAATTATGAAAAGAGAGGAACACGAACCTGAAGCTTTTCAATCTCCGTCTTTGCCGCCTGCTTGGCCTTTCCAATAGCACATCCCCAATAACCCTAAAAAAAATGAATCAAATACATAATGGGTTAGAGGTGCTCAATGAAGTTTTAAAGGGTATGAAGGTACGGAGAAGCAAACCAAAAGCTTCTCAAAAAGAAACTTCATTAGGTAACTGAGAAAGACCTAGAGCAGGGCACCCAGGTTTAAGTTAAGTTTTCAGGTCAATCACAAGATATTTAAGTGGTCTTTCATGTATCATTTGATTGCAATTGGCAACATCTACCAAAGAGAATCCCCCACCCAGCCAAGTCGGCAAAATATTGAGTGGGGGACCCCCCTACGTTAAAATATACCAAGGGGGGGTGTTGTGACCATTATGATTTAATAGCTTGCCAGAGTATATTCTTCAGAAAAGTAACTCACTGTAAAAAAGATTGGACACCCTGCATCTAAACCATTCAATCATTATTAAAAACTGAATAAGACCAAACAATGAGACCCCGAGGTCCTCTAAAGCGGCCCAGAAACACAGCACATCAGGTCAGGACAGTGGTGACCACAACAAACCAACAATCACTAACTCACGTAGGAAACACCCGAGGGATCAACCATGTGCAGCTGTGCTCCATCATCTTTATCGTAGGATCCTAAGATGAAACTGAGGAAAACACACAGGGAGGGGGGACGATGAATGGCAAGGGCAAAAGGGCATGGCTCATCCCCTACCACCTGGACAGCTGATAATAACCAATGAAAAAGCAAGAATCCCCTACATCTATTTTGCAAGGTAATATCGATTTCTTACTTGAATCTTTCCTTTTAGAGCTCATTTAGCAGCTAAAGAGAAAGATCTTACCTGATATTACCAAGCCTTGGCACCCCCCACTAACTGATAAGGAAACACCATTATTATCTTGTTCAGGTAATAAATCTTATATAAAAATTTCCAAGGCCTAGGATGGCAATGACCTTTATCAACAAAACATCTGAATAAAAGTAAAACTCTTCTGATGCAAACAGTAACAGGGCTAATAGACTTGCTTGTTTATGAGCAGATCAGCATAACTTCATCTTAACACACACATTTTTTAAACAGAGCTTGTGACACTACTGAGATATTTCCATAGGATATTAAATATCTAAATATGGAGACCACATCTCCATTTCCCAGCCATATGTCCCTTGTAACTTAACTGGCATTAAGATTTTTGTTTTTAGTGAAGAGGTAGAGGAGGTAAACTTGGACAGGAGGCGGCTCTGCAAGCAACATGGGAGCAGCGGACCTTACCTGCAGCCAAAGGGCCGCACGGCGCTGTACAACGTGTAGGCGTGGACGTACATGGCCACTCTGTCTGAAAGATGCTGGTGGGAAACCAGAAAATTAGCTCAACATAAATGGAGACAGCTGCTGATGAATTAGCCTTATACACCGACCTGACGGACATGGGTAGGCATTATCTCGAATGGGCAAGCAGCCAATGTCAGGTTATTCCTGAGGTATTTCCCTGAAGCACCATCCCAGAGGCAGTACAAGTGGCTGTAAGAAACGCTTCCAGGCCTCCATTCTGCACTGTCCATGCAGCTCATCTTGGAGCAGATGCGTAATCATGGGAGTCAGAGTAATTTAAAACACAGACAGGCAGGATCCCAGGCCCTTTGCTTAAGGCAGGGGTCGGAAACCTTTTCCATGGAGGGCCGGTAATGAAGATTATTAAACACACACACACACATTTTTCAATATGAATAAAAAAAGAATGGAATAAGATATGGATAATCCACAAAACAGGCAGTGTTCTACATTGCCTGCTGGTGGGGGGGCGGGGGGGGGGGATTCTTATTACAGGCTTTGATCATCATTTTTAATTCTCTGCGGAAAAAGATGGATCGACAATCCCAACAATAATTACCATTAAAAAACGTGTCACAAACCATCTACAACCATCTGAAGCAGTGGTTTGCGATTGTAATTGTCTGTCGTCTGTGGAGAGAGCCATTAAAGTAAGAAATTTGTTGTACTTTGTTCAATTCACACGACGCTACTTTCTTTGCAGTAGCAGAAAAACTTTAAACTGCCAAGACACCACACAGAAGCATACAATAGTGTTCAAAATATTTTCTCTTGCCCCTGAAAATATTCACTTTTGAATATCTTTCAGCCACTCATTCATATAAAAATGGGGGAAAAAAACTAATTGTCCTGTGACAAAAGAGGAGTCAAGTATTAACCGGCTCTAAAGCTACATCCCCAACAATGTTAGTCACCGTCAGGCCGACACCGGGTTACTTATCTTATATTGTCGATTACCAATGACATTGTCATATGGCCCAGCCCTATTCATAAATAAAGGTTAAATTAAATAAAAATAACCCAAGTCATCTCTGTTACAACTAGAACAGGAGACCAGTGGAGGATTTTAAACTTAGTTAATAGTGTGCAGGCCAGTTTCTTTAGCGCTTAGCGGACGGATCGTAAACAGAGAGCTGGCCCTTACCTTGAGGGGGATGTCATAGCCATAATTGGACCGAAAGTTGGCGGCTTCTTCCCTGGCCACTTCAGCCAAAGACCGAGCATCAGCCAGGAGGCCAGCGACAGCCTATGGGAGAGGGGCGGTCAGTGTGTGTGCTTTAGTGCTGATGTATGGACAGGGCTGCCAGGTACAGCACCATCATATGATAAAAGTCACAGACCTGGCACTGTGACATGGATTTATCATCATTCTGGTGGCTTCAGAAAGCCATTAATAGCACAGTTATTGTGACATAAGTGCAAAACATCTGAAAATGACTGCTATTAAATATTAAACCAACAACCAATGAAAGACCCAATGGAGAGACAGGCAGCTTTTCCATCCCCTTATCCAGTACAGCGTCATGAGCCTGAAGCATGTCCCAGGAAGCCCAGAATGGGGAACTGAGATAGACCAATTTCCTTTAATGTATGTTTTTGGAAACAAGAACAAATTGATATACCTAGAAGAACATCACAAAAACACCAAGAGATGCAACATCCACAAAACACTGGAGATGTGACACTACAGTGCTACCAATGACTCAGATACATGCTATCATCCGAGAGTGTGGGGAAAGTCTACCTTTAGAATAGAAAATATTCAGTTTTGCCCCTAAACTTGACCATGGTATTCATGTGGATGTTGACAAGGAGGAAAACCGATGGAAACACCTCAGTCCTCTCAACAAAATATCATGAAAGGCGGCAGATCTGGCCCTCTGGATGCTGGAGATTGGGGATTCTTACCATTCCAACATGGCGGTCGATGTTGAAGATGCGTTTGTTGGAGCCCTCTTCATACAGCTTTGAGAGAACGAGCTTCTCTACTCCAAACACCACACCGTCTTTGCACCGGATCCCAATGGCCGTGCTGAAAGGCGCAAACAACTGATCATAAAACACCAGCGTGTGCTACAGACCGACACCACTGAGATGAACAGGGTGACCAGTGTCTGCATATCCAGTGTCTAAAAGCCAGCTCTTGCAGGTAACATTATCCCGGTATCAGCTACAGTACACTGCATACTGCCAAAGACATCTATCATTTTATATACAATATCTTCGAAAAGTTCCTTAAACACATTTGCCCAGAGAAAAACAGCAACAGTTGAATGGTCAAAGTCTGGTGTGAACAGACAAATTACCTGCTGTTTTCCACTGCTTTCATTGCATATTCAACTTGAAACACTCGTCCGTCAGGGGAAAAGGTGGACGCAGACAAATCATACTAGAAGCAAGACAACTAATCACTTACAAAGCTCCAGAAGTAACGATCATCACAGCCTTCGTACTACACGTACGACATTTTTGCCATCTGCCCCCAAAGCTACAAAACGTACAGCATTCAGATGTTATAAGACATACACATTACTAAAACTTATTTTTCATTTTGTCGCACAAGTACATTTGCACGAAAGGGAACATGGCTTAGCATGATATTCAACTGGACAGATTTTTTTCAGATGGACATAATGTAATGACACGTATTACTAAAATATTATGTAAAACAGACCAGGTGTAAATATTTATATTGTTGACATAAGCTACTTTCGCCCTGCAAAAGATCATTTAGAAAAATAAGAATCTATATGCGAAATGTATATTTATAGCGACAGTAAGCTTGCCGGTTGGTTTCACTTTCTCAATGTAGCGCTAGCAAGTGACTCAGCAGCCATGTAGCTAACGTGCTAACTCTTTAGGTAACTTGTCCCTAATGTTGAAAAGACTTATATCTGTCTCAGTGTCGCCGGGAAAGTTTAATTATAGGCGGTTTATAGTGTATACATTTAAACATTGACGTTGAGTTTATTATAGCCTCGATCTAGCCGGATGTGCTCGGAAGGAAGGCCAGCCAGAAACATCGAGTCACTGTATACACCAATTCATACCATTTATGCACTACACTTGCATTGCCATAAGACATAATCCGTTATCGTTCTTACATCAAGGGTGCTGAACTTACCCCGGTGCCGATGGAACTCATGATGAGACACAAATTATTAACTAATTATTTGCGCCTTTCACACCATTCACTTCTTCACTCCTCAGTCTGCCAGTCTCACCAGTAAATAACGAGCAATCTCATTGGCTACTGCAGTATCCAATCACAAGAAATCTTGGATAGGCTTTTTATTCTGCTCATAAATATTTAATAAGACAGATACATAAACATAAATTAAATAGACATGATCTTTTCAGTCAAATATAAATAGTATGTAGTTAGCAAATCCACGTATATCTCTTGATCATAGTTTAACAACAAGTTTAAATTTATATTTGTAAGTTTTAGAATTAGATTTTATCACTCTACCGAATACAACTTGCACTCTAAAAGAGGAGCACAGTTTTTAAACCGTAAAACCAGGTGACTGCATCTCACCACACCGATACCTTGTATTTCATTCATTACATATTTTGAAAATGTATTTATCACCATCATTCTGGTGAGGGTCACTGTGGCATGATGTAACCATGCATCTCTTCTCATCGCCACAGCCTGCAGCTCATTCTGATTCATCCTCATTTATTCCTAAATCTGCTGGGATATATAATCCCCACAGCATGGCCTGGGTCTGCCTCAGGACCTCCGCCCAATTGGACGTAGGCTGACTTACTTCGAGATGAAGGCTGGGGGTCAGGTGCAATACTGTTTTGGTGGCAAATCTGAGCAGAACATCTTTGAACACGTAAAATATTCTGGTCGGCTTCCGAAGTTGTTTTAAACATCAAGCTGAAAGGCTCGACCACATCATCGTGATGGAGCTGGTTTT
>JABFEB020000026.1:4938986-4952102 GCA_019775895.2 Stomatorhinus ivindoensis
TGATATTGAGGTCAGGAGACTGAGATGGCCATTCCAGAACCTTCACATTTTTCTGCTGTAGCCATTGACAAGTTGACACAACTGTATTGGTACAATGGGATGGGTCTGAATAATTGTGAAAAGCCTGTTTGTTTTTATGTTTTTCAGTTCTTTCATGTGGTAATAATACTATATTTTGCCTGCATTAGGCTCTGTAAGACACGAGAGAAAGGTAATTAATTCAGAGATTCCATGTGCAGCTCGGTCAGTGACGGTCGTGTGGATTCTGCCTTTCTCAGTGAGGATCTTGGGCATTGATGAAGTCATTCTCTCACTTTTACAGGGACACAAATTGGGCAGGCAGTGGTTAACATCCTTTGGGTGGACCCTTGAGAACAATGAGCCGGTGTCATTTTAAGAGCAACACGGTGCAAGGGCTTCATTCCCATGCACAGAACAAGTGCTCTGCTCCTCCCTCTGTCGTCGGGGGCGACCAGGGGCAGGGCACTCAATCAATCAAGCACCAACGTCAAAGCTGCAATAAAACGCTCTCACGTAGGATCGATAAAGTATGTATGTGTGTAAAGCTGACACGCTGAGATGTGATTATGGATCCTCTCACAGCCCCTGAAACTGAGCGCTATCAGTGCAGCCATGTCAATTATCAGCCCCCCCCCCCCCCCCCTTCATGCTTCGCATAGCCAGGGGCTGCACTGGTAAATTTCCCTTCCTACCTGAGTTTCCTTGAAAACACAGTTTGGAGGGAAATGTTATGTAAATGCTCACAGAAAGCCTTGGGATGCTTGCTTAATTCTATAACAATGCTGCAAATTTATCGGTTTCATCATAAAAAGCCACTGAGAAGCACTGTTTAACATATCTGCGCATAACTTTGCCACTGACGTTTTCTTTTCATTAAGTGCTATTTTTTTTACTCACAGATTCAATTCTGTTCTTGCCACTAAAACCAAAAACTGCAGTCCCTGGTTGCCAAAGGGATACTGAACACAAATGTTTGGTGTTTTATGTTATTGCAGAGGTGTTAATAATTAAGAAGCACCCAATGCTACTGCTTGTCAATTAACTTTATTTCTCAGAACAGGTCTTTTAGAACTATCTTCAATTTACTTTTACTAATTTATTATGGCTTCAAATTAATGTGGTACTTAAAACTACTGATTATTTCTAATGTGGCATATATTTTTGTAAACAAAAAATATAAGAATTATTTTGTTATACGACCAATATATCTGCAATATTTTACTGGATTAAGCAAATGCCCCAAAACTTTTCTGTGCCCTGTATTTAGTGCGTCAGGGAGAGCTTTGTTCTCCTCTGTCCACTTGGGTGCCCGGGGGTGCATGTCCGTACGGCCAGGGTGCCCGGGGGTGCATGTCCGTACGGCCAGGGTGCCCGGGGGTGCATGTCCGTACGGCCAGGCCTTGGCCTGTAAGGACGAGGCCACGTTGCTGACGCTCCCCGTCTGTCTCTCCCCTCTGCACGCAGGCTGGAGCGGCTCGTAGAGGTGCTGAGGAAGAAGGTGGGCAGCGGCAGCCTCAGGACGGTGATCTGAGGAGGGGCATGGGGGGGCGGGGGGTCGCCTGAGGAGTGATGCGCCTGGCCACATCTGGCGACCAGGCCGCTGCGTTTAACACTGTGCAAACACCCCAGCCTTAACTCTGCAAACAGTTGTTAGAAGTGCTGCACTCAGCCCACATTCCAAGCCCAGATCAAACTGAATCATAAATGTTTAACCAACTGGGCCACTGTGCTTGTATCACTGCCATATTTTTTCTTTCCAAATCACTTATTTTGTTTGATTGCTCCCAATATTCTTTTTTTGTGACTGTTTGTGTTCATGTGGGCAGAGTAACCCTCTTCAAGAGGAAATTTGTTCTTATATTGTATTTTTCTTAAAAGGTTTATTTCCAATGATTTCACAGAATATTACGACCACCACCCCCCCCCCCCAATCATATGGGGAAAATATGGGCTGTGGCTGCTCTGAATGCACATCGGTTTATTGGCTTGTTTTATAAAAATCCAGCAACTGTTTATTGCATGTGTGCCTGTTTATGTATCTGTATGTATTTATGCATACATATATTATTATTTTTAAGAAACTTTGTTACTAGTGTGTACTGCCAATTATGAGTATGCTATTGAGCTGTTTAAATTATTACATTTCACAAAATCATTTCACTGAAACATAAAAAAATGATAAAGCATGTTAATGCTTATTAGCTGTTTGGCTGTGAAATATTTGTGTATTTTACTGAAATATAATAAACAACTTTTACAGACATGCAGTGTGTATGTGTTTGTGGTTTTTATTTTTTTTCACTCAGGGGCAAAGGTTGAGTTTTTCTCAGAGCTGAACTGCTGTATTTGCCTCACTGCCCTGGCAAAACTTCATGCAGTTCCCATAAGTGTAACACTCTATCCCCTGTTACAGTAAAAAAAAAAAGTTTACTCCTAGGAAAGCTAATAACTTCTAGTTGAAGATAAAACTATGTTTAACTTATTGTGTTTGCACAAGGTTCACTTGGTAAATGTACTAATTTCGAACATAACTTTAGAGGGGAAAACTCGTACTTGTAATTAATATTTTGGGAAATCTGGATATTAATCATCTTTACTGGTGATTCTGCTGTCGACTCTGTGGTTCATTTGTCACTATATGGTTACGTCATATACACGTGCTGTAAGGCTTGTACATGTGTAATATGATTGTAGATCATACTACATGCAACAATTTCATGGACTCCAAAACAACTCTTCCACCACTCATTAGTACTATGAAATTATGTGATTTGTTCTCTTGCATAGTGAACCTGTGTTTTTGTTAAGTGAATTTATTTACTTTAGCGTGTTATGAAATGCTACTTTGTTGGATGTACCCTTTGTGCTCAGTAAACAGACATAGCCTATGAGACATAGCTTAAAAACTGCATTTCATTCGTTGGGTAGAGGCAGTGGAGTTTTCATGTCGTTTTTCCTTTTTAAAATTTCCCTTCCATCCAGTCAGATGAATTGTCAGGTTTCTTGGAAGCAGGGGATGACGGGAAGGTTCAGCGAAACGTGTCATCTGCCGCATCTCGCCAGTAATGTATTGTCGCCAGAAAGACACACGGTTGATTTTGGCTGCAAAATGAGTCACGTCCGTAGATCTACTCAAAAACGTGTTACGCGGAGGTACAATACTCTTGTGACAAAACTATCGATTACAAAAAAAACAAAAATGCAGAAAAACATTAAAAATGTCCAAGCGTTCCTTTGGGTTACGTAATTATCTTAGGAAATAATATTGTAACCTACATTACATGTATAATATGATATATCGGACCTAAACTCATTTTACTGTTTTAATCATTTAATCAGTGTTAATATTCTCCTAAAGGAGAAGGCTACATCGAATGAAGTAAATGACCAGAATAATTCAAATATTTTGGTACATTTGGTAATCCCAAATATGAAGGTGAGCATTTATATAAATAAAACATTATTATTGATATTACTATTATTTTTGTTTGCTTGTTTGTAATTGCTTTATATCTGTGAACGGCACCCTTACATTTATTCGGATATATTTTCTTTAAAATAAAAACGAAATACATACAAATACTATAGTCCGATACCTAATTATAAATTATATAGATAACGTGTTAAGTGAGTATTTTGCGGGTCTGTTTATCCGTTCTGTTCCTCCTGGTATTTCTCGGTATTTTCACACATTACCGTAGATACCGCCCACTCCTTGCCACTCTGCATGCTGATAATTTATAAACAAAAGAAGGACAAAACAGATAAGTCGACCTTTGCTGAGGGCTATAGGCCAAACAATTATTTTCGCATCGTTTACAGTTTCCTACTTCTTTATCAATGAGCTGACCCTCAAGTGTTCCTCTTCGTCCTTCATCGGAGCAAGGCAGTTTTGCGACGTGTATGCCAGGAGATGATCGATTATGTACTCAGAAAATGGTGGGTGCACAGTCGCACTCAAGATGCAGTGTATAGAAAGGGGAGCTGCCAAGGCGGGACCCGCTGCTGAGTTTCCCTCCCCTTCAATAGAGCTCGAGACTATTACAAGCTTGTCGATTCCACCTCCATTCGTAACCGTGGTGATCGCACAACCTGGGTGTCCTTCTCCCCGTTAAACCCACAAGAGTCCTCCCACTGTAGCTTTCTGTGGTAATCCTACTTGTTCCACATAACAACATTATCTCAGCTACTTCACCAAAGAGAAAGTTTGAAGCGCTGTTTCATAAAAAAAAAATCAATAACTAGTATTACCTGTACTATAGCAGGCATATTAATTACATAATTTTAACTTCAACAGATCCGTATTCTGTTACTTGTAATCTATTATCTACAGTCCTGCGAGTAATTCTTAATCATTTTAAAAATTGATTCATTTATATTCTAATTAGAAAGAGATGCCAAAATATGTTCAGATTTAATTTTCGATGTGCCTAGCACTCTTTGTGCAGTATATTTTGACCAGATCTTTTGCTCCGCATCAGTGTAGAGGATTGCGCCCCATGCTCACGCCGGCATCAAAAGGAGGGGAATCCCGATTAACCGTTATGAAAACCGATCGCATGATGACAGGACTACAAACAACTTTTTATGGGCTTTAATTAAAAACGTGTTCCGGCAGCCCGACCCTGAATGGCCTTCTAAGAAAAGCGTGACTGATCCTGTTGCTATAACGACACCAAATCTTTCAAGCCTTTTCTTCTTTAATGCACTCCATCAATCCATCCATGTATTCACTACGCACATTTTACTCTACTATCAACATAGCTTTGTAGCAAACAATCCACGCTTAAATGCACATCACACATCAACTTAGAAAGAAACATTTGTTTTTATATTTACCAAAACCAACTTTTCTGATATTTTATTTTATGATGAACAGTTATAGAAATACCCATTATTTGAAATATTTATCAGTTTTTTTAGACAAAGGCTTACATTTTTTGATGATATCATGGATTCCCAAGAAAACTAACGTCATTTGAAATCTGAAAACCTCTCAGGCTGAGAAAGTTATCTTTGCTCGGAAATTAATTCAGCTGTCCGAACACTTCCCAAAAGCCCAAATTTGGATTTAATATTTGATCATTTAATATTTCTTAGATGGGTTTTTGTTTAAAACATTTTAGTGTTTATGTGACGGCCGATACGTTTTACGCTTATTGCTCCAATAAAAGCTGACTTTGTTTTTAAACATTTGACCCCTTTTATTCATCCGTTACGTCATAAACTGCATGCCAAAATATCTTTTTTTATCCTTACCGGTAAGAATTTCACTTAATATTTATTGCCGCTGCATTGGACACAGAAACCAGAGAAAGTTTTTATGACGGTTATTTTATTTATTTCTCATATTTCTACTCTATGCAAGACAAATGGATTAATGAAGACACAAAACATGGGACGCGAGCAGGCAACCCCGGGACCACCAACCTCACTTAGCCGATGCATATTAGGAGGGCAATAAGCCCTAATAAACTTCTTCCGTATAATTTTTAATGGAAAACCAGCTGCTTCTAAAGCTGATTTCGGATAGAGATCTCTCCCTCTTCTCCTTCAGCCTTTGAAAGCCCCTTTCTTTCGCCTGTGATTCTGAAGGGGTATTGCTTTGCTCTTTTCGTTGGCCAAGCACAATTGTGTTATTGGAGATAATTAATTCAATCCCCATCAAAAGGTATTAGAAGCGCCTTGGCCCTGTAGTAGCTTTCTAAACTAAGAATAAAAAAGACAGAGAAGAAAAGTCCACGGGTAGCCTCGCTGATGGCTGCTTTTGAAGTAAAAGGGGTTGCGCATTGTCGTCGAAATTTTTGTCCATAAGGCTGAAGAAAGCACCACGGCTTTTGATGGGAAGACGAGAAATGCCGCATAGGTTGGAAAACAAGGCGCTGCTGAAGTCTCGCTTCTGGACACTGCCCGCTGATAACATATGTCACCCATTAATACAGGCTGCTCGACCTCAATGGATATATTTAATATGCAGGGAACAAGCCGTCCTATTGAATGTCTCGTGGAAGTGCAATAATTACTATGATAATTATTAAAGAATAATTTTAATTATCACCAATCGCATGCATGTCCGTCGAAATAACCCTGTTTCATGATAGTATCTCCATTGATCAAGATGTCAAAATGAGTAGTTTTCGACAGTCGTCTCAAATTGTCCGTTCAGTATGAACGGACAATGCTTTTAATGTAAAAATTGAGCATACTAGTCTACATCAGACTATAAAGTATGCAAAAGTTTGTCACATTTAAAGCAGAAAATGTTTTAACGATGTGAACGATTTTTTTTTTAAAAAAAGGTGTTTTCTCAAAAATGACTCCCGTTAATTTTGCGCGATTAGGAAATCATTAGCAATGGACAATGCCTCGTCGGAGGAAGAGAAACGCCGGACCAATTTCCTTTATGTTTCTTGCCCTTGTAGTTTCACTTTGATGGTAGCGGCACTTTTCCCAGGTCGCTACAAAGTTTGTTTTACCAGCAGGGCTAACTGCGAACACGAATTGTCTAAAGTTCAGAGATTTCGCATGCAAGCAACTGTTCCCTTTACAGGAAATGCAGAATTACATTGAAAACCTGGTTGCACTTAAAGTTTTACAGATGCTTATAATTTAAAGTAATGTGAATTTTCACATTATATTCATACTCGGATGGGTCAAAATGTCAATATGTGAAATTAACGAAATTTCATGTTTCAATTGCGCTTACGTAATGTCCCAAGTAAATTTTCTTACTGCACGAGCCACGAAATAATTATACGCGCGCGCGTGTTTGTATATATATATATACACACACACACACACACACACACACACTAACGTTAATGCTATTAATTCTTTTTTTGTCATAGTGAGTTTGTCTGTGGGAACCACTGTTTCACATTGCTCTTGTAACATCTAAAACAGCTTATCCAGGTGATTTCAAATCGATTCCTGTGAAAATTGCATAATCGACATTACCTGTCATTTTAAACTGGAAAGTAAAGTTTCCTTCTAAATCATTAGTAATTTACAAAGCACTCGAATCTAATTCTCATCAACATTATGACATTAGCATATTTTTAAAAGTATATCCTATCCATATGATACAAATTTATGCTATTTACATTTCGTTATTTTCCTTTATCGAAATAGATTTGATATGTAAACATACATTTCAGTATTTTATGATTTCCAAGTCTCAATCAATGCGTATTTTTTTTTCTCTAAGAAGTCGGATGGCGGAAAATTACTTAGTAATTAACAAGAGTGGAAATGTCACTATTTTTCTATTATTCCCGCACTAATCGCCGTAATATATTTTGAAATATTTAAATTTAAAAAGTGTTAAAACGATCATCGAGATCGAAATTGAATTTTTAAAGCCTCATTCTTTCTGCAATATCGGCGATTTTTTTGTCTTGGGTTTAGGTAAAAAATGGGTAAGATAACTGCAAGAAAACTTGTTATAACGTCATTGTCCCAGTAAAGCGAGGTGTAAAGAATAACATAAAGGTCCTATCTGTGTGAAAACATCTGTAATGAGTTTGATAGATAACTATCAATTAATAAAACACAACATTCAATTCTCAAATCTTTGTAATAAAATACGTATGTAATGGTGTTTTAGGTACATATTTCAATTTTAAAATCCAAAATATGGAAGACGTAGACAATAAAATCATAGTCTGTCTATATAAATTGAATGCCGATGCAAGGAATGACGCAGGTGTAATTAAACTGTCCGCGAAATAATTAGCTATTATTGTATTATTAAACGATATACAACAATAGCAAACAATAATAAAATATTTCTAAAGATTTTTTTCTTTTAGTTACTACACAGCTCATAAACAAATATATTAAATTATAGCAACTGCTATCGGTTTGAAAATGGTTATATAACAGGCTTCAGTTGGCAAATTATATTTCTAATTTCAGCGGGTTTAAAATGTCGCCAAGTATAATAAAAAGCTCTAACCGTTAAATATGCGAATATTAGAAATACAAAATAAATTTTAACACATTCTACATTGGAATGTCAGGCTTTTTTTATTCCATGCGATTTGACTGGTGTGTCGAACTCAATTGAATTCTCCATTTTATTTGCGCATCGGGGGGCAATTACATGATAATTAAACGAATTTCACGGTTACTCAGCCAAAATGTGTGCCGACAAAATACCATGATCAAAGTAAAATCTGTTCAGGTTCAGGAGCCCTTCGTGTAGGTTACAATTGACAAAAAGATTATTTGGCCTTTCTATGATATTGTTGATATATCCGTTTCAATGGGCATGCCCACACGCATGTATTTCTCTTGCAACGTGCTGAAATGATACTTAAGTTCCGCGTTTTTGTTAAAAATTAGCACTCTTTATGTTCATTTCCCGGTTCTGTCATAGATTAAACGAATAAGCGGCTGATTTGAGTGTTAATCACCTAATAAAACAAGGACCGAAAGACAAAAAACGCGGAGGAAGCGCTAAGGGCGAGCGCCGAAGAACGGAGCAAGGAAACAAGAACAAGAAAGGCTTTCTTCTCGAAATATTTACCACGATTCTGAAAACACTTAAAATCCGAAAATATAAAGGTTAAAGAAAGTTAAAGAGATAAAAGCTCGGCTGTCGAATCATATTAATGTAACGACTGATGTATATTTATAGATCGGCTAATATATAAACAATCAACTTTATATATAATGTTTATATACATATAACTATCATTTATATATAAACAAACAACTGATAAATAGTAGAATTGTAATACAAATACATGCGAACTGCATCATTTATTAATTCAGTTAACGTAACAAATAATGTAAGATTTCTGTATACGTCATTGTTTCAGATTCGAATGGAATTATTTCCAGAAATTACAAAAAGTAAATCAAGATACTTTTGATTTTTTATTTAAAAATTACCAAGAAATAAATTATGCAACCCAAATGGCACGAGAGTAAACAGGAAAAGATAACAGATAAGCAGTTGAATAACTCTCAATGCGCTTCACTTAAAATATCACAGAAGACTTGGGAATTGCTTCACAAAGAAATGCGTTTTTATTTATAATAATGCATTTCACTGCGGATGAACGTTTTATATATACAAAATTGTTTAAATGTGTATGTCAAAACTAAGCAAATAAAACCAAAGCAATGAGTTAAATGACAACATCTAGAAACGGAACATCTGGTCGCAGAGGATTTGTTTTTTTTTTGTCTTTTCTTTTTACATTTTTACCTGTATTACGTTGACAGTCCACAAAACCTTAGTGACCTTCATTCATGCGCACTGTAACATATTGGAAAGATTCGTGGTGGCGACTACAGGTTCGGGGGAATACAACATTATTATACAAGATCGAATTTGTTTTAATTAAATACACTACCAAAACACTTGCAATGATTTCCAGCTGGGATATACAGTCATTCAAATGGCACACTTTACAGTATATTTTATTTTATACATTAGCATTCTTATACATTAAGGTAACAGTCTTTATGCACCAAGTGCATGCAAAATAAAATATTTTCTGCTGTCTTCCTTCAGTACGGTAGAAGTAACAGGAAACTAAGATGTGTTAAGAACAGGTCTCGAATACACACCTTGATAGTAAGAAGCTTCTATTGCAGAAGGGTCCATGGAGGCTCTTCCCGCCATTGTGGCACTGCCGAGCGGCAGACTGGAAGAAATACCTGACCCGTAGGAGTACTGCAAAGCCTGCTCGTACGCCTTCAAGTCCAGTTTATGCTGCTGCTCTGAAGAAGACATTAAATTATTGATGGAAAACGGATGATTGAAAGAATAATGTGGGTCTCCTTTAAGGTGTAGCTGGGATTCGTGAGACATCGAATGCGGAGGCAAGGATATGGAGGACAAGACAGTAGCCGAACTGGGCACTGGGTGCACTGGCGGGCCGCTGTTCTTCAGTTCAGAAACTGTGGTGCCGCTCGAGTGGTCCAAACTATGAGGACTAGATGACTGGTTTGAACTGGAGATGGAGCTGGAGTCCATATGTCCACCCTTATTGTTTGCACTGTCAGAAGGCGAACCCGAACCGTTGGACTGATCTTTCCTGCCATCAGATCCTTTGCTCGCAGACAACTTTTTCTCGCACTTAAAGCGCTTCTGCCTGCGGAGGTAGCAGCCATTCTCAAACATATTTCCAGAATCTGGGTGCAGGGCCCAATATGAGCCTTTTCCTGGTTTATCGGGCGACCGGGAAACTTTGACGAAACAATCGTTGAACGACAGCGAATGTCGTATAGAGTTTTGCCACCTCTGTTGATTCTGCCGATAATAGGGAAACAGGTCCATTATCCACTGGTATATCTCGCTAAGTGTGAGCATCTTGCTCGGCGATTGTTGGATGGCCATGGTTATTAGAGATATGTACGAATAGGGCGGCTTTGCATGTGGGTAACTTCTTCTAAAAGTCTTAGTGTCCCGCACCCGGTTCAGACTGGGCTGCCCGTACGCCATTGAACTCATGGTCGGACTCATGCTGGAGTAAGGGGTCAGCGCGTTCATGGAAGCCTGCTGAGCGGACATGGCGTTCATGTTCGTGGGGCTGAGAGCGGCGCCCATCGCCGATACGCCGCTAGTCATCCCATTGATTGCGCTCGTCGCGCTCGGGGGCATCCCTGTCATTGTCCCGGGGCTAAGTGTGGCACCCAGACTTGGATTGCCATAGGACATATTGAAAGAACTGGGTGTCATATTTCCGCTGGTAGACATACCCATGTAACCGTTCATGCTATTCATAGAGCCCAGTCCTGTATTCATACCGCTGTTCGGTACAGATGAGTACACCTAAAAGAAAAGAAAACAAACAATATTCACACATTTAAATACCCAGAAAAATGTTTGAATGCTGCTCTTAAATAAACACTTCTATATTAACAATGGACCATATTAATTTACACACAATAACTTCTGCGCGTTAATTCTTTGAAATTGTGCTTAAATAGATTAGGTTCTCTGTAGCATTCAATGCAAATGTGTTGACAATGAGGAGTGATAGTTTTACTTAAAGACGTCTCGTGTCTGTTAAAATTTGAACAGAAAGATAAAACTCAAGAAAAACAAAAGTGACGATTATTCCATCGAAATCATGACTCAATTTTTTAATAATACAAGTGGGTCAGATTGCACTTTTTAGTTGAAAATTAAATTAGCACAATGTAATAAGGCAAGTGAAAATGTTTTAATTTAAATGAAATAGTAAATCGACAGTAAGTACTAAATTAATATTAAAGACTAGTACACTGATATATTGCACCCGTGTAGGTGTTTTGTTCGTATTTCACAACCTTAAATATCATAGGAGATATAACATGTATATATTTAAGCGTATTTATTGTCACGTGATTAACATTTTAAAACACATAAGCGAATGTCTGACTGGCTTAGTTGGATAAACATTAACATTTTAAATGTAAATTTTAAACAAGAAAATATCACCAATCTCTGAAAGACAAAACAAGAATTTCAGTCTCGCTACCGCGGGTCTGGACAACAAATGGCTATTATAAGGAGCTTCATAAAGAAATATATTTGAAACTGAAAGTTTCATTTTTACTGTTGACTCAAACAGGAGAAGTTTTGAAATTCTGCTAAGGACCCGCGGGGTAAGCTGTGGCACACTATACACGTTCACTGCTGCCACCCGGCGGGTTCGCTGTTCTTGAACTGTGCGAAGAATGATCCTGAAACTAAAGCCGCATAAGAATGTGTTCCCGAAACAGTCTACCAAAAATTTTAGCGGTAGTAATAGTACTTTACCTTTTTACTATGAAATCACTTAAGGACATAATCTGTTCGCATCGTATTTATTCAGTTCATCTACACTTCTAGTCGCTCAGTGAAGTCAAACAGGCAAATAAATAAAACGCAAATATAAATTGATGTTAGAAACATACCTCTTGCGCGTCACTGTAATAGCTGCTCCAGTCTGGGGTCTCTTGTCCTTCCATCTTTACAGTACCCAACATTTCGGTGAAAACTGCAAATTGTTACCATTCAATCTCAAGACCAAAGTTTTAGGAGAAGCGATTCTTAAAAAGTGGTTCGCCGACACGAGGCGCAGCAGCACCGCGACCAGAGGTGCAGAGGAAAGTGAGGAAGTGTTGAATGTGGTGTGAGTTGGAGTTTAGCTCCCTCCGCCGTTTGTTACGTCGCAGCGGTACGGCCCACTTTTTTCATTCGCTTAGGTCCCACGCTTTTTTCCCCCAAAGAAACACCTTCATCACGAGTGCACCTGCAACTTACAGTACACCGCTCAATGTCATGACGAGGGGACGTGGCAGTATTAGATCAAGTATAACCAAAGCGGCTGTTGTGATCATTGCTTTCTTTAATAATTGTGGACAATAAACAGTGGACATGGGAGTGTGTGTGTGTGTGTGTGTGTGTGGGGGGGGGGGGGGGGTACACACACGGACATATGGGTATCATTTATCATTTACCATGGATGTAGCTTCAATATATATATATGAAAAGTAGATAAAGACGCAGGCTATAACTTAAATTAATTGCCTCGTAATTAAAATGAAATGGAAGGGAAACTTTTATTTATAATTCTTTGTATTTTTTTTCCAACTTCACTGCCTATCATGGTGTTCATTTATTTTCTACTATTTCTGATTATTATTATTATTTTAGACCAAAAAGAGGGAACTTTTTAAATACATTTTGGGAAGCGATATTTCTTGAGTCACTTATTAAAGTTATTACGCAGAAAAACACAACAGCCTGCATATCAAATACTTACGAACACGTTAGAATAATATACAGATAAATCCATTAGAAAATTAAATGGAATTTAATTTAGAGTACATAAATCAATAACTAATCATCCGTATTACGATGCTGTATTCCATATTTTCAGTAACTAGATAATAAACAAACAATACATGTAATTAATGGTCTAAGAAAAATAAATAGTTTCTTTCAGCACATGTGGTGTGTATGTCTTTACAGTATATGGAATCGCAAGAAAATTAAAAACAATAGTTTTACACTGGTATCTTGTACGATTTCAAAAATACTTACAATAGCGCCTCCCAGGGCTACTGCCTCGTATTAGGCATTAATGCGACTTAACCTCCTGAGACCCC
>JABFEB020000026.1:4952202-4971364 GCA_019775895.2 Stomatorhinus ivindoensis
AAAAATACTTACAATAGCGCCTCCCAGGGCTACTGCCTCGTATTAGGCATTAATGCGACTTAACCTCCTGAGACCCCACCCATTCATTTATGTCCATTGTAGTGGACATTTTGTTTTTGCATCTATCTTTTCACCGATGTAAGGAAATATATTATTGTTGTACACTAAAGAGGACATGCTGTGAAATTAGATTTTTTTTCAAATTAATTTTTATTTTTAAATTGTAAGATGTCTTATTTCCTCCAAAGACAAATAGCCTACAATTTAAGGACACTTTTTTCCTTGGGTCTCAGGAGGTTAAAATATATCGAATGCTCTCAAGACCTTATTAAGAACTCTTTTTGAGAACCTCTCTCCCCCCCTTTGAACTACTGCACATTTAGTAGTGAATATTCAAAATGTCCTCTTAACTAACACAAAAAAACAACGAGTTACACCATAACAGCTCCCTCACGTACATAATTAGAAATCTTCAATTCAAATCTGAAAAAATAACTGCACAATATTGATAAAAGAACATTCCCATGTTTACTAGTAGGTCTACATTTGAAACATGTTTTAAAATATCATAAATACCTACGATATACATGACAATTTACGGATGAATAAGTATTTGTTTAATACGTCTTATTTTGTCAAAATACTGTGATGTCATTAAATGATTTTATTTGATATGTCATCCCCATAATATTTATTATTATTAAAAGATATTTCGTGTTTCCCGAAGTCCTGGGACAAGGTTTTTACGGCTTCGCAAACTGAAGTCTCGCGGCAGCTTCACGTTAGCGACCTTCGTGTTTCTCTCTCACGCCTGCGGTTCGCTGTTAAAACACAGATCACGGTGTCACCTTCTACTGTTAATCAATTTATGACCGAATAACACGGGTAATTATCACCCTACATAGGATTATCCCAGAGTGATTTCAAACAGCATTAGCGAAAGCTAATCGATTTGCAGAGAGCAGATTAAATTGCCACTATGCGAAGACAATGCGCTTCTGAAGTACAAGGCGGTTTAAAATGCATAGGGTTTTCATTATTTTCATTTGACCAAGACGTTCATGTTTTAGTCTGCACATTCGTATTACGACGCAAAGACGTCTTTTGTTGTGATGTAGAATGATTTCACTTGCAATGAGGTCATAATGCACGTGTAAAATTCATCCATTCTTTCGCTTCCAAAAGGATGTTCAATACAAGACCTTTAGGGTGTATATCTGCACATACAAATGTCTAAAAAAAGAACAGCATTTCATTTTACCCCTAACATCACCTGTGATTAAGGTTATAATTAGAAATGCAAGACCATGTTTTGACTTCAGCACTGTCATGTAAAAATCAACCTTTCACAGTTCAAATTAGGCTACTCTGACTACACGACGAATCTGGATGAATGGTTCACATGTTTACAGTATACTCCACATACAATGTTTGACACGTCTTTTAATGTGTGTGTCAGGTTTTGTCTAGAACATTCCCAATACATTCCAGACCCATTCAGATCATTAGTAATGTAATTTCCGCAGTATAGTAAATAATAGCATGCAGGGTATGTATGAGAAATGTATGCGTATTACAACAAATTGAGAACTTATAAAGATTACTATTATAAAAATGTCAGAAACGTACGAATTACGTGGCAAATGCAAAAATTACGAATAGGCTATAAGGAAAAATCAAATAAACACTGTTGGCCTTAATATAAAAATCCTTTTGAAAAAAACATATAGAGAAATTACATATTGGCGGCTGCTATTTTTTACACAATCAAACTTCTCTGCCGTTTTTACTTTTCGAAGATAATATTATTTCTTCCATCAGATAATCTGGCCCTTGATTAGGCTATAAAAACTGGTTATATTATGTGACGTCACGAAAGTATGTTGAATAGAGTACTATAGTGTCAATCAATTTTCCCCAGTTTCGCAAGCTATATATATATATATATAGGGTATATTTTACATCACATATGCACAACGATTCTTTTATTATACAGCACATTATGCATTTAAGCACAATCTGAGGTGCAGTCTCCTAGATATATTATTTTGAAATAAATGTACAGCCAGAATGGTCTGCAATAATCTGCATGCAAGTTCGTTTTAACATATATTGGATAGGCCTATTCTGGTCGTTTCAGCAATATTGTGCTTGAGGCATTTTCTAGAATTCCCTGGGTACATTTTCAGTACCTCGGACAGGGAATCCTTCAAGGCCTATGTCTGATATTGCTTTGTATGGTTGTTTATTGTTTGACATTACCATCACAAACGCCTGTGCTTGACTCCTGTTACTTGATTCGACTACAGACCTATTTACTTTTTTATTTATCTGATCCGATCTATTGTGGCTATTCCTTGATGTATTGGTCGGCTTACAAACTTCATTCGATATTATCGCGTTATGATCGCCAATATAATGACACACACACAGTATTCGCAATACACGTGCTTCTCTCCGTCTGTGCATGCATAGGTAATTTTAAACACATCAACATTAACGCGGGCTTCTTGTTTTTCCGTGCTTCTCGGTGTACTAGGATTCACTCAGTCAAAGAATGTTAACCTTTCCACGTGGTTCCGTGCAGTTGACTGGTTGCTAGGAGACCTTCGGCATTTACTAGCCCTCAGTGATTTCAAAGCCCTGAAGAGGACAAGCAAATTGAAAACTTAAGATCAGACAGAGAAATCTCACAAAGGCGTCTGTATTTGAGCATGTAAATGAAATATAAACAAAAAAACGAAGCAAACTTATGAGGGACTTATTACTCGCCAGCTGTTGCATAAAGGTAAGATGAAAATACCAAACCAAGGCCGCGGCGTTTTCTTTACTCGCTAACCAGCTATACGTAGAGCTATAGCGTGAAACCCGTAGCTATAGTTAATTAATCAATCCGCTAAGGATACGCCAGTGAGTTATATAAAGAAAATACACGTATGGTAAGATAAGCGGTATTAGTCATATGTCGTAGTTATTTCTGTAATCGGGTAACCAGGAGACATTTTACAATAGCTGGATGGCCAGAAAAAAGCACAACAATAGCTTTAGGATCGGAAAATTGCATAATTTTCAATTACCCCTCAACTGCTGTTATAATTTAGCGAGGCGCTTTTGATCATATGACCAAAATCAATAGCTGCTGAAAGTCCCTATAATTTCGCAGGCGGGGACCGGCAAGTTTTTATTAGGCTATTATTATTGTTATTATTAATATGTCTATCTTAACTAAATGTGAACCTCTTAAATCTTGTTGGCAGGTGCTGCACTCGAATGGAGCAGCTAAAAGCATGCAGGCGTAGACAGGCATGTGTGTTTTCCGTTCGCTTCGGAAATTTACTGCTACACCACCTTGTTATCGGCCAGCAGAACAACGTTAAAGTTAATATAAATACTCACGGTTCATACTATTACATAGTGTAAGGAAGCTGATAGTACAATTTATAATATCATTGCATCGCAATAATCCTGCATAAGACATATTTGCGTAATCGCAGTGTCATTTTATTTGTTACTTGCTGTTGTATATTCGTTTGCGTGTAGGCCTATTTATGCAATGTAAACAATAATTATGAATTTTTAGTAGCCCTATAATACACAAAAAACTAAAATTCTTAAGAATGATAATGAAAAGAACCGAATGCCCGAGTAAGCTCATAAAGTATAGTAAAGGCGACAGCATTAAAAGTATTTATGTGGACTAGAATTAAATGATTAATTCAACTAGAAGAAAGCAGTACGGGTTACTCCATTTGTGGATTTAAAGCCGACCGGGTCCTTATGTTTGTGTGGGGTGCGGAGGTAGCCTTACTTGTGACATACTGCCCGGATGACAGCGATCATGGATGTATAGGGAATTGTTTTAAATTGATGCATTTGTATGAAATGATTAATATTTATAATTAATTTGTCACCGCAATCATGGACATAAACAAATATATTGTTACTTTTCATGTCTCTGACATTTATGTGGGTTTGTTCAAGTGTGTATATACAGTAGTACAAGCATAATAAACATACAGTATTATAGAGAATGTGCTTGAACTAGCTATGGCAGTTAGTATGTGGAAAATTGGACCATTTGGAAAGGTTAGTAGAGCGCTGGTGGCGTCTGCAACCAGTAAGCCTTTAAAATACTCTAAATTGGGGCTGTGATTGAACTGGAGCAGGGCACCTGAGTGAAGAGTATTGTTAGAGTAATGTATCACCTTGCAGAGAGATCCTGTGTGGCAGACAGCACAGCCATGGAGGTTCCAGCTGAATTTATCTCAGATGATGAGCCCCAGACTGTATCCAGCTCTCACCTCAAGAACAAGCACCGGCAAGCTGTGCCCATTAGACCAGCTGGACTGAGCCAAGTGGAGATGGGAAGCCCAAAAGAATTATGGGGAAAGAGCAGCTACAAAGTGGCAGAGAGCTGGAGGAGCAGGAGTGTGTCTTCACCACAGAAAGCCGCTGTGAAGCCAGGCATAGCTCACATGGCAGACAGCGCCAAAACAGCAAGAAAGTCACGCAGGGCAAAGGCGCTTCCAAAACCCAGGTCAGCGAAGCCAGCTCTAAGAAGCGGGATGTCTGTGTTTAAGCCACACACCTCTACCCAACAAGCGCCCATTTCCCGACAAGAACAACCTCACATGCACCCTTGCTGGGAGACCTGGCTGCCAGGTAGTAAAGTTTGCCAAAACGCAGGGATGGGTCAATGGAAACGCCAGGTGCTCCGTGGGCCGGCGTCAACGTTCAGACTGGAGCCCGTGAACAGAAATTCCAGCAGGACTCCCGCAAACACCTGGAGCATGAAGTCCGCGGCTCATTTGCTGGAGGAGGCCAAGCAAATCGCCGGGATTAAGTCCGTGGGAGAAGAAATGGCCCCTGTGGAAGAAGAGCCAGATCAGACACCTACTGGGGACGCTGGGAAGACGGTGGATAGGAGCATCTGGGGCACTATGAATGTGGAGATGCTGCAAGTGGTGCCAGGAGACAGCGTGGAGAGTGAGGTAAGCCAGCGGCATTGGCTAAGGTTACACTGATAAAAGCCTTGGCAAAGCTACCCGCTGTCCCTCAGCGTCTCGCTCCTTTACACTTTCCTGATATTGTCTAGTACATATATTAGTAAAAAGTTTTTATGCACGGGGCTACCCGGACTGGAGCCCAGGGGCCAACACTAAAAAGCTAACCTTATTAAAAAACAATTAACTACAGCCATCATAGAAAATATAAGAGGGGGAGGGGGGTGAGGGCTTTGACTGCTCAAATAGCCCAGGGGCATGTTAATGTGCCTCTGTATGCCAACATTCATAGTGTTCATTGCACCACCATACAAATTCAGTGGTCAAGGGATTTGCATTAGGAAAGAAAATAGTTAAGTCTTCCATAATTATAAATAAGCCATATGACTGTTTAGCATGGAAGATCATGTTGATACTGTGTAAGCGATTCAAGATTCTTCATTTGTCTTTTGTACATCAGTACGTAGAGTTCCTTACACCTTTTGTATCTGAAGTATATAAAAATCGCAATTTCACTGTTGCTTTCAAGGTGTGATTGATTATGGTAGGAACTTTAAATGGCTACTACCATTTAAGTTGAACTATTGTTAAAACTTTGTTGTTAATTATAAATAGGTGGGATAGTGGGTACATGTGATATATGTAATATACAGAAATAGGTAGGAAGAAGGACAGAGTTTTAATTAGAATTTTATTGGTCTCAAAATGAAGTAAATTCTTGCAATATGCTGCATTGATATTGTTAAATATTAAGTTAGGAAAAACAATATTTGTAGTAAAATGCAGTACTTCTCTGTAGAATTACAATTAAACCACATTATTCACTTTGCTAGATACAGTGGTCTGCCAGCCTTTTGCCACACAGTATGGGAGAAAGCATTGTGACAGACTTGGAGAAATGACAGCCTGGCCCTTTAAGGAAACTACCAGACAGATCTAAAAATCTAGAGGTAGAGACAGATATCAAAGGTAAACAAGACACTGCTTTCTGTGGGTCCTGCAAAATCCGCAGCGGAGCCTCTTTGCGTCTGCTCCCGCTCTCTCTCTAATTCGTTACCCTTCCTCCTGCTTGGGTTGAGCGGTCTTACCAAGAGCTCAGCTGCCGGCTCTCGCCGATGGCCCAGCAGACACTGGACCATGATGTCCGCTTCATCCAAGTAGGCCCCGGACCTCACGGGTCTCTAAGTGGCTCTGTCGTCCTGTGCTGAGAATAGGATAAGTAAGCGCATTAGCTGTAATGCGTTTCTCTGCTTTGTTTAAAAAGGCCCTTTATTCAAAAAGGAGCTGCATTCCATGATGGAAGTAATTGACTAGGGTGCTACAAGATCACGCTTTAAATTAAAAGGCTTTAAAGACCTTTTCATTGCACTTACTGGCATTATATTATAAGTGTGATTCAGGTTGTCGTTATTAGGCGATGAAGTTAAATATTACTATCTCAGTGACGCTTCTAAAAGAATGATTTACAGTTTGGGGTAAGAAAGCTGAAAGATAAAATGAGATAAGCTAAGAAATGACTCTTTAATCAAGCCAGCCCTGTGATCGGATGGTGAGGTAATGCTCTCCTAAGGTATGCCATTCATTCACAAAATGCCGCTGTAGCAGACTTTGTAATCAGTGACCTGTTACCTGTGTAGTGTCTTTAAGATTCGCTGCGATATGAGAAACTGTTCTTTCAGGTACACTTCAAAGGAGGACTTTGATATGGCTAAAATATTTCTGCATTTTGGGAAATAATTTGTGTTACAGGAAGAATTTACTGTACTTTGGGGCACCAGATTAGGAATATAAATTTCTATAAATATGAAGTTCATATAAATTTCTATAGAATTTCAGATACACTCTATGGACAAAGTTGAAAGCATAGAAAATGACCAAAATGTCTTGATATGCGTACCAAGTCATTTGGACAGTTCTATGCTTCCAACATAGTGGGGTCAGTTTGGGGGGAGGCCCTTTTCTGTTCCAGCATGACTGTGCCTCAGTTTACAAAGCAAGGTCTATAAAGACATTGTTGGGTGAGTTTGGTGTGGAAGAACTTGATTGGCCCACACAGAGCCCTGACCTCAGCCCCATCAAACACCTTCGGGATGAACTAGAATGGAGATTGTGAGCCACACCTTCACGTACAACATCATTAACTGACCTCACAGATGCTCTTCTGGATAAAAGGGCAAAAATTCAATTCTCACAGACACACAAAATCTTGCGGAAAGCCTTCCCAGAAGAGTGGCAGCTGTTATAGCTGCACGAGGGGGGGACCAGCTGCACATTGATGCTTATGCATTTAGAATGGGATGTGATAAAAGTTCCTGTGTGGATAATGGCCAGGTGACCCAGTACTTTTCTCCATATAGTGCAGGTTAAAAACTGAATGTAAAAAAACGTTCTAATCATTAGTTCTGAATATCAGTCAAGTCCAGACAAATCTACACACAAAACATTTTATAGACTTTAACAAATCAGAGAGAATACTTAAACAGCAGAAGTATTTCATAGCAACTGCAATACACATAATAAAATCTAACAGTGAAGTGTAATGCATGTCATAAAAAGAGGGCTGATGTCGACCTCTGAGGACTAACCTCAGGCATCTTGGACTTTCACCCATCCTGGGCTGGTCCATCAAAAAACTCTGGCCTTTTTTCTCTCCCTGTAACTCCTGGATGCAGCTTACAATTTCCCTCTCTGTTTCATCCTCTGTCCTGGAGCTTGCTTGGGCTGACACATTACATCCAGTGGCGACTGCTCTAAGACTATGGGGGAATCTTCGCTTCCTCACAAAAATGTCACAAAAAATGTTGTCAAATATGTACAGTTGTATTTATATCGGTATTACAAAGAGCATGTTAGAACATGTTAAACTTCTTGGCTAGTTCCTTCAGAATTAGAAATAATTTCTTGCAGGTCGTCTTTTTCTCACATATTACATTCCCATGATAGCACAATCCAATAAAACCTACCGAAGTGCAGTTTCTCTGGATTTCAATGGCACTTCTATTTTCAATACAGCAAAGCTAAATGTTTATTAGACCAATGCTTCAAAGCATCATTTTAAGGGAAGCTCACTGTCTCTGGGAGTAAATGGGGCTTCAGAATATGCTTTGATTTTAGTGCAGCAAACCTAGACATTTACTGTATGAATGCTTCAAAATGTGAATGGGGCAGTGGGCAGGTCAGGAAGCTGGGCTGCCGCACGATGATTGGAGGAACTGTCAAAGGGGTTACACCTCTTTTTGATTGACAGCATTTTGGAAATATACTTTGGCATCAGAATATTTCAAGTTCAGTCCCATGACAATATTAGGCAAGATAATTCCTTTCATTTTTTCAATTTTATTTTGTATATTTTCTACTGTAAATAAAAACATAAATGTAGTGTAATTGAGTTTGCTCCTTGTTTCTTTAGTAAGATTCATTAGTAGGCTAGTAAAGTTCATTTGTTCATTTCAAACTAGGTTGTGGGGGGGGGGACTAGCCAGCTTCCCCTGTTTGACAGACCACCAGCCACCACTGATTGGATTTGTCCCTGCTGTTTCCTTATCTATCCATACTATGGCTGTCAATAGATTAAAATATTTAATCGCACAACTGTCCATAGTTAATCACAAATTAATCACAAATTAAATTACAAATTTATTCAACATTTACCATTAAGGGATTTTTCAGGTGTTGATTTTCTTATCAATATTAGATGCAAATGTGTTCTTATGCAAATGTATGCATTTATTATTGGAAATCAATTACCAACAATAAACAACAAAGATTGTCGAAAGGTCATCAGAAACCCTTCGTCACTTAAGAAAAACTCAAACCCAACAACAGATCGGCACGTTGACCTGCTAAATATCTCATATTATTTAGTCATAAAACTAAGTAGAGATCAGAGGTCGGCAACCTTTTAAAGCAAAAAGCCCTTTTATAGTAAATGTCTGACCCAAGATTTTCAAAGAGCTCCAATGGAAACAGAAGAGGGTTTGAGATACGATTTTTAAGGCGATATCGGTACATATGCATTTAACACTAAAACAAAACTTAAAGTACTTACAAAGAATAAAGAAAAACAATCTGGGGGGTTCTCAGTTTTAAATCACTCAGACGCGCCAAACCACAAAGGTGACTAATATCACTATATTGTTCAGTTCTGTAGCGATAGTCTTCACCCTCACCCAAGTTCGTTTGGCTCTGCAATTGTCTGCCCTTCACTCTCCACTTCACTACTTGTAACTGCTGACCGAGCAGTGAAAATGTCCTCACCACTCCGACCTCAGCTGGCTATAATATGTAAATCGGACAAAATTTTACGAAGATCCGGGAAGGTGTGATGACGATATACTATGAAATGAATATGAAAGAATTAGGAATCCCAATAAACTTAATAAGCCTACATCCAATCTCGGACACTGAAAACTCCGGAAAGCATATACAGTGGTACCTCACAACTCGAATTTCCGTTCAGAACTTCAGATCGAATCTTAAAAAGTTTGAGTTGTGATCGAATTTTTCCCATAAGAAATAATGGAAAACCAATTCATTGGTTCCCGGCCCCAAATAATTATACCTAAATATTTTTTTTAGCATTTAAACACAAAATGAACTGGATAAAACAAGAAGAGCATATACTGAGCTAAACACATCTAAGGACATTTATCAAAACATTAATTTGTAAAGTAAGAAAATAAATGTATCCAAACAATGTGTCCTGCCCCGATCTTCCGCTCCTTCCGTGTGCCACGCCCCCTCGTTAACCCCCTGTGGAATCCCCGTGTGATCAGGGTTTCTGGTTGTTGTCATTAGTCCTCTGTATTTCGTCCGCGTTTCAGTTTGTTTCCCCAGTCCGGTCATTGTATTGTCCTGCGTTTCGCCTGCTTTACCTGTAATTAAACCCCGTATTCCCTGATACCCTGACATCTGCGCCTTTGTCTCCATCCTGTCCCCGCTCGGTACAACAATGTTATTATAATTAAACATATTAATGGTTTATTATTAATATTAAAATGAATAAGAAATATTTATTTTTAAATGTAAATACATTTTTAAAATTTTTTTATTATATAATAATTATTACTGTTGCTGTCTATTGGCTAAATGTATTTTTACTGTCTAAATGCATGCATTCAGCTAGTGTAAACATGCACGATGCTATCACAGCTATGCGAGGCTGAGACTGAAGCGTTTCCGTTGAGAAGCATGCCCCACGACTCACTTCCCCGCGCCTACAAGTTATATTTGGTCGGCATTCACGGTTTGACTTCTGATATTCAGATTGAGCTCTAGGTAATTTTTCTAATGATTTTGAGAACTGATTTTGAGAACTGTATACCATTTGACCGGAGACATACTCTTGTAGGGAATGACTTTGAGAAAGCTGTAAATTATGCAGAATTGCACGACAGACCGCCTCATTTACATATAGCTAATGAAATACCTAAATGAAAAATAATAGTAATCCATAAATAAATAATTTATATTTATGATCGTATTATCATAACATGTTAACATGAAAATGCGAATGCGTCTATCATTCTGAGAAGAGCCGCAGCCTGCATTGTATTTAAGACTAAGATGTACTTCGGTGGTAACTCATTTCACATCAACAGTAACTGCAAATAACTTTGGTCTTGTCGATGGACCCATTTGAGGCTGAACATTCCATTCAAAATACCCTTTTCTTTGTTCATTATCAAGCTGCCATCCGACTCAACACGCGTTAATGGCATCAAAAAAAATTAATCACGTTATAATGAATTCCCGTTGCTATTATCGCATTAACTTTGACAGCCCTAATATATACATTTTCTGAAACTGCTAGTCCTATTCTGGGTCGTGGGGAGTCCAGAGCCAGTAGGTGTAAGGCAAGGAATAACCACGGATGGGGCACCAACCCATCACAGGGCATACTCACAGGCGCACATCTGTGGCATTATCGGCAGTGCTGACTTAATAGTTAAGGAAGCGCACTTGTAATTGAAAGATTGCTGGTCCAAATCCCCAACCAGCAAGGCACCACTGAGGTACCCTGAGCAAAGTACCGCCCCCAAGCACTGCTCCCTGGGTGCTGAATTAGCTGCCCCCTGCTATGTTGCATATGGGTTAAATGCAGAGGGCATATTTTGCTGTGGTGTCAACAATGACCACTGATCATCAAATTCAAATCTATGTGCAATTCGGCAACTCTAATCAGCCTTACCATGTTTTTGGACTGTCGGGGGAAACTAGAGTAGCCAGAGGAATCCCCACAATGACACACGGAGAGCATGCAAACTCCAAACATGGAACTCTGGTAGAACACAGCTCCAGAGGTGTGAGATGACAGTGCTAAGCACTGTACCACCAAGCCACACCCTGTTTCCTTATTTGGTATCTAAAATAGCATTCGGTATTTATTAATCACATAACTTTATTAATTCCAGGAGAGCAATTCAGTTTGACACCGAGCCCAGTTCACATAAATAAACTCAAAGGGAGCAGCGGTCAAACATTAATATGCTGCAGACAACAGATCAGCATATGGGTACAATGGACTCATTTGATACTCTATTGTCTGAGTGAGAGAATAATAATAAAAGGCAAAAAAATATATATAAATTGTATATGAGTGTTCAGAAAAATGTCATTTAGGATATATATCCATCAGTAATGGTCTCTTGTTTCAGGTGATATATGGTTACACTAAACGATTTAAACTTTAGTTAAAATTTACCAGGCCTAGATTGGCCACCTCAATGAAGTGAGCATTGTTCCCTCAAAAGGTCATGATCACATTTATAAACAAATCATTTGTTTTTAAACTGACTTTAATTTTTATTGTTACTTTGAAGTCATTATGCATATAGCAGCAATTGAAATGTGATTGAACTTGATCTTCTACATGTTGCTTTGTGATATCATTTCTGGTTTTGAAGGTTTTTCAAAATTTCATTCCATAAAATGGCCTCTTCTTGATAGTTGCACCAAAAGATTCTTCATAAAATGAACATCTTTGGGCAGCATTTATTTATTATGGTGGAATTAAAAATGGAAATCACACTTTTCACTTTTACCAAGATACAGTTAACCTTTATGAAATAATGCATAATAAATATGGCAGTGTGAAAATTCAACAACATTTACAGTTCTTTTACTAATAATTTTAAAATAGTAGTCATAGTCGGATAGTTGCACCACATATATTGACCCTTTAAATGAGCAAAAAATGTCGAATAACTAAATTATTTGGAATAGTTGAACTGAACTGTTGTTGGACGTATAGGATTTTGGGTCATGTTTAGTCTCTTATGTGTTCAGAATGTCCTCCATCAAGATGCATTCCTGGAGCCTGTCCCTAATACTGAGACACACTTTAGCACACAAATATCAGTTAGCATCAATGTCCACAGATGTTTGCAAGATGAGCTCCTTCAATTCATCCAATGTCTAGGGCCTCTTCTTAAAAAGCTTCTCCTTTACTACACTCCAAAAATCCACGTGTTTCAGGTTGGTTTGACATGGTGGCCAGTAAATGCTGCCATGTTGCCTGATCCAATGCTGCAGAAATGTGTTGACAAGGTAACTCTGTACTCTCAAAGCAAAATGTGGATGTTTTTACAGGTATTAAGAATGATGGCAGGGAATCTGAGGAAAACAAAGAGCGTGGATCCTGAAGCAGTATTGGAAGACTGCAAATTTCTAGCTAGTGCGCATAGCATGGAGGGAGACATTTGACAGTCTTCCACCAATACGTTTGACAATTTGTCATATCAGAGATAAATTTCATGAAACAGTTCAGATGTTAATGCACCGAAATCTGGTGGTCCTCAGACGTCTGTGACAGAGGAGAATGAGATGAGAGTTGCCCCAATATTCATGAATTGTCTGAAATAGTCCATGCAACGTGCATCTCAGGAGGTATTCATACTGAGAACGTCCTTGCGACACCTAATGTGTAAATTGAGTTTGAAGCCATACCTTCCTAGACTTTTACATGGCCTTATGGAGGAAGATGGAGATCATTGGTTGAAATTCTCTAAGATGATGCTGAACCGAATATGTCACCAATCACAACTGGCCCAGATGAAGGCAGTTTCAAGTTGCCAGGCTACGTGAACAGGCATAATTCTGTGTGCTGGCTGGATGAAAATCCTCATGTGATACAGTTCATCTGAATCAAACAGGCATCATGATGTGGGGTAGACTGCCTAGCAATGATGTCATGGGGCCGTGTTTTTTTTTTTAGGCAAGTGTGGGTGGTGAAAGTTACCTAGACATGTTGCCACAACTTGCCACCAGGACTGACTATGAGGAATTGTTTCAGGAATCACCCCACCCTACTTTGCTTTGATGTTATGGAACTGCCTCGACAACTCCTTTCCACAGCATTGGACCGGGTGACGTGCCAGCATTAACTAGCAGCCCACGGGCTTCTTCTTTGGAGCATAGTAAAGCGGACATTTCAGAGGTAGCTCCACGCAGTGGATGAATTGAAGGAATGGACACTGATGCTAACTGGAATTTGTGTGCAAAAGTGTGTCACAGTGTCAGGGACAGGCTCCAGGAATGCATTGACGTTGACAGAGGACATTCAGAACACCGAAGAGACTAAACATTACCCAATCAGTACTGTAAGATAAGAACAGTAAAAACTTTACTTTGTAAAACAGAGCCCTTGTTTTGTAAAATGGTTACTGTGTACCTACCTTTGGCCCACCTTGTATATTGATACTTTTAATAACAATTTTGTCACTTTAAAGGAAAATAATTAAAAAAACAATTGTGCCCATGTTGGTGCAGTGGGTAGCATTGTTGTTTCACACCTCTGGGACTGGGGTTCGAGTTTCTGCCATGGTTCTGTTTCTGTGGAGTTTGCATGTTCCTCCTGTGTTGATAAGGAGTTTCCTCTGGGTTTACTGGGTTTTCCCCCTATAGTTCAAAATCATACTACGGTATATTGGAGTTCCCAAATTGTCCAAAGATGTGGCTACTAATGGGGTGTGTGTATTTGTTACCTTCTGATGATGCCCCATCTTTAGTTCTTCTCTGCTTTTTTGCCTATAGCTTCTGGGATGGGTTCTGGACCCCCATGACTATGCATAGGATAAGTGGGTATAGAAAATGGATGGTCATAACCCATAAGCAAATGAACTACGCTGAAAAAGCAGGTAGTGTAAGATGTTTGGTTTGCATGAAGACTATACTGAAGAAGGGGAATCACATTATTGAACAATAAATTGTTGTGAAGTTGATCACCACAACCTTTCTAAAAGCTGATACTGTTACATCAGAACTTTAGACTGCAGACAGGCAGAGAGACAGGGTGTCTCTCAATACTAAGAACACAAAAGTCGTACTTGGCAAGACCAGTCTTGCTAACGTGCCTCCCAAGAACGAACTTGGGGTGCAGTGAATTACGGGATTGGCCTTGGTTGGCGAGGATGCAACTGATGTATCCTTGATATCTGGTTTTGGGGCAAAAATGACATCCGAGGTTTTTTTAACATCCTTATTACTTCTGTTCTTGAGTGTTTACCTGGTCTTCAGCAACGGAAGATGACTTAAAACGGGGAGATGAGAACACAAGTACGGTCAAGTATGCATATTGAGAAACAGCCATTGTTTGATTGCAGGCATCCCTTATCTCTGGGAGGTTCTGGGAGCATCCCGTATGCCGACAGCAACCCCCTGACACCTGGAGCACTGGATTTAATTCATGTCCTCAAAGTTAAAAGTGATATTCTGTAAGAGGAGCCGGCAAGAACGTTGGCAAATTTACGGCCCCCCTGTTCTCCCGCATCCACCTCCCTGAATTCTTTATGCCTAAGGTGGGATGTCTGTGACTGATTGATGGAGGAGGTCTGACTGTTACCCTGTACTGCTAAAGGGGTTATTGAAGGAAGATAGATGAGAGAACTGTTTTGTTTGTATTAAGGAAATCTGAATAGTTTTCAGAGGTAAGATGGACGTTAAAGTAAAAAGTCACTCCTTATGAATGCAATAATTTACGATGTTTCCTTATGAATGCAATAATTTACAATGAGCATTTTTTGCTAATTGTACAATATATCACTTTTAGTACAGCAGTACATGAAATAATGGTTATTACAAAGGTCAGTAGAAATCTTGTAATTACCTCAAGTTAGGACTTGTGCTCATATGAAATTTTAAATATGGTTGATTAATGGTCACTTTTGATGGAAATAATTGTTTTCAGGAATTAAATAAAAGTGTTCCCCTTTTGTCATGATTATGCTTACCACCAGGTGGCGTCTCTGAGCTCAAGATATATTAGGACTGTAAAATGGACATAGGATTTAATTATAGTAGATGTGTTGAATAATTTTCTTTTTGATTTCTTTGCTGAACTGGCATGCTGACCTTGGTGTTTCCTGCTTTGTGCCCTGTTTTGCTTGAGATGGGTTCACGTTTACTCTGTACTGGATGAGCAATTACAGAAGTTGGATGGATATTTTAATGGAAAAATCTATTCTTTCTTCTTGCTTATTTGTTAAGAAAATCATTAAAATTCTCCCGGATTCTTATTTAAAACAAGAAATATAATAAAAATAAGTATTATGTCATAGGCATTTTATGTTAATATGTTTTATTTTATTTGTTTGAATGACAGTTTGTTCGACTGTTTTGATCAGTGAGCACCCACTCAAGTGTAATTGTTCATAAGTTAGGCTTATTAGGCCTGTCACTTTTTAAATGCTGAGGGATGCGAGACGACTTTCATTAAACACCACTGTGCTATCTCAACAAATGTCTCCATAGAGACAACAAACTCGGTACTCATAAAGACTTTTTAGTATATATGGGCCAGTTATTACTTCCATTTACTATGAGAGGAGATAATGCTATGCAAAATTTATGCAGAGAAACGGAAGACAAAAGACTACAAGTAACTGTTTGGCTGGAGAGTTAGGATGCTTCAGTTCGTATGTATGATATCCACTTTGGACACCAAGCATCCAGAGTTACACAGTACTGTCTGGCTGCACAGTACATTATACTCTACACAATCAGTTTCAGGTTTACTGTCAAAATAAATATGTTAATCCCCGAAAAGTAAATAATCTGTCCACTGGTTAGTGCTGTAGTCTCGAGACCAATTTTTGTGGTCTTGGTGTTGTCTTGGTCTCGACTCTATTTGGTCTCGGTCTTGTCTTGGTCTTGCACATAGCGGTCTCGATAGGATGCGGAAAAAAAGAGAAAACAACTCATCCTCACAGCACAGTATCATTATTTATTACACCCCTCCATTCAAATGCAACCAGTCAGATGCATCTGTTTTAAAAATGTTACATTGTATACGTTTTCTCAAAGGACACAGCCAATGCTTCACACACACAACATACACATCGCATCATAGCGAAGTCGGCAACGAAATGTCGGAAAATGTCTGCGAAGTCTATAGCATAGTTATAATTCAAATAAATTAGGTATTTTACATTTATTAGAAAGCACGGTCTTGGAGGTGCAAGTCAATCTGGAGGCTCATTCTCTTCAATACAAAGCAAAGGATCATTACATAGCTGTATTCATAGCTTACCCGAGGCCTTTGTCCCTGGTATAAGAGACTTAATATGAACATCTTTCTGGTACATCCCATATCTTTCCGTTGATGAGGTCTGATAAAATGGTTATAGGAGAGGATTGCTGAGAATATTATTTTTCATCAGGCCTTGTAACTATGACAAATCAGGGATATTTTAAATGAGAGACATATGGACAATATAATTGAAAAGATAACATGAATTTGATTTAATGAGTAATGACACTTTACAGCAATGCCTTTTTTCTCTACAGTTGATCTGAGAAATGTGTTGTCGATTCTAGTCCTAGTCTGTTTTCAGTCTTGGTCTTGGTCCCGACCAGTCTTGGTCTCAGTCTCGCCTTAGTGTGTCTTGGTCTTGGACTTGGACTTGGTCTTGGTACCCTCAAGTCTCGGCAGTGTCTAGGTCTTGGTACCCTCAAGTGTTGGCAGTGTCTTGGTCTTGATACCCTCCGGTCTCGGCAATGTCTTAGTCTCGGTTTAGGCGGTCTTGACTACAACACTACCGCTGGCTCAATGAAACCCATGATCCATGTGATTCTGCATTGTGGTCAACGAAACAAGGGACAGCGCACAAAGCAACCTGGACAGGATGCCAGTCAACTGAACGGCACCCTAATTAATTAATTTGTTAAATATAAATGTCTATAAGGAGTGTTGTTTCATCCATCATTTCAGAATTATTTCATTAAATCCTAGTGGCAGTTGAGCAGGTCTAAACATTTAATGTTTATGGCTTTTCTACCATATCACTAGCTAACCAAATCAAAAGAACTAATGAATGTGTTGCTTTTTATCTTTTTAAATTATGCTTTTTTAAAATTAAAATAAACATAATGACCTTGGTTTGACTTTAAACTATAATGTATTTTTAGATTTTAGTCCATCTAAAATACAGATCAAATGGAAATTTAATCTGATAATTGCATTGTTCCTAGTGTTCATCTGTTCATATTCTGTAGCCGTTTATCCAGCACAGGGTGAGGCAGAGCACACATGCTCACACATTGCGGGCCATTTAGAGATGGCAACTCACCTGACTGTCCACAGGAAATCCACAGACACCAGCAGCCAACATGCAAACTCTGCACACGCAAGTTTACTCTGGCCCTGTATTCAATAAGCAGCTCTGCAAGATGGATGGATTATCGAATGACATTGATTCTGGTGAAACATGTAATACTGAGCATAATCTAGGACAATCAATTTAGAATTCAGAGAGTGAAAACCAAAATTAAAGAGTTAAAGAGCATCTTTAACACTGGCTGAATCATTCTGGAATTTGGAAAGTTAAATTCTGGAAAACGGAATTAGTCAAATAGTGTTTACACCATTGTGGAATGCCACAGGTTTGTAACTATAAAAGGAACTGATACAGCAATGTGCAGACACTCTATATGGAATTTCAGTAAGTATTTATTCGATAAGAAAATAAAATTCACTTGTGCGTCAGTATTCTTCTGTTAAATTGTACCACAATTGGTCATCAGGGGATCACTTAAAGATAGTATTTGGCAAATAAAAGAAGTTAAACATGAGGGTCGATATGAAAGAGAGATCCTTTTTGTTGGTTGGTAGGTGTGATCACTGTCTGTATCAGATTTAACTCTGCAATAGAAGAGGAAAGGCGTTAACCCCTTTCTGACAATAAAGCATTCGAGTACTAACCCCTTTCTGACAGAAAAGCAGTGGAGTACTAACGTGTTTCTGACAGTAAACCAGCTGAGTACTAACCCCTTTGAACCAGTAAGGCAGTGGAGTACTAACCCCTTTCTGACAGTAAAGTATGAAGGAACTGTAAGAAGGCACTGGCGCAGACCATGCATGAGAGGTCTTATTTTATCGCTAGATGCAAAGCACATCGAAGATTGTCTCAATAAGACACAGGGCAGTCATTTAAAACTACGGTGGAAGGGAGAGGTTGGTGGGCTGTCAAAGGGGTTGGGCGGTGGGTGTTGGCTGTCAGTAGGCTGAGATGGTACTCGGTATTGGTAATCCGGCTGAAGGTCAGACAGTCATCAAAGACAGTAAGTGGGCTAAGCAAGGCTTGGAGTCTAGGGGGCGAAGCACAGCTCGGTACACAGAAGAGCAGGACAGTGCATAGGAGAAAATGCACAAACTCAAGAAAAACCATGAAGATCTCACATCTGGCCAGCGAGCCAGACCCAGAAATAGGAGACTAATGAGAGGAAAATAGAACACAGCTGGGCAGGGCATGGTCCCAAAGTGGAACCACTGGTGTCATCATGGAGGGTGATGGACTGGCTTCCATGGGTGGGCGTGTCCTGTCAGGTAGATTTCCCCAAGGGGGCAGATGTTGAGACGTAGATGGGACATTCCTGCAGCAGTGTATGACAGTTACGCAGTGGCATACTAACCCCTTTCTGACAATAAAGCAGTTGCATTCTAATACTCCACTGCCTTACTGTCACGGCGGATTCTGCAGCTCTGTTGTTCATCTCTATATCTAATAACATTGTGTGGGTAACTTGGAGAGCTCCCAGTGCTGAATTAGCCAGTGTATTCTTTACACTGAGAACTCTCCACTCATAGAGACTTTTTATCCCCATTCCGCCTTGCTCTTGTTTACACTTAATTTAATGAAGTTTGTGCATTTGTTTATATTTTC
>JABFEB020000026.1:5002648-5016580 GCA_019775895.2 Stomatorhinus ivindoensis
GGGGGGCAAAGGTATTTTTACATTTTGGAATTGACCCTATATGTTATGCGTGATTTATACATGCAGAACAGCTGCTGGTTTGCACTTGAACATTTTTTAAAGGTCAAAACACTAAATGGGGGAAGGGGGCTCTCTGGTTTTTGGGATACCAGGATTTTATTATGTTATCAGGCCTTGTAGAGGGATCCTTACAATCTCCCAAACCTAATTTAGTCACAACAAGGTATAAAGAATCCATTTGGTTTTAAATAGCTTTGTCCCAACATTGACACCTGATTTTTAAATTTCATCTGGAGGTTTATAATAGTATTATAGTGGGATATTTTGTTAGTAAAAGCAAACATTTACTATTAGATTCAAGATTCAAGACCTTTATTGTCATTCCACACATGCTCGCACATGGTGTGGAGCAAAATTAAGTACTCGGGTCCCGGATAAGTCACAGAGCTAGTAACACACACTTTTAAATATAAAGATCAAAATTAAATATAAAGCTATTGGAGTATAAATTATCCAGTCCATCCAGCCATCAGTCCATCCAGCTACTTATCCAGGATGTAGTTGCAGGTTCTACAGTTCTACAGTACTACATACTGTGGAATCAGTCATAAATAAATCTATTTATTTATATCCTGAAGACATTCTTGACATAAGCTGTTTATTTAACGATTTTCATGTGTGATATTCATCTTGGGTTTTAGATTCACCCTTTGTAATTACAAGCTGGTTTCTTGATAAGAGCTGAACTCATTTTATGATACTAATAAATTTCAGTCCTTGTCAAACAAATTGATAGAATTTACAGATTCTTCCAAAATAAAACAATCCAAAGCCTACTAATAATGAATTCAGCAGCAATACTACAGGACAATAAACACTCACTGTAATAAACAGTTTGTTACGTGGGCCCATTAAAATAATAGTAATATTTTATTTTGATCAAGAACGGACTTGATAGCTATGAATCTGTTGATGGTGGTTGTTGCTCAGATAGCTAGTTCAGTAATGTGTGCAGAGTGTGCAGCTCTCCACGCTGCCTCGCTGTCGGCTATGCCTAACTGTACGCGTGTGTACCTCATTCTCTCCACTTGTGATACACTGCTTTTTCCTTAGGCTTTGGATGCTTTCAACGGCGCAGTGAAGATCAATCCAAATCACGCAGACGCTTACCATCAACGCGGCCTCTGCCGCATGCGCCTGCGGCAGCCGAAGAGCGTGCAGGACTTCAACCGCGCCCTCGCCGTCGACCCCTCCCGTTTTCAGGTAGAGCTTTTTTCAGTTCCTCGCCTTTGGATCTGAGCCTTCGGAGGCGAGATTCACCCGAGCAGCAAACACATGGTGAGAATGGGCCGTTGGCAATCCGCTTCTTCACAGCTTTGTGCCATGCCGAAGCTCCAGGGAGCATAGCACACTCATCAGCTCAGGCTTCATTCTCCACACCCTCATCCAAAACTCTGGATCCTTTGAACATCCTGAATTTGACAGAATATGCGGCCATCATCTTTCATATCCCGTTCGGGGTCACAGAGAGTCTGGAAGCTGGCCTGGGCAGCACAGGAAACAAGGCAGAGGACACCCTGAACAGAATGCCAGTAAATCGCTGGGCACACACACTCAGGCAATTTAAAGGCACCAGCTCATCGAACCGTGAGTCTTCTGGACTGTGGGAGGGAACGAGAGATCCCAGAGGAATCTGCTGCAAGCATGGGGAGGACTTGCAAACTCCACACCCGTAGAGCCAGGATACATATATGTAAACATAATTAGGTGCTATTGTAAATACAGGTATGGAAATTAATCATTAACTTTACATCACTACTCTTCAAGCTATTACTGTTTTATAGGTTTGTTTTATCGGTGTACCGTGGTGTGGAATTTTAGACTGAAATCGAAGCTTGGCTCGGAGAGTTTCCAAAGGGCAGTTCTTTCAGCAGGATTTGATCTGTGTATCCGTGGTCTGTGTTTGGGATACGCTTTATGTTAGATACTTTTAACACCACCAGAAATAACTCAGAAATCACCTCAAGCTGTAAGGATTATATGTACAGCCCGTAAAACAAATGATACACCCTCACATAGGCACAAATATCTTATTGACTTTTTAAAACTGTGTTGATCTCCTTGACATTATTTTCTACTTTTTGGCAGGACAATGGTAGCATTTACTTGTGCCCTATGTGCTGCGCTACTAGGTGTACCTGAGCCGGGCCGCCTTCTATGAAGACCAAGGGCGGTTCGCAAAAGCCATCCTCAACTGCACCAAGGCAATTCAGGTTCAGCCCAAGAGTGTGAGGGCCTACCTGCACAGAGGTACACTCAAGTTCTGCAGAAGGGTGAGAAAAAAGCCTTCTAAGTATTATTAATAGTAGCATCAGTGGAATTTATAGCAGCTGTGATATTATACTATCATTCTCCGTCGAAGTCAGGTTGTATTCTTTTGTGTGACATTAATAAATGTTGACCACCCATCACCTTTATGGGACATCATTTTTCATTTTTCATTGTTATCGATTTGTATTAAAAAGTAACTGCCATTTGTAATTAAAACATAAAAAAACCTTCGGCACACAACATTGCACAGTATTTGAAATGTCTTCTCCCTGCACTCCCTGCATTTTGTGTCGTTTGTAAGCAGGCTTTTGGGGGAAACAGCTTGACATTTACCGTTGCTCCTGAAGAATAAGCGAATGCAAAATACTGTTTCACTTTGCAAGTGTTAATGCTACTAATAATGACACATTGATTGCCAAGAAATCCATTAATCAGTCACGCTACTTCTGCTTTGTCACACACTCTTTCATAAGAAATCTATTACAAGCAATGTTCCCTTGTTGTCAATTGCAAAAATAAGATGCTTCCCCAAAAGGAAAATGTTGTACTGGTGCCATAACAGCCTGACTAGTGACCTGAGCAGCAGACTCAGATCAGTTTCCCGGAGCGGCCTGCACTGTATTCTGTGCTCGTACGCAATATGTCAGCGACCCGCCCGCTCAGCTTCAACACTTCTGCTCAGTCATACAGGTGTTTCAGCATGTGTGACAGATGGAAACCCAACAGGCATTTTCCATAATGAACTTCTATCACAGAGCACTGATAGGGGTTCTGCTAAGAATAGCGCAGTAATGTTCCTTATTATCAGGAATAAGGCTTATTATTTGATATTATTACTGTACTTTAATTCAGTGTTTTCCAACCCAGTCCTTGGAGACGCACAGGGGATCCACATTTTTGCTCTCTCCCAACTCCCTGCCAGACAGTTCACATTTTTACTCCCTACTGGGGGCTGGGAGAGAGCAAAAATGTGGACTGTCTGCAGGTCCCTGAGACACTGGGGGGCCTGAACCAAATTTTAACTAAAATAGATGGTCTTATAGAAAATTAAGGAATTATCACCAGAAACAGGTTAAAAACCCTATAGTTAATATAGCTAATCAACCTAGGATCCGCTTTTATATTGCAATCATGGTCACTGTCGTTTATCCTGTTTTTTTTTTCTGTGTTTGAAAGCAAATTTTTACTGGCCACTTTGAAGTTTACTCTGAGTGGAGCAGCAGTTCTGGAGAAAAGCCCTTTGGCCCCATCCTGCTGATGGCTTTAAAGCAGTTTATATGCCTGATAGACAGAAGTAGCTAATTATGGAAATAAGCCGGCTGCCCTTTAGATGAGCATAGAAGGAGATTTAATGCAAACTGACGATGAAAAGGCTGTTACTTTAATGCCTCAGATGGCAACAAGTGCATTGTTAATAGCGAGCAAAGTCGGCTCTGTTAATCAACATCATTTACATCGAATTTGTCCGGGCCAAATAGGAATTAAACTTGTTGCCGGGAATCAAGAAAGAAGGTGTCAGGGTGGGAACTAATGAAAAGGAAATCCATTAGGTTGTGCTCAGGCTTTTTTGGCTTGCAGTAGAAGTCATCTGAGAATTAACTTCAGTTAAAAAAATACTCAAAGTGAAGCCTGGCCATTTCCTACATCTACTAATGGTGAGTAAATGTGGTGCAGGTCTATTATACATACATAAGAAGCCATGCACGGTCACTGAGTATCACTGTCTCAGCTGTCTCTGCCCTTCAGTATCAGGCATAGGGAGGAATTGTTGCATAACATCAGATTGCAACTTGGCTGGATGTCGATTCAATTGACTAATTACACCCATTTCATTTCAAGTCTGCCCATACAGACATGCCTAATCTAACGCCATTTATCCTGCATTGGAGTCAGGGGTGTAGCTAGAAATGCTCTGAAGTAGGGAGGCAACATTGAGTTTGCGGCTCCTAATAAATGCTGGGCCCCCAGAATCTGCCTCACCTATGCAAAGTAAAAATATCTACAGACTCCACCAGAAATGGCAGAAGGTTAACTGAACTGGGTTGTCTTCACAGTAGTGGTTGCTATCGCAGAGGGGTTTGACACCCTTGGAATGATACCCTTACCAAAATCTCATTTCAGTGACTGGAAAGATTACACAACTTACTGCCGTTTCACCAGTGACTCCTTGTACCCCTCACAAAGCATATATTGTAACATTTTTGATCTTTAACTTTCATTTTTTACAGATGTACAGTGGGGCCGTGGAGGACTTTACCTCAGCAATCCAAACTGATAGCACCTGCTCATTTGCGTACTACAACCGGGGCGTGTGCTACCATCATATGAAGCAGCACAAACTGGTGTGTGGGACTGGTGTGGGACTGGTGTGGGACTGGTATAAATGAATGCATATTTCTTTCTGTTTTGGCCTGAGCCTGGAGCTGCTGATGGCCAGCTTGCTGATTGGAGAGTAGATTCCAGGAGAGAGGATTTTAGTACTGCAAATCAAAAAAAAACAAAGTACCGTAATCATTGCAGATTTTCATTGAAAGACGCCGAGTGATATTTGAATGATCTCAGATAAACCAAACCAAACAATGGCATGGCAGGATATGCTGGAGAGGTGATTCACAATGCAGCTTACAGAAAACTAAATTTTATTTTAAACTGAACTCAGACACACACAAAACAAAAGGGACCGCGAGGGGTCGAAACAAAGGCGGGTTGGTTAAACACTGGCCTGGCAGTTATACTGAGTAACACATACAATGACAATGACCAACTAAGGAGCAGAGCAAAGGGAGGCACATATATACAAAGCTAACAAGGCCCAGGCAGACAGGTCAGGCTATTGACAATAAACCAAACACTAAGGATAGGAATGACAAGCATCAGACGTGAGTCATTAACAATCACACAGGAATCAAACGCTAGAATGGGATGACGAGCAGCACCTGCTGGTCAAGTAGGGAAATGGCAGACAGAGCAGGACAGGGACTGATTCAGACAAACAAAAACAAAATGTGCCTCAAGCAAGTCCTTTCACCTGCCCAAATCCACGTAGACCCTTCTGCTACCCCTAGTCTCAGAAGTTCCATTAGCTCCACAGACAGGAGGGTGCTGGTGGATTTCAGTGAAAAATACATCTTGAAAATCAAGCTTGTTCATTTATCCCTCTCCAGCATATTATTCAGAATAAGGGATTCAGCTGTACAAGATATACACTGTAGGAATAAAAATTTAATCCATGTTAAAAACATACACTAAAAAAAATAATGTAAAAAACACATTCATAATAATTTATATTTAAACATCCATTGATAAGACAAAAACATTATGACCACCCCCACGTGAAGAGAATGCTGTGGACTATCTTGCAAAAATGATGTTAAGGTCTGTGATGTATTAAACCAGTGTTTCCCAACTTGGTCCTCAGGGACCCCCAGGCAGTCCATGTTTTTGCTTCTGGAGCTGGGAGGGAGCAAAAATGTGGATCGTCTGGAGGTCACAGAAAACACTGCAGACAAGACAGTAATAACTCTGTCTGCTACAAATGGTACAAACCATCAGAACTGTGGTACAAATGTCAGATAGTTTTGATAATTTTAGAGATAAACAATATTAATAATCTCATGGAGACAACACACACAAGCATGCTGCATTTATGACTCTTACCAGCTGCCTTTGTCTTTCTGATCAGGAACACGATAACCCAATGAACATTATTGCATTATTGCATTATTTCCTATTATAAAAATGGTATGGAAGGTTTATAGTATGTATTAATGTTACTGAAAACAAGTAACACAAGAATCATGTTATAATTGTAACTTGGCTGACATTGAAGCATATTTTAGTGATGGACTATGTGGTCTGGTACAAAGCAAGAATGTTCAAGCGTGAAAAAGTTTTTGCCTACATGTGAAAGTGAGTGTGAAATGATTTTTTTAGCTATGTGTAAAAACATTTCATGCTCCATATTCCAAAAGCTCTGTATCAGGCATGCGCCCTAATACATAACAGAGACCAGCACTGACTCGTAAATATGGATTAGTGCCTGAATAAACACATCCAAACAGAAGAGAACCTGAATGCAGTGTTATAGCTGCCATTCATAGCGATGGCCTCGACATGTTTTTAGCGTTAGCAAGAGTTACGCATCTGCAGCATCACACGTTTCCTGGGTGTTTGAATTTACACCTTCTAATATTCCATTATCACTGGCCCCATGACTTACACACCATTTGTGGAATAGAAGGCTTTATATATATATATATATACACACACACACATAGATCTGTATATTGACTTCTACTTCTATCTCTATATATATACTCTATATTTGTTTGATTCTGCTTTCTTGCTTTGGATGAAACATCTGCTAGATAAAATTTAAATGTTACTGACTATGAGAATGCCAGTGATCTTTTTTACATTTGGTATCTGTTTTCTTCCCATAAACATTTAAAAACAAGATTTTAAGGAAATTAAAAAATAAATACAACTTTAAAGAAATAAGGGGTAGTTGCTGGCTTGCTAAAAATATCTTGGTATAAAATCTGGGAAATTTTTTTCATTTGTGATGTGCAGTATAGAAGAATTTTATTACCACTGTTTATTCTGATTGTTCACTAAAGATTTACTGAGTATAAATTGGCATGATCTCACTCTATGGTATTCTCTTTTTTGTTTTTTCATTGATTTTTAGGCTTTGAGAGATTACGGGATTGTCCTCCTTCTTGCCAACGGAAAGGAGATTGACCTCAAAGTACTGATAAATCGTGCCCTGCTCCATGTCGAGTTGAATGACTGTCACAATGCTTTGCAGGTAAGTGAGGGCATGTCACGTGCACAGTAAGCTGACTGGCAAAACATATCTGTCTGTCTGTCTGTCTGTCTGTCTAATCACTTACAATGTATTCATCTGTCCTCCAACCACTAATCCTGGGCATGGTTCCAGGGGGGGCTGGAATCAATCCCAGGCAGCACAGGGTACTAAGCAGGGACACACGTTGGATGGGATGCCAGTCCGTCACAAGGGACGCATGCAGACACCAATCACACTATTGCAGTTGAAGAAGAACGAAAGTCGCACAGCACAGGATAGCATGTAAACTGCAGGCACACAGTGCAGACCTGGGGGTTTAAACCACCAGCCCTGGAGCTGTGAGGCACTCAGTGCCCCCCCCCCAACCTTCTCATATATACAAAATCATTCTCTTTAAGGTTTGCCCTGAGTCAACTGTAAGTGAAGTCATGTGAGGTGGCAAAAATGCCTCCGTGCAGCTGAGATGCAAGCAGAGTCTAGGTGGACTTCTTTCTGAGGCCTAAATGTGTTTGTGGAACACACAGTGAAGGTAATTATAGCCTGTCTCAGGCCTGGCTTCCCTCCACCTGCTACCCAGGAAGGGTAGGGAGTGCAGGAAAATGCTTGAGTAGTAATGATTCATGCGTGGGTAGATAATGGCCTGCGAGCGCTGAACCCAAAATGGGAAGAAAGATGCTTTCAGCACCTGGTTTGACAGACTGCCATGCTCTCACTGGAACAAGGAATCAGTAGCGGAACACAGCTCATATTTAACATCATTTAAAGGGCCACCTTACTGGGAGCGTGTCCTGCATAAGGAGAAATCCACACTGCAGTAGTGATCAGTGTTTTTGATTTCAAAGCAGCTTCATTTTCACTGAACTCAAATGTACTTCAACAGATCCTCTTCAAAAAATCCTCATTTATCTATAACATGATATAGGAATTATAATTCAGCATTCTGCTTTTCAGTCAGTAGGGAATTGTGAATTTTATTTTTGAGATGCTTACACTGTACTAATATTTATATGACGCGGGATAACAAGCGTTTTATTATGTGCATTGAATAGAGCATTAATGTTTACAGAGGAGGACATTTTAAAATAAAATCAATCCAACTGTAATTAATTAAATTAGGCTTGAAAGCTGCTTATTTGTGCCAGCTGGAACTCGACTTAAGCTATTAGAATTATTTTATACTGCTGCATTCTTTATATAAATGTGCCTCTAATTGTATATGGTGTCAGGTACAGGTCAAAGGGCAAAGAAATGCCACCCAGCATGTGACCAGGTTGGCATGGATACCGCATGGCATGAGGCTGACAGTCAACTCACTGGCTGATATTTTTGCCGCCAGGAGTCACTGGCTTGACTGAGGCATTACTTGTTAGCTATTAATGAACGCCTCCACAAATAGATCTGGGGTTAATTGATTACCCTCTAAACCATCCACATCTGCGCCAGTGGGCAGAAGTGCTCCTAAGATAAAGATAAATGTCTGTAGCCGGTGTTTGTAGGGTATTACCACATGGCACTATTACGTGCTGGTGTCTCTGAATGCTGCTCTGTCATCACAGAAATTAGCCCAGGAAAATAATAGAATGGAGGGAGCTCTTTATTGTCTGAATGCACAGGCAATTTTTCTGTAGGGTGCTGCCATACAAAGTAATTTGTGAAGAGTGTGTGAAGGAATGCCTTAAGAACATAACTCCACTCATACACACTGTATGGAAAAGTACTGCGACACGAGGTGTGTAAAACGAGCACGAAGCTACGCAGTCAGGTTTACAAACATTTGTAGAAGAGCGTGTCATTGTAAAGAGCTCAGTGAATTCAAGTGTGATACTGTCATAGGATGCCACCTTCAAATAATCCAGTTTGTGAAATTTCTTCTGGTATTATGGAATGCCAGAAGCATGTAGGAACAACAGAAACTCATAAAGTAATAGAGCAGGTCGCTGAGTGCTGAGGCCCATAGTGCGTGACAGTCGCCGATGTTCTGTTCACTCAATAACTGCAGAGTTCCGATCTTCCTCTGGCATTAACTCCAGCACAAAAACTGTGAGCCAGGAGCTTCATGGAATGGGCCTCCATGGCCGAGCAGCTGCGCGCAAGCCTCATGTCACCAAGTGCAGTGCCAAGCGTCAGCTGCAGTGGTGTAAAGCACGCCGCCACTGGACTGGTGCAGTGGAAACGTGTCCTGCGGAGTGACGAATCATGCTTCTCTGTCTGGCAGTCTGAAGGATGAGTCTGGGTTTAGCAGATGCCAGGAGAACGTTACCTGCCTGACTGCATTGTGCCAACTGTAAAGTTTGGTGGAGGAAGGATAATGGTATGGGGTTGTTTTTCAGTGGTTGGGATTGGCCCCTTAATTCCAGTGAAGGCCCTTTCTGTTTCAGCATGAACGTGCCCCAGTGCACAAAGCAAGGTATATTATGACATGACTGGGTAAGTTTGGTGTGGAAGAACTTGATTGGCCCAAACAGAGCCCTGACCTCAACCCCATGAAACGCCTTTGGGATGAACTAGAACGGAGATTGTGAGTCAGATCTTTGCATCCAACATCATTGCCTGACCTCACAAATGCTCTACTGGATGAATGGGCAAAAATTCCCACAGACACACTCCAGAAACTTGTAGAGAGCCTTCCCTGCAGAGTGGCAGCTGCTATCAATCAAATCATATCAAAATCAAATAGCCTTTTATTGTCAATTCACTATAAGTCCATAACAAACAAGGGAACCAAAATGCTGTTTCTCTCTCCTCTTCCTAGTAATATAAAATATAAAAAGTAGAAAAAAGTAGAAAAAGATAAATATGATAAAAATATATAACAGCAAACGGAGGACAAACTCCATATTGTGGCCTATGGATTTAGAATGGGATGTGATAGTTATTCCTGGAGGTGTAATGGCCAGGAATCCCAATAGTTTTGTCCATATAATGTAAATCTTCCATATTCCTGCCATATATTGTTCCTCTCTGATTTGATTGGTGCACAGCCATCATAGGCCACGATGAACTCACAGAGTGCCTACACTGCCGATGAATGTTCATGTTCATCAGGATTTGTCGCTGTACTGTTCTAATGTTTTAGTGCACGTGTGCAAAATGATGGCTATGAAGTTGACTTCATGGCTGTAATGCTGATGTGAAAAGTGAGTGACCCTAAAAAACATTCAACATGCCAGTGCACTGTAAGAAAAAGGGTACAGCCTTGGCACAACAGTATTGTACCCCAGTGGTACAAAAATGCCCCATTTCTGTTCTGTAAAAGGTGCATTTACCTACAGCTAGGGTACAATAGGCAGACCCTTGATTCTAAAGTCCCACTGACAAGAAATTGTACCCAAAAGATGTACAATTTGCTGCTTTTTTCTGGCAGTATGTATCAAAGCCTTGAAATACTCAATTTATCTTCTCTTTGGCTCCTTGGCTCATATTTATTTTAGGTCTCAGATGTTACTGAATTTGCAATTGGCACTAATAAAAAAATCTTTCATTTCATATTTTTCCCCTGTAGGATTTAAAAAGCGCTTCGGGAACATGTCCAGAAGATCCCGCCATCTCTCATGCACTGGGAGTCCTCCATCACAGGTCTGTCACCAGTTCTGCAGTGAACGATGTCTTTGGCATTTTTTATAATCACTTGGGGCTATTTGTTTGATTGTTTGTTTATGTATTTTTAGGTTTCAGGTGAAATATGGTGCATGTGCCCTTTATGAATATGGCAGTTGTCCATGTGCTGATTGCATGATGCTTCTGTTGTGTACCGGTCCAGATTCTTATTAACCTTAATGACCTGTACCTGGCTTCCCTGGTATATGTCATGGGCTCATTGATGCTGCAGTTTGGCTCGGAGCTGGCATTGTTGATCATAGAGCTTCACTGACCCTTAATCAGTAATGATTGCCCCCTTTCCCTCTCCCCCCTGTTGAAGTAATTGCTACTGTCCTTTCCTTTTTTAGTCCTGGGCTGAACTAATGCAACATCAAAAACGATACCAGGAGCTGTAGTTTGACATGGGCAGAAACACCCTCTGAACCTGCTGGCACATTTTATCAGGCTTCCAAAAATAGCATCCTGATAGACAGCAGTAAGAAACAGCCCGGAGCTTGTATTATACACTGGAGCTTTGATACTTTCATTCAAACTGCTCTTTTCGTATGTTTTAAATTATTATGTTTTGATCAATAATTGGTTGTATGGAGTTTAATTTGCACGGCTGCCATTTAGAGGTTCTGTGGATGTCAGTGGTAAGAAGGTCACAGGCTTCATTGTGGAAAGTGTTATGGTTTGGCAGAGCAGTTATTATTTGTAATCTCAGAAAGGGGAGGGAGGGCATCAATAACACAGAGGGGGTGCAGGAAAGCTCTGACATTTTTATTAACCCCATTTAACAATTATTCGCCCCGCTTTGCTGAGGATGGGTGTCAAACACACTTGCTGTTCTGCGTAGCCATACAGTACATTGGATTATTATGCTTATGACATGCAAAGAATAATCTTATTTCTGATTAATCAGACAAAACATGGAATCTCAAGCTTAGTTGGATATCACACCATTGCCAATATTTTGCTTATATTACACAGTTTTTTATGTATTCCTTTACTGTCACTTTTATCTCCAAGATGTCACCTACTGTAATTAGCAATATTAAGTCTGAAAGAAAAGCAGTTTTTACTTAGTAGGTGAAGGTTCCCAATTTGGCTCTAATATCCACCTTAAAGTGGGGGTGCCAGTTGAAAGTTTGATATACATCGATTGAAAATTTTTTCTTGTTTTTTTGTTGTTGTTTTTAGCTGTATCATGTAGCCAGTGATTCTCAGCCCTTGGGTCGTCACCCACATTTGAGTTGTTCTGAAAGGGTCGTGAAGCAGAGTTGGAAATGTAAGCAATTTAAAACCAGCGAGCTGATCCACAATCAGATTTCCCAGCCCCGTTCCTAGAATGAACCTATATAAATGGGTCTTTGGTCTGCAAATGCTTAGTCCAAAACTACTGAACATTCAACCAATCCAAGAAGCCAAACCACAGATGCTTAATTTAAAATTCACTAGCACATCCACTCAGATTTGTGCGATAGGCATTGATTAGTAAATTGCAGAGTATGGAAGATTACAATCACAAAAATTCAAATGGCAATTCATTTAGCAATTGGCAGTTCGATATTCAATCTGAGCATGTAATTTAAAATTACATTTTTCAAACGTATTCTGTCACGTTGGGAGCGGAGTCGACGGCATGGGGCAGGCAAACGGAGCAGGCAGGCAAGAATACGGGGTAGAAACGGGGTTTATTCAGGGTAGAACGCAGGACAGGACAACTACAGCACGCAACATCAACTAACATCATGAGACGTCAATGACTGATCTGGGGCACACTGACACAGACGCTGACTAAATACGAACAGGGATCAATCAAGAACAGGTGGCCACGATCAGGAACAGACACGAGGTAATGAGGGGGCGGGGCACACATGAGGCTCGGACGGGCGGATCACGACATATTCAATGTGCAAAGTGCTTATGCAATCCTTGAATAATAAATAGAATAACAATTCACTGAATTGCATTTTGTATTGCCATGCGGTTTTTGCCTCTTTATTCAAATGCATTGGCATCCCCTGCAATTGCATTGCATGTTGGGGGGGAAACTCAATTTGCAATTCCCAACTGTCAGACCGCTCATCAAGGCAGAGCTTCACTAACGACGTCACTTCCTTGTTTAGGGCCTCACCAGCATTCAACGGATTTGTTCGTTTAGAGAGTAATGTCGACAGAAGAGACTGTAGCGAATATTTGTGCCTTAGCAGGTGACGTGGAAAACAATCGGGTATCAGCAATAGATGCGTTTGATAGGTTGCTTTTGCTCTCACAGAGGGTAGAGGAACTTTCCATCTTCACCGGACTTGACACGGGAAGGGTGCGAACTAATCTAAGCAGTCAGTGAGGCGCAGGGTGGGGAGACACGCCATCGAGATACCTGTGGTGGCCATTGAGGGCTGCCTCTATGGGGTGATATTTGTGCTACTAGAAACTGAATATGAATCGTGTATTCTTGAATCTGCAGTTGTCGCATCAAAAAACTCGATCTTTTTTTTTTTGTGTGTGCTGTCCGGCCGCTTTAACAAGCAGAGTAATGGTCTGCATGCACTGCTGTGCCAGATATATTTGCTTTACCGTGAGGAGCTCTATGAACTCTGTACAGGCCCCTCATGTTGGTCAGTTTCTTTGTATTTGTTTGTTTATTGTATTTTATTTTTAACATGTAAAATATTGCAGTTGCCGAGCTGCCCGGAAGGGAGTGATAGATTAGGAGGGAAATGAGTGAAGAATAGCGGTGGGGAGGGAGATTAAAAAAAAAAAAAAGTTTGCAAATTCAATTTCAACTTATTGAGGAAAAGTAATCGACCACAGGTTCACAACGCAACTCATTTCCACGTTTATGATAGTTCTGCAGGTCAGGGTAAAGAGGAGGCGTGTGTCGGAGTGTCACCAGCGCATTGTCTTATGATGTATATGAGAATAAGCTTTATATACACAAGCGATAGCATAAACATTAACAGTAGGTTTGGTTAGTATGGTACTATATGTGGTTAAATGATTTTTGGCCCTGCTAGTTTATGTTAATATTCTATTTATTATTCAAAATATTTTGAAATGAATTATGGATTGCATAAGCACTTTGCACATTGAATTGCCGATTGCAAAATGTATTTAAAAATTGCATGTTCAGATTAAATATTGAAATGACAAATGCATGCTCTGATTGAATATTGAATTGCCAATTGCAAAATGAATTGCCATTT
>JABFEB020000026.1:5031274-5051317 GCA_019775895.2 Stomatorhinus ivindoensis
GTTCTTGAATGGCCCAGCCAGAGCCCTGACTTAAACCCAATTGAGCATCTCTGGAGAGACCTAAAAATGGCTGTCCAACGTTTACCATCCAACCTGACAGAACTGGAGAGGATCCCCAAAGAAGACTCATGGCTGTATTAGCTCAAAAGGGGTGCTTCTACTAAATACTGAGCAAAGGGTCTGAATACTTGGGACCATCTGATATTTCAGTTTCTTTAATAAATCGACAATATCAAATTCTTTTTTTTTTTTTTTGTCTGTCAATATGGGGTGCTGTGTGTACATTAATGAGGGAAAATTAAAAAAATAATAATTTTAGCAAATGGCTGCAATATAACAAAGCGAAAAATTGAAGGGGGTCTGAGTACTTTCTGTACCCACTGTATATCTTTACTGTAACTTTACAAACTATTTGTGTGGTATCCATTGTTATGGTGGTATGTTAAAATATGTTGTCTATTTGCACCACTTTCAATAAACATCATCTCAAAAAATATGGTATCAGTTATATCTTTTGAAGGCAGGATGACTCAAATTTGTTTTCATTAGCCAAGGTTGAATGTTTCTATCCAATTCAGTGACTCGCTCTCCCTCAGAATAATCCCTGTTTAATGCATTTTACCCCTAATTTAATCGTCTATATATTTTTTTTATCAGTCTTATGGGTGAATAAATGCATGTTCCCCTTGCATAAAGAAGCCAGATGATGGCTTCCACTGCTTCACATGCCAGTCCTATGGATGACATGGTGCCACCATCTCCCAAGAGCTGGACAGGTCAGACACATATGAGTGAAACACAAATTTAAGCCAAAGAAATGCTTGTAAGATTAAATGAAGGATTTTATGCCTGTTCCATCACCACTGTGTAAGATCACCTTCAATCCAAAAAAAACACTGCACTTATCAAACACTGCGTAGTCACAACATGAATCGATGACATTCAATGACATGATTTTGTCATAATGGGACTGTAAAATGTACGTAATGTATGTTAGATGAAAAACAAACCATCAAAGCACACTGGCAGGTTATCAGCCCAAAGAGCTTTGCCTCTTTCAGACAGGACACCACAAAAAGAGGTAGGCACCAGTGTCTGGGTCAGACGACTGGACTGGAAGTTCAACAAAGAGGCAGATAGTTGGTGGAGGCAACGGGAGACCAGAACTGAAAGACAAAAAAAACAAACCGGTCACAAAACCTTTCACTCCCAGGACTGAAAGCATTTGGCTACAGCATGTTCATTAGCTTTCCAAGATGGAGCATGCTGAACCAGACTGCCCATTGGCAACTTGGGGTTTTCTGTCTGGCCTCTCAGTCCGGTGGGATAATAAGTAACTGAAGGGATGCATTGGCCATGACATCCCAATGACAACCAGTGCTGTCAGCATCTCTGCACTTCTCTGGTTGCACCCATTCTTGCAACCATTCTATTAAGGAGGCCTCTGACCACCATAGCACCTTCAGCTACACGTAAGGTCCTTCAGAAGTGTCCAGCACTGCCTCTTGATGAGATGGCATAACTGCACCTCGAAGTTGTCCTACAACTTAGTCTCCCCTCCTGAGGCGATGAATGGTTTTCCAAAACATCTTTCAGCTCTCTCTCTCTCCTCCACCTCTCCAAACTCCTTGCATGTACAGGCCTTTGCAATGAAGCTGCTGAAAGCTTCTAATGGCATTATCATGAACGGACTTAATGAGAGCTCCATTTCATGAAGTGCTGAATGTGTATCTCAGTAGTAATACTTTAATACTGTGTTTCTTCACCTGGTCCTCGGGGACCCACAAGGAGCTGCGAGGGAGTAAAAACATGGACCATCTGCTGGTCCCCGAGGACCAGATTGGGAAACACTGCTTTAATATATTCAAATTGCTGAGCAGTATCCGAAAATATATCTACAAGTGGATAAAATGTAAGTTCAAAGAAGTCACGCTGAGGTTATAAAATTCATTAATAATCCCCCAGTCTTTCTTGCTGTGGGTAATTCTGATGCAAAAAATGTATTTTTTTTTTTCTGTGCTTTTATTTTGCGTACACTAGCCCGGATTTGTATTTTATTCCTGGATATTTTTTAATAACTTTCAAAACTTTTTATAAATCTTAAACTCATATTGAGGAATTTATAATTAGAGATTAGGGGTGGATAGCGTTTGCTCACTGAGATATACTAGTAACTGAGAGATAGAAGTCTGGGTAGCCTTCAGATATGATGGGAGTTCTTAGAATTAGTATTATTAGAGATATGCTAATAATTAGTATTATTAGAAGATAATTGGTTGTGCCATAGCCAGTCTGGTACAGGCAAAATTCTCCAAATCAGAATTTCAGTTTTAATAGTAAATGTCAGCCCATGTCTGGTGAGTTCTTACCTTCTTTGGCAAAGAGACACACTGTCACCATTTTTAATGATGGGATAAGCTGTGTGTCAACTGTATTGTTCAACCTAGTCCAGATTGTAGCCTGAAGAGGCTGAGAAAGTATAAAAATGTGATACTTTGGCCATCTGCGGCGCGGGCTTTGCCAGAGGATACACATCAGACAGATTTGTCTATTTTCGAATCACATATAACTCGGTCCAGGTCAGTGTGTGTTTCCAAAAAACGTTTCCAACTCAGAAAAAATGTCTCGAAATCAGATTTATTAACTGACAATTCAGATTTATGTATATTTTGACACAGAACTGATTGATTTTCTGTGTATGAATTATTTCTCTAATGATATCATGAAACTGTCGCTTCACTTAACTGATGACTCTCAGTTTTATGTTTTCAGATTCGAAATATTTATAGAGGGTATAGCCTCATAATGATGCTGACTAATGTTTTATTGTTGCTATGGACAGCCATATGATTTTTTGCTAAAATGCCATGTCCATCTTTCAGCTCATAATTTAAAATCACATCTGTATATGACTTCTATGAAATGGATAAAAAAAAAATCACAATTCTTATATAGGTTCTTAAAATGGTTTTCTTTCACCCACTTCCTCTGGATTTCATTCATTGTACACAATCAGGTTATACGGTAAGAACCATCTTCCCAAGCCCATATGGGATAGTGGAGTGCTGAAGCAATCATACTCGGTCACAGACAAAAGATTTTTTTGGAGAATTACTGCCCCTATTCCGGAGTGTGGGACTGGACCGTGCGTCTGCCTTGGGAGCTCACCAGCTGAGATCCTGAGGAGTTTTGCTGTATGGTGGGTGTGGCAACGCACTGCATCAGCGCAGCTCCCCAACCTGACCTGAGTGCTTCCCATGCAAGGTGTCCCCAACCTCATGTTCCGTGTTTCCTGGGATTGGCTCCAGGCTTACTACTACCTTACAGTGGATAAAAATGGATGGGTGGAATTGATCCTATTGATCATTACTCTTTTACCAATGATATTTTTAAGTCCTAATATGTTTATTTTATGTAGTGCCTTTCTCAAACTCTAGGTCTAACCTGCTCGTTCGATCCTCCGGTGTACAGTACCATGCCCCCTCATTTACCTCGTGCGACTTCCTGTTATCAGCTGTTCCACATTTCCCTCAAGTCCTGTGTATTTCAGTCCGCGTTCAAGTCAGTTTCTCTAAGTCTGTCATTGACGTTGTAGCGTTATTTTCCATCTGGTTCCTTGTCTGCCTGTTTGCCCAAATAAACCCTTCTGTTTTTGGACTTCAGTTTGCCTGACCCTGATTGCCTGCTCCATTTTGCCTGCTCGCCTGACAGCGCATAACAAATGTGAGGAAGTGCAAGAACAGGGACGTAGGAACAGAGAACATATACCATAGACTAACACTCTGAAGGAAATATTCAAGAAAAACTGCAAAACCCATAGATCCGGAACAAGTGTGGGAAGTGAGTAAAGAAATGTTTTAAAGTTTTGTTTAAAAAGGGAGAAAGATGATAGATACCAGAGGCTAAAGATTACATTGAAAAAGAGTAATACTTAAAATTAATTTCTTAGGAGGTTGAAATAAGTTATATCTCAATGCATCTGGTTGCCTGAAATTCTATGTATAGAACATACTCGCAAACCAGCCAAACTTTGAAATGTAGAAATTAGCCTCAAAAGAAATCAAATATTTTTTCGATTATTCATAAAAACACTAAATCCATGCAGAAGACACAGGCACAATGCCTAGATAGTCCCTGAGACTTTTTGCCCTTCCAGATTTCTTTCGGACATAAAAGCCATGCCTGACATACTTCCTCATGATATTTATCAAAATATTTCAAATGTATTAGCATGACAAGTTTATATTCTGTTTTATGATACATTTTTATTATTGAGAGGAATGAGTTTATGAAGACAAGACCAAAAGATAAAGATCTGCATCATTTAAGCTTGGAGCAGTGTGGCCCCAATGAACTGTTATAGTATTAAAATTAAGATAAAATCACAACACGTACATTAATTATGATTTATAATTAAGTATTTCTATTGGCATGCATAGTAGTTGACTTCATTTGGCAGGTTTAAAATGCCTTGTTATCATGCTCAATTTGAAATTTCCCTGTTCCGTACTCAGACATGATATGTTTTGTTATACGTTGTGTCTGCGAGTGGGAGTGAAAAGGCGAGACTTGTCTGTATCCAGACAGCACAAATCCAAAACCAAAACATTTTTATGAAGCAGGCTGCCCCAAAGAGACAGAAAAAACAACTGCATGACAAGCTGGCCCCTTGCCACGTACCGGTAGAATGGAACAATGAAAAAACTGAAGTGTTAGTCTAGCCATCTGTTTCAGTCTCAAACTGAGTTGTGATGTGTCTCTAAATTACATTTCAAGGACACCTTTTACTACAAAAACAAAACCCAGTGACACTGTTTATCTGCCCTTAATAAAACAAACATGGAATCACAACACATAATAATATCGGTTACTTTAGACAAATCAGTCTTAAATAATACTATACCATCATCCCAGTGCTAAATAAAAACACTCATCACAAGAATGTGCTATATGAACTTTCGGTATCCATGGAAATGCACGCCCTAATAGCCACTTCAAAATTTCCAGTAATTCCCACTAACAAATATATAACTGTTGACTATCATGCGATTTATGGTATTTTGTGCTTTATTTCCAGTTATTAGTTATGCATAGATATACAGCTCTTTTATTCTTCATGCCTGCCTTGCTACTTTGCATATTTTTTTATGCCATTATCAATCAAAAAGATTTCCTCACTTACTCAAAGTAAGGTGACATCATGACATTTTACCAGAAATATCTTTATGCAGAAAGGCACAGAAAACGGTGTTTACTGACTTTCAAGTTATCATTTGCCTCTTTGACCTTGCATTTGTAGTCCGTATGAAAGAGTGCTAGCTGATCTTTCATGGAAATATGAAAGTATTTCATGAAATATTTAAAAATTTTTCTGAAATACACTTTCGAAATGTTACTATACAGGCAATCCCCAGTTTATGAACGAGATCCGTTCCCCAAGTCTGTCTTTAAGTTCAATTTGTAGGCATGTAACACTACTACTACTACTACTATTAATAATACTAATAAGTACAATAATAATAAAATAATAATGAACCTTTGAAGCCATGCTATGTTTTCATGAATGTCCCAAAGTGGTGTGTGCATTCCTTATTATGAGTCTTTATATTTTACATGCATTTTTTTATATAGTAGGATTTATAGCAGTCTGTAAGCAGGGGCTGTGCATAAGTCAGACAATCTTAACCCAGGGACTGTCTGTACTTTGGTATGTAGTAATGAACCAGATAAAGTTTTTTTCCTTTATTGAATCTACATGCTCGATTAATTTCTTGTCTAATTAGCTATTTAATTTCACTATATTTCAAACTATCCCTTAAGTTAAAAATATTGAACTTCTGAAATATCTTGAAATCAAAGACTTCTGTCAAATAAGCCTTTGTCTTAATCATAGCACACGTACGATTTCAGCATAGAAAATTCAAATTCAACCCAAAGGAAACCCTTCATTTAGAAAATGGACCGTGGCATTTCTCAGTCACTGGGTGGATATGAGAAATGTAATATTACTGTAACAATGGCAGCTTTATCAAAAAATGAAATACAAAAGTATCCTTTTTGAAAGAGCCTCACATCTTGCTGGAGCTCTGAGAAGCCAAGAATGTCTTTCAGATTTTCATAAATAATGAGCCCCAGGATATGAGTCTTGAGCCAGTAACTCCTTGTGTTCTCTCTTTTCTGATAGGGACCATGCCAATTGGAAATTTAAAAATACAAAATACAAAACACAACGGCAATGTGGCTAATTGTATTACTCTTTGACAACACGGATGCTGGGAGCCTCGTGATTTAACCCAAACCCCAATGCCCTGCTTGCCCGTCGCAGGAAGCACGGCCATCGTATTTGGAGTGAGTGGAGAGGCCAAGCTGTTCCCGATCCCTAACTGCCGCATTGCTGTCTGGGTGCAGGCGGGACCAGAAAGGCAGCCAATAGGCTCACTTGCCTGGCAGATGGTGGCACTGGGTGACCAGTGTATTTCTGGGATAAGCTCCAAAGCGGGATAATGAACCCAGCTTATCAAAGGGAAGTGTTTTCGACTCTCACTCGGTGACGACATGGCATGGAGATTTCCATCCATGGGTCAGTTCTGAACTACTTGCAGGGAGATCTGAAGCCCGACCCAAGAAGGATAGTGACTCCCCGCCTGGGAGAACAGTGGGGGCCTGAATTCTGGGTGCCGCTGCTTACAAGAGCCACAGATACCACTCGCATGTGTCAAGGAGGCCCTCGAGTACCACATGCTCTCATTGATCCTTCACTGTAATTCTCTCGACTGTTGGTTTCTAAAAACAAGCACACTTTAAGGACTGGGAGGTGGAAGGATGATAGATGAGCTTTCAAATGTCTTCCTGCTCCATCTTTTAACCTTTAGCAAACGCTGCCATATTTACACTGGGCCACATGAACAAGGCCAGGGATACCTACAGCTTCACTGGGGACACAGACCAGGTCACAGTGCCCCAAAATACACTTCAACCTCTAAATCATTTTTTCCATATATATATTTTTAATAAAATGATGTAAAAAATAAATTAATTCAGCACTGCAGTCCTTGGAATATGTTGCATGCGACCCTTCCATCTAAAACTTCAAGCAAACAGACTTATTCTTTGATAGATTGTACATTTAAAGATTTATTTAGATTCTGTGCTGGTTCTGTTTCTATGATAGCTCTCCCTTTCAGGTGTTATACACATAGTGTTACGTGTACTTATGCTGTTAAGTGGACACTGGCTACGAGGCAAAAATGATGGTTCATAGCTTCGTTACATTTAATATGCACTCATGAAAGGAAATTACAGTAATGAGTATTGGCCTGTCTGTATATATCAAAGCCAGTTGCATAAAAGGTACTCATTTTCAGTATCTGAGTAATTTTGAAGCTGGTTATTTTTGTTTCCTGGGGTTTGTATGTATTTTGCTGCATTCATTAGCTCAGGATCAAAGAAATGATACGAAATACATCCAACAATATGATTCTGCTCATTCATTCGTTGCAGCTAAGATTCATCAATTGCGTTTCCGTCTTCGTGAGACACTTCAGCAAGCTCCCCTTCACTAGAGCCGGCTTGCTATCTCCCTTTACATCCTCATCTCCCCTTTTCCAGAGTCGACTCACTTTCTCCCTTTACATCCTCATCTCCCCTTTTCCAGAACCAAATCGCTTTCTCCCTTTACATCCTCATCTCCCCTTTTCCAGAACCAAATCGCTTTCTCCCAGCATATCCCAGCTCCCCTTTTCCAGAACCAGCTCGTTCTACCAGTACATCCCAGCTCCCCTTTCCCAGAGCAGACTCACTTTCTCCCTTTACATCCTCATCTCCCCTTTTCCAGAACCAAATCGCTTTCTCCCAGCATATCCCAGCTCTCCTTTTCCAGAACCAGCTCGTTCTACCTGTACATCCCAGCTCCCCTTTTCCAGAACAGGTTCACTTTCTCCTCACACATGCCTGGCTCCCTTTTTCCTGTGCTGATTCACTTTCCCTGAGTCCTCTGACTTTTTTATGGCTCTCTGCCATGATCAGTTGAAGAGTTCTAAATTTATTCTCTTTTTGTCCACACAGGACACACAAACACAATGTGTTCTTTTACGCTCAGCATGTTATTAGCAGTCTGCTTTAGTACAGTGGCAAACCAGCAGCTGCATCAATGGTGTCTACAATAATCGAAAAAGCAACAAGAAGCCTTTTTAGCAATTAAATCTGTCACTCACCACCATCATTCATGTTGAGTTATATATATCTCATGCTTGAGTCATACACATTTGAGCTATTTTAAATGAATAAATGACCATTTATAAATTTAAAATAGTGGCCATTAGCTAATGGGAAAGACAGTTCTGACGTAAGGAAAAAAAAATTGGGTTCACATATTTCAGCCTTCTGTTTGAAAAGATATTTTCCTTCTCTCTGTTTTCAGCAGATCCTTATTTGCTTGCAATCCCACTGATTGAAAAGCTTTTCTAGGATACACAACTTGTAAGGTAGCATAATCCATTAATTATACACGACATGCACACCAAGACAGGGGTCCACAGGCGCACCCACACACAAGAAAAGCTATATTAAAGGCATTCTGGACACAGATCCTTGAAAGAGTATGCAAGCTCCTCTCAGACAGGGGAGAGGCTGGTTTCAAGCCATGACCAGGCTGTGACATCTTCGTCATATTGAGTAGGACTTCTGCGAGATCATCTGATGTCCGGCTTGATTCTCTAGCACAACACATTGCAAGGCCCACACATAACCTACTGAGGAAACCTTCTGCTGAAGATGGTGGAATAACTTTGGATTACATTAAGAACCTGAGCTGAGGGCCCAGTCAGATTTGGTTCATCAATGCGTCAAACCATCGTCTACAATTCATTTCTCTTCACTTTGTCTTTATAGCACAATCAGTAAATGTCTATAAAAACTCTAGTGTGTTAGAAATAATGCCGGATGTCTAAATCAAGACCGTAATTTATTCTTAAAATTACCATTCCAATGAAGTATGCCAAAAATGTAATATTCCAGAACAAGATACAAAACTTATCATGGATTACCAAATCACTTTTTTTTTTCTAATAACAAGTCCTACATAATATATCAGATGCATCACAAGCCTGGTCCATTGGGTACTGCAGCTCCAAGTGAATCCTACTGAGCCCCGAATGATTTCTTCAGCTCTGCTGTTTTAGCACCCATGCTCTCAGTTTGAGAACTCAAACAGATTAGGTCTCAGGTGTCTTCGGATCCTAGCAACTCCCGTACTATGTATCACACCTTAGAACATTTCAGGGGCAGGACCATCTCCCATAGTTCAGCCTGTCCCTCTGTAAGACAGCTATGTCATTCTTCTTCATTTGTTATCATTGCATAGCATTAAGTTTAGAGAGACAGACATGCAGTTCTAAAATTTTAATGAACAGAGACATTAATGTTTAGGAATTGTCATGCTAAAAATCACTCTTTATGTTAACAGTTTTACCTGTCTAGCCTTCATATGTTAGCATGTGAAAAAAGGGGGGCAGGATCTCTGTATTTCTCTCCTACATCCACCTCACACAGTAATTTGCAGGGTGTTTTTTTTTATTTCTTATCCTTGCTCCAGGGACGCCATGTGCTTCTCACTGCCTCAGAGTGTCCAAGTGCCACCAGGAACTCGTCCGGCAGATGGAGGTGTTCTAAAACCCTGTTGCACCAATGCTATTCCACATCTAATGAATTATTTGCCACAGCCTCTGTGTCACTAATCTGGCTTCCACCACACTCTCGGAGAAGATATAAATTTATTACTGGCATCTTTTTTATATGCCTAAATTTTGTATCCCTCATTTGGAAGGGACCTAAACGCTATAGCACACTTATTTGCCTGTGCAAAGTTAAATCCAAGGAAGACTTCCATTACCGGTACGTGTAGCCTGTACTGTATCAGGTCAGGACTGTCAACAGAACCACATGACATGTAGCCTTGGCAGCAAGAACAGGTGAACATACTACAACATACTGGATTTCCCTTGGATCAGAACAGGAGTGGAGCCATCTGGACACTTCTGCAGATACATCATTTTAACCATAAATTGCATAAATAACAAATGGCCTGCTGTTTTGGGCCTGAACAAGGATTCAGAATGTGGAGTAATTTTAGATCTGGCTTCCAGCTGGGATTCTAGGTTAAAAGCATAAAATAGAAAGATGCCAATTTACACAAAATTATAGGCATAAAAAAATAAAATGGAATAAACATTCTTTCCAAATTAACCTCTTCATACACACCTTTAAATACATAAAATATTACTGTAAATGGAACATTCTCTGATAATCTGAACTGTTTCTGTTGAATGACAGATTTAATGGTTTAATGTCCTCTACAGTAAACATATTTAATTCTGTTCTCTACAAATAAACACATTTAATTCTGGCCTGGTTCTCCTGCTTTAATGGACATGCTGTGGCGAATTCTTGTTCTAATTATGTAACACTGTTACAACTGGCAAAGACCATGAGAGTTATGTCACACAAGAGACAGCAAACACATTTTCCCTCTGAATGTAACTGTGAAATGATGCAGGGTGGACATTAATGTGCGACTGGTCCCAGCCCCATTAGCTCTACCACTAGATGGCAGTACAAATATTAACATAAACTAAAGCATTTTTTTTGCATGAAATACTCAAATTGTCAGCAATTTAAAACCAGAATGTCTGTTCTTAATTTTAATTATTGTGCCCAATTTCTTGGGCACTATAATTGAAATTGCATCATCTGGGACTTCAACTGGAAGATTTGCCAAGCTTGTGATCTTCACTGTGTCCAAATAGTTATATAATAGTTAAACAAGCCATTTCTTAAACAGAAAGTTAATGATCTGCACCTAACATTGAACAAGTTTTTTGTGAGATTGTGCAAATACAGTTATAAATTCCATGCTGATTTAACATCACATGCATCATATGTGACCATAATTGTTTAATTATGTAAAACCTTAAGGTGTTGTTCATTTGATGGCTGCACTACAGTGTTTGGGGAGCTCCGTGGGCAGAGCAGCAGCCTGCTACCTCCAGGGCTGAGGGTATGACTTCTGCCTCCGCTCTCTGTATATGCTGTTTGATGTCTTCCTGATTTTCTCTAGGGACTGTGGCTCCCTTCTGCATTTGAAAGCCACGCAATTAGGATAATCAGTGTCGCTAAGTCACACATAGTGTATGTGCCTGGCGATAGACTGGCATCCCATGCAGGCTGCACCCCGACCCTGTACTCTGGTCTGCCTGGGACAGGTTTCAGGCCCACAAACCCAGACCAGGATATATGGATGGAAGATGGATAGATGGATGGATGGATGGATTATAGGCCTATGTGCTTTTCATTAAGTCAGTCAGACATTTTTCTATTGTCTGAAAACCAAAACAAATTTTCAGAAAAATTGTTGTTTTTTGTATGTTTATTTTTTCCTTAAACCTGAAAATAATGTGTAAAAAATAAGTATTTATATATTAAGAATAACAAGCTAATTTCAAAATTTACAGTCTGAGCTTTCATTATAGACTGAACTTTGGAATAGTCTTTAGTATAGAAATATAAGATTCGTTAATACAGCCATAAGTGAACAAGCACAGAATGGGTAATTGAACATAATCAATACATCATTCGATCAATACATCAAAACAGCCATTTATTCTTCTTTTGTTGGTTTTTACTTGATTGACAGTATTTAATATAACATTTCCTGTGACTGACAACAGTTGGATTCAAATGTAATTTATACATGGAAAAACACGCAAGTCTACCATCCTCATCATATGTATGCTAAGCAAATTGAATCAAAATAGTAAATAAATACATGTAGCTACCAGACAAGAAAATAAAAGTTTTCATTTTCTAAAAATAAAAACAAAGATCTTGGTTGACTGCGTCAGGAAATTCACAATTGTTCTTATAGCAGGCAGGCCTGAAATAAAATTACTTGGAATGACACCCAGTGATCACTTAACAAGTGTAAAGCAATTTTCAGCAGGAAACAGATAATCAGGCACCAATTTAAGCTCATGGGTTCAGATTTTGGGTATGGTCTATTGCTTTAGTTACTTTATTTTACTCACATGGGCAAAAACACCAGTGAGGGTATTAGCCTAAGGTGAATGACAGGATACGAAAATAAAACATATACTCTGTAAGATAATGACAAGAAATATCTCCATGCCAAGCAACAACAGCTGCATCCTTCTGTTGGATATTTTGGGCTGTAAGTGTGATGTAAACGGACAATGTGAAAATAAAAAGTCAATCAGCTGCTTCAGAATGTACTGCTTGTTTGTGCATTAAAAACTGGTTTAACAAATGAAATGATTTGACAATATGAAAATTAAAAGCATTTGCACTGACTAATGATAATTTTCTTCGCACTTTATATTGAACCAAGTCGGTAATATTCTTGTACATGCATACGACACCATGGGTTATGGCATCCATGTGCCAAGGATTTGCAGAAGCAATATTTGAACTGGTACGTACACAGTGCAAAGCCAATGAGAAATAATGACTTAAACGGTTGGGTGAGTGCCGCTGACGAAAAACAGGAAAATGGATCGGTGACGTGTATCAAAACATCTATTTCAGTTAGCAGTCCTACTGTCGATTACAAAACAGACAACGTCATTTTGCAGCATCTTACGTTAACACCGGCAAATAATAGTCAGGGACCCTTACCGGCGGTCACTATCCATGGTGCTGAAACGCCTTGTGCGCTGCCCAAGGGGAGAAGCGGGGGTACGCATACTCCGGACAGTTCTTCTGATGCTGCAAATGAGTTTAGGTGCAAGTGCAATTGCAAACAGCATAATTATGCGCAAGAGCGATTCTCTTTGCAGTTACTTTTAACAGCGGACGGTGGCGAGGAAAATGCTGCCGAATAACTCCTACAAGCAGCTGAGTTTGGAGGACAGCCTTTACTTTATGAATTCGTCTGGGAACGACACACAGGGCGAATCTCAAGGCAGCGCAATCCTCATCTCCTTTATTTACTCGGTCGTGTGCTTGGTGGGGCTGTGTGGGAACTCTATGGTAATCTATGTGATCTTGAGGTATGCGAAAATGAAGACGGCGACCAACATTTACATTTTAAATCTGGCGATCGCGGACGAGTTATTGATGCTGAGTGTGCCTTTTTTGGTGACCTCGTCTCTGCTCCACCACTGGCCGTTTGGCTCGCTTTTGTGCCGACTTGTCCTAAGTGTTGACGCTATTAATATGTTTACCAGTATATATTGCCTTACGGTGTTGAGCATAGACCGTTACATAGCTGTGGTGCACCCCATCAAAGCTGCCAGATACCGAAGACCTACCATAGCCAAGATAGTCAACATGGGGGTTTGGATGTTCTCTATTGTAGTAATTTTGCCCATTATAATATTTTCCACGACAGCGCCAAATTCGGATGGCTCAGTTGCCTGCAACATGCAGATGCCAAAGCCGGTGCGACAGTGGATGGCTGTATTTGTGATCTATGCCTTTTTAATGGGCTTTCTGTTCCCAGTCATTGCCATATGCCTGTGCTATATTCTCATCATTTTTAAGATGAGAGTGGTCGCCTTGAAGGCGGGCTGGCAACAGCGCAAAAAGTCCGAGCGCAAGATAACTCTGATGGTGATGATGGTGGTGACAGTGTTCGTGATCTGCTGGATGCCCTTCCACATCGTCCAGCTTGTGAACGTCTTCGTGGGGCGACACAACGCGACCGTCAGCCAGCTCGCTGTTATTTTAGGCTACGCCAACAGTTGCGCTAATCCCATACTCTATGGATTCCTGTCGGACAATTTCAAGCGCTCTTTCCAAAGGATCTTGTGCCTCCGATGGATGGACAACGCCACGGAAGAGCCCATTGATTACTATGCCACAGCCCTGAAAAGTCGCGGCTACAGTGTGGATGAATTTCAGCCCGATAATATGGAGTCGGATAGCGCTTACAGGAACGGCACCTGCACCTCGAGAACCACTACATTGTAGCCAGACCAGTTAATTAATGTGATCATTATGTGTTTAATGTCTTTATTGAATTATTCCATATGAGTAACGCCATTTCTGTCTTTTTTATTGACGTAATTAAATTGTGTAATTAAAATAGCGCGTAAATGATTTCTTTCTATTAGTAATGAACTTGCTTTCATACCTTGTTCTCAAACTAGTAGCGAACGAAGAAATATGTGTCTAATTCTGTGTGAGCAGGTATTTATTATAAAACTAACAATGTTTTGGCATTGAAATAGTTTGTCGATTTACGAAAACACGGAAACATCGTACCCCTACATTATATTTTGGGAACCGCGACTGAACATAATTTGCAATTAACACATAAATATAAAATGACTAAAACGATGAAAGCTTGACGTGGTTTAACACCTGAAAACCACAAGGAAAACAAAAGCTCCCATTCTTTATTGGTCATAAATACTGTGTATTGTTAAAGTCATGTTACTATAATCGAAACAGAACAGTAGGCTATAAAACTGGGCAATGGATGCAGAGAGCCTGCAGCACACGCAGGATACACCACAAGGAGGAGACAAGGCGTACATTGCAACTTGCATTTTTATCTGCTAAAAAAAAGAACATAAGACCGTCTCAGCATATTTCTTCAATCTTTCCGCTTGTGGTATATCTACAAACAGAAAAAAGATCAATGAATGTAATCCTTTTTTTGTAATTGATAGTACATATTATAAATGTTACTAAACATACATACACACAGATGTGCTGGGGAATTAGTGAAAACCGGTTGTAGGCAATAAAAAGACTATTTTACAGATAATCATATAGCAATGGTGTGAAACATTCAGTTAGCCTAAAACCGAAGTCTACAGCACTTGAATGTTGGAAAATACTTTGCAAACTGAGAAGCGAGTAAGGGGAAAACTAAAAGAAGGACAAACATTCTGGATGTTGAAAGGAAGGTTGATTACAAAGGAAGTCATCTGAGAGACACTTTATCTGAGAGACAATACTTCCCCAGGTCGCTAGTTTAGAAAACGAGGCCTAAGCTGATTCCTTATATTCGGTTACTATGGAGAAGAGAAAGCTTACGGCGAATGTTACGCTTTTCTCTTTGAATTACTATTGCATGCTTATGACCAGTAAACTCAGAGAGAGAGAAATTTTGGTTTCCTAAATCGTTGCGGTTTTGGTACAATCTTTTGTCGTCAAGTGTTTTAGAACAAAACGTTTTGGAAAAGGTGATGATTTGAGCAATACCTAGATAAAACACTAATATAAGCATAAAAAGATAAAAGGCAATTCACAAAAAGGATTGGCCATCTGACCTCATACCACTTTTAATGACAAGAAATAGATGGTCTGGCTCCATCGCTCCGCGCTAAAGGCACCCATGTTTTCACAACATGCACACTGCACTTTTGAGTGTCAATGAACAAAGTATTTCAAGTCCAACCTTTGGCTGAAAGAATTTCTTCTGTTGATATTTGTTTCATATATATTGCTTTTAGTTGAAACATGAATTATTTTAATGCAACTTTTAATGCAATTTTTTACATGCCAAGGTCACTTTCAATCACACGTAATGGGGTACATTATTAAAAACTATTATTGTTTGCAATTTAGTTATGCTCCTTAGGTAAGACTCATTGTAATTACAATTGCAACTCAAAAGCCAATGTTATTTACCATCCCATTGAATTCATAGGTTAATCACTTTTGCAAATGGTAATTTTGAAATTTTCTTGGAAAAAATGTTTAGATCAGTAACAAGGCCTATAGCTCACACAAATTTAGAATTGGGTTCAATCAGAATTAACACATGTAAACATTGACATATGGAAGAGTTAAAAGAAATAACAAATTTATGTCATAATAAATGAATAAAATTATAAATTTTGACCAAATCTATGTCTGTGCCTTTGATGTATTGAGTTTATGGAATTTCTTATACATAACCTGAGATTACAATACATTTTTTTTTACATTTCTCTCGGATTTCTTGGTTTTTAAGTTAGGACATCACTGGGTGGCTCAATACGTAGTCATTCTGTTCCAGGCAAAATTCAATAAATAGGAATTTACTGAAAGGAAGATGAGCCTGATCAGTACTGGAAAAACGTGCAAATGCCCAGAGATTCTTAAAACGTGAAGTATTTTGTGAAACACCTTTTTTAACAAGTAATAACACCAGTTATTTGAATTGCATGAGTTTTCTATAGACTCGTTGAGCTACTGTAGATGCATAGTACCAGTCAAAAAATTGAGTTTTTCTGCTAATAGAAAAGTTAAAAAGCACAGCTAATAGAAAAGTTGAAAAGCACATTAAGATATAAAAACATAAGAAATACTAAAGCAGTAGTCATGGATATTTTAAATTGTTTCTAAGTCTTTGATTCCTCAAAAAAAACCACCATTTGCCTGGTTAAGAGCTTCACAAACATGAAGCATATGGTTAACAAATTTCATCATGGAATCTCCTGACGCGTTTCTCCCGCTCAGCTTCAGTGGTTCCTAGAGTCTCAGGCTGCCTGTAGGTCGCTTTGCTGTGATTCTTCAGGCCAGCTCAGTCCATACATGTTTTTGGGAATGAAGTTTGGAGCCAGGCCAGATCATCAGTTTGAATTGTCCTTCAGTTTTCATCTTCCCCTGTTCTTGAACAATTGTGTGTGTGTTTGGGTCATTATCTTGCAGAAAAATGAAGAACTGCCCAATCAGCAGTCACCTTGGCAGGGCATGTCTTTGAAATATGTCAGGATGACCATGCTGTTTGGGTTTGCCTGGCGATGATAAAGATGATGAAGCAGCTGCAAACATGTATTTGCCTCCCCTCTTGACAGTGGGACCTACAGTATATTTGCAGAAATGAGGAACTCATCAGCTCTGCAACTTACAAATACCAATATCCTTCCTACTATCCTTCTTCCAACCACTTATATTGCTCTGGGTTCCAGGTAGGCTTGGAACAATTCCATGCAAAGAAGCTACAAGGTGGTAACACACCCTGGATGGCATGCCAGTCCATCCACCCATATGTGCATAATCATGCATCACGGGCTGCTCCAGACAGGCTACAGTACGTGCCTTTGCATTGTGGGAGAAATCCAGAGTATGTGGAAGAACATGAGAAGAACAATCAAACTCCTCACACACAGGTTGGGATGCAAACATCCAACCATGGAGGTGTGAGGCACCAGTGATGCCCATAGAATCACTAGGTCATCTTCTCACAAAGACACAGATTCCGATTCATTTGTACATAAGACCTATTAATAGACAAATATTATAATAGTATGATAATACTTTCAAGCAGATGTACCCACACTTTGGACTGGTATTAAACTTAATTTTAGCAATTACTGAAAATGTGCTAAACATACATAAAAATATACACTAATTAAAATTTTGCATATCTAAACTATTACACTGTATTTTCTGTAACATTAGGTTAAATTGTACAGTCATTGGGTTTAGCAATAATCACTGTAACTAATTATTTGCTACAATTTTAATGAAAAGAAATGCAAAACAAAAGTCATTTACCCACGAGCTTCTCTGTTCTGTTCTCTGTTCTGTTTTTTCAGCTCCTTAAGCTGTCTTTTTCATTCAACTGCTCCTCAGAATCTCTGTCTTTTAGATCGACCGTCTCTTTGGACTTGGGCCCCTTTGTTCCCTTGCATTTCTTCGTCCTCCTGATGAGGCAGCATTTGACAATGGCCAAGATGACAATCACCAAAAGCACCAGTACTGACAGTGCTATCAACACAGGCATGAAAACATTAAATTTGCTGTGCTGAATCTCACTGGATTCAATGGCTGTGACCATTCTCAGAGTAGAGGTGGATGTAGCACTATTCTTCACTGGAGGCTGCACGGACAGAATGAAATCAGAGGATTCTGTGGGGTTAGTACTGAGAAGCAAACCAGTCCCTTTTTTATTTAAGGTTCCATTTTTGTCAGGCTTGGTACTTTTTTCTTCTGAGACCTTCTTACAAATAAACTTTTGTTTCACGTTACATTTTTTCTCCTCAAACCCCCAGTCAGTAATGTTGCTTCCACTGTACTCCACAGACAGTGATCCACACAATATGTTTAAGCAGGTTTCTCTAGGGCGGTACCTCCATTTTTTAACATCTGACAGGGAACTGTTGTTTACTGTCCACACAAATCCAAACAAAGGCTGTCCTTTTTCAAAACACTGCTCTTTGAATTTCTTCAGACCAATCCAGAAACTGAAATTCCCCTTTGAATGCAGTGCGTGAGACACAGTTGGAAGAATGCTGCTGTTAACTTCATCCATGCTACTCATGTCTGTGAGAAACCAGGAGTCTGGACACATTGTAATAGCAACGTTGAAACTGGCTTCTTCATCGGGAACAAAGTAATTTACAGCATGCTGGCAGCGAACCCTGATGAAAAACATCAAGAAAATCCAGTGCTCCATTTTCACTTCCCAGTGAGTTTCACTGCACTCACACGGCTGCCTGGCCTGCTGCGAGCTTCTTCCAGATCACACTGGCTGCCAAAGCAATGTTTTTGCTTCCTCCACTAATTCTGGGAGGTGCTTTCATGGCAGTGAACACGGGAAGTGTGCTTCGATTAGATAAAACCGTCCACTTACAAAAAATGGGGGGGGGGGGGGGAGTAGGGTGACATTATAAAAATGAAATCACTTATTAAGGGGGCAAATATTACAAAATAGGCATTTAAAGAAGCAGTCACTCTAGGGGGATAAAGCTGCAGCAAAAAGTTAGTAAAACAGTGTAAGTTCTGCACTTTTGCTATGTGGGGTGAAAGGGAACCAGTGTCAACTTCCCCTTCTAGTGCTCCGTTGGGAGATCAAAATTTATGCAGTTAAAATCAGCACCATTGAAGAAATAATAATGTATTATGGCTTCAAAGCCACAGTTTTCTAAGATAAATTATAGTTTTTTTTGCTGGCATTATTATTTAATTATTTCATTATAGAAAATGTTACGGAGAGTTTATTGAAGCTGTGCCATTATTCATAGTTTATTGTGTGCTGTGTGTTTTCATTCGAGGGCTTATTTCATTACAAGAAAAGCTCAGTAAAAATGCAAACTGAATTAAACATAAAACTATACGGATATATAAAACCAAAAAGGAACCAAAATTGAAAAATAGTGTTACAATTAAAAATTATGAAAAATAGGAACTAAAATGACCTCGGACCAAAAGAGTTCCATGTGTAAGTTGCTGTATGTTGGGGATCCGCACTGACATAGAGCAGCATATTACAGGTCAGTTAGGTCCTTGGCTACTGTGTGTCCATTTCAGGATATGGTGAAACAAACACTGAATTGGTGAATTGTGAAAGCAAAGTGCCTCCACCCAAGATTATATGTCAATATATTATATGCTGGGCTGACCTCATTTGTGCAACACATTTCAAATTATTTATGAGATCCTCCAGGGAGACATGGGGCGTTCAATGTCCACTGTGAGTGCTACTACTCTGGGTCGGTGCCAATATCTGAGTTTAGGGCAGATGCTTCCTGGGGAAGATATGAGAGAATGGCAGGAAGAACCACCAAAGCTGAAAGCACTTTCCAAAGCAGCCTCTTGGCCTGGGAGTCTAAGTGCCAGGAGGAGGCCAAGGGGAACACAGGAAATAGCAATCAGAGCAACAGGAAGCGTAACCGTGGAGACAGATAGAGCTTGGGAAAGAGGGAGAGCTACAGTAGAAGAGGATCATGGGATTGCAACACCTGCACGCAATTTCATTGGCTGCTTGGTTGGACACAAGCTCAGAGGAGCCAAGGTTGGCCTGCAAAACTCACATTTAACTACAATAAATGTTGTTTCTGTTGTTTTATTTGTAGACATCGGATGTTAAAGGTAGACAAATGATAGCTTTACTAAATTACTTTGGACATGCCTTCTAATTTTGAGGGAGAAGAGTGTCATGACGACATGGGAGAATCTGGTGACTGAGATGTTCTGCTGCTTTTGGGCCCCGGATGAGCTGCATAGCAACCAGGGCTACAGTATCAAGGAGGCCATGATGTAGGCAGTCTGTCACTACCTGAACATGATGAGGGGGTGGGGGGGGGGGGG